>CM035413.1:54952830-54982830 GCA_020310875.1 Ceratopteris richardii
ACCTGCAACCCACTTTCTCTAATTTACACTTTATGGACAATTAATTGTGCACCACCTGTGCACTTTGACACCTGCACTTTAGCACTTAATTGACTCTGCACCTGTTGACTTTGACCTTGACCTTGTTGAGTTTGACCGTTGATTGTGACTGCAATTGACTTTGACCAATTTTGACTTTTATGGGCTCAACAATTGCCCACCACCTAATGTGCTCTCCGTCCCGGAGAGCAACAGCCAAACTCAGAGCAGAAAGGACACCATGCTAAGAGAGCTGCAAAAACTTGAAGAGGACATCTGAGCAGCAACCAAGACCATCAAGGGAAGCCGAGAAAGCATCAGAGAGTACTCAGCATAGGGGGGTGGGGAAACATTGTGGAGGGGGGGTGGGGTGGGGAAGAGGGGAGGGGGGAAAGAATGGGGTGTGGGGGCGGGGTAGGGAAGAGGGGGAAAAGAGCAAAGAAGGAGATGGAATTATATGGAGTGTGGCAATGAAAGAAAACCCCAACCAGAGAGAAACCAACCTGTACACAGTCATAGTAATAAAACAACCAATAATCAACCAGAGAGTGCACAATGAACACATAATGAATGAACACATAGTGAACATTGAACCAGAATCTCATATAAAAGTAGAAAGGAACAAGGAAACAAATGTCCATGGTAAGTACATGAAGTGCCAAGGATTGGCAAAGATCTGTCTAGCAGAAAGAAATGATGAGCTAAGGAATGGCAAAATAACCAAAAGGGATAAGTAGATGTATCCCACACTGAGCCTCAACAGCAAAATGAGGCAAGGGTAAAGCTAATGAAACGCAGGAAACTCAGAAAGTCTAAACCTGAGGACCTAGTGGATAGATACGGAACGCATGACTATGGCATCGGCGGGGAAGGAGGCCTCTCCCCGGGAGGAACATCGTCCCGAGGTAGAGGTAAGTCGGGTGAGCCGGGGGGAATGATGGCTGCCTCCTCAGTGTATGCAGCAATCCTGCTCCTGTACCTGCGGAGGTGATCACGCTCTCGGTGGACCAACCGACAGGCAGGGATATCACAAATGCCTAATGACGCACGCTGGCGGATCTCCATGAGAGCGTGAGTCGCAGCATCAGCCTCATCTCGATACCGGTCCCGGTCCTGCTGCATGGCCCGCAACGCATCCTACGAGGTCTGCCAGTGAGCCGCGGCAGCAGCACGAATGCGATCGATCGTCATAGCATACTGCTGGTGAAGTGCAGCTGTCGTTGAGACGGAATCAAGGGAGAGACGGGCGGCGTCGGTGCCATCACTCGCGACGAGGCTCGCATCACGAAGTAGGCCCAAAAATGGTGGGTCGTCGTCGAGGCTATCAGGGATGGAAGGCTGCGGGACGGAAGGCTGCGCGGCGGGTGGTGGTGGGGGTGGGGCCGGCGTAGGATGGGGGTAAGAGGGAGAAGGAGGGGGTGAGGGATGTGGATGGGAGGTGGAAGCGGACTCAATGGAAATGGCGGGAGAGGGAGGGGGCTGGGAGGTAGCTGCCGAGGGGTGAAAATGAATGGGCGAGGCAGGGATAGGGGTAGGAAAGGAATCCATCAAACGCGTACGGACTCTGCGAGCTGGAGGGGGAGTGGAGGCGGCGATGGAAACAGATGCCTGCGGAAGAGTGCCAGGGACGGTGGGCACGACAACGGGTTGCGGAGGAGGTGGATGGGAAGAATGGACAATAGGTGGAGGATGGGCGGTGTCAAGAGTGCGGCTTGATGCTATGAGCTGTGTACCAGGCAGATGAAATAGCCAAGCCAACACAGGGGCGGAATAAATGGAGAACGAACGGGTGCCGCGGTGGAGGGCAATATGGAATCGGCGAGAGCGTAGGAGAAATGACTGGAACGTGAGAGTGCCGTATGGAAATGGGCGGCCATGTAAAAAACAGAAGAGGGGGTCAGCTATATGAATATCGTGCAACGGAAGGTCTGAGGAGGGACTACAAAATAAGAAGAAGAAAATGAACGAATGAAGGACAGCAAGCTGGTAGTGGGTCGGCATGGCATCAACGCCATATAATGAAATGCAGAAGGCTATGGTCTCTTCCCGAGATAACCCCGAGTAAATGGACTGCGGAGCATGAAACAAATGTATGCTAGAACCTATGCCGGCAGCCATGACCGCAGGGGTCAGCGAACCGGATGGAAAATGAGGGAAGTCAAGCAAGGCTGTGCGAATATCGGACCCCTCTGCCTCGGATAAGAGGAGGGAGGCCAGTCGCCAAAGGCCGGCCTGACGGAGGCAACCCTCGGGAAAGAGATCAATGAGCGGGATGGGAGGCAAGGCTAAATGGAGGCGGATGGATAGGGTCAAAGATGGGTCGCGATGGTCAACCATGGATTATGATGGTGGACGGGGAACAGGAGAGGTGGAATGACTACCGGAACTGCGTGCGGGGTGGCCACTAGAACGATCAGAGAGCGTCGGCACGGCTGTGGGAGGCGGCGCTGCAATGGGAAGGTGGGGACATGGTGGAAGAGGTCTGGGGCTATGTAACGCAGAACCAGAGAGGGAGAGGCACGGAAGGGAAACCGCGAAAGGCTGACTACCCTCTAAATGGGTAGGGGTGGAAGGGGTAATAGGGTGTGGTGCGCGAGGGACGGGGTGGACTATGGTGGGAAGGGTGGCCCGAGGGGCGGGGTGTAGGGTGGTGACAGGGATGGTCGAGATGGAGGCCAGAGTGGCGGACTGGGAGGGGGCCATAGGCAATAGGGGACCTACCTCAGGAGGGAAAGGACCCAAAGCCAAGGCCGAAGGAGCAAGCTCCGAGTACGCCTCGGTAGCTGTTGGAAGCAGCCAGAGGCATAGAAGACGCGGAAGCATGTAACGATGGAGCAGGGAGCCAGTCGAATCTTTTTTCAAAGAATCATGTTTTAGAAATACTTTTCAAAAACCTCCAATAGTGATTTTTATCACTAATGTAACATATGTAACATAGAAAAACCCTTTTCTTAATTTCTAGCTCCATTTTGTGCAAGCCGAGGAGTCCTCGAGCTTGAGGAGCTTAGGTAGAACAAGGGTATCAATTTTTGTTATTTTTAGACACCGTTTACCCTTCCAAATAGCATCTAGGACCTAATTTTTAACTATGCCGGCCACTAGATGTGAAACTTGCCAAAACTAGTCTAGAAACTATAAAAAGAGCTAGAGAGCTCATTTTTGGGGTTAGCTGGTTGGAGTAGAGAAGAGCTTAGAGCTATTTTGAGCTTGTAAGAGTGTTCTTGAGTAAAAGAGTTAATTTCTCACCTTCCATTGTGTGTTGCTTGTCTCTTCGTAGTGTGTGTGTATGTGTGTGTGCATCTTTGTGCATCTCACCTTCACTCTCACTTCATCTCACATTCACGATCTTCATATCACTCCTATCTCTTCCGCGGATTGACATTAAGGAGGTGGAGTTGTTGGTGCATGACAATCATCAATTGAAGGATTATGAAGAAATGAAGTCACAAAGTCAAGAAGAGAACAATATCAGAAGGATAAAGGAAGGACATTTTCAGAAATCCAAAGATATGTATACATATGTATATTAGCTGGCTTATACTTTTGTCTAGTCATACACTTGTATATATTCATCTATAAATATGTTGGAAAATGTCGGGCAAAGAGAGCAGAAGAAGAATAGAGAATAGGTAGAGAGAAATGAGTTGTAAGAAGTGTCATTAGACACATGAAGAGTGAGTGAATTGTCCATCCTCACTCAGATGTAATTTTTCTGAGAAATCGAAAAATCTTGCGCCCAATATTTTGCTTTCTGCTCCCTTTGTGTTTAATCTTTGGAGAAATCCTTCTGCACATATCTAAGTCCATAGCTAATCTATCTATGGTTAGAATTTGAGAGGTTAATTGCAATCAGGCTGAGAGAATTTTGTTTAGGAACATTCATATGTGAAGATGTTCTGAGAGTCGACAAAACTGGCGCAGATTTCATGTTCAGAGAAATAAAGATTTCTCAGTGTGTGGTGTAAAGTTTTACACAAGTGAGGGCTTAAAATCTAAGTTGGAAGGTAAGCCATCTATGGCTAAAAGATCTTGATCAAATGGGATTTACTTTGGGAGAACCAGTGTTAAGAAGTTGCAGGTGTCAAAGTCGTCATTGCAGAGAAGCTCTTTCAGACATAGGTAAAGTGTTTCACACATTTCTCAGTATGTACTCAATCAATTTGAGAAATTTAACTTGGTAAAGTTGCGCAATCTCAAGGCGAAGTGTTGTGCAAAGTTTTGTCAAAAACGTTACAGAATTGATTAGTCAATGAGTGATTAATCTGCAGCAGACTTTTATGAAGAAGTTGAATTTTACAGAATAATCAATTTTCTGATAAATTGGTGAATGATCTCTAAGTTTGGTGGAGTCTAAGGTTAATCTTGATATAGAGGTGATCTAAATTCAAGGTTAACTTGTTCTTTTGGAGATTAACACTCTCCATCAGTGGTATCAGAGCAGGTTGTGTCAAAATTGAAGTGAAGAAGACTCCGACTACTGCAGAAATACAAATCTTTACATCTTGAAGGTGAAAAAGGATAAAGGTTGAAGAAAACTTGAAGGTAGACATATTGAAGCCATCAGAAGGATCAGAAGAAGCAAGACTCAAAGTAAAGGTACATTTATTCCTTGTAAAGTCTAAAGTTTTGAGACTAGAGGTGAAGCAAGGATGGGAGATAGTCTCCAAATTGAAAAGTTGGATAGAGAGAACTATCCTGCATGGTCTATGAGGATGGAAGCTCATCTTATGAGCAAAGATTTGATAGCCTACATTACAGGTGAAGAAGAGAAGCCTAAATTCAGAGATCCTAGTGTTCCAACTAGGGAAGAATTGTCAGATCTAAAGAATTGGATGAAGAAGGATGCTCAAGCAAGGAGCATAATCTACATGGCAGTCAATGACTATTTGCTTCCTCACATTAGAGGACTTGAAAGTGCATGTGACATTTGGAATGCTTTGGAGGAGCATTTCCAAAACACAACCAAATCAAGGAAGGCTTCACTATGGGCAGAATTTACTACTTTCAAGAAGAAGGCCTCACAATCAATCTCTGATTATGTGACAAAGATGAAGGACATTGCAGATTCTCTAGGTGCAGTGGATGAAGACATTGAAGAAGACAAATTGGTAAGACAAATACTCACAGGGCTAAGAGGAGATGAGAAGTGGAAGCCTTTCATTTTATCTACAGAACTTTCATTAGATCACTTTACTCCTGATTTGAATCAATTGTTAGGTCATATGCTAACTTTTGAGAATGATATCAAAGGAGATGTTGATAAGAGTGCAGGTCATGCAATGTACTCTAAAGACAAGAAGAAAGCTAACAAAGGGAAGCAACAATCAAGTGAAGAAGAAGGTACTTCAAACCAAGCAAATTTCATAAGAGGAAAAGGAAATGGCAGAAGTAGAGGAAGAGGCAGAAACAACAAAGATAATACAAGAGCTTGTTGGATATGTGGTAAGACCAATCATCTATCTCATGATTGTTGGCATAATAATCAGAATAATAGTAATTATCAGAACTTTAATCAAAGAGCAAGAGGTGGTAGATTTCAGAGAGGAAACTTTAGAGGTAGAGGTGGTAGGAATTCTTTTGGAAGAGGTGGAGGAAGAAACTTCCAAAACCAATCCTATAATAACACCTACTACAACTATACATCAGATCAGAAGGAGGACTCGACTCTCATTATGAATACATGTGAAACCTCACATGAGGACATGAGAGTGTTCTACATTGATTCAGGATGTAGTAATCATTTAAGTGGAAATATTGCTTTGATGACTGACCTAGATCATAATGCAATTAATCATACAGTTCAGACAGGTGATAATACAAAGCATAAGGTAAAGTCAATTGGTTCAGTCAAAGCTAAGGATGGGAGCACTCTTCTGAGTAAGGTTCTTTATGTTCCCACAATCCCAAAGAATTTGATCAGTGTAGGTCAAATTGTGGAAAAAGGATATGAGGTAAGGTTCACCAATGATGGAGTTTATGTTGAAGACCCTAGTCAAGGGTATAAACAAGTTATTGCAGGAAAGAAAGAAGGAAGGCTCTTCACATTGAAGGTACAAGGAAATGTTGGACATGCTATGTTCACATATGGAGAGCAGAAGGTGTCAGAATTGGATCTTTGGCACAAAAGACTTGGACACTTTAATGAAAGAGGTATTAAAGAAATGATTAACAATGATTCAGTGCTTGGGTTGCCTAACATTGCAGGTCAACACATGACATACAGATGTGAGGCATGTCAATTAGGTAAGGCTCACAAGCAATCCTATTCCAAGCATGGGTTTATGTATTCAGAAAGACTTGAATTGGTGCATACAGATGTGTGGGGTCCTTCAAAGGACTTTAGTATAAATGGTTCAAGATATTATGTCATTTATGTTGATGATGCTACCAGGTGGATCACAATTTATGTGATTAAAGAAAAGTCAGAAGTGTTTAATACATTTAAACACTATCATGCATATGCAGAAAGGATTACAGGTCAAAAATTAAAGAGACTAAGGTCAGATGGAGGGGGAAACAGGATTAGCTGCCAAGTATAGAGAACTCATGTTGTCTCCACAAACAATAGGAGTACTTTGAACAACATCAAAAACCTTCATAAGTGTCTTTAGCCATATTACCTCCTTTGCAGCTTCCACCATACCTTTATATTCTGCCTCTATAGATGACAAAGCAACTGTATGTTGCTTCTTAGAACACCATGAAATCAATTTGTCTCCTACATAACACAAGTATCCATGTGTTGATCTTCTATCATCCACATTACCTGCCCAATCTGCATCACTATATATCTTCACTCTTGTATCAGAAGTAAATCCATAGTACAACCCTTCTCTGAGTGTACCCTTGATGTACCTAAGTACTCTTTGTCCTGCAATCCAATGTTCCTTTCTAGGACAATGCATAAATTGTGAAAGCACACCAACTGCATATGACAAATCAGGCCTTGTCAATGTAGCATAAATCAAGCTACCAAGCAAACTTTGATAGAGTTTCATATCTCTGAACTCTTCTCCTCCAAACCTAGACAATTTATGGTTCACTTCCAAAGGTGTAGGTGCAACCTTGCAATCTTCCATTTTAAATTTGGTTAGCAAATTTTTAAGATACCTTTCTTGAGTCACATATACTCCATGTTGAGTATAAGAAATCTCCATTCCCAAGAAGAATGATAGGTTCCCCAAATCACTGATTTTGAACTCTTTCTCCATCCGCTTCTTGATCATTTGTATCCCCTTATCATCTGTTCCTGTAAGTACTTTATTATCAACATAAATACACACATAAATGAATTCATCTTCACTTGCTTTGACTAGCAAGCTACTATCTGCCTTTGATGCTTGAAATCCAAGATCATTCAAGAATTTTACAAGCCTATAATTCCATGCCCTTGGGGCTTGCTTTAGTCCATACAAAGCTCTCTTGAGCTTACACACATAATTTGGATTCACTTGATCTTTGAATCCATCTAGTTGCTCCATGTAAACTTCATCTGAAATATAACCATTCAAAAAGCATTTTTAACATCTAATTGAGACAACTTCCAACCTTTGCAAGCAGCAATTGCAATGAGGGTTCTGATTGTTGTCATCTTTGCCACAGGACTATAAGTCTCATCATAGTCCACTCCATATGTCTGTGCATACCCTTTCACAACAAGTCTAGCTTTGTATCTAGACACACTTCCATCTGCAAATCTTTTGGTTTTATAAACCCACTTACATCCAATAATTTTCTGGCTATTAGGTTTAGGAACCAGATCCCAAGTCTGATTCTCTATCAATGCACCATACTCCTCTTGCATGGCTTCTTCCCAATTTCTCTTGCCTTTGGCTTCATCATATGTAGATGGATCTTCATCTGCTTTTACCAAATAAGCATAATCTTTAGTAGTCAAGAATGAGGTATCATAACTATACCTTGTAGGTTGCCATTTGTGCCTAGTTGATCTCCTAACTTCTGCACTTCTTGAAGTCTCTGGTTCATCACATTCTGGATCAAACCTTGGCCTCTCTTCATCTTCAACCTGTACTTCATTATTCTCACTTTCATCAAGTAATTGAATCTTTGCTTTACCTTTTCTTTGATCCACTACTTCTTCATCATCTGCATGTACATTATATTTACCTGCATACCAAGTACCTTGCTCATCAAATGTAACATCTTGGATACAAGGAATTGCTTTGTGGATGGACTCCACAACCTGTATCCCATTTGCTTATCATCATAACCAATGAATACATACTTTTCTGCCTTAGGTTCCAACTTATGCCTCAATTGAGATGGCACATATGCATATGCCAAGCATCCAAATATTCTGCAATGATCCAAGGTAGGTTTCTTACCCCACCAAGCTTCATATGGTGTCATACCTTGCAAAGCTTTACAAGGCAATCTATTGACCAAATATGTAGCTGTATTTACAGCCTCTGCCCACAAATAATTTGGACAATTCTTCTCTTTCATCATGGACCTTGCAAACTCAACAAGAATCCTATTTCTTCTTTCTGCTACCCCATTTTGTTGAGGAGAATACCTGCAAGTAACCTCTCTCTTTATACCTGCATTCCACAAGTAATCACTGAACTCATTTGAAAAATACAGTATCATTTTCTGAGAGAGAAGGTCATTGAGAAGGAGACTGAAGTCATACACACTCCTACAAAAGATCAACTTGCAGATATGATGACAAAAAGTCTAGATGGACAAAAGCTACAAAGATTCAAGGATATGGCAGCAATTAAAAAGATAGAGAAGAACCTCAATTAATGATTGAGGGGGATCTGTTGGTGCATGACAATCATCAATTGAGGGATTATGAAGAAATGAAGTCACAAAGTCAAGAAGAGAACAATATCAGAAGGATAAAGGAAGGACATTTTCAGAAATCCAAAGATATGTATACATATGTATATTAGCTGGCTTATACTTTTGTCTAGTCATACACTTGTATATATTCATCTATAAATATGTTGGAAAATGTCGGGCAAAGAGAGCAGAAGAAGAATAGAGAATAGGTAGAGAGAAATGAGTTGTAAGAAGTGTCATTAGACACATGAAGAGTGAGTGAATTGTCCATCCTCACTCAGATGTAATTTTTCTGAGAAATCGAAAAATCTTGCGCCCGATATTTTGCTGTCTGCTCCCTTTGTGTTTAATCTTTGGAGAAATCCTTCTGCACATATCTAAGTCCATAGCTAATCTATCTATGGTTAGAATTTGAGAGGTTAATTGCAATCAAGCTGAGAGAATTTTGTTTAGGAACATTCATATGTGAAGATGTTCTGAGAGTCGACAAAACTGGCGCAGATTTCATGTTCAGAGAAATAAAGATTTCTCAGTGTGTGGTGTAAAGTTTTACACAAGTGAGGGCTTAAAATCTAAGTTGGAAGGTAAGCCATCTATGGCTAAAAGATCTTGATCAAACGGGATTTACTTTGGGAGAACCAGTGTTAAGAAGTTGCAGGTGTCAAAGTCGTCATTGCAGAGAAGCTCTTTCAGACATAGGTAAAGTGTTTCACACATTTCTCAGTGTGTACTCAATCATTTTGAGAAATTTAACTTGGTAAAGTTGCGCAATCTCAAGGCGAAGTGTTGTGCAAAGTTTTGTCAAAAACTTTACAGAATTGATTAGTCAATAAGTGATTAATCTGCAGCAAACTTTTCTGAAGAAGTTGAATTTTACAGAATAATCAATTTTCTGATAAATTGGTGAATGATCTCTAAGTTTGGTGGAGTCTAAGGTTAATCTTGATATAGAGGTGATCTAAATTCAAGGTTAACTTGTTCTTTTGGAGATTAACACTCTCCATCAGGAGCTTCTTAACGTGGTTCTCACCAATGTGCTAGAGCAACACCAAATTTGGCACCGTTGCCGGGGATCGAGTCTAGGACGAATGTGTGATGGTAAGAGTATAGCAAGAAGTGGCGTTGGAAGGTAAAAATTTCAGTTTTTTGTGGTTGTTTTTACTTAGTTTTTGTTGTTTTTCACCTCCCCCACACTCCATCTTCATCACCGCATCATCATCTTCATCTCCAAAAAAATCAGAAAATTCACCATATCCACCCATTCTCCTCATTTCCCCTCATTTGTGCATGCGAGAGAGTGAGAGACAGCTTTTGTGCTTGCATGTGCTTTTGTTTTCTTGAGTTTTCTTGCAGGTATAGAGCTCCAGTGCATCAGGAAAGCTTGGAAAAGGTAAAAACTTCACTTTCTATCAGAGATTTCCGTCTGTGTCAGACCATCGCGATGGTCTGCCAAGTGCGGAATTGTTGGTAAGCGACCACACAGGCGTGTAGGCGACCCTTGCGCATCTACGAATCCATAGCTGCATCTCAAAAAATCACATTTTGGTGGACCATCGCGATGGTCTCAGACCATCGCGATTGTGTTACACCATCGCGATAGGCTCACGCCATCGCGACGGCTCGGCCGGACCATCGCGACGGTCTCATGCCATCGTGACGGTTCATTTGGACCATTGCGACTATTCGGTTGACCCCACACCATCGCGATTGGCTCACGCCATCTCGCCAACGGTGCCACGTGGCAAGCTGGACCATCGCGACGGTTCGCACCCCACGCCACCGCAACGACACCCTTACACCATCGCGACAACTTGAATTTTGGACCATCGCAATTGGCTCACGCCATCGCATCTGTGACCATCGCAACGGTTCACTTTGGACCATCGCGATTGTTCACGTTGACCGTTGACTGATGCCATCGCGATTGTCCGCCTGATCGAGCCATCGCGACGGTTCACACTCACGCCATCGCGATCATCCACTTTCACACCATCGCGACCGTGCACTTCAGACCATCGCGATTGTTCACCCTCACGCCATCGCGACGGTCCCAGACCATCGCGATCATCTCAGACCATCACGATTGTTCACCCTCACGCCATCGCGACGGTCCCAGACCATCGCGATCATCTCAGACCATCGCGATTGTGCACCCCCAACGCAAATTTTAGGGTTTCATTTTGTGGCCAATTTTGAGGTTATTTTTGGGAAGTTTTTGGGTGATTAGACTCATAGGGGACCCCTTAGCTCATATTTGGAGAAAAACCTGTTTGTCAGTTTTTACCCCCCAGGGCCTGAACGGTCATAACTTTTTCATCCGAAGTCCGTTTTTTGAGCTTAATAGCTCGTTAGAAAACTCTCTACGAGTACTACGTGACCTCAACTGTTTTTTCTTAAAGAATACGTCTATTTTTAGATAAGCTATTTTGAGGTTGACCTAGTTTGGAACTAGAAGCCAAGGGGCAAGCATTAAAAAGTTGGGCAAAAGGGAAGGGACTTAAAAGGTGTATATACTCAAGTGCTTGATCATCCAACTGTGAATTGGTCTAATATTGGAATTTTCCAAGTCTAGCAAGGGCAATCAAAGGCAACCAAAGCAAGGCAGTGAAGGGCATAAAGCTTGGGAAGCGCGGCTTCTTGGGCATCAGAGCAACCAGAAAAGCTGACTCGAGGTTGGAAGATTACTCAACCCCCTCAGTCAATTCTTAGCTTAGGATAAACGTTAGCATTGTGGATGTAAGACGATAGGAACGCCTCAAGTTCAAGAGAATTAAATTTATCAAGTTCAAAACCAAAGTAAAGGTGTGTGACACGAAAACCTAAAGGAAAGAACATCAGTCTGACGGAACGAGAACTCAAAGCACCACGGAAAGTCGAATTCCTGACACATACATTAAGACAAGAATCTAAAGAAAATTTAAAAAGAATCAAGAAAGTAATAACAAAGAATCATTGACGATATGAGCGTGTACTGAGTGTGCAAGGAGGAAAATTAATGAACCTTAGATCGGGCAAACATATAGGTAAGTCAGACCAACGAAGCCTTAGATCATCAGAGGCAAGTGTAAGAACTACTGCACGATCGTGGGCTCAACAATTGAACACTAGTTATCCCTACAAGAGCTCAGATACTAGTGAATCAGAAATGGCATTTAGCGCAGAAAGACCAGAAGGAGGGTCGAATGTAGCCCATTTAGAAAAACCAGAAGGACCCTATAGAACACAACCAGAGTTTCTCCGAACCAACCGATTAGGTGCTCGCATCTATGAGGATGGTTTGCGAAGGCAAGTGGTGCAAATGCACAACCCCGATCAACCCATTGGATTGGAACGTCCAGTGGTGAAATTTGAGAGAGACGCGTACATAGACAAAGAAGGAACAATGTACATCTTAAGTACGCAGCCAAACAATACCAACAAGTTTGGCGTGATTCAGCCACAGACGGAAACTAAATCTCAAGGAAAAGAACCATTAGAAGAGCCTAGAACACCTAGAGGGAAATCTGTACTGACACGAGTACTAATCCCAGAATGGATCCCTTAGGACAACAGAAGCATAGAGTTGTTTGTAAATAAAGAAACTGATGAAGCCTTTTGGAGATACAAGACAGATCTACTTAGTGAGGTAGGTATCATCACGATATACGAGTTCAAGGACCCTGATACACCTGGAAAGGTTGTATACCTGGATGAGACTTCAGAAAGAGTCTTTGTAGTGCCTGACCACGCTAAAAACACATACACATGGAGAGGTGAATTGGTATTCCCTCCGTCTAGAACGAACATGAATACAGGTCAACAAGGGGCAGGAACATCCTCAGCCCATGGAAATCAAAGAGAGAAAAAATAAAGAAAGACCCGAAGTAAGCTTCACTCATCCTGCAGGGAGAGATAGAACAACCACGGACACTAATAGGGTAGATAGACAAAGAGATCATGGAATACCAGGTGGTAGAGATGATTTTCTTCTACCTAGACCACGTGAACACACAAGAATATTGAGACCCACTCAGTTAGTGAAATCCATGAAAAATTACTTTGATGGGAAAGGAGATCCCTATGACCATGTCGTAGAATTCAAGCAAGTACTAAGAGCAGAACAAGTCGAAGAGATGTTCACGCAATATAATGCATTTGGACTAACGTTAAAGAATACAGCTTTAACTTGGTTCCAACCATTGCAACAAAGGCAATTTAGAGACATCCATCACTTTTTAGAGTCATTCATCACTGAATTCTCTAAAAGTGGGATTAGACATGACACGTCTTCATTGATTCATAGCTTTAAACAGACCCCTCAGGAAACAGTTAGACTGGCAGGACGTAGGTTTAGACAATACGTTGAACGATGTCCAATGCAAGAGCTACCCTCACAGGCTAAGCAAGTGTCATTGTTCCTAGATGGCTTGTTGAGCTCTAAACTACGCTCCTATGTGTACCTAAAAGAACCGAGAACGCTAGAGCAATGTGTAAGAATGTGTATAGACATTGAGGACAACTTAGGAGACGAGTTGGAACTCTCAAAGGTCTATAAGGACTAAGACTGTTCATCTCTAGCATCCACGAAATTGTCTAACTCGATAGAAGACCTAGCAAAAAAAGTGGCCCAGAAACTAGGAGTTTCTAGTAAACCTAGGGTACTAATGAACAATCGTTGTTACACCTGTGGTGGTGATCATATGGCAAATGTGTGCCCCAATACACCACAACCTCAAGCCAACCCTAGTGGCCAATACTCTACAATTGAGAGAAGATACACGAATCATACGGCTCAGAACTGCCCATACAATAAACAGACCGTGAGACAGAACTACCCGCAAGCATACGTACACCCAGGTAGGTATCAAGGCCAATACAACGCTCAGCCTTATTACTATAGGCCTCCTCACAACTACCCATACCAGGCTCAACAGAGACCTCAACCTGTCTTAGCTCAGCAGCCACCCCCACCAGCTAATGTCATCTCAGTCAAATACGCTGCTGCAGAAGAGAGCCTAAGTAGGGCCTTAGTGCCTTCTTCACCTTTGATCACGGAAAGTGACCCGAACTCAAACAGTTTTGACTCTACGCATGTAGATAGTCCACCCACATATTACACGGAGTCACCAGAACACGTGGAGACATATCATTACGATAGTGCACCAGTGGAACCTAGTTGGGAGCCAGATTATGCTAATGTGATGTACACAAATCCAAATCCACGGCCCCAATTGAGACAACAGAGACCACAGGGCCCTAGAGGACCATGCTTTAGGTGCCAAGGAGACCACTTCATAAAGGATTGTCCACATCCTCCGATAGCAGGACAATCACAGTACTATAACATCCAAGGCTTTTGTGCCGATTGTGGCAAAGAGCACATCATAAAAGATTGTCCTAAGAACCCTGTTAATTCTTCAAGTGTGACACCGATCAACGTTATAGGTATTGTAAGTAACGCAGATGGATCCAACCCTACATGCGTGCCTATCCAAGCTATAACAAGAGCCCAAGCGCTCTTACAGAACCAACAGCTTAATCAGGAGAAAGTAACCGGAAGTAGTGAAGTTGCAGAATCTAGCAGTAAAAAGACAAAATCTTGGAAAGATTCTAGAGAAAGAATAAAGAGAAAGTGGAGTAAAAAGATAACTGAGTTGGAAGGAAGTTTGAAGGAATCTAGAGCCAAAATCCTAGAATTGACTTCACAGGAATTGAATCAAGAGAATCCAACTCAGAAATCAGGATCAGTTTTAGCGGAACCCATACCAGAAAATCTAGACATGATGTTTCGTGCATATCAGGCTAGATTAAAAGAGGGACCTCCAGTAGCTGAAATGAGTAAAAACTACCCTCGAGCTGATCTAGAAATTGAGAGAACTAAACTTTGCATGAAGATGGTAGAATTAGCACAAGCTTTGTTCGAAGCCTCTAGATATCTTAATTGGATAAGGATTTAGCTCTACTCAGATTACAAGAATTTCCACTTATATGTACATATGTGTACAAGCTATCATTCTGAAATCTCCTTCACTTTCTCAAGTGTTTTCTTTCACTTCATTCTGACCATAAGCCTTCTTCAAGATCTTTATAATCACTAATTTGTGATTGGTTTGTTCCAACAGCTCCCCCTCAATCACTAATTGTGATTATTCCATTCTTCTTCACTCTTGCCATCTCTTTGAATCTCTGTAGCTTAGGTCCATCCAAGCTCCTTGTCATTATATCTGCCACTTGTTCTTTTGTTGGAGTATACATCACTTCAATCTCTTTATCAAGTACCTTTTCCCTCAAGAAATGATATTGAATCTCTATGTGCTTAGTCCTGGCATGGAAAACAGGGTTAGCTGCCAAATACAAAGAACTCATATTATCTCCAAAAATAATTGGAGTACTCTGATCAGTTTTAAAACTCTTCATCAAGGTCTTCAACCATATCACTTCTTTTGCAGCTTCTACCATTCCTTTATACTCAGCTTTTGTGGATGATAAAGCAACTGTATGTTGCTTCTTTGAACACCAAGAAACTAATTTATCTCCAATATAACAGAGATACCCATGAGTAGACCTTCTATCATCTGAGTCACCTGCCCAATCTGCATCACTAAACACTTTGATTCTAGTGTCAGAAGTGAATCCATAATATAATCCTTCACTTAGGGTTCCTTTGATATATTTGAGTACCCTTTGAGCTGCAATCCAATGAGTCTTCTTTGGACAATGCATAAATTGTGACAACACACCTACTGCATATGATAAATCTGGTCTTGTCAAGGTAGCATAAATTAAACTACCTACCAAACTCTGATATTTCTTCATATCATTGAATTCTTCACCTCCATACCTGCTCAATTTATGATTCACCTCCAATGGTGTAGTTGAAGTCTTGCAATCTTCCATGTTAAACTTGACTAGAAGATTCTTCAAATACCTCTCTTGTGAAACATATACTCCATGTTGAGTATATACAATCTGCATTCCTAGAAAATAAGATAAGTTTCCCAAATCACTTATCTTAAACTCCTTCTCTATTTGCCTTTTAAGTTCATTGATTCCTTGAGCATCTGTTCCTGTGACAATAATATCATCAACATAAATGCACATGTAAATGTATCCATTTTCACTTGCCTTCACTAGCAAGCTACTATCTGCCTTTGATGCTTGAAATCCACATTCATTCAAGAACTTGACAAGTCTATAACTCCAAGCTCTTGGGGCCTGCTTCAACCCATACAAAGCTCTCTTGAGTTTACACACATAATCTGATCCAATTGAATTCATAAAACCTTCTGGTTGCTCCATGTATACTTCATCTGCAATGTATCCATTTAGAAATGCATTTTTCACATCTAATTGTGGCAACTTCCATCCTTTACAAGCAGCAATAGCAATCAATGTTCTAATTGTAGACATTTTAGCAACAGGACTAAAGGTTTCATCATAATCCACCCCATAAATTTGGGCATAACCTTTGACCACAAGTCTAGCCTTGTATCTAGACACCTTACCATCTGCAAACCTTTTTGTTTTATATACCCACTTACATCCAATGACTTTCTGATTCTTTGGTCTTGGTACTAATTCCCAAGTTTCATTTTCAAGTAGAGCATCATACTCTTCTTCCATTGCCTTCTCCCAATTCTGTTTACCTTTGGCTTCTTCATAAGTGATTGGATCTTCTTCTGCCTTTACAATATAAGCATAATCTTTTGTTGTTAGAAAAGATGTATCATAACTATACCTTATAGGCTCTTTCCTTTCCCTTGAAGATCTTCTGATTTCTGCACTTCTCGAAGTTTCAGCCTCATTTGATTCTGGATCAAATCTTGGTCCATCTTCTACATGGTCCTGCAATCTACTTTTAGAGTCAACATCATCAATAATTTCTTCATACACTTTTACTTTTGCCTTTCCTTTCCTTTGTATCTCTTCAACACCTGCATAATCATTTGTTGATCCTGTATACCATGTATTTTGCTCATCAAAAGTCACATCTTTGGTAACAAGAAATTGCTTTGTGGATGGACTTCACAACCTGTAACCCATCTGTCTATCATCATATCCAATAAACACATACTTCTCTGCTTTTGGTTCTAGCTTATGTCTTAATTGTGAAGGAACATAAGCATATGCTACACATCCAAATACTTTACAATGATCAAGAGTAGGTTTCTTACCCCACCATGCTTCATAAGGGGTTGCTCCATCCAAAGCTTTACAAGGTAACCTATTCACAAGGTATGTTGCAGTATTAATGGCTTTTGCCCATAAGTAATTTGGACAATTCTTTTCCTTCATCATTGCTCTTGCAAATTCTACAAGAGTCCTATTTCTCCTTTCTGCTACTCCATTCTGTTGAGGAGAGTACCTGCAAGTTACTTCTCTTTTTATACCTGCATTCCACAAATAATCATCAAACTCTTTAGAGAAATACTCTCCCCCTCCATCTGACCTTAACCTCTTAAGCTTTTTCCCTGTGATCCTTTTTGCATAGGCATGAAAATGTTTGAATGTCTTGAAGACTTCTGATTTATCCTTGATTACATATAAAGTAATCCATCTGGTTGCATCATCAACAAACAACACATAATATCTAGATCCATTTATGCTATAGTCCCTTGAGGGACCCCATACATCTGTATGAACCAATTCAAGCATATTTGAATGCTTGTACCCTGATTTGTTGTAAGAACCTTTATGTGCTTTACCTAATTGACAAGCTTCACACTTGTACACCATATGTTGCCCTTCAACATTTGGCAATCCAAGCACCACCTGATTCTTTGACATTTCCTTTATAGCTCTCTCATTGAAATGACCTAGCCTTTTATGCCATAGGTCTAATTCAGACACCTTTTGACTTCCCTAAGTAAATAATGCATGTCCCACATTACCTTGGACTTTGAGAGTAAACAATCTTCCTTCCTTTTTCCCTACAATTATGTTTCTATATCCCTGATTTGGATCTTGCACATAAACACCATCATTTGTGAATCTTACCTCATATCCTTTCTCCACAATTTGCCCTACACTTATCAAATTTTTAGGAATAGTAGGAACATAAAGTACCTTACTCAAGAGTGTACTTCCACTCTTTGTCTTCACTGATCCAATGCTCTCCACTTTATGTTTGGTATTATCACCTGTTTGAACTGTATGTCCATTCACCTTTGCTTCCATATCAGTCATCAAGGATAGATTCCCACTCAGATGGTTACTACATCCTGAGTCAATATAAAACACTCTTTGATCTTCTCCCACTGATTCATGAGTTGCATTCAAGATAAGAGTCATATCATCCTTCTGATCTGATGCATAATTATAATAATTGTTGTTGTAGGACTGAGTGGAAGTTTCTTCCACCTCCTCTAGCATATGATGTCCTACCACCTCTTCCTCTGAAGTTGCCTCTTTGGTTTCTGCCTCCTCTACCTCTTTGATTAAAATTCTGATTATTGCTTCCACCATTTTGATTGTTATACCAACAATCATTTGCCAAATAATTGGTTCTGCCACAAATCCAACAAGCTTTAGCATTATCTTTGTTCTTACCTCCTCTTCCTTTACCTCTGAAATTCATCTTTCCTTTTGTGAAGTTAGCTTGACTTGAATTCCCTTCATCATCAGTCGATTGCTTTCCCTTGCCATTCTTTTTCTTGTCCTTAGAGTACATAGCTTGACTTGCACTTCTATCATTGTCTCCTTTAATGTCCTGCTCAAAAGTTAGCATGTGTCCTAGCAATTGATTAAGATCAGGAGTAAAGTGATCAAGTGACAATTCTATAGACAATATGAAAGGCTTCCACTTCTCATCTCCTCTCAGACCTGTAAATATGTGTCTTACCAACTTATCCTCTTCAATGTCTTCATCCACTGCTCCCAAGCTATCTGCAATATCCTTCATCCTTGCCACATAGTCAGAAATTGATTGTGAGCTCTTCTTCTTGAAGGTTGTGAACTTAGCCCATAGTGAGGACTTCCTTGACTTGGTTGTATTTTGGAAATGCTCTTCCAAAGCATTCCAAACATCTGCTGCACTTTCCAATCCTCTAATGTGAGGTAGAAGATAATCATTTAAAGCCATGTAAATGATACTCCTTGCTTGAGCATCCTTTCTCATCCAAGTCTTCAAAACTGCAAGTTCTTCCCTAGTTGGAATACTAGGATCTGCAAATTCAGGCTTTTCTTCATCTCCTGTAATGAATGCCATCAAATCTTTACTCATGAGGTGTGCCTCCATCCTCATGGACCAAGCTGGATAGTTCTCCCTATCTAGCTTATCAATCTGCAAGCTTTCTCCCATCCTTGACCTTCTGTATCTGCAATTACTATGGTTTATGAGAATAAAGTGTACCTTTGATATGAGCTTTGTCCTTCTTGATTCTTTTCGAACTCGTGCTTTGAACTTCTGCAGGTTATCTTCAATAATTTGTCCTTGTCCTCCTTTGATTTGGAAGAACTTCAATATCTGCACCAATCGGAACTTCAATTGTCTTTTCTTCTCTTGTATTGCACCTTCAGCTCTGATACCACTGTTGGAGACCTCTTAATCTCCAAAGGTTTGATCTATACTGATTTAAGAACACTTCTGAGTGAAGAAGTGTCTACTTCAGAAAGTCTGCTTCAGAGATCAACTTCATTACCTGCACATAACTTCAAATTTCTTCAAATAAATGATGCACAAGTATTCGCAATACCTTTGCGCAATCATACTAATCATTAGTTCTCAAAAATAATCATTAAAAGTTTAATTTGATCCTTAAGATCAAAGGTATATCATAACTGTCTTCCAGAGGTAGCGCCTTCGACATGGTCAACTTCTTAAGTTGATTTCTCACAATACAAAACCCGTTTTGCCAAATGCTTTTAGCCATAGCTTTCTTATCTCCTAACTTAGATTTTAAGTGCTCACTCATCAAAAACTTTACAGTATACACTGAGATCTAAGCAAAATACTGAGACGGAAAAATGCGCTACTCTCAGACTTCAGTTTTTACTTCTACATACAAATGTTCCTATTGATCATTCTCACAGTAGGAGAGGAATTAGATCATGAAACTCTGAACATAGCTTCATTAGCTTTCAATTAGATGTGTACAAAAGGAATCTTGATCCACATGATCAGACAGAGAGCACTCAGAGAAAAACCCGTCGCTATTTTCTGGGAAAAAACTCTCTACACATCTCTAAAACATTTGTCATCTACAAATGACTCTCACTTACATTTCTTATCATCATTAACTTATATATACATGATTTTTGACTTATCCCGCATCTATGATATTACTCCTTATCATCCTAAGGATTTAGCTCTACTCAGATTACAAGAATTTCCACTTATATGTACATATGTGTACAAGCTATCATTCTTAAATCTCCTTCACTTTCTCAAGTGTTTTCTTTCACTTCATTCTGACCATAAGCCTTCTTCGAGATCTTTATAATCACTAATTTGTGATTGGTTTGTTCCAACAATTGTGTCAAAGAATGGAATCTCTACGGGTTAAGAAAAGGTGAAAGTAAGTGCAGAATTACCTAGGCCGACGAACATCAAAGAGATACAAGCATTTATGGGCCATTGCGGTTATTATAGGAGATTCATACACATGTATGCAATCATAGCCAAGCCATTGTACTCTCTTTTACCCAATTTTGAATGGACAGAAGAATGTGAGAATTCATTCAATGAACTTAAACGATGCTTGTGCTCAGCACCTATATTGACTACCCCAGATTGGAGTAAGCCATTCCATGTACATGTGGATGCATCCAATTACGCCATAGGATGTGTGTTAGCACAACCCACGAATGAAGGTAACATCGATCTCCCCATAGCTTACGCGAGCAGACAATTGAACGCAGCAGAAAGAAATTACACCACTACGGAACGAGAAGGATTAGGGATGATCTACGCAGTAAAGAAATTCAGACATTATTTGTTGGCAAACAAGTTCAAATTCTTTACAGATCATCAAGCCCTATTGTACTTAGTCAACAAGCCATGTAACACAGGATGACTAATACGTTGGTTTCTATTACTCATGGAGTATGATTTTGAAGTGGTAGTCAGGAAAGGAAAGACACATCTTAGAGCTGACCACCTTTCGAGATTAACCTCAGGAGAAGCTCCTCAAGGAATAGCGGATGAATTACTAGATGCATACTTGTTTAATCTTGAGATAGCACCAGAATGGGCTAAGCCTATAGTCCCTATTCTGACATACGGACCCAAGAATCCTAGGATAAAGATCAAAGAAGGAGAGATTACCAAGTCTCAGACGTACCAAATCATAGCAGGAAGCATATACAAACAGGATAATCAAAAGATTCTTGCTTGTTGTGTAGATGAATCAGAACATGCGAATTGGTTGCAATTAGCACACATAGGTGCACTATAGCAACATCATTCGAAACATCGAACATTGCAGACTCTGCATAGATTAGGAGTATATTGGCCTTCGATGGAAGCAAATGTCTACAAGTTGTGTAAAGAATGCCATGTTTGTTGTGAAAGACCACCAGTAGAGCATGCTACATTGTATCACGTGTCTCTCACACCAGACTGGAGTGAACCTTTAGTGACATACTTGAGGACGAACACATTCCCTCAAGGAATGACCCTAGCTCGACAACGTAGTCTAGAGCAGGAAGCTCAAGACTATTCACTTATTGGCGATAATCTATACAAAAGAGGACGAGATGGATATCTAAGACAATGTGTTCATGAAAGCGATTATCTGAGCATACTAGAGACTGCACACCAAGGTGTTGCAGGAGGTCATTTTGGACCAGATAGGATAATCAAAGCCATCCTCTTTGCAGGATTATGGTGGCCCACTCTTCACATGGATGCTCATACCTATGTTAAGAGATGTGATGTGTGCCAAAGAACTCAGTTTCCTACTCGTAGAGATGAAATGCCATTGAAACCCATGATGAGCGGACGTGCATTTTCAAAGTGGGGTATAGACTTTGTAGGACCCATTAACCCCCCTGCAAAAGGTACACATGCGGAATACATTATTGTTGCCACGGATTGTCTCACCAAATGGGTAGAGGCAAAAGCCACAAAAAAGAATGATGCACACAAGACTGCAAAATTCTTATTTGAGAATGTCTTTACAAGATATGGATTGCCTATAGAGTTAGTGAGCGATCGAGGAACTCACTTTCTAAACCAAGTCATTGAATATTTGTTACAGGATTTTATGGTGATTCACAAGAAATCCGCACAATATCATCCTCAGGCCAATGGTCAGGCTGAAAGCACTAATAAGATCCTTTGTAATGTACTGACGAAACTTGTGAACAACAAACGTTCAGATTGGGACAAACAGTTACACCACGCTATTTGGGCATATCGAGTAGCCTACAAGACCGTACTCAATGCAACTCCCTTTCAGATGGTTTTTGGTCAGAATGTTGTGCTTCCTTTGGACTTCTTGATACCGACCCTTAAGGTTGCACAAGAACATCAGTGGATCGGCCATGAATTATCAGCAAGAATAATGGGCTTGGAACAATTAGGAGAAACCAGACTAAAGGCAGCAGCAGGAATATATGCAGCGAAGAAGCGAGAGAAAGCATATTTTGATGCACATGTGAAAGATAAAGGCCTAAAAGAAGGAGATTTATTTCTAGTATATACGCTAAAGCAACACGCACGTAAGTTAGAAAAGCGAGGTTATGGACCTATGATCATTAACAGACTCTCGACAAGCGGAGCAGTACGGCTAGCCACCTTAGAAGGAGACATAATGCCTAATTATATTAGTGGCTGTAGAGTCAAGTTATATCAGGAACCTCTTACTGAGGATATGCTTAGACGACTCACATTGGCAAAGAAGCATAAGGAGGAAGAAAATAGAATACGAGCGGAAGCTCAGCCAGAAGCAATAGAACGCATTAAGCGCATGAAGCTAAGAAGATAAGGACTAGGGAGAGAACAATATAACCATCTGGAAACAACACCCAGATATCCCATGGCTATGTGTGAGGTAAAGTCACGAACTCATCCTAGCATAGTGGACAGGAGACCATTCATTACAGTTAGGCTAGAGCACGGCAACCCTTGCCAAGAGCTCAGGGCTTTAATTGACTTAGGTGCTGCGACTAGTGCGATTAGATGGTCCCACTATAAGGATTCAGGAGTAGAAATGCGGCCAATTGAGGCATACCTCATAGGCCTAGGAGGCATGGAAACCCCTTGCATGGGTGAGGTGAACCTTCCTATCCATATTAAGGATGTGACCATGACAGTGAAGCTACTAGTGTGCCATGATGACGACCTGATAGAACCCCTAATCCTTGGCCAAGATTGGCTATACGATCACTCAGTGGACCTAAATCTTAGACAAGGCTCTTTACAGATTGGAACCTTAGAACAGAAGCGAGTGATACCGCTTGACTTCCCTAACGGCATTCCGACTGAGGTTTGTAACCCTAGACCCTATGAAATACATGCGACGGAAGACCAGAAGATCTTTGGTCAGATCAGTCATGTTACGTCTACACCAACCCACTCGGGCTTGGCTATAGACAGTTGTCAATCAGAAGGACAACAGGAAATCTTCCCTGGGGCTTCCTGCAAACTAGAAGGGGCAGCTATCCAACCGCTAGGGCAGATGGACACAATCAGCGGTCAGGTGGGTTGCATCAGCGGCCAAATGAGCACAAGACCCTGCGGTGCTCATCCTTCCAAACTTACTCCGGACTGGCCTAGATTAAAGATAAATAACGAATCACTTCCTAATGGGCAGGTCACGCAAGTGTTGGATCTCCCTTCTTTTCCAAAGCAGAGCGTCCTCTGGACCTCTCAAAGCCAACCAAGAAGGAGTCAACCACAACAGAGGAACCCAGACCGACGACACCATCAGACAAAGCAAAGAAAGCAGCAGTATCAGCATCACAAAACGAGTGGCACGAGACAAATATGGGTGCCAAAAAGGACAGCAACCACAGGCTATTGACAACACTGCAGACGAGAACAGGACAAAGTTTCAACAAAAGCAGAGTCAGCATCCAAAGTCCCCTCGATCTTCTTCTACAAGTACAAATACTCGACAGATTTGGATCGCCAAGAAATACCTTATCCATAGACCCACACCCACGCAAATTTGGGTACCCAAACCATGTATCATAGCTCAACCCTCAAGCCATGTAATATATACCCCTCAACAATCTTCCCATCCTTCAGTACTATCAAACCCGATACCACTTTTTGTCCCTCAGCAGAGACACACCACCCACTCCAAGACTATTAGGAAATGGATATCGAAACGTATCCAGACGTCTTCTTGTACCCCCTTATCTAACAATTCTCCCACCCCATTTAAACTCCACCCTTGTAATAATTCACCCTCAACCAAACCTTGTATGAATTCACATACCATAACCCCACATCACTCATAATAAAAGCTCATCAAGAAACGTATGCATAATCTGACCATGTAGGCGTCTAGAGACCTGCATTAGTTTTACAAATAATCACTCCACTAACCACCTCACAACACCTGGCTACACTGGTTACACATCAGTTATGGAAAGGGATTGTGGTCTCACCTTACTGGGATCATAATTAATTTCCATACTAATGTGCTAATCTTTTGTAGTAGATCTTTTCCATTTGCTTGTCAGTCATCATGCAAACCGAAGCAGGACCATCAGAAGCTGGCCCAAGCACACCAATGGCCAACATTGGAGAATTACTAGCGGAATCTTATCCGACACGATGCAACCTCCAGAGTTTCAAGGTTTTCTAGGACCCATGCCAATAGACGATCCTCCTAGAGGATATACTGAGAAGATTCATCGTAACTCTCACTGGTTTCAAGGCCTAGCAGGACCCTTAGCAGACGCTGATTTCATATTTGAGGCCAATTTGGCATTTGACCTTCGCACAGGGGCCAAGTACCAGTTCTTTTCAAGAGAATTTGAAGGACTACAGAATACCCAAGATTTAACGCACGTTTGGGCACGAGCGGGATTTACAGAATATTTTAGTGACCCTCTGCCTAAACCTGATTTTTATAGGTGCTTTTACTTAGTAATCACCTTGACAGCTTCAGAGAACAAGGATCTACCCGGCACATTCATGTTACCATCCTTGGTAAATGATCCTCCATTCATAAGGTTTTATTTGTCTAAAGATTTAATTCGCGCAGCTCTGAAAATACATGGAACGCACACTCCGGCGGAGCGAGAACGACTAGTCCCAGAGCAGATGAAACGTGGTGACGTAACTAAGTGGGAGGATATTTCAGCTATAATCCCTGAGCTCTCCAAGCCATTACGGATATGCATGCAGCATTTTGCTTTCCCAGCTCAGGATCGTTTTACCATGCCCCACAAAAGAATCTGGTTTGGATTATACTTAGCATGTACTGGACCTCAAATGGTTGATCTAGCTAGCTGGATAATTGATCAGCTCTATTTAGCACAACATAGATGGGAGGAAAGAAGGTCATCAATGGATGTTGTGCACTTACAAGGATTATATATATGTGTTTGGCATATGACTTACCGATTGAGCGTGCCATGACAAGTGAGGATATGAAAGCATTCAAAGGGACCACTAAGAAGGCTAGAAAGTCTAGCAAAGGCAGAGCCGGAAAACGCATGAGAGGAACCATACCCTGCCTTCAGGTGCCAGAATCACCCTCACCACAACCATCTTCAGAGCAGTCACCGACCGCAGCCACTCCCACGGTACCACCAATTCGTATACGGTTATCAAGACCAATTACGCCGGAAGGCACCACCAGTATGGTTGCACCCCAAGCAGCCACAACCACAGAACCTATCACCAGGGCAGCCGAACTTCCCACCACTATTGGTGCGGAAGCATTCTCTTTTCCAATACCACATTTAGAAGCAGAACAAGCAGAGCCACTGAACACAACGTTCGATTTTGAGATGCCCGATGCATTCTCCAATGAGTTCCAATTTTCAGAAGGACAACTATTTTCTCAAGAATTTGAAAGGCCTAGCTATCCCACCACACCCCGGGATCAGCCACAAGGACAGATCGTGTCCAGTTCTGATGACGAAAGAACAGCAACCGATGACGACGAAGGCGATGACGAAGCCAGCCAGGGCTCTATCAAATCTCAAGAGCATGAACAGACAGATGGCCAAGGACAACAAACAGACACACATGGTGCTATAAGTACCCATGAAGATGAAACTTGTGAAGCAGCAGCTTACACACTGGCTATTGAGAAGCTGTATAGAACCATGGAAAAAGTTTGGGCACGCAAAAAGCTGACTGAGGAAGAGAGTCAAGCGATAATAGAACAAGAACTTGTCACAGGCGGATTCGAAGACGCATACATCAAAGGATTCAGAGAGTTAGTCAAATCAGTAGGCTCCAACGAGGCACTTAGGTACTTGCAAAGAAAGCCACTACCACAGTTTGACCCCCGCAGAGTACGACTACTTTCAAAGCCCGGCGAATACATTTGTGTACCAACAGGAGCACAGTCTTCAGAACAAGCCAGGGAGGCATGCCTCGTCCCCGAAAGCTCGTTGGAAGCAGAAACCATCCTTGTAGATTCCCCACCGGCCCGCGCTACAAATGTACATACCTCAGTAGTCATTGAAGTACCGACCACCCCAACCGCTCCTCCATCACCGCCAGTCCATCCACCCTCCCCTCTTCACCTTCCTTCCCCCAGACCAACATCTTCATTCGCCGGTGACGTAGCAGAAATCGTCTTTACGACCACTAACCCCACAATTCCCGCACCCACTAGACCTAGTCTACCCCCTCACACATCCACCTTTCCATTCAACCCATTCCTCCATCCAGCTTTTCCATCCTTCCCCACAACTCCAAGACCTCTTTTTCCATTCCCACCGCCCTTAACCTTCTCCCCCGTCTCACCTCCCCGACCCACTGTAACCCCTCTTTCCCCTTTCCACCCAACTACACCAACCAGTCCCCCTGTAGATTACTCCTGCACCTTTGTAAATCCCGTATTTACACCAGCTCAAGCACCCACAATCACACCCATATTCATGGTCACCGCACTGGACACGTCCAATGACATGGACATCTCACCACCCACTGTACCATCACTCACTTCACTCACAGCACACACATATTTAGGCACCTCACAATTTTCCACAATCACCACAGCATCCACCTTCCCACCCCATTCCCTTTGCATCTACACCCACTGCATCTTCATTTAGCACCCCATTAATCCTATCACCCACTGTAGATAATGCATTTCGACAGATGTTCATGTGTATGACGCAAGTAAGAGATGAGTTCACATCTCTTGGCGATCATTACCAACAGCTGCAGAGGACAACCACTCACTTACAGTCGCAGCTTAGTTTATTGTCTATTGAGAATGCCTCATTGAACAGCCGCTACCAAGAATTACGAGAGGCCTATCATAAATTAGAACTAGAAAATGAAGAAAAGACCAAGGAAGCCACTGCTGACCTGGATAACTTATTAAGAGCCCAGACAGTCCGCAATGCAACACTAACACGAAACATGGGCTTACTCAGAAGACATCTAGCAGCAGCCAAGGAAGAAAATCAGCGCTTACAGGATCAGAACAGAGAAAACTTAGAAGCAGCGCTCGACCATCCAGACCAACCACTCAGTCCTAGCCGGTTCAAAGCCATTCCCTCAGACTCGATGAGGATGCTGCTAGAAGATCATGTAAGGCTGCTAGATGAATACGACCACATGAACGAGGAGTTACAGAAACTCAAAGAAGATCATAAATTACTCCAGTTACGAGCACCGGCACATCAAGACATACCAACACCTGTGGACCCCTCTCCTGACATCTTAGAGGAACTCAACGCATTACGGGCCCACGTATCAACTCTTGAATCAAGGATTGCAGTATATGAAGCACCACCAAGGCAAAATTCCCCACTTGAGCTACCAGCTGAGGAAGAAACTATCACCATCCCGGTGGAGGAAACGTTTGAAGAGGCGTACGAGCCACAACCCATCCCAGGCAGACGCGTCACGGCCGAAGGCCAGATGACTTACGAACTCCCGACCCCCGCGTGGATGAAGACTATTGAGGAACTTGGGACAACGCACTCAGCTAGAGTAGAGGCACAATTACATGCCATGGCGATGATAGAAGAAAGAATTTTACAGTCTCCATTCTTTGCTCATTTGGCCTCGCGACGATACATATCTGGGCATGAGCTACAATATAAACCGTATTTTATGTTAATGGCCGAATACGAGTTAGCCATTGAGAAAGAGACAGGTAAGAAACCATCGCATGCGACTCAATTCGAGGAGGCCGATCTACCACTTGATGCGTAGCAAGGAGAGATCTATCAACCAGAGTGGCGCAAGGATTTACTACAGCAGTATCCAGAAATGATGAGTACATGGGTAAAGGCACCTTTGCATTTAAAGTACAACCCATATTGGGGACCAGTACCATGACGCCGTTCTTGGAGTGCCTTTGCTATTAAGGTACAAAACAATAAGCAGTGCCAGGACTGGTTGAATTACCCCTATTTTAAGCCACCTATTGAGTTACCAACTGTAGGCTACATGATGGCTACAATTCGCCACTAGCTCCCTAGATTAAAGCATATGGACGATATAGCGGCGCATATGACTGTCAAAATCTTTGACATGATGCAAATGATTTTTAAAGTCTTCCGACGCGTTAAGGCACCTCATGTAAACACCCCGGGATTTGAGCATGGCAATTTCGATCTGGTATATGATATGAGTACAACGCCATCGCTACGGGTGTGTTATGCCTGGCATTGTAGAATAAAGTACCTACCGGCGTGCTACAAGCAGACATTCGAAGAGATGTTCACAACCGGCTTGTGGGAATACCATTCAAAGGTATTCATAAGCAGGCCTACACACTTATTACACTTATTTGCTTGTGAACTAATGGTCTATTCCACACACTATCAGCTCCCACCACCAGAAGAACCGCAACCAATCGACTGGGAGAAACTCGAGGCCGATCTGGCCTGAGGCATTCGTATCTCCGAGCACACCCTCGCTCAAGACCTCTTACAGAACTATATCCGGCAGACCTCACAACAAGGTTTTGTCAGGGACGACAGAAGCGAGAGGGAGGGGGGTGTTGGAAGCAGCGAGAGGCATAGAAGACGCGGAAGCATGTAACGACGGAGCAGGGAGCCAGTCGAATCTTTTTTCAAAGAATCATGTGCTAGAAATACTTTTCAAGAACCTCCAACAGTGATTTTTATCACTAATGTAACATATGTAACATAGAAAAACCCTTTTCTTAAATTCTAGCTCCATTTTGTGCAAGCCGAGGAGTCCTCGAGCTTGAGGAGCTTAGGTAGAACAAGCGTATCAATTTTCGTTATTTTTAGACACCGTTTACCCTTCCAAATAGCATCTAGGACCTAATTTTTAACTATGCCGGCCACTAGATGTGAGACCGGCCAAAACTAGTCTAGACACTATAAAAAGAGCTAGAGAGCTCATTTTTGGGGTTAGCTGGTTGGAGTAGAGAAGAGCTTAGAGCTATTTTGAGCTTGTAAGAGTGTTCTTGAGTAATAGAGTTAATTTCTCACCTTCCATTGTGTCTTGCTTGTCTCTTCGTAGTGTGTGTGTATGTGTGTGTGCATCTTTGTGCTTCTCACCTTCACTCTCACTTCATCTCACATTCACGATCTTCATATCACTCCTATCTCTTCCGCGGATTGACATTAAGGAGGTGGAGCTTCTTAACGTGGTTCTCACCAATGTGCTAGAGCAATAGTAGCCATGGAGGAATTGTGCTAGGGAGCTGAAGACGCCATAGTTGCAGAGCAAAACGTTGTCACAAAGTGCTGCAACCATAGATAGCAATGGCTTAAGAAGATAACTCTATATTGAATGGGGAAAACCCTAGAAAAACACCTGAACTGGGAACGGAGAACCCAAAAAATGGATCCCGCATGAGCAAATACCCTAAAAACGACTGTAAAAACTTAAAAAACAGAGGGGTACAAGATTAAATACAAAGGAAACAACCAATAGAGAGTGAAACTATATACAAAAAAAAAAAAGAAGTGAAATATGAACAAAATAAAATAAAAAAAAGAAAAAGAGAAAAATAATAAAAATAAAATAAAAGAAATTTGAAAATAAAAATAAAATTAAACTAAAATAAAATAAAAGAGAATAAAAGAAGAAAATAAAAAGATATACCTGGAAGGGGGCCGCCG
>CM035413.1:54987830-55017830 GCA_020310875.1 Ceratopteris richardii
TGTGTATGAAGATGAGATTTATGGAGAAGAACTAGCATGCCTACTACAATATTGTTGCTCCAGAGATGTCGATCATGTGTCTCCTTCCTCTTCATCAGAGTTTCTATCAATTGTTTTGTTGCTTGTAGATGAATCTCCTCTACTTTATGTAGTGCTCCGAGCCTCTGAGAGACATCACAATCCCTCTTGCCCTGCATGAATGCTATCTTAGGTGATCCATGTAAGAATTCAAAGGTCTCAATGGGCAATATGCCATAAACTAGCTGGAATGGAGAATATCCTATGGCCTCTTTGTAGGCTAACCTGTATGCCCATAGGGTACCTTGATAAGCAATGCCCCAGGAAGTGGGCTGTAACATACACTCGTTTCTTAACATTGAGATTAAAACCTTATTTGTCGACTCAGCCTGTCCATTGGCTCTTGGATAGTAAGCACAAGAGGTCCTATGTAGAATTCTATACCTATTGAAAATTTCCTACAGGACCTTATTGACAAAATGTGTACCTTGATCTGTACAAATTTCAAGTGAGCATCCAAACGTGCAAATGATGCTACTATAAATGAAATCAGCAACAGTTTGGGCAGTGCAATCGCGGGAGGCAATAGCTTCAGCCCTCTTTGTTGCATAATCTGTAGCTATCAAGAGATATTTTTCTCTTTTTGAAAGTGCGGGAGGGTAGATGGGCCCTACAAAATTTAACCCCCACTTCTCAAATGGTTGCCAGGAAGTGGAAATGGTCTCATGATCATCTTACCATGGTTGAGAGGTAGAGAGAGAAATTTTATATGGCCCATTTCCATGTGATGTTGCAAGAGACAATTGAGCCCTTCTATGGAAATAGCGAAGAGCAAAAGGGCCAATGGGCATCCTTCCCTAATAGATCGTTTTAATTTTGATAGTCTTAGATAAGTGGTCATTGATATTTATTTGCATGGATGTGTTCCTTAGAAATGTAATGATCATCTTAGTGAATTTCAACCTACAGCCGAGGTCTTTAAGAGATTGGAGAACAAAGTCCCATTCTAACCTATCAAAGGCTTTGTCGAAGATGATTTTAAGGAATGCTATATGTTGTAAACCAAGCTACTAAAGAATGAACTACCTCCCAAGACTACATAGACTACTAGCTTAGACCACTGACACAAAGAGAGAGTACGTATCCACCCATCCAACTCCACCCATATATATGCCTCTAGTCCAAGGGGGTACATGTCCTTGAGATTGGCCAAGTGTCCAACCAAGTGTCCCTCATGTGGACACTTTCCCAAGGGTGATCACATGCCTTCTAATTTACCAAGGTCTATCACATGCCTTCTAAATCAAATGAGGATTCTTCTCTCACGTACACACAAGGTGGCTCCTAGAGAAGCTTCTCCCAAGACTAAGGTTCCCACACCTTAGGATAAATCAAGGCTAAGGTTCTAACCATTCAATTGGGAGCTCATATGAATAAATACCTCAAGGGTTAAAACCAAGGGTTTCACCCAAAGGTTCAAGGCATGTTCCAACGGTAATTCAAGGGGTTAGACCAAATCAAACATACATCATATTCTATCCTTTAGAATCCATATGTTTAACCTTCTTAACCCATGAATTATACAACATTCTTCCCCCCTTTATCATTTTTGATGGAGAGTGTTAATCTCCAAAAGAACAAGTTAACCTTGAATTTAGATCACCTCTATATCAAGATTAACTTTAGACTCCACCAAACTTAGAGATCATTCACCAATTTATCAGAAAATTGATTATTCTCAAAAATTCAGCTTCTTCAGAAAAGTCTGCTGCAGATTAATCACTCATTGACTAATCAATCCTGTAAAGTTTTTGATAAAACTTTGCACAACACTTTGCCTTAAGGTTGCGCAACTTTACCAAGTTAAATCTCTCAAAAAGATTGAGTATATACTGAGAAATGTGTGAAACACTTTACCTATGTCTGAAAGAGCTTCTCTGCAATGGCGACTTTGACACCTGCAATTTCTTAGCACTGGTTCTCCCAACTCTGAACCCGTTTGATCAAGATCTTTTAGCCATAGATGGCTTACCTTCCAACTTAGATTTTAAGCCCTCATTTGTGTAAAACTCTACACTGTGGACTGAGCAATGATCATTTCATTGAAGATGAAATGTGCGCCAGATTTTACGACTCTTAGAACATTCTTACATATGAATGTTCCTAATCAAAATTCTCTCAGCCTGATTACAATTAACCTCTCAAATTCTAGCCATAGATAGATTAGCTATGGACTTAGACACGTGCAGAAGGATTTCTCAAAAGATTAAACACAGAAGGAGCAGACTGCTAAACATCGGGCGCAAGTTTCTTGATTTCTTCAAAAAAATTTACATACAAGTGAGGATGGATGATTCACTCACTTCCAATGTGTCTAATGACACTAATTTCTCTCTCCCTATTCTCTAATCTTCTTCTGCTCTCTTTGCCCGACATTTTCCAACATATTTATATATGAATATATACAAGTGTATGACTAAACAAAGATATAAGTCAGCTAATGTACATATGTGTACATATCTTTGGATTTTCTGAACATGTCCTTCCTTCAACCATCTTACTTTGTTTTCTTCTTGACTCCTTGACTTCATTCCTCTATAATTCTTCAATTGATGATTGTCATGCACCAACAGCTCCCCCTCAATCATTAATTGAGGTTCTTCTCTATCTTCTTTACTCCAGCCATATCCTTGAATCTTTGTAGTTTTGGTCCATCTAGACTTTTTGTCATCATATCTGCAACTTGATCTTTTGTGGGAGTGTGTATGACTTCAATCTCCTTCTCAATGACCTTCTCTCTCAGAAAATGATACTGTATTTCAATATGCTTAGTTCTAGCATGAAATACAGGATTAGCTGCCAAGTATAATGAACTCATATTGTCTCCACAAATAATAGGAGTACTCTGAATCACATCAAAAACTTTCAAAAGTGTCTTTAGCCATATGACCTCTTTTGCAGCTTCCACCATACCTTTATATTCTGCTTCTGTAGATGACAAAGCAACTGTATGTTGCTTCTTGGAACACCATGAAATCAATTTGTCTCCTACATAGCACAAGTATCCATGTGTTGATCTTCTATCATCCACATTACCTGCCCAATCTGCATCACTATATATCTTCACTCTTGTATCAGAAGTAAATCCATAGTACAACCCTTCTCTGAGTGTACCCTTGATGTACCTAAGTACTCTTTGTCCTGCAATCCAATGTTCCTTTCTAGGACAATGCATAAATTGTGAAAGCACACCAACTGCATATGACAAATCAGGCCTTGTTAATGTAGCATAAATCAAGCTACCAACCAAACTTTGATAGAGTTTCATATCTCTGAACTCTTCTCCTCCAAACCTAGACAATTTATGGTTCACTTCCAAAGGTGTAGGTGCAACCCTGCAATCTTCCATTTTAAATTTGGTTAGCAAATTTTTAAGATACCTTTCTTGGGTCACATATACTCCATGTTGAGTATAAGAGATCTCCATTCCCAAGAAGAATGATAGGTTCCCCAAATCATTGATTTTAAACTCTTTCTCCATCTGCTTCTTGATCATTTGTATTCCCTTATCATCTGTTCCTGTAAGTATTATGTCATCAACATAAATACAAACATAAATGAACCCATCTTCACTTGCTTTGACTAGCAAGCTACTATCTGCCTTTGATGCTTGAAATCCAAGATCATTCAAGAATTTTACAAGCCTATAATTCCAAGCCCTTGGGGCTTGCTTTAACCCATACAAAGCTCTCTTGAGCTTACACACATAATTTGGACTCACTTGATCTTTGAACCCATCTGGTTGCTCCATGTAGACTTCATCTGAAATGTAACCATTCAAGAAAGCATTTTTTACATCTAATTGAGATAACTTCCAACCTTTGCAAGCAGCAATTGCTATGAGTGTCCTGATGGTTGTCATCTTTGCCACAGGACTATAAGTCTCATCATAGTCCACTCCATATGTCTGTGCATACCCTTTCACAACAAGTCTAGCTTTGTACCTAAACACACTTCCATCTGCAAATCTCTTTGTTTTGTAAACCCACTTACATCCAATGATCTTCTGACTATTAGGTTTAGGAACCAAATCCCATGTTTGATTCTCTATCAATGCATCATACTCCTCTTGCATAGCATCTTCCCAATTCTTTTTCCCTTTGGCCTCTTCATATGTAGAAGGGTCTTCATCTGCTTTTACCAAATAAGCATAATCTTTAGTAGTTAAGAATGAAGTGTCATAGCTATACCTTGTAGGTTGCCATTTGTGCCTAGATGACCTCCTAACTTCTGTACTTCTTGAAGTTTCTGGTTCATCACATTCTGGATCAAACCTTGGCCTCTCTTCAACTTCAACCTGCACTTCATTGTTCTCACTTTCATCAAGTAATTGAATCTTTGCTTTACCTTTTCTTTGATCCACTACTTCTTCATCATCTGCATGTACATTATATTTACCTGCATACCAAGTACCTTGCTCATCAAATGTAACATCCTTAGATACAAGGAATTGCTTTGTGGATGGACTCCACAATCTGTATCCCATTTGCTTATCATCATAACCAATGAATACATACTTTTCTGCCTTAGGTTCCAACTTATGCCTCAATTGAGATGGCACATATGCATATGCCAAGCACCCAAATATTCTGCAATGATCCAAGGTAGGTTTCTTACCCCACCAAGCTTCATATGGTGTCATACCCTGCAAAGCTTTACAAGGCAATCTATTAACCAAATAAGTAGCTGTGTTTACAGCCTCTGCCCACAAATAATTTGGGCAATTCTTCTCTTTCATCATGGACCTTGCAAATTCAACAAGTGTCCTGTTTCTTCTTTCTGCTACCCCATTTTGTTGAGGAGAATACCTGCAAGTAACTTCTCTCTTTATACCTGCATTCCACAAATAATCATTGAACTCATTTGAAAAATACTCTCCCCTTCCATCTGACCTTAGTCTCTTCAATTTTTGACCTGTAATCCTTTCTGCATATGCATGATAGTGTTTAAATGTATTAAACACTTTTGACTTTTCTTTAATCACATAAATTGTGATCCACCTGGTAGCATCATCAACATATATGACATAATATCTTGAACCATTTATACTAAAGTCCTTTGAAGGACCCCACACATCTGTATGCACCAATTCAAGTCTTTCTGAATACATAAACCCATGCTTGGAATAGGATTGCTTATGAGCCTTACCTAATTGACATGCCTCACATCTGTATGTCATGTGTTGACCTGCAATGTTAGGCATTCCAAGCACTGAATCATTGTTAATCATTTCTTTGATACCTCTTTCATTAAAGTGTCCAAGTCTTTTGTGCCAAAGATCCAATTCTGACACCTTCTGCTCTCCATATGTGAACATAGCATGTCCAACATTTCCTTGTACCTTCAATGTGAAGAGCCTTCCTTCTTTCTTTCCTGCAATAACTTGTTTATACCCTTGACTAGGGTCTTCCACATAAACTCCATCATTGGTAAACCTTACCTCATAACCTTTTTCCACAATTTGACCTACACTGATCAAATTCTTTGGAATTGTGGGAACATAAAGTACCTTACTCAGAAGAGTGCTCCCATCCTTAGCTTTGACTGAACCAATTGACTTTACCTTATGCTTTGTATTATCACCTGTCTGAACTGTATGATTAATTGCATTATGATCTAGATCAGTCATCAAAGCAATATTTCCACTCAAATGATTACTACATCCTGAATCAATATAAAACACTCTCATGTCCTCATGTGAAGTTTCACATGTATTCATAATGAGAGTCGAGTCCTCCTTTTGATCTGATGCATAGTTGTAGTAGGTGTTATTATAGGATTGACTTTGGAAGTTTCTTCCACCACCTCTTCCAAAAGAATTCCTACCACCTCTACTTCTGAAGTTTCCTCTCTGAAATCTACCACCTCTTGCTCTTTGATTAAAGTTCTGATAATTACCATTGTTTTGATTATTATGCCAACAATCATGAGATAGATGATTGGTCTTACCACATATCCAACAAGCTCTTGCATTCTCTTTGTTGTTTCTGCCTCTTCCTCTACTTCTGCCATTTCCTCTTCCTCTTATGAAGTTTGCTTGGTTTGAAGTACCTTCTTCTTCACCTGATTGTTGCTTCCCTTTGTTGGCTTTCTTCTTGTCTTTAGAATACATTGCATGATGTGCACTCTTATCAACATCTCCTTTGACATCATTCTCAAAAGTTAGCATATGACCTAACAATTGATTCAAATCAGAAGTAAAGTGATCTAATGAAAGTTCTGTAGATAAAATGAAAGGCTTCCACTTCTCATCTCCTCTTAGCCCTGTGAGTATTTGTCTTCCCAATTTGTCTTCTTCAATATCTTCATCCACTACACCTAAAGAATCTGCAATGTCCTTCATCTTTGTCACATAATCAAAGATTGATTGTGAGGCCTTCTTCTTGAAGGTAGTAAACTCTGCCCATAGTGAAGCCTTCCTTGATTTGGTTGTATTTTGGAAATGCTCTTCCAAAGCATTCCAAATGTCACATGCACTTTCAAGTCCTCTAATGTGAGGAAGCAAATAGTCATTGACTGCCATGTAGATGATGCTTCTTGCTTGAGCATCCTTCTTCATCCAATTCTTCAAATCTGCAAGCTCCTCCCTAGTTGGAACACTAGGATCTCTGAATTCTGGCTTTTCTTCATCTCCTGTGATGTATCCTATCAGATCTTTGCTCATAAGATGAGCTTCCATCCTCATAGACCATGCAGGATAGTTCTCTCTATCCAACTTTTCAATTTGGAGACTATCTCCCATCTTTACTTCACCTGTAGCTTCAAATCTTTAACCTTTACAGATAATGAATGTACCTTTACTTCGAATGTTGCTCCTTCTGATCCTTTTGATGCTCTTTGTATGTCTTCCTTCAATCTTTCTTCACACTTTAGCCTTTTGCACCTTCGAAATGTAAAGTTTTGTATTTCTGCAGTAGTTGGAGTCTCCTTCACTTCAATTTTGACACAACCTGCTCTGATACCACTGATGGAGAGTGTTAATCTCCAAAAGAACAAGTTAACCTTGAATTTAGATCACCTCTATATCAAGATTAACTTTAGACTCCACCAAACTTAGAGATCATTCACCAATTTATCAGAAAATTGATTATTCTGAAAAATTCAGCTTCTTCAGAAAAGCCTGCTGCAGATTAATCACTCATTGACTAATCAATCCTGTAAAGTTTTTGATAAAACTTTGCACAACACTTCGCCTTAAGGTTGCGCAACTTTACCAAGTTAAATCTCTCAAAAAGATTGAGTATATACTGAGAAATGTGTGAAACACTTTACCTATGTCTGAAAGAGCTTCTCTGCAATGGCGACTTTGACACCTGCAATTTCTTAGCACTAGTTCTCCCAACTCTGAACCCGTTTGATCAAGATCTTTTAGCCATAGATGGCTTACCTTCCAACTTAGATTTTAAGCCCTGATTTGTGTAAAACTTTACACTGTGGACTGAGCAATGATCATTTCATTGAAGATGAAATGTGCGCCAGATTTTACGACTCTTAGAACATTCTTACATATGAATGTTCCTAATCAAAATTCTCTCAGCCTGATTACAATTAACCTCTCAAATTCTAGCCATAGATAGATTAGCTATGGACTTAGACACGTGCAGAAGGATTTCTCAAAAGATTAAACACAGAAGGAGCAGACTGCTAAACATCGGGCGCAAGTTTCTTGATTTCTTCAGAAAAATTTACATACAAGTGAGGATGGATGATTCACTCACTTCCAATGTGTCTAATGACACTAATTTCTCTCTCCCTATTCTCTAATCTTCTTCTGCTCTCTTTGCCCGACATTTTCCAACATATTTATATATGAATATATACAAGTGTATGACTAAACAAAGATATAAGTCAGCTAATGTACATATGTGTACATATCTTTGGATTTTCTGAACATGTCCTTCCTTCAACCATCTAACTTTGTTTTCTTCTTGACTCCTTGACTTCATTCCTCTATAATTCTTCAATTGATGATTGCCATGCACCAACAATTTTCGTCCTCAAAAATGCGTGTAGGTATAATATGTGAAGTATGAGAAACATAAAGAAAGAGAGAGAGAAAAAGAGAGAGATAGAGAGAGAGTGAAAGAGAGAGAGAGAGAGATTAAAGAGAGATAGAGAGAGAGTGAAAGAGAGAGAGATGAAAGAGACAAAGAGAAATGAAATAGAAAGAGAATGAGATAGAGAGAGAGATGCATACATACATACACATATGCATACACATACTCACATACATATTAAATACACACATGCATATTACATACACACTCACATACACATAACATACACACATGCATATACATACACATACATATTACATACTCACATGCATACACACATATACATACATACATGCATATTACATACCCACATGCCTATTACATACACACATGCATATACATACACACACACATATTCATACTCATACTCACATAAATACATGCATGTATACACACATATACATACACACATGTACACACACACATGTATACATACACACATATTTGCATGTACACACACACATACATACATACAAACATGCATTTTACATACACACACATGTACATTCACACTCACATATGTATACATACACATATGTGCATACACACATGCATATGCATACATACATATACACACATATGCATGTACACACACATACATACATACACACATGCATATTACATACACACGCACATATATATACACACTCATACATGTATACACACACATGCATACATGTACATACACATACACACACATCACATATACATACAGTATACATGTTTGAGGGTTAGGGTTTTAGGATTAGGATTTTTGAATTTCTCTTTTCTTTTGATTTGCAAGAGATTTTTGGCATCAGTTCTTTGGAATTCAATGAAGGACATCATTAAGTGGACTTTGACGACAACGCTCCAAACAATTACATCGATGTAGGTGATTGTTTTGGTTTTTATTGATATAGCATGAGATAGATAGATAGATAGATAGAGAGAGAGAGAGATGAAAGAAACAGAGAGATCTAGAGAAACATAAAGAGAGAGAGAGAGAGTCAAAGAGGCAGATAGAGAGAGAGTCAAAGAGAGAGAGAGAGAGATGAAAGAGAGAGAGAGAGATAAAATAGAAAGAGAATGAGATAGAGAGAGAGATGCATACATACATACACACACACATATGCATACACATACTCACATACATATTACAAACATGCATACACACATATACATACATAAATGCATATTACATACACACATGCATATACATACACACATGCATATACATACACACACACATATTCATACTCATACTCACATACATACATACATGTATATACACATATGCATACACACATGTACACACACACATGTACACACGCACATGTATACATACACACATGCATATGCATACATACATACACACATATTTGCATGTACACACACACACATACATACATACACCCACATATAAATACACACTCACATATGTATACACATACATATGTGCATACACACGTGCATATGTGTACATACATACACACATATGCATGTACACACACACGTACATACACACATGCATATTACATGCACATGCAAATATATATACACACTCACATATGTATACACACACATCCATACATGGACATACACATACACAAACATCACATATACAATTTTTAGGGTTAGGGTTTTTGAATTTCACTTTTCTTTTGTTTTGCAGGATATTTTTGGCATTGGTTCTTTGGAATTTGACAAGAGACTATGGCGAAGGAAGTGAAGAGGAACTTTGGAAGAACAAAGTGAAGAGTACACCCCCCCCAGATTTTCTCTCCAGGTTATTGTGCAATTTTGAAGTAAAGGCAAGTGTCTGAAGAAAAGCTTTTGGAAGTCTATGAAGTACAAAGAACCGAAGTGAAGAAAATATTTTGCCCTAAAGTGAAGTTCCTATCGTGAGACCGAAGAGAAGTTGAAGGCCATCTTCCCGCACTGTAGTCGGGAATTCCATCTTGTATTGGCTGATCTGTACTATAGCAAAATTATTTTGTATTATTCAGAGTCACTTGGTGACATCCGTTGTACATTCATTGCCATCATTGAGCATAGTTTCTTTATTGGCACATCGAGTGTGGTGATTTCTACTTTTAGCATTGTATTTTCCTTTCCTGTTCATGATGCATATGCCCTATGACTTTGTTCCATGCGATCCTATGCTTTTGTTTTCCTCTTTTGAGGTATAGGCCTATGCCGAGATGATGTACCATACCAGGGTGAGGTGCCCAACATGCAGACGTTGCTTGTCAGATCGAGGGATGATGAACACGTGCACACCAGGGCCTGATCCAACCTTGCATCACTCTCCCCTTCTTGACCTCCTTTGCTCTCAGACACCTAAACCTGATGTGAAGCGAGGCGGTTGCCCTGGTGATCCTTGACACGCCACCCAATCCTTCCTAAGAGAAACAGGAACCTCATCATCAGATCAAATACTCCTAGTACCAGCATTTCAAGTTCTTTGAATTTTTGCATCATTCCACACACTTAAACCCAAAGATTGCTTTGTTTTTTGTCTAAGACTGAGCATTCACGTTCTGCACCAGTTTTGTCCATACGCCCATGCATATTTTCCATTCTCGCTTAAATTAGGAATTTGACATTTTCATAGCTTAGACAGAGCATTAGAAGCATTAGAAAAGTATCATATAAAGAGGGAAAACATGTTAAACTTTTGGAAATTAAAGGAGGATAGGAAAGTGAAAGGTCGAGTGAGATAGATCAGTTTTTGCCTTGGTAGAGAGTTTTTAGATTGACCTCCACCTCCTTGCTCGTGACCCACCTAGTCTCTTCTCTAAGCTCTACTCTGAGTTAAGAGAGATAATTGAACCAGTCACTCTAGATATTGTTCTGCATTCCAAAACACACCAAAAAAGAGAGATGGAGGAAGTGTTTAAAGAACTAGTGATAGAGAAACAAGGGGCTCGAGTACTCCACTCTCTTGAGAGAAAAAGGGAAATTTATAGGACTAAATGTAACTGAAGATTTAGATGTCCTTGAGGAACATGCACAGATCTATGGGATACCTGAAGAAATGTTTACACATTACTTTACTCACATAGTTTCACCATCAATTTTGGCTTCCATATCAATCCACACAGGAAAGGCTTGGGCTGAATTCACAAAGGAACATAGTAAAGAGTTTGTGTGATGCGTTAATTCCCCGAAGCGCACTACACCCCTTAAACACCTCTTAAATGAGTCTTTGAGAAGATACACGCAGCTTCCATAGGCTGACTTGGACTCATTAAAGCGTGATTTAGTCATTTCCTTTCTCAATATATTAAGTCATGAAGACAGGACTGAATTCGAGAGGAGGATAGAAGAGCCTGGTAAGAGGTTTGGATTGACAGAAGATTGGGCCACAAGTAGGAGAGAAGTGGAAGCAGCTTCCCAAATGAGGCAATGATAGGCTATACTATATGATAGAGAAACAACAATAGCTCCACAACCACCTAGGGAGGCTCCTCTTCCAGCAATTTTGAATGTACATACAGCATCAGCTTCTGCTAATGTTGCATCCACTTCGTGATCACCAGTGGAGTTGTAGCTTGAGATCCTACGCAGGCAAATAGAGAATCTTATGATAATGTAGGCGGCTATGTCTAAAGAAATGGACAACATACATAATAAGTTTATTCTATGGGGTATCAAGACCCCACTCCTCCTCACACGAGTACTACTTATGCAGACCCAATACAAAGAAATGCTATTCCCATTCGGAACGTGCAATGTTATGTAATGCCTCAACCCACACCTCTAATGCAGCCTCTTTCTCAACAGACACGTGCACCACTAGTTCAACCCATAATTTAGAGAAATATTGGACCATTTGAGAGACAAGAAACTGGTGGGTTTGGAGGGGTAAAAAGATGTGTATGGTGTGATGCAAAGGAACATTTTTCCTATGCATGTGAAGAAATGAGGCAAGAAAAAGAACACCATCTAGTAATAAATATAGAAAAGGAACTCTGCGACTTCAAAACTCATCTTCCTCTACCTGTAAACTGGGGGAAGGAAGGAATGAAGAAAATTTATGAGAATCTATCAAGTAATAATGCAAGCACATTAGCAGCACAGTTAGATCCAATAGAGGACGGAGATAAAGAATAAAGTAGACCTCGTCCTCAAAGAAACTAGTCTAAAGAAGCTTTAGTGAAAAGCTAGGAAAGCGATCATGCATAAGACTACCTGGAAGTCTCCTATAGATCACTTCTTTGTCTATTTACATATATCCAATGTAAAGGTAAAGAGAAAGAGGGATGAGAAACAAGATGAGGTAGAGCCAGAGAGAAGAATGACAAGGAAACAAAGTAAAGAGGCTGAAGAGGAGGCCAAAGAACCTAAAAAGAAAGAGGAATTTAAAGAGCTTGCTGCTTCTCAAGAAGAGTCAAAGAAGAAAGGAATAAGAGAAGGGAAGAGGCCGACTGGGCCAATCAAAATTCAAGAACTGACTAAAGAGAAGGAGAAAGAACAAGAGCCTACCCAAAACTAACAATACTCGAGAGAATATTCAAGAAAAAGATAAAGAGCAGAAGAAGAAGAAAAGAAGACCCCAGAGGCAGTATTGTTTTCTAAGTTAGAAAAGAAGAATGATGCAAGAGAGATACTAAATGATATTCTATTGAAGAGTCAAGTGACCATATCCTTAGAGCAGGTTTTATCCATAGAAAAGCCTGAATTCAAGGATAGATTTATAAAATTATTAAAGAGGAAAAGATTCCCATTACCTGAGGATGTGGAAATGGAAGAGGCAACTGAAGATACGCAAGTGATAAATGAAGTAGTAGCCTTGAGTGATACTTTTCACGATCAGGATGATGAGATTGCAAGGTGCCATATAAACTCCTTAGGTCCAATTACACTTGATGATAAGATCAGGAGGACAGAAAGTGAGCACATTAGGAATTTTTGGGCAAGGGGCACACCTAAAATGAAGATGAAATTAGGACATGATGAAGATGCATGTTTTGCTTTGGCCTTGATTGACTCAGGGTCACATATAAATGTAATATCAAAGAAGTTATATGATCAGTTCACATGGCCTATAGACAAAGACCATGGATGGAGGATGGGGGCTATTGATAATGTCTCTAGACATTTGCTTGGAGCATGCACCTATGTGCCTGTGTTAATTGGCAGATTCTTTGAGGAATTCCACTTCTTTGTCCAAGATCATTGTTCATATGAGGCTATCCTTGGTCAGTCTTTTATAGTTGAAGTGTGAATAGAGACCAAGGTGATGGATGACAGATCTGGTTATGCAAGAATCCAATCTAGATCTGATCTTCATTCCTTGCCAGTAATGACAGTGTGCTCAAATCACTCAAGAAACAAAAGTAATCTAAGAAACAGACCCATTATATCTCATGACCATGAGGATTGTATGCTCATAGGAGAGTATGGGGCTTTTCCTGATCAAAATGTCTATTAGGATCCACCATTGAGTGAGACAATAGTGGGAATTGGTTTGATGTCTCATGAGATCCTGTACATAGCTTTGAGAGTTTCTCTATATATTCGTCTGCATTTAAGTTGTTAGGCTTATAAATGAAAATTTTTCAAATAAATTCAGAAAGGTTCATGAAAAAGACTATAAAAGCTTAGGAGTCATGTTTCCTGATGAAAGAATTGAGAGTGTGATCCAACTGGAGAGAAGTCTGAGTACTCTGCAAGAAATTGAACATGCATGCATTTGAGAGGAATGAAGAATCAAAAATCATTATGCTCAATTCTATCCAAGAGTATGAAATGATCAATGAGTTCATAAGAGGGCATGAAGTGAATGTGAACACGAAGTATAAGATTGTTGACAAGAAAGTGAAACCTATAGCTCAACCCTTGCCAGAAGATAGCCATGAGAAGTATCTACAAGTATCTGATGACCCTATGCTGAGATGTCGAGAACTTATAGGGAATTAAGAAAAGAAAAAGATCTGATGGATAGTTGGAGAATAGGAGATAAATAGAGGAATCAGGGCATATTTCTACAAAATGAGTTAGTAGAGCTAAGTATATGCTAGTACTTAGGATAAGTTGTTGGATCTAAATGAGTCGAATGAACAAAAGATCTACGAAGCATATGCTTTACTCGTATGATTACTTATCTGATTGCAAAAGCGAGATCATAGTAAGATGTTTGTGAAGCTTGCATTTGTTTTATTTTCTAAAATTTGTACTAATCTTTATAAATTTTCATGGAATGTATGAAATCACGTTTCAATTTTCAGTAGAAAAAACATAAAAACTAAAAAGTATTTTCAAAAGAATCCTAATATGCTTCTATTGGATTCTGCAAGTTGGCCCATCGCGACGATGTGCAAGCTTAGTGGGGGGGATGTTGAGATGAAATCCCTCGAGGAAGTATGTGTCAAGAATTTTTTTTTGAGTTTAATTCATTGATTTTCTAATAGTGATGTACTATTCTGACTCCAAGAAGATGATAACACTTACAAATTGTTTGGGTTATGGATGAACTGATTGTTTATGTAATGAGAAATCATGCTATTTTTGTAGATTAGGCCTACATGTTTGTAAATCACTCACTAACCTAACTCTAAACCTGAAACCCAGGGTTTGACCCCTTATAAAACTTAAATTTAACCATTGAGAAGCTAGCTTTGATCCTTAGAAACCGTAGGATTTTAGTCCATAAGTGTAAATAAACTCATTGATTACCATGCTTGACCTCAATCATAGGCAAACCCTAATTTCCCTAATTGAAACCCTAGGTTGGAAACTTAGAACTGCCATTTACCCGATGTTTAACCCTTTAATTTAATTAAATCTTATACATAGGTGTGAAACTAAGCCTTAGTCCAAAAATAAAAAGGAAAAAAGAAAAATAAATAAAAATAGAAAAAAATTAAGAAAATTAAAAAGAGAAAAACGGAGATAGAAATAATAGATGGGATTAGAAAAAGAACATGGAATATTCCAAAAAATAGAAAGGATCAAAAGGGAGGTTAGAAGATTCTAGAGAGAAGTCCTAGGGAAAAGCTATAGATACATGCTCATTTGGTTTTCCCCCTAGATTTTCTCTCGAGGTATGCTCCTTACCTTTTCTTGTCCTTCAATTTCTTGTTCATGCTTTCTTGTTTATGCTTTATGATTACGATAATGGTTCACTCTCCATGATCATCTCCTCTCAACCTCATCTCTCGCTATCATGCCAAGAGAGGAGAGAGACAGAGAGAGAAGGGGGGGGAGAGAAGAAGAGAGAGGTCGATGGAGAGGAAGGGAAGAATTGAGAAAGAGAAGGTGGAAATGAAGGACTTGTCCGGCGTGGCATTTCAAGTACTGGGATCCATGGTACCCCAAAGAAAGAGGGTCATGAAGGCTAGTTCACTTGGTCAGTTCTTACCCATGAGGATCACATCCTAGAGGAGGGCTATGTGTCAACGTTTGATAAGAAAGATCCAAACTATTCTGATGTAAACAAGGAAGCCCTTTGATTCGATAGGGTTGTTGGCATCCTTGATGTTGCCAAACTTGCTCGCTCGCAAGGAGTTTTTTTTCTTTTTAATAAAGGAAGTTCGGCCTTAGCCTAATCTCCCGAACTTTAATTAAAATAAAGAAAAGAAGTTACAAGTGAATGGGACTAGGGCCCATGGGACCCCCCAAATCCCACAATGCAGGGGAGGAGTATGGCAAGTTACAGGGCATTACAGATGAGGCGGATAAAATTATCATCACCCTCATGTGGGACCCATTTGGGTTTCAACTTGTTGTTTTCGAGGAGATAAATACAGTGATGTCTAAACGGTGGCGATCTCTTGACTCGGGAGATTCTTTTACCTAGGAGAAACAAGGATTTCTCGATCGACCATTCCTTAGGAGTTTGGCCAAAATTGACAACACATCGCTCCCTCCAAATCTTCCAGAGAGTCTCACCTCTGATGGCATTCCACAGCCTCGATGAGCACCAATCGCCTCACCCAACATCACTTCTTGCCAGTTGATTTGGTTCGTGAGTCTCAATACACGGGTCACGTGATGCCAGATAACACGAGACTTGGGGCACTCGAAGAACAGGTGAGCTAAATCTTCGATGCACCGATGGCAACACTTGCACCATGGCGACACACCACAGATTTTGTTAGCCCTTGCATTGGTCCAGATACCTTTATGCAAGATCTGTCACATGAGAACGGACTTTTTGACCTCAATTAGGGGGTGCCAAATAGACATGAATTTTAGCTCCCACTGAAGTTTGGTCCAAGAAAGGCACCATCTCTTGTTAAGGGTGTGGTGAACATCTAAATCCTCTTTGAAGTTGGGGATTCTGGAAAGCTTCTTACCATTGCTCCATTTGAGGCCCTCCAAGCAAGGAAGATCTTGACCGCAAAGAAGGGGGTAGTTGAGCGGTCCCAAGCTAAACACCTGCTTTGAAGAAGAGTCCATTCCTCAAAGGAAACTCTAAGTCTCGGATCCAATTCTTCGAACCTAATCCACTGGTTGGTCTATTGTTTCCAAAGTTGTTTCCACTGTTTGAACCCCTTGTTCCATAACCGCCTTGCAGTTTGGAGGTTCCAAGACTCCACCCCCCGAATGCCGCTGATCGAGAACCAAATAGAGTCATTTTGTCTTATGCCAGCTGCCCACTTCCACTCATCACTGATTCTGATGAACTGTTTGGCCTTGTTCCAATTCTTCCATAAGGAACACACGAGGCTAGAGCCTTTAGGGAAGACGGGTGGGGGGGAGAACAAAAGCATGAGAATCCCTATGTCCTTCCAACCAGGGTGGCCAACTAAGGTAGGGTTGATGTTAACCTGGATTATAAGTAACTACCAATGATGGATGCTTGTCTCTTGTATGGAGAGTCGGGATTCAGAGAGTTATTTTTCCTCTCCTCTCATTTTTTATGTACAGCTCAATACAAGCTATGTACAATTCAATTAAAGCTCCGTGTTTGTGTTATCTTGCGATTGAATGTCGCATAACTCAGTATGGACAAGCTTGGAGAAACCATAGATATTCGTCTATTTGAGCTTGGTAATTGTGTGTGTGAAAGAGAGGAGTGAGGCCTGGGCAGGCAGCTAAACGAACATGTAGAGTTCAATTTGGAGAAAGCAGAAGAAAAAGGAAGATGAGGATGGTGGTGCAGAACAGAAAACACGATATATATATATATATATATATATATATATATATATATATATATATATATATATATATATATATATATATATATATATATATATATATATAGAGAGAGAGAGAGAGAGAGAGAGAGGGCACAGGATGAATAGATGAAGTCGAAGCTAGTAGAGGTCAAAAGAGAGGGTTGAGAGAGAGAGAGAGAAGGAAGCGCTGGGTAGGTGACTAAAAACTCTCGTAGAGATCAATGAGTGCAGAGAAGATCGACTCTCAAAGAGAGATCGAGGTAGACAAAAAGGAGAGAGAGAAATCCATGGATGGCTACAGAGTCAGCATAGAGAGGATTCTATAGGTGCGCTATAGCTTCGAAGGAGAAATGTTGAAATAGAGTGGAGATCGATCGATTGAGAGAGAGGGAGACAGAGAGAGAGAGAGAGGATCAACAGCAGAGGAGGAGCGTTGTTCAAAGATGATCGCACGGTGGAGAGAGAGACAGAGAGGGAGAGAGAGAGAGAGAGACAGAGAGAGAGAGAGAGCCAAGACAGGTGCTGAGACCTGATCACGCATGGAGAAATAAGGGTGCTACATCATAGAGAGAGAGATAGAGAGAGAGAGAGAGACGGAGAGAGATTTCCACAGCAGATATGGTGATGCACTCGGATATGGACCCGCGAGAGAGAGAGAAGGAAAAAAAGAGAGATAGAGAGAGGTCGACAGAGTAGAGTTGGTGTATACAAAGAGGGAGAGAGAGATATATATAGAGAGAGGCAGAGAGAGAAGGTGGATCATTTGGGAAACTAGGTTTCGGTTATACTCAATATACGGAATTTGAAAATGGAACCTTTTTTCTTATTTGAGAGAATGCAAAGACAAAACATATCAAGCCTCTCAATGGCCTTGATGTAGGATGGGAGGAAATTTATAAATGCGAAGCATGATTTCTTTTTAGGGACCAAACAAGACTTCAATAGGGGAGACCCATGACTTTCTCAAAGAGGATAATATGGTTGGGTTTATTAGAATCAAATGGACATCACAATAGAAAACCCATGTTGTGCTAAAGGCCTTGTAAGTGACTAGGAAAATTGTTGGAAGCTAAAAAAAATATATAAAAATGAAATGCATGCTTCTTTTACCACAACTTGGAAACACGGGTCTAAATAAGATTGAATCGATCTGTATATCTTGGCTAATTTCTATGCACAGGATTCTATTTATGATGTCATTTTTTCCTGCTCCCATACATAAAGAAAGAAGGCAACATTTGATGTATCAATGGAAGAGTTAGAAGACATTGTTGCCACTAACAAGGGTCTTTTGCTTTATTCTTTTTAATTGAACTTTAGAAACCACTTTCTATATTTGGGTTCTGTTTAACTTAATGACCTATGATAAGTGGCATGATGATCATCTCATGCTTATTTCGGAAAACCAAAATCAAAGTATATGTGTGTAGCAAAAAAACCCCATGCATGAAAGGGTGTGAGTATGCACATAAGCATTTTCTTCTATAAATGCATATCTTTTATGCGTATGTGTGCTATACAATTTCAAAATGAAAAGGGAATAAATAAAAATCATAGTGTGTTCTTATTATGATTTTCAATGTACTAACTTTTTTTTCTATTGTTCCCCACAGATTCTCTTGAGGTCCATGATTTTCATGATTTGAAGAGTACCATTGGAGATATTATATGAAGTGTAGAGGAAGTTTGGAAGATCAAAGTGAACAGTATGCCCTCTCGTATTTTCTCTCCAAGTTATTGTTCAATTTTGAAGTAAAGACAAGTGTTTGAAGAAAAGATTTTGGAAGTTTATCAAGTCCGAAGACCTGAAGTGAAGAAAATATTTTTCCGTGAAGTGAAGTTCTTGCCACAAGACCGAAGAGAAGTTGAAGGGCATCTTCTCGCACTCTAGTTGAGAATTCTATCTTGTATTGGCAGATCCACACTGACGGAATCTTTTCGTATTATTCAGAATCACTTGTAGACATCAGTTGTATATTCATTGCCATCATTGAGCATAGTTTGTTTATTTGGCACATTGAGTCTGGTGATTTCTAGTTTTAGCATTGTATTTTCCTTTCCCATTCGTGATGCATACACCCCCTGACTTCATTCCACATGACCGAGTGCTTTTGTTTTCCTCTTCTAAAGTGTGGGGCCTAGGATGAGATGACTTATCATACTAGAATGCTCTCCCCTTCTTGCCCTTCTTTGCTCTATGACAGCGTTTAAGACATTTTGAAGATCCTCTCCATCGATTTTAATCTCTTGGATCCATATGACATCTAGGTTTAGGCTATTATCATGAAATCACTATCCAATAATAGCCAGTCTTGAGGGGTCAGTCAACCCCCTAGCATTAAATGATATGATTATCAATTATCGATGGTTACCTGCTTTATGGAGAGGGCCCTTGTCTTTTTTTCTTGGGTTTGTCTTTTTTCCTCAAACACGAGATATCTTGTCCGAAGATCTTACCCTTAAGGGGGCTCTCCCTATTGGGGTTGTCTTCGTTGCTAGTTGTTTCCACTACTAAAGAGGAGGGTTACACTCTTTGATCTTCATTTGTTGCTTCATTTGTCTTCATTGAAGATGAGAGTTGAATCCTCCTTTTGATCTCATGCATAATTGTGGCAGGTGTTGTTGTAGGATTGGTTTTGGAAGGGTCTTACACCTCCTCTACCATATGAGTTTCTACAACCTCTTCCTCTAAAATTACCTCTTCGGCTTTTGTGTCCTCTACCTTTTTTATCATAGTTCTAATTGTAATGGCCATTGTTTTGATTTTTATGCCAACATTTGTTGGCCAAGTGATTTTTTTTTTGCCACAAATCCAATAATCTTTGCAATTGTCTTTGTTTTTGCCATCTCTTCCTTTACCCATGTTATTTCCTTTTCCTTTTCCTTTTGTAAAGTATGCTTGATTTGAGATGGCCTCTTCATCATTTGATTGTTGCTTGCCTTTAGCATTCTTCTTCTTATCTTTTGAATACATAGCTTGAGTTGCACTTTTCTCACTCACCTTTAAGATCCTGCTCAAATGCTAGCATGTGTCCTAGCAATTGATTTAGATCAGGAGTAAAATGATCTAATGATAATTCAGTGGATAATGTGGAAGGCACAGGATGAATAGATGAAGTCGAAGCTAGGAGAGATCAAAAGAAAGGGTTGAGAGAGAGAGAGAGAAGGAAGCACTCAGTAGGTGGCTAAAAACTCTCGTAGAGATCAATGAGTGCATAGAAGATCCACTCTCAGAGAGAGACCGAGCTAGACAAAAAGGAGAGAGAGAGAAAGCCATGGATGGCTTCAGAGTCATCATAGAGAGGATTCTTTAGTTGCACTATAGATTTGAAGGTGAAATGGTGAAATAGAGTGCAGATCAAGAGAGAGAGAGAGAGCCAAGATGGGTGTTGAGACCTGATCGCTCATCGAGAAATAAGGGTATTGCATCATAGAGAGAGAAAGATAGAGAGAGATAGAGAGATAGAGAGATAGAGAGATAGAGAGAGATTCACCACAGTAGATATGGTGATGCACTTAGATATGGACCCGAGAGAGAGAGAGAGAGAGAGAGAGAAAGAGAGAGAGAAGGAAAAAGAGACAGATAGAGAGAGGTCGACAGAGTAGAGTTGGTGTATACAAAGAGGGAGAGAGAGAGAGAGAGAGAGAGGCAAAAAGAGAAAGTGGATCACATGGGAAAATAGGTTTTGGTTATACTCAGTATAAGGAATTTGAAAATGGAACCTTTTTTCATATTTGAGAGAATGCAAAGTGAAAGCATATCAAGCCTCTGAATGGCCTTGATGTGTAGGATGGGAGGAAGGTTATAGATGTGAAGCATGATTTGTTTTTTTAGCAACCAAACAAGACTTCAATAGGGGAGACCCATGACTTTCTCAAAGAGGATAATATAGTTGGGTTTATTAGAATCAAATGGATATCACAATAGAAAACCCATGTTGTGCTAAAGGCATTCTAAGTGACTAGGAAAATTGTTGGAAACTAAGAAATTAATATAAAAATGAAATGCATGCTTCTTTTACCACAACATGCATTCATGGTCTAAATACGATTGAATCGATCTGAAGTTCTTGGCTTTCTATGCATAGGGTTCTATTTATGATGTCATTTTTTCTTGCTCCCATACATAAAGAAAGAAGGAAACATTTGATGTATCAATCGAAGAGTTAGAAGACATTGTTGCCACTTACAAGGATCTTTTGCTTTATTCTTTTTTATTGAACTTTAGAAACCACTTTCAATATTTGGGTACTGTTTAACTTAGTGACCTATGATTAGTGGCCTGATGATCATCTCATGCTTATTTTGGAAAACCAAAATCAAAGTATATGTGTGTGTAGCTAAAAAACTCCATGCATGAAATGGTGTTTCTAGGGACATAAGCACTTTCTTCTATAAATGCATTTCTTTTATGCGTATGTGTGCTATACAATTTCAAAATGAAAAGGGAATAAATAAAAATCATAGTGTGTTCTTATTATGATTTTCAATGTACTAATTTTTTTTCTATTGTTCCCCACAGATTCTCTTGAGGTCCAGGATTCTCATGATTTGAAGAGTACCATTCGGGATATTATATGGTGTAGAAGAAGTTTTGAAGACCAAGGTGAAGAGTATGCCCCCTCGAATTTCCTCTCCAAGTTATTGTGCGATTTTGAAGTAAAAGCAAGTGTTTGAAGAAAAGCTTTTGGAAGTTTATGAAGTTTGAAGACCCGAAGTGAAGAAATGGTTTTCTCCTAAAGTGAAGTTCTTTCCACGAGACCAAAGAGAAGTTGAAGGTAATCTTCTCACATTGTAGTCGAGAATTCCATCTTGTATTGGCTGATCCACACTGTAACAGAATCTTTCTGTATTATTCAAAGTCACTTGGTGACATCATTTGTATATTCATTGCCATCATTGAGCATAGTTTTTTTATTTGGCACATTGAGTCTCATGACTTCTAGTTTTAGCATTGTATTTTCCTTTCCCGTTGGCAATCCATACACCCTATGACTTCATTCCACGTGACCGAGTGCTTTCGTTTTCCTCTTCTAATGTGCGGGCCTAGGATGAGACAATGTACCATACTGGACCGCTCTCCCCTTCTCGACCTCCTTTGCTCTTTGACAGTGTTTGAGACATTTTTGAAGGTCCTCTCCATCGAGTTTAATCTCTTAGATACATATGAAATCCAGGTTTAGGCTATTATCATGAAATCACTGTCAAATAATAGCCAGTCTTGATGGGTCAGTCAACTCCCTAGCATTAAATGATATGATGATCATTATCGATGGTTACCCTCTTTAGGGAGTGGGACCTTGTCTTTTTTTTCTTGGGTTTGTCTTTTCTCCTCAAACACGAGAGATCCTGTCCGACGATCTTAACCTTAAGGGTGCTCTTACATGGTAGTTCCAATGGTTATTTCCTCTTGTGGATCACCTTATGTGGGAATGAATTTAGAACTTTTCCCTAGAGTGTTGATCCAATGACAGAGCTCTCACTATTCACGTTGTCTTTGTTGCTAGTTGTTTCCACTAGTAAAGAGGAGGGTTAAACTCTTTGATCTTCATTTGTTGCTTCATGTGTCTACATTGAAGATGAGAGTTGAATCCTCCTTTTGATCTGATGCATAATTATGATAGGTGGTGTTGTAGGACTCGTTTTGGAAGGGTCTTACACCTCCTCTACCATATGAGTTCCTACCACATCTTCCTCTAAAATTACCTCTTCGGCTTCTGTGTAATCTACCTTTTTATCATAGTTCTGATTGTAATGGCCATTGTTTTGATTGTTACGCCAACATTTGTTGGCCAAGTGATTTTTTTTGCCACAAATCCAATAATCTTTACAATTGTCTTTGTTTTTTCCATCTCTTCCTTTACCTCTGTTATTTCCTTTTCCTTTGGTAAAGTATGCTTGATTTGAGATGCCTTCTTCATCATTTGATTGTTGCTTGCCTTTATCATTCTTCTTCTTATCTTTCGAATACATGGCTTGAGTTTTAATTTTCTCATTCTCACCTTTAAGATCCTGCTCAAATGTTAGCATGTGTCTTAGCAATTGATATAGATCATGAGTAAAATGATCTAAGTATAATTCAGTGGATAGTGTGGAAGGTTTCCGCCTTTCATCACCTCTTAACCCTATAGAAATTTTCTTTACCAATTGATACTCTTAAATTTCATCAATTGTGCCTTAGATATCTACAATTGCTTCATTCTTGGCACATAATCAGAAATTGAGCATGAAACTTTCTTTTTGAAAGTTGTAAAATCATCCCATAGCGAAGCCTTCCTTACTTTGGTTGTGTTTTGGAAATGTTCTTCCAAGCCATTCCATATTCCAATTGCATTCTCTAGTCCTCTGATATGTGGTAAGAGATAATCACTGATAGCCATGTAAATAATGCTTCTAACTTGAGCATATTTCTTCATCCCGTTCTTCAATTCTACAAGCTCTTCACTAGTTGGAAGACTACAATCCTTAGATTTTGGTTTCTCTTCTTCTCTTGTGATGTAGGCCATCAAATCTTTTCTCATAAGGTAGCTTCCATCCTCATAGACCATGCTATATAGTTCTCTTTATTGTTTGTCTATGTCTTTCTCCCATGTTCTTGCTACTTTTGTTAACAAATTCGTATGCTATAAATATGAAATGTACCTTTTCAATGCAATTATTCACTTCCTCTAATCCTTTCAAACTTCCTTTGTGTCCTTGTAAAGATCTTTTGCAAAAATTTAACTTCTAGATACTTCTTTAAACTCAGATCTGAAAATATGCAACTATCAAAACTTGTCTTCTTCTCTTTGGACTTAATCTGATCCTTCTACTCTGATACCACTATTGGAGATGCTTATGATCTCCAATGTCACATCTATCTTGATTTAATGACAACTCTATCTCAACTATAGATAAGACTTCACAAACAATCTTCAAATCTTTGCACTTATGGAATTGATTATAGTCATCTTCTTCAAATTTAAATCTTTTTCTTCTTTAGAAAGTCTACTGCAAATTATTTCTTCATTACTTGTAAATCTAATAAGCTTTAATGCTTTAGATTACATACAAATCATTGTATGATCCATGCTCACTCATGAAGTTCAATAGATGTTTGATAAAACTTATCAAAATTCAATTTGATCATTAAGATCAAAGATATGTATGAAGTGCTCCAAAAATTGTGACTCTAGCATAGGCTACTTCTTATGTAGATTTCTCATAGAATGTAGCCCATTTTATAAAATGCTTTTAGAGATCGCATCCTTATATCTCAACTTAGATTTTGAATTCTTAAACACATAAAAAATTACATGTGTGATTGAGGTCAAATCAAGACACTGATTGACAAAATTTGTAGAGTCTGAGTTTTCACTTTTTGAACTTGACATGTGAATGTTCTTATGAATCATATGCTCATGATGAAAGAAATTAGTAAACAAAACTTTAACCATAATTTGGTTTACTATCAAATTAGATTTTTAAGAAAGGTTTATGATCCACCTAATCATCCTATGAGTTCATAAGTGAATCACGAATATTCCATTGTCTTTTTCTTCTATTATTGATTTCCGAACTATGGTATACTTATTTGAACTTTCTCAATTGAATATATACACCTCCATGTTTCAAGATTTTATTTATGATTCTTCCAACTCTTCTTGGTCTTTGTCAGAACTTTCATTCACTTCATTTATCTTCATAATCGCCAATTTATGATTGTTCTACACCAACAATATTCTCTTAATAATGCAATCAACTCTTCTTCTTCTTCTTTAGAATAGTCACGCTAGATATATGTGCATCTTTCTTCACCTTCTTCTATGGCCACAACAATCTTCTCGGTTCTCTCTTTGTTTTCATAGGCCACTCATGTAAGTGCTTCTCATTTAGGCATTCTGATCATGAATTTCTTATCCTCTACCTCATACTTGTTAAAACTTTTAGGGACCTCAAATAAAGATTCTTCCTCTTCTCGTGGGATTTCTCTCTTCTTTCTTTTCTTACCTTCACTCTTAGTGGCTACCTATATGGTTAACTTCACATCGTTCATAATCCCTCCTCTTCCTTGAGGGTGAGCTTTTACTACATACAAGTACTCCTCTCCTGGTGCACAACACTCTTCGATGACCTTATCACACCTGATTGGCTTTATTGTGAAGATTGAAATATCATAGTCATCTTCACCATAGTGTGGAGTCCACTATTCTTCATTCACTACTACATCCATTGTGGCTAGGATTTCCTCCCAATTATGAGGTTCAAACTCTTTGTTTGAAAATACTATAGGTGCATAGGTTGGTTCTCTAATTAGTCTATGATTCTCCTTAGCACCTACCTCTCCAGCATCCATAAGTGAGTGTCTTCATTCAACTTTGCACATCCATAAGTGAGTGTCTTCATGCATCCAAGAGGATCCTGATCCTGTGGAATGCATCAATTTTGTGTCATCTGTGGCTCTATGGATAGGGTTCCATTGGGTATGGGACATGTCTCTATGAGAGTAATCTTTGGGATTGACTTTGGTATTGATGTCCAAATGTTGCGTGGACAAGGAATGTGTTCCCTAATATTGTACAATTTGCAACTATCTCATGAATTATCTTTCGAAAAGCATCTCATAGGCCTCCCTTTTGCAAAAATCACATATGCCAAAGTTGTGCTCAAACTCTACACCATAATTGGATAGAGTTATCCCTTCTATTAGTCCTCAAGGCCTCTTGACATGGCCATCTAACATATGCAATTTCATTCTCATTGGCGTAAGTGTTGGTTTGCCCCAATGCTTCCATAAGGAAGTGGTAGCAATTGCTTATTAGAGAACCTGCTTACTACTCCAACAACATAAGAGATATCTGGTCTGCTATTGCACAAGTAGATGAGACTTCCAACTTATTTCCTATATCTTCCAATATCCACTAGAGGTGAAAGTATCGTTAATAGATAATTTTGTGTTGACCTCCATAGATGTAGAAATTTCCTTGCAATCCTCCACGTGGAATGCCTTCAATATCTGTCTTGCATACTTCTGTTGAGAGCTTCTTTTAGCCCATATAATGCCTTCTTCAGCTTACATGCCTTGTTCTCTAAATGGGGAGCCTCAAATCCTTGTGGTTGAGACACATGTATCTCCTCCTCAAGGTCTCCATTTAGGAATCCTAATTTGACATCCATGTGATAGACTGGACAATGCTTAGGTGCAGCCATTGCTACTACTACTTGGATAGTAGTCATCCTTGCAGTCAACGCAAATGATTCACAGAATTCAATGCCTTCAATCTATGAGTAGCCTTGTGCAACAAGTCTTGCTTTGTACTTTTCTAGAGTACTACTAGCCTTGTACTTTAGCTTCTAGACCCACTTGGTGCTAATGAATTTACGGTTAGGGGGTCTTTCCACTAGCTCCCAAGTTCCATTCTTCATGATATTGTTGTATTCTATTTGCATGGCAACCCTCCAATTTAGATTGTGGAGTGCCTCTTCCACAGTGGTTGGTTCCTTTGCTTCTTCTTGAATGAGATTAGCCACTAGGGCTTTGCTTACAATATGGGCTCTTTCTCATCTTTATTCCTCTATTCTATGCGATCACCTCGGTCCATGTACAACCTATTCTAGTGATTGTGGGATGGTCTTTGCAGAATCATAGAGTTGCCTCACCCAATGTGGCAATGGCTTTTCTATTTGGGTGATGACAGGTTGGTGACTTTCAGACTCATCATCTCAAGATAAAATGTTTCCTTCTCTTATGTAGAAGGAATAGCTCTTGGGCTAGGTTCATAGTGGATTGCCCCTTTGCCTGATGATAAAGTGGAAGCTCTCTTTTCCTCCTCCATTGCATATGGCTGCTCCTCCTTAAACACCACATCACGATTTTGCCATGATCCTCTTAGTGTCAAGGTCATAAAGCTTACAAGCCTTCTTAAGCTTATTTCTCTCCCTATCAAGAACATGTACATAACATTCACTTCCAAATACTTTGAATGGGAAATAGAAGGATTTTTACCAATGTACGCCTCTTGTGGATTCTTTCCATCAAGTGCCTTGGTGTGGCTTCGATTCAAGATGTAGACAGCAATGTTGACAGCCTCTACCCAAGATTGATTAGATAAACCCTTTCCCTTCAACATGAACCTTGCCATCTCCATGATGGTTCGATTCTAATGTTCCAAAACAACATTCTCTTGAGGGCAATGTGCCACTCTAAGTTGATGCTTGATTCCTTTACTCTTGTAGAAATCTTCAAACTCTATTGATCTGAACTCATCAACACCATATGTCCTCAATTTCTTCATCTTCTTCCCTCTTTGAGTTTCAACTAGCTGAATTCATTCTTTAAACTTACAAAAATCTTGAGCCTTATCGCAAAGCAAGTACACCCACATCTTCCTGCTATATTCATCAACAAGTAACATGAAGTTGGAAGATCTGCCCAAGTCCTGTGTATGCATTTTTCTGCACAAGTTGATGTGCACCAACTCTAGAGGATAGCTTGATTTGCTCTTGTTTTTTTGTGGAAATGCCTTCCTCTATTGCTTGCCCATCATGCAAGATTCACATGGGTCCTTCATTTCTACAATTGATGGTTGGTGTGCAACAATACCTCTATGATGCATCTCCTTTAGGGTATCCAATGTGGCTAAATCTCTCATGCCATAGCTTAGCTGTGCCCACATTTGTAGTGGTTGTAAGAGCACACAACTCATACAGGTTATTCCTCCTTATGCTAGTCCCAACAATGTTGTTGTTACTGTCCATAATCTTAGCTCCTGTCTTATTGAAAGATACTTGATTATCTTGACCAATTATAGAATCTACTAAAAGTAGATTTCATTTGATTTGTGGAACATACAACACATTCGAAAGCTCTCTAACATTGCCATTAGAGTTAATGAAAGAGATCATACCTTCGACCTTTAATAGGACATCTTGCATTGTTCCCTAGCTTTATTGTGATGGGATCCTTTAGAGGTTGTAAGGAATTGTAAAGGTCCTTTATGCTAATCATGTGATGGGATGCACCACTATCCAACACCCATGAGTCATCTGTTCCTGAATCTTCAGCTGAGGAGCACATCTCTTTGATCATAATAGATAACTCAAGCTCTATTTCTATTGTGTTGGTAGACTCCTTGACCTTGCCACCTTTTGAAGAGCCACTCTTCTCTTTTGCCTTCTTGATGCGATAGTCTTGGATTTTGTGTCCTTTCTTCTTGCATTGGAAACACTCTCCCTTGAACTTCTTTTTGTTGTTCTTCTTTTTGTCTCCATCTTTTGATGAGTCCAATTTTCCTCCTTTCACATTTGCTGTGAATGCAACATCCCCTTTGCTACCACCACTCCTTGCCTTGAGCCACATCTCCTCCACCATGAGTAAGGCACTAAATTCTTCAAAAGTTAGTGGTTGAGGTTTGATTTGAGTATTAAGAGCAATTACCAAACCATCAAACTTAGGAGGAAAAATTCAAAGAAAATGCCGATCTAGCTCTTCACTTAACTTTTATACATCTACTCTTAGTTTGCATTTGATCTCATAGATTCTTTATGCGAGTGATAAACACCTCTGTAGTCTCCCCATCAACAAACCTTTCTCTTGCTAGTTGATTCTTCAAGTTTTGAATCCATGCCTGATTATGAGTTTCATATTGATTTCTCAATATGTTCCATGCTTCACATGCCTTTGTAGTATGTTGAATGAGAGTCATAACACTATCATAAGTACTTGTAACTAGATCTCAAAGTGCATCTTCGTTTCTACATTTCCAAGAATGTAGAAGATCTGCACCAAGAGGAATTATTTGACCAAGATTATTTAAATCAAGTGTTTCTTGGCACTCATTATCAATCCCAAAAACAATATCCATAAGCTCATATGAATCAAGGATAGAAGTGATTTGAAACTTCCATTGATTGTAGGTCATACCATCAAGGTTACCTTCCGTGAAGGCTGGTGGTCGTATTTGCAATGTTGGAATGTCGAGCATCACTACTGCTCCTATCTGTGCTCCACCTACTCCTATTGATGAACCACCTTGATTCCCAGTTGTAGATGATGACATACCACTTGACATCTTCTCTCTTTTGTCATTGAGATCTTTGCAACTTCTGCATTTTTGCTTCTCCACCATTCAGAGCCTCCTAAGCTCTAATACCATGTAAGAAAATAATAGCACAATAGAATAAACCTGTAGATAGATTTGAGAGAAAAATGTAGACTAAGAGATAGAGAACTCAAGTTCTCATATTTCTGAGCATAATTCAATTACAATGATGGTGTTGTATACTCGTGCGCTCCCAATGTAGAGCTTAGATGGTGATCTATACAGATTCTAGATGAAGGGCTTACTAGTGCACAATGCTATCTAAAGCTCAACCTAGGCCGTGCTTATATAGCTTTTACAAGGGGAGTTGGTATAGATAAACATAGTCATGAGATACACAATAGTCGACAAAATATACAATCCAACAATATCTCCATGACCAAAAATCCTACTGCGTTGGCCCTATGGGCCTGAGAAGATAGGCCCCCCAGACCCCATAGAAGGGGTCAAGCCCCCCTTTTTCACTCTTCCCATTAAGGTTTTATGGGGAAACCACATGATGCAACAAGGCCTTTATTTTTTCCTTTAATGGAAACCCAATGGACCGGAAGTTTATGCCCTACCTAACGTAATGGATAGGCTCATAAAGATCATCTATAACCATCAATGGTCACACATAGACCTCATCTAACTTAGAAATTAGGGTTCCACAAATGTTCAGGCTCTCACAAT
>CM035413.1:55022830-55085330 GCA_020310875.1 Ceratopteris richardii
ATCTTGTTTTTATGAAATCTAGTAAATGGTCAATATGGCCAATGGTAGTCATCAACTACAATCTCGCACCATACCGCAGCATTAAAAAGGAATATTTAATGCTTTCACTATTAATCCTAGGAAAAGACAAGGTAAAGACATAAATATCTATCTTCCTCCACTCATTGACGATATCCAAGAGTTATGGAGAGGTATTAATGTCACTGATGTATCAAAAAACATTAATCAAAGACACATTATGATTTGTGGAATTGTGGCTTGGACTATGCATAATTTTCCAAGATATAATATTTGTTCAGGTAGTCATGTAATTTTTTTATTTGATATGTATACAATTGTATGTGAGTTAATCTAATTATAATTTTATGGTTTTCATGATGCAAGAATATCTACTAAGGGATATAAGGCTTGTACATCTTGTGGTACGTATCTTATATCCAAAAGATAATTGATACACTTTAATGGAAACATTCAAATAGGTCAGTTTGCGAAACCAATGACACCTATGAATTGGTATCCAAAATAGATCCACAATCTAAAATCTTCAAGGATGATGAAGATGGTGAGAATGTGACGATTATAGATAAATGAAAATTTGCACTAGTAGAGAATATGTTGATATGGTTTTCTTTGGAGTATTGGTGAGAGTGAAAGATATGTCATCTTCTTGATCCTATGCATATATTCAAGAATATTGGTTATTCATTATGGAAACATCTTCTTGGATTAGAAGAAACAATAGCATCAAGAAATGAGTTAAAGTATCAAAACTCAAAACCAAAGTTATGGCCATTTTTTTATAGAAATTGATGGGAAACAACTTATGCACTTGCTCCTTAGATACTTACAACAAAACAAATGCAAACTATCAACACTAGGATTCAATTAATTCGAACACCTATAGGATATGGAGGATCTTCTTAAAACATGTTTTCTATCGATGATAAGAGCTTATTTGGGTTAAAGACACATGATTGGCATAACTTTCTAAAGCACATTCTACCTATGGTTATTTATCTTTGTACAACGAAAGGAGTAGGGGACATGATCTATTGTATTGGATCACTTATAAAGTTATTATCATACATTTATATTTCATATATAAGAGTATTTTATATGTTTTCTTTATGAAATAATTTCTTTATATTTTTATTTATGATAATAATAGATGGATTACATCAAAAGAGATTGACAAAGACTCAATCCCTTAAAAGAAATGTGAATGTAGGGAGCTACTATGTTTGATGGAGAAAGAACTTCCAACATCATTTTTTGATATTTCGGTTCATTTTTTAGTCCATCTTGTGGATGAAATAGAGATTGCAAGTCTTGTATGGATGTTTTGGGTTGATTGATTTATGGGAATATTAAAAGTTTATGTGCTATAAAGAGCAAAACCAGAAGGATCTATGGCATATGGGGTGGATGCTTGAGGAGTGCATGTACTACATTAGTGAATACCTTGAAAGAGTTCATGAAGAAGCTCCATGTGCATGGACCAACAAGTCTTCTATTGGAAAACAATGTCACATCAGTCCAAAATCCATTTAGGGTAGAAACCCTAATTTTGGTATTTAGTCATTTTTGGCACAAAAATGGGTATAATTTTTATGAGCCTATCATGTAGAGCTTGAAGAGAGCTTTCCAATGGTATATAGCATGCAATCATCAGATATCAGATTTGGGAGAAAACCCTAACCTAGTTGTTTGCTGATTTTGGGTTTTGACCTCATTTGATAGCTCTCGGCATGAGGATCATAAAAATGTTGTCAAATCATTCATCGGGTAGTCAGAAGTGTGAAAAAGCAGGTCAATAAGTTATTTTTAAAGTTAGCTAAAAGCAACTTTAAAAATAAAGCAAACTCACTTAAAATAAAGCAAAAGCAATTTGAAAAGGGATGTGATTAAAATAAAGCATTTTTTTTGTGAGTCTTTCACATGGATCCTTAAAACATATATAAGAGAGCCTGGGGTCACTTTGTTAGACATCCTACACCAATTGGCAACGCCAATTTTTGGTCCCTCAGTAGAGGTGGTGCTCTAGCACACATGGGGCAGACATGGTGCACTCTAGGAGCATGTTGAGGAGCAGCTATGGAGTTCTTCTTGGACAAGTGTGTGCTCACACTCTTGCTTATGGAGAGGACTTACCTATTAGTAGCTTGGTGGTGTGGATCAGCCATGTACATAATGTATTTGAAGATTGTCTTCTACATGAAGATTTCGATGTACTTCAAAGACATTGGATGGAGGTTAACATAAGATTTGCATCTTATGTTAAGAATTCAAGTACACATTCTCTTTATGCACACAGGTACTACTTGGAGTTTATGGAGGCAGTGGCATCCGTATTAAGAGGAGTTATATTCGGCATATCTAAAGGAGCATCAATACATGCATGCTACATGCATTTGGATGAGGTATTAGAGAAGGTATGTTCACATGAGTATGAGAATTTCTCACAACAAAATGTTAGCATTCTATGCTAATTCTATAAGTATGTGATCTTTCACACACACATCTGATTTAAGGTCTTCCATAAGCCTAAAATCGGATTCGGGTTTGGTGAATATCAGTTTCACACTGATCTTTCCTCTTTCTGTCACTCATATACACTCTTCTACAACCTATCAAGTCATACATCTCATACATATTCAGATTTCTATCCCTACATCTGAATATTCTTGTAATTTTTGTACATTCACTCATCCATCTATTTTTGTTCACATACTAGAGTGGTTGAGAGTTTTGCTCCCACATTGTAAAATGACATTTGTATATATGATAGTGTGAGTAAGCAGTGGCTTACGTAACACTTTACACATGTTGTCTAATCTTTCTCTATCTTTGTCTCATCATTTGTATGATTAAGTATGGTATGTTCATGTTTTGTCAATATTGGAAGATTGCTGGAATCTGTGTTGTAGATGCTGGACCTATGGAACCATGGACATGTGGTATTAGTTATGGGCCTACTAAATTTCCAACATTTGGTATCAGAGCATTCAGGCTCGCAGATTCTCAGGCTCCCTATCTCCCAGGTTTACAACATATGATTTAAGAGCATCTTCTAACATTTGACATTTGACATACACACTTACTGTAGATGAGTAGAGATTTGAGAATAAGATAATTCAGTCACATGTTTATTTATCAGTGTGGAGTATGAAGTTGATGATCTGTTAGCAATGGAATACTTTTGGAAGAGTATGAAAATACTTTACAGAAGTTTTGTTTGAAGACCAAGACTTGATGAAGAGAAGGCTACTTCAAATTCAAGGAAAATCAATGGTTTGGAGAAGATGAAGGAACGAGATCAACATCAAATCACAGGTATTAGTTTCTACTATCAGATTATCATTTGCAGGTCATATCTTATATGAGTAGTTATTAAGAGATTTGAAGGATTGAAGAAGTGCTTTCAAACACTTTCATTAATTTGAAAATTATAGCACTAGCTACATCAAAATTGTCAAGAACAACGAGATTAGATGAATTTTGATAAATCTCTTTCATGACAAGAAAGCTTATCTAAGAAGATAAATTTGGAGATCAGATCAGTTTTGTTTTCAGCTGATTTTGTGTAGTAAGTTGGTTGGAAGTTTTTTTATCACATTGTGTACCTAGAGAGGTAATTAGAGAGGTAATTCAGCATTCAGCCAAAAGGTTGGTGAATTCAGTCATATCAGTCAGATTTGATTCAGAGATATGAGGAGATGGTAAAACATGATTCTATATTCACTTCCATATGTATACCATGTTTCAGAGATATGAGGAGATGGTAAAACATGATTCTATATTCACTTCCATATGTATACCATGTTTGTTTTGTCTCTTACTCTTAGCACTAGAGGAAGAAAAAAATTCATTCGAAGAAGTTAAGAATGCTTACTACTTCAAGATGTAGAGAACAAAAGGTATGGAAGAGCAGTTTGAAGATGTTGACATCATCAAGTGGAAGATGCAGTTCAAGAAAGTCCAACATTTCCAAAGGGAAAGTAAGACTTTCTTTTCTCTTATATTTTCCATATAACTTTCCTACTTTATCCTCTACATCCAAAGACAAGTCTACGAGAACATCTTGTGTGAAGAAGATAGTCTAAAGAAGAAGCAGATTCTTATTTTGCATGACACGGATATGTTTTGGTATGTTTTTTACAAAGAATTGCATTGAGTGAAAGAAAAGCAGTGGATACCTAAGGCAGCTTATATGTTTGGACTCATATGTGTATGAGTTATAGTTGAAGCTTTTGAGCACGCAGCATGTTCCCTCAAAGAATTCTTGGAGTGTCAATGCAGAGCTACTTGGTATATGACAAGTTGTAGAGAAGTATATTTCTTCTTTATCTAACTCTTGAGGTAAAAGACTATTTGTTGCAAATGTTGAAGACTTGAAGTGAGGTTTTTGGTTTGGAAAAGGTACCTCATATTCTCTATATTCAATATATTCAGAAAATTCAGAGTTTTTTAAGATAAAAGTTAAAAAAAAATCAATATTTTTAGAATTTTAGTGTTTTCAAAAAATTGAGAATTTCAGAATTTGTAGGAAAATTATGAAATTTCAGTATTTTTAGAAAATTCAAAAATTTCATTATTTTGAGAAAATTTGGAACATTCAAAAAATTCAAAGAATTCAAAAAATTCAAGAAAATTCAGATTTTTTTGATGAATCAATCAGTTGAAGAATCTACTTTATATGATTGTCTAGATTTTTGGATACATGCTTGTATTCAAAAAAGTGTTCCATCTGATCCTATCACTTGATTGAGAAGTGGAGTTAGCCAAAAGAAAGTGAAGGAGATACTATCACATTTCATCCGGGCAGAATATGAAGATATGAATTATCAACTTGGAAACTTTTGGACTTCTCAAGGTGAGAGTTTGTCCACTTATGTTTCAAGTAGGAGTTGTAGATTCTTGGGAAGGATTTTGTTAAAGAAAAGTTTTACAACTTTATGTGAGAAGCATGGACACTTAAACATTCAGGTAGCAAATCAAACATTCAGTCATGAAGGTTTGATGAGAGCATATTCTACACAGGTATTTTGTTAGAGAGATCTTGATAGATCTTGAATGATCTTGAAGATCTTGAGTATTTATGAGTCAAATGTCTATCCTTTGTTTGAAAAGTTCTTAGCATTGGAAGAAGTAAGTCAAAGATTCAGATTCTATTAGATTTGTGTTGTAGAGAAAAGGAAGAAGATACTTATTATGTTGAAGAAGATTATGGATCCTATAATTTTGTTATATATACAGTATTGATCATTGAAGATCAGATTTATTGAAAGAAGGAAGACATTCCAGATTTCATAAAGTCTGATATAATTTGAAGAATTCTGGATACTAGTGTTAAATCATCCAGGGGGTGATGAAACATGAAGAATTATTTCCAGCCATATGTAAAAGAATGCAAAGTCATACCTACAGGTATTCCTATATCAAGTATTCCTATATTTCCGTTGTCAATTGCTCTTTATGTTCCACCTTTGAAAGAAGAAGGAAGAAGGAGAATGTATGGAGAAAGTTCCTATTAGGTGTTCCTGTTCAGGAGAAAGTTCCAAAATTCTATTAAAGAGAAATTTGATATTTCACAAGATGACATCATAGATATGAAATTTTGGTGAGACTCATGAGTTGAGTTGAGTTGAGTACACTCAGAGATGAACCAGCTAGTGTTCATCATGCACTATGTTATGAGATATCAGTCACAAGTCCCAGGATTCAGTTTCTGATTTTGTTTAGTGTATTTACATGACACAGCAGAAGTACATTGAGAAACCTTTCGTAAGGTAAATGCAAATATGTGGATCCTAGTATATGCTTACAGGTTTGAGAAGACAAGAGATAGCAGATTCATATTATGGATATCTAGTTTGCATATTTTCTCAGGTATTATGGTTCATATTCAGCAAATTCATTTTTTTGAAGTTTGAAGAAAGTCAAATTCAGTTTTCAAGAAGACTTTTGAAGAAAAGTTTTGAAGGTCCATTCGGGAGTACAAGTTTGAAGTTTATGATAGTTTGTAGATGAATGAAGTTTCTTATCCAATTCACTTTCTACCAATATGACATTGCAGGGGGGATTGTTGGAAAATACGAGGATTTCTGACAGCAACATGTTAGCATTCTATGCTAACTCTATAAGTATGTGATCGTCCACACACACATCTGATTTAAGGTCTTCCATAAGCCTAAAATCAGATGAGGGTTTTCTTAATATCAGTTTCACACTGATCTTTCCTCTTTCTGTCACTCATATACACTCTTCTACAACCTATCAAGTCATACATCTCATACATATTCAGATTCGTGTCCCTACATCTGAATATTTTTGTAAATTTTGTACATTCACTCATCCATCTATTTCCGTTCACATAGAGTGGTTGAGAGTTTTGCTCCCACAATGTAAATTGACATTTGTATATATGATAGTGCGAGTAAGCAGTGGCTTATGTAACACTTTACACATGTTGTCTAATCTTTCTCTATCTTTGTCTCATCATTCGTATGATTAAGTGTGGTATGTTCATGTTTTGTCAATATTGGAAGATTGTTGGAATCTGTGTTGTAGATGTTGTACCTATGGAACCATGGACCTGTGGTATTAGTTATGGGCCTACTAAATTTCCAACATCTTTTTCAAAAATAATAGATGACATATTATCAGATACAAGAGTTCCATTTCAGTTTACATTGCAAGAAAAAAGTGATGTTTCTACTTTTGTAGAATATAATATGGAATGCGTGCAAGCATTCATTAGTGAGTATGAACAAGAACTTCGAAATGTCGGAAGTGAAACATAGAGAAATAAAAGATATAGACATGATCCCAATAGTAATGAGAATACAAATATATAATCTTTCATGGATTGGCTATATACTTGTATTCAATAAGCCAATGCAAATAACGGAAAAATCTCATATGAGCAAAGGGAGTTAATGATAGATTGTGAAAATAAATAGATAAAAATAAATAAAACATGTGTTATAATATCATTAAGAATATTAATTTATGAAGAGGAACCATACGTGTGGGCAAATAAATCTCTTCTTGCAAATGTAACTACAGAGTAGCCTTCCTCTAGCCATTCCTTAATCCTCTATATGGTAAAGTATAAATATTCATCAGGCATGTCTACATACCCATGCATGAGAGCCCCTAAGGAATAAAGAGGAAATTTCCCTCTCATAGGATTCTTTATGACAGTAAGTTTCACCTTTCTCTCTCTACTACGGTCCATAATATATGTACATATAAAACAAAATGGATTATATATATATATATATATATATATATATATATATATATATATATATATATATATATATATATATATATATATATATATATATATATATATATATATATATATATATATATTGTTAGTATATGATCAATGTCTACCCCTCATGATTGTATGCACATTTTGTAAGGCCCCCTTTATGAGGAGAAGCCAAGCATGCATTACCCAATTGATGGGAATCCCAACTTGAATGTTGGATGAAGGTCATATTGGACCATGTAAGATATTATAAGGAAAGGGAGTTATCAGGGTCCCCAATTGTGGGGTCCGGGGCAGCGGTGAGCAGCCCCGGCTGGGGGGTCCAAGGGGGCCAGCGGGCCCCCTGGCTGGGGGGTCCGAGGGGGCCAGCGGGCCCCCTGGTGGGGGTCCGGGGGCAGCGCCCCCAGCGCGACGGTAAAGGGAATATTCCATGGGATATTCCCTGTCGGAGTCAGAAATCATTTATATTTGTTAGGTCGGTTCAACCAGTCTAAGCCGTGTATGGCAATTACGCGGGCGGTGGCCGCCCACGCTCTACTGCCCATGTATAGCCGTCCATGGCAGGCCACCCATGATCCTATATATACATGACTTCTGCACTACCTAAGACACCGAGTTGAGCCAGCATACCTCTACCTTGTATCTCCCTATCTAGAGTTGTCTAGATCACCATTTAAGCTCTACCTTAAGAGCGCACGGGTGGACAACGCCATCATCTTTGTACTTGCTGCTAGTAGAAAATTGTTGAGATTCTCCTATATCTGTTATCTTCTCTGTTATTGCTCCTGTGTTATATTGCGTAACTATTGTCTTACATGGTATCAGAGCTGTAAGGTTCGAATAGCTTGAGAAGTATCATTATTTTAGCCTACTAGCAGACTAGAATATCAGTAGATTATTCGAGTGATTACATGATGGCTTCATCATCGAACAGTAGTCTTGGTGCTTCAGCTAATGTTAATGCTGCACCTATTCGAATTCGTCCACCTGCATTCACTGAAGGGAAGCTGGATGGAACCAACTATACACTCTGGAAGTTCAAAATTTCTGCAATTTTGGACTCCTATGAATTACTTGACACTGTCATGGGACCGATGGGATTGGATCCAGAGCCTATACCAGTTGAAGATCCAGCAAATTCAAGATTGATTATTCAGCCAGATCCAGATCTTCTACGAGCTTGGAAGAGGCGGAATGCTGATGCATTATGTGCGATTGTCACTAGTGTAAGTGATTCTGTGCTTACTTTAGTTCAACATACTACTAAAGCATATGAGGCTTGGGGCATATTGGCTCGACAATATGAGACCAAGAACCACACTAGGATACAGAATTTAGAAAATCAGTTGGCAAATGAAAAACATTCTGATTCTGAAAAGGCTGAAGATTTTATCAAACGGATAAAGCATCTTCAAGATCAATTGGCTGCAGTTGGTGTTGTTATAACACCAAAAGAGCTGGCTCGAAGATCTGTACGTGTTCTTCCAGCAAAGTATGATGGATTAGTAACAACCCTTAACACTCAGGTAAGGCCAACTCCTCTTACATTTGAAGAGTTTTGTGCCATGCTTTTAGAAGAAGAGATGCGGCTGAAGAATCGGCAAAGTACAACTGATGCTACATTCTCAGCAAATGCAAAAGGTAAAGGCTCTTCAGAGGGATCAAAGAAGAAGCCAAAGAAGAAAAAGTTCACAGGAAGTTGCTTCTATTGTGAAAAGAAAGGCCATGCCATCAAGGATTGCAGAAAGAAGCAAGCTGATGAACGGAATGGGACTGTAAAATCATCATGGAAGAACAAAGAGTCTGCAAACAACACAGAGCTGGAACTTTGGGTAGCTATTGAAGAGGTATGTTCATATGCTCAAGCTCGTGTTGATGAGACATGGATTTTAGATAGTGGAGCTTCTCGCCATATGACTAGTAAAAAGGATTGGTATAGTTCCCTAGTGCCTCTACGGGAATCCATTAATGTAGTGGTGGGAAATGACTCCAAGTGTCCAGCTGAAGGAACTGGAACCATCTCTTTTATCACTTCTCCAGGTGTTGAGAAAAAGTTATCCGATGTTCTCTATGTACCTACACTCAAAAGAAATTTGTTGTCAGTTTCTGCAATAACAGATCGTGGACTCGAAGTTCACTTCAATAAGAGTGGTGCGGAAATCATGGATTCATCAGGTAATGTTGTAGGTAAAGGCATACAACGGGATAACTTGTATGAGTTAAGTGCTTTAACTGCTACAGAAGATAAAGATGTAAGCAGGTTATGGCACCGACGATTTGGGCATCTCGGATTTGCAGTTTTGAAGGAGATGCAACGAACAGGGATGGTTGCTCATATGCCTGCATTTTCAGAGTTGCAGGAACCTTGTGAAGCTTGTATGATGGGCAAGCAACAACGAAAGGCATTTCCAAGAGAGACCAGCAATCGATCTCAAGCTCCTCTAGAGTTGGTACATGTTGATCTCTGCGGTAAAATGTCTACACCTGCTTTAGGAGGATCTTTCTACTTCTTGCTGTTAGTCGACGATTATAGTAGAAAGATGTGGGTTTATTTCATTCGAGAGAAGGCTGATGCTTTTGAAAAATTTAAAACGTGGCATAAGTATGTAGAAAATGAATCAGGAAGGAAATTGAAGAAATTTAGAACAGATAGAGGAGGTGAATTCTTGTCAACAGAATTCAACAATTACTGTAAGGAGCATGGTGTGAAAAGGCAACTTACCACAGCTTATACACCCCAACAAAATGGCGTTGTTGAGCGCAGGAACAGGACAGTAGTTGAAATGGCTCGTTGTATGTTGAAGGCTCAAGACATGCCTGATTCATTCTGGGCAGAAGCAGTCAATACAGCAGTCTACATCCTCAATCGAAGCTACACAAAAGCACTGAAGGGGATGACTCCTCAAGAAGCATATTCTGGTAAAAAGCCTTCAGTTTTGCATTTCAGAATTTTTGGTTGTTTCTGTTATGCACATATTCCTGATTCAACAAGATCAAAGTTGGATTCAAAAAGCAAAAAGTGTGTCTTCCTAGGATATAGTGAAGAGTCTAAAGCATACAGGTTATGGGATCCTGAGGCAAGGAAGATTTTTGTCAGCCGAGATGTGGTGTTTGATGAACGACCACACTTAGTAGAAGATAAAGGTAAATCTACTATCTCATCAAGCGGAGAAATATCTCACCTTGTGCCTATCAAAAGACAGGTTAAAGTTGAGGAGGAGGAAACATCTGATGGAGAAATTTCCTCAATAAAAAGCCAACCAGTTGTAGCTGCACAGCGTAAGCCACTATCGAAGTGGGCACAACAGCTCTTTGATGATCTTAATCCACATGTAGATGTACCAGAATCATCATCGGATGGATTACGAAGATCAAAGAGAATAGAGGAGCAAAGAAGAGCCTCAGAACACATTGTTAACATGGCTCTAATGGCAGATATCATGGGTTCGATAAAGGAACCTACCACCATTGAAGAAGCCATTGATGATCCAGATTGGAGAGCGGCAATGCAGTCTGAGTATGATAGTATACTCAAAAATGATACATGGGATCTAGTCGACTTGCCGCCAAAGAAGAAGGTAATAGGTACTAAATGGATTTGGAAAGCTAAGTATAAAGCTGATGGAACATTAGAAAAGTATAAGGCACGATTAGTTGCACAGGGTTTTTCACAGATTGAAGGATTTGATGTTCAAGAAACTTTTGCACCAACAGCACGCATGACAACTATTCGGACGGTACTTGCAGTAGCTGCACAAAAGTCTTGGCCTATTTTCCAGATGGATGTCAAATCTGCATTTTTGAATGGTCACCTCAAGGAGGAGGTATATGTATCTCAACCACCAGGTTTTGAGGTGCCCAATTCAGAAAATAAAGTTTGCAGGTTGAAGAAAGCTTTGTATGGACTTAAGCAAGCTCCACGGGCTTGGTACCAACGAATAGATCATTTTTTCAAAAATATGGGTTTTGAAAGAAGTACTTCTGATGCTAACTTGTATGTAACGAAAAGGGATAGCAAGCTAGTTAATGTCATTGTATATGTAGATGATTTGATCATTACAGGAGATCATCAGGAACTCATCAATCAAACTCGGATCAGCTTGGGAACTGAGTTTGAAATGACAGACTTAGGTCTACTCCATTTTTGTCTGGGAATTGAAGTATGGCAAAGGAAGGATGGCATTTTCATCTCACAACAAAAATATTCCAAAGAAATTCTCAAGGCATTTGGAATGATGGACTGCAAACCAACTAGCACACCTATGGAGGTAAATCATAAGCTATCTATGGATGATAACATGCCTGATGTAGATGCTAAGAAGTATAGGAAGCTCGTTGGAAGTCTTATTTTTTTGTGCAACACTAGACCAGACATTTGCTATGTTGTTGGAGTGTTAAGCAGGTTTTCCAACAAACCTAAGGAGAGTCACTGGAATGCTGGAATGCGAATTCTAAGGTACATTGCAGGAACCTTGGATTTTGGTATTTTGTATACCACAGGTGATACACTCCAAGGATATTGTGATTCAGATTGGGCTGGAGATTGTGATTCTAGAAAATCAGTTTCTGGATATTGTTTCTCACTTGGTTCAGGAATATTTTCTTGGGTAAGTAGGAAGCAACCAACTCTCGCACTCTCCTCCACTGAAGCAGAGTACAAAGCAGCTTGTTTTGCTTCTTGTGAGGCAGTCTGGTTAAGGAGAATTCTTACAGATCTTGGCTTTCCATCAAATATGCCAACTGTACTCAAGTGTGATAATCAAAGTTGTATGGCTATTGCAAAGAACCCAGTATTTCATGCTCGCACCAAGCACATAGAAGTACAGTACCATTACATTCGTGAGCTAATTGAAGATGAAATTGTGGAGCTAGAATATTGCCCAACAGAGGCAAATTGTGCTGACATATTCACTAAAGCACTTGGAAGAGAGCAGCTCAACAAGCATCTTCAACAGATGGGCATAGGACCGAGACCTACTTGATTTATCATCGGTAAACATTGAGGGGGGGTGTTAGTATATGATCAATGTCTACCCCTCATGATTGTATGCACATTTTGTAAGGCCCCCTTTATGAGGAGAAGCCAAGCATGCATTACCCAATTGATGGGAATCCCAACTTGAATGTTGGATGAAGGTCATATTGGACCATGTAAGATATTATAAGGAAAGGGAGTTATCAGGGTCCCCAATTGTGGGGTCCGGGGGCAGCGCCCCCGGCGCGACGGTAAAGGGAATATTCCATGGAATATTCCCTGTCGGAGTCAGAAATCATTTATATTTGTTAGGTCGATTCAACCAGTCTAAGCCGTGTATGGCAATTACGCGGGCGGTGGCCGCCCACGCTCTACCGCCCATGTATAGCGGTCCATGGCAGGCCACCCATGATCCTATATATACATGACTTCTGCACTACCTAAGACACCGAGTTGAGCCAGCATACCTCTACCTTGTATCTCCCTATCTAGAGTTGTCTAGATCACCATTTAAGCTCTACCTTGAGAGCGCACGGGTGGACAACGCCATCATCTTTGTACTTGCTGCTAGTAGAAAATTGTTGAGATTCTCCTATATCTGTTATCTTCTCTGTTATTGCTCCTGTGTTATATTGCGTAACTATTGTCTTACATATATATATATATATATATATATATATATATATATATATATATATATATATATATATATATATATATATATATATATATGTGTGTGTGTGTGTGTGTGTGTATGTGTTTATGTATATATATGTGTGTATGCATATGAATGTTATACATGTGTATGTGTGTATGTGTGTATGCATGTGTGTATGTGCAAGATTACAACTATTACGACCACCACATACTAGAGAGATGACTCTCCTCCAACCAAATGCCTCTATATATAGCTCTCTCCAAGGGACTACCACCTTGGGCAGGTGGATACTAACCATCCATGTGTCGGCCATGCAACTACATGTGCACCAAGTATCCTAGTTAACTCGAGTTAACTCAAGTGGATGTCTCTAGAAGGCTCTAGATCTCTTTGGGAATAATAAACTCCCCATGTACCCCATAGGGATTAACCCAAGACCTCCTCCTTCACACGCATGAGACTAAACCACTAAGCTAAGTGAATCACTTGGTTAGAAGCATAAATGAACTTCTAGTAAGTCTAGACTCGAGATCTTTGGTCATACACATGCGTGATCAGACGGTGTTCGATTTCAGATCAATCTTAACCAGTCGGACCCTTGGATCATAGACTTACTTTATTACATTCTTTCCCCCTTAGAAAAATCTTTTCATCCTTGAAAATAGAGCTATATATCTACTATAGGCAACCCTCGAGCCTCATGTTCTAAAATTGGAAGAACATGGTCATGTTTTAGAACTGGAAGAACATGTCTGATCTTTGTGGTGGCATCCATGCCCAAATGATTCAAAACACTGTCTTTTTGTGCACTTTGATACACTAGTCAAAGTACAAAGTAGTGAATGAATAATAACAGTGGATCTAAAAATCATCCCTGGCCAGTTTACAGTCTTTACTAGCTGCGATCTGGGCACAAACATGTGAATTGGGTGGATTAAAATTACTAGTCCATTTCTGGGCATGGTTGGTGCAGACTTAGTAACAAAAGCGGGATTCTTATCCCTTACAAGACTTTGAGAACTCTTGATTCACTTGAGTTTGGTTTTATGACCACTATGTGCTAGAGAGATGACTCTCCTCCCAACCAAATGCCTCTATATATAGCTCTCTCTAGGGGATTTCCTACTTGGGCAGGTGGATACTAACCTTTCATGTGTCGGCCATGCAATTGCATGTGTGCCAAGTGTCCTAGTTAACTTGAGTTAACTCAAGTGGATGCCTCTAGAAGGCTCTAGATCTCTTGGGTCAAAATACAATCCCCATGTACCCCATGGGGATTGAATCCAAGGCCTCTTCTTTTGCACCCATGAGACTTAACCATTAAACTAAGTGGACCACTTGGTTGCAAGACTAAATGACCTTCTAGTAAATCTAAACTTGAGATCTTTGGTCATACACGAGTGATCAAATGGTGTCTGATTTTAGATATGTCTGAACCAGCCAGAACCTTCGATCATAGACTTACTTTAGTATAGTATGTGTGTATGTGCATGTGTATGTGTGTGTATATGCATGTATGCATATATGTGTGTATGTATATGTATGTATACTCACACAAAGGATACAGAATACGCAAAAAAAATAGAGTATATGCATCTTTTACTCCTATCATGAGTAATGTGCATGCCAAGAATACGTTTGGCATCCCCCAAATCCTTCATATCAAATGTCTAACTCAACTTCTTTTTGAGAATTGACAAGTCATAAGAGGACTTCCTAGCAATCAACATATCATCGATGTTAAGTATCAAGCATATCAAGCTGCCATCTCAGCATCTCTTTGTGTAGATACAATGATCCTCATTGCTTTGAGAATAGCCTTGAGACTTCATAAAAGCATCAAACTTTTGGTACCATTGTCTAGAGGGTTGTTTAAGTCCATACAAGCTCTATTGAGCATACAAACTAGACTTTCCTTGCCAAGAACTACATAAGCCTCTAGTTGTTCCATATAGATCTCATCTATAAGAGCTCCATGCAATAGAGCTGTTTTCACATCCATTTGGACTAGCTCTAACTCCTACCTTGCAAAAAATCCAAACACCATGTGCAGGGTAGTCATCTTGACCACTAGAGAGAAGATTTCCTCAAAATCAATACCATGTTGTTGCTTAAAACCCTTTGCAACAAGTCATGCTTTATACTTTGAAGAAGCACTATCTTATTGTGAATTTCAGCTTATATACCCATTTACATGGTAAAGCTTTCCTGCCCTTTGGCAAAGGTACTAAATCCCAAGTACTATTCTTGTGAAAAGAATCCAACTCACTCTTCATAGCATGCACCCACTTGACATGATCCTCTATCTGCATAGCTTCTTTGTAGCAAGAAAGCTCACGGGCATTTGTTAGCATAACAAAATCTAAACCTGGAACATATCTATAAGGTGGATGTGAGACACGTGTAGAGCATCTCAATGGGTTCTAATCAGGAACATGTGTAGACTAATCTGATGAGACAAACATTCTCTTGAATGTCCCTATGTGCAACATTTTTATGCATGCTAACTAGAGGACTAGTATCCTCAAACACTACTCTTCTCATTTCAACCTCCTTAATGCACTGTTTATGCATCTTAGACTCATTGAAAATTACATCACTACTTCTGATCACTAACCGTGTTTCAAGGTCCCATAAGCGACATCCAAATTTTTCTTCTTGACCATATCCAAGAAAAATGTATTTCTTTGAATTATGGTCCAACTTTTGTCGAAGGTTCTTGGATATATGAACATATTCTTCACACCCAAAAATTTGAAGATGATCATATAATGGTGGCTTCCCTATCCATAACTCTTGTGCCACTTTCAAACCTTTGGCAGTACTAGGTGAAAGGTTAATCACATGAGCTACAGTCAATATTGCTTCTGCCCAAAAGCCTTGTGAGAGGTTTGCATGATGCAACATAGAGACTACTCTATCTTGAATAGTTTTATTCATCCTTTCAGCTACACCATTCTGTACTAGGGTACAAGCAACTATAGGCTCTCAATGAGTCCCTTTAGACTGGCAAAAAAGGTTGAATTCATGTGAGGTATACTCACCCCCATTATCTGAATGCAAAGCCTTAAGCTTATTTCCTTTTTCGGTCTCAACTAAAGCAAGCCATTTTCTGAAAGTTGGGAATACCTCATCCTTTGATTTGATAGGATATACCCAAACTTTTCTAGTAGCATCATCTATGAAAGTCACAAAGTAAAGAGAACCACCTAAGGACCTGGTGGGCATAGGACCACACACATATGTATGAACAAGATCTAAAGGCTAAATTGAAGGTCCAATGTGCATTCTATGCACATTTCTGGTTTGCTTTCCATATTGACAATGCTCACAAAATGAAAACTCAAAGAAAGATAACACAAGTAAGTAGCCAAAACGAGAAAGATTTTCCATTCCACTACAAGATATATGGCCCAAACAACCATGCCAAATACAAGCCATAGGCTGTTCAGTAATAGCTAACAAGTGTTCTTTCTATGATACAAATAAAGGATAAAGTGAGCCAACTTTGATTCCTTTTGCAATAACCATATTACCCTTTGATATATGAAAGGACTGAGCATAGAAGACCACCTTGTAACCAAGGTCATCACGTTGACTAACTGACATCAAAATACGTGATAACTGAGGTACATGGCATACATTATGCATAGTAAATTTTGAACCATCAATGAACTGCACAATCACATCTCCAATCCCCACAATGTCACACTCGTAAGAGTCACCAAGTCTCACAGTACCAAGAGACTTTGTTGCATAATTAGAGAACCATCCTCTATGTGGTGTCACATGGAAAGAAACACCAGAATCTAGCAGCCATGTGTGGGAAAGAGAATCAGTCACAAGAGCCTCAGTTGGCATAGTACTATCATCAGAAATAGCATTAATTTCTTTAATCTTCACAATCAAAGTAGATGGAGTAGGTAACCGTTTAACATGCCCATCAACATTTTGTCATTTACCTTTAGCATTCTTTAATGCATAACAATATTTCTTCATGTGTCCTTTCTTATGACAAAAATGGCATTTGATATCCCTCTTCCTTGATTTACTTCCACTCTTATTCTATTGACCATTCTTTTCCTTGTTCTTGCTCCTGCCACGTTGCTGATTCATTCCTTGGTAAGAATCATGAACATTATATGCATCTCCAGTGAGTGCCAAGCATAGATTTTCTATGAATCTCCTCACTCAAGAGTGCTCCACATATGTCATCATAGACAAGTCTACCACTAGGTGCACTATTGCTAATAGCTATGCAAAACGTATCCCATGATGATGGCAAGGTGCATAATAGCAATACTCCTTTCATTTCATTATCCATATCCATTTTGTGAGCCTGTAACTAGGAGAATATAACATCAAACTCATTTAGATGAGCATCAACACTATCTCTGTCCTTCGTGTGAAGGTCTTATAATTTTCTCATCAGATACACTTTATTTGATGCCGTCTCTTTTCCATATGTATTGCATAACTTCTTTGAAAGCTCCTTTGCACTTTCACAATCTAATATTGTAAAGTAAACATTATGTGCCAGGTGCAAGTGAATGGTAGACCTGGCCGTTTCATCTAACTCATCCCAACCATCTTCATCCATGTCAGCAAACTTCTTTGAAATTCCATTTACTAGCTTCCATTGCCTCCTTTGAACCATCACATCTTTAATCGGATTCTTCCATAGAGAAAAGTTTGTGTCATCAAATTTTCAGATCTCAAAATGGTCTTTGCCCTGCAAGTAATAGCTCCTCCACGGAATACTTGCACTAGACCTTGATCCACCAAATGTGCCTAAAACCTCTAATGCCATGATGGCAAATAACTGAATAGAATAACAATGGAGCTAGAAGAGTCCAAACACCAACAAATAAGTGTATCAAGGAGTAAATCGACCACTATATAGTTGACTAAACCAAAAATTTGGAAAAATTTTCCCAAAGTATCCCTTGTCACATGAGCATATGACCAGTGTCAGAATATCATAAAACTACAAGTACTCACATGTTTACCTTCATAGTGAATCACTGACTCCACTGCATATAATTATTTACCCAATAGAAGCCAACTAGGCTTATCGAGCCCCTATGAACAACTATCATACTTCTCTTATGGTGAGGTTGGGTAAGTCTTCCACCTGTATCACCAAAGAGAACCTGACATCTAGGTGTCTCCTAGTTAAGAAAACCTCACCACAACCCTCTTTATCAAATGTAAAACACTTTATGCAAAAAAACGTAACTGCTATATCAATGACCACATGGACGTACATAAGAAGTATCCAAAGAAGCGTACATGGTGTGTATGTGCTCAATATATGTAGTAAAATGAAACTAAAAGGCTGAATGCATAGCCCAAAAAACTAGCCAACAACACGTGCAAGTGTCTATCAACTCTGATGTTTGAGGCTCAGAAACTTGCATAAATTTATAGTGGCTGGTCCCACCAAAAATGAAAACTATTTGAGAAACTTGTAGTTTTACAACTATGGCTAAGAAAATAGCCCCAAAGGTTGATATTTATTGTCAGAGAAGTACAAAGAACACTGTTCTTGATGTTCTTAAACCTATGTGAAGACAACTATGTGCAAAAGTACTCCAAAATAGCTCCAAAGGACACCCCAAAAATGCTTAAAAAATAGGCTTTGAAAGCAAAGAATGAAGATTTGAGGGACCAAAGCATGTTCAAGGTAATGTTAACCTTAGTCTTTCCCCTTCTTCAGACACCACAGGTCTGTAGCTTAGTGGCAAGAGATTGCCATGGTTAAGCAAGATCTAGGAGGACGAGTACTAGGATGGGTGATCTCCTAGGAAGTACCGGGAACCTCTATTTTCCTTGATCATTGAGATCCTCCGTCATGTCTAGCCAATGGCACCAATGGTGACTTTGGTGACGTGGATGACAAGGTATGCCAAGGTCTATGCCTTGGTTGCCACCTTAGTCACCAACCTTGGAGAAAGCGTTGGGTGGGTGGGCAGTGTTGATATATTTTGGTAGTGATGTGTGTGAACACTCTAGGATTTCTAGGGCACTTTTTTCCCTCTTTAGAAGGTTTTTTCCCCCGGCTTGTATATATGCCTATTGCCCTAACGAGCTACTTACCTTTTGTACATTCTAGTGGTAATACAATTAGTATTGTGTGTTTTGTTCCAAGCTTCTTCTTCTTCCTTGTGTTGTTTGCATGCTTCCATAGACATCTAACTCCAATAATTGGTATCAGAGCAGCTCTCCACTTCATCTAGGGCGTTATCTACACCTCTCCGGTTGGAGTCTCAGAATCGCAAAAAATTTGGTAAGCACACTCAGAGTGTTTCAAAGATCAAAATGGCTTCACTATATGGTGCCAAAATCATGACATGAGCTCGTTTCGGCCTCTAAATGCACTATTGTAATGCTTGTGTAGGCTATTTTGTCTTTTTGTGTCAAAGATATATACCAATTTTGGTTTGCCAATATAAGCATCTCAAAGTCTGCTACAGGTCTAGTAGAACTCGTTTGGGTAGTTTTGTTGAACATTTTTAGATACAGTCATTTTTCTGCATCAAGGTATTCTAGTGAGTGGCCACAATGGTTGAAAGTAGTGATTACACATAGTCTTCAAGGTCAAAACACTAACAATAATGTTTCAATATATTTTGTTTGACACAAAGCCATTCCACCATCAACTTGCATAAATTGAATGCCCGAATAGTGATGCAAATGCCCCAAATCACACATCTCAAATGAGGCATGCAAATCAACCTTAAAATCAGCAATATGCATGTCATGAGGACCAGTGACCAGCATGTCATCAACATACACCACAATGATCCGAACCACATCATTAACATGCTTAACATATAAGGTGCTTTCAGTTGGACAGTTCTCAAAACCATGTGCAATTAGATAGCCATGTCATACCAAGCACGTGGTCCTTGCTTTAAACCATATAATGCCTTCTTTAACCTGCACAACTTGTTTTCATGCCCTTTTTGCACAAAGCCATGGGGCTAAAAAACATACACTTCTTCATGCAAGTCACCATTCAGAAATGGTGTTTTAATGTCCAACTGATGTACATTCCAACCATGATGAGCTCCAAGTGCACAGATGCTACAAACAGTAGTCATTCAGCAAGTAGGAGCAAAGGTTTCATCAAAATCAATGCCTCTTTCCTATGCATAACCCTTTCAAAGAAGCCTACCCTTATACCTGTCAACTATTCCATCAAGTTTATGCTTCAGCTTGTATACCCACTTAGTGCCAATGGCCTTCTTGCCAGTAGGCAAGTCACATAAAGACCAGGTACCATTTTTCATGATAGCATCATATTCAGATTGCATTGTAGCCATCCAATGTTCATAATTTTGTGCTTCATCAAGTGAAACAGGTTCAGTCTCATCACAGAGACTAGAGGCATTCATAGCATAGCAATCTGATGCAAAAGAGGCACTATGAGAGCCTGATCGAGTACGATATGATAGAGGTGCATCTAATTTGCTATCACACAAGGTCTGCACCAACTATTTTTTCATAGTTTTTGCCTGCTCAATATCTGCCCTCTCATCAACAAGTGCATCATGTAGATCTCCATCAGGAATGGAATGATCTGCATCATCACATGCAACTTGCAAATGTTAAGAAGTTGCCTCATTAGGAAAAGCACTAGACTGTCCACCTCTAAAAAGATGCAGCAAAGTATCATACATGTCTTTGGAGCTAACAAATGTCTCCTTGGTACATGAAAGCAATGGTTGAATAGCATCTTCCACAAAAACAACATCATGGCTAACCAGGCTGCATTTAGTCTATGGATGATATAGATGATAGTCTTTACTTTTAGAATTCTACCCAACAAAAATACATTCTGGTGCTTTATCATCCAATTTTTTGTTATGTTGGTCATGCACAAATGGATATGCCAAACAACCAAAAATATGTAGATGAGCAACAGATGCCTTGCAACCATGCCAAGCCTCATATGGAGTGATAGACTACATTGCTTTAGTGGGACATCTATAAAGTACATATGTTGCACACATGACAACCTCAAGCTAGAAACTATGTGGTAAAGCCTGTCTCTTCACCATACAACTCGCCATCTCCATGATTGCCCTGTTCTTCCGTTTAGTAACTCCATTCTTTTGAGGTGCATATGGCACTCTACACTAATGTTTTATCCCACGTTCAACCAAAAATGCATTAAAGTCAGAAGACATATTCCCCTCCTCAATCAAAACGGAAGGTGCCCATTTTACATGCTGACAGATTTACAGCCAAAACCGGAAACTATTTGAAGCACATAGAAACACTTTCGACTTTGCCTTCAATGGATATATCCATGCATGCCTAGAAAAATCATCGATGAAAGTCACAAAGTAAAGATAGTTCCCAAAAGAAGGTGTCTGCATAGGACCACAGACATCACTATGTACAAGCTGCAATTTTTGAGTAGCCCGAATTGAACCATCTTTTGGAAAGGAGGAACGTTTCATTTTGCCCAAAATACAGCCTTCACAAACATGTTTTCTAGGTGCCTCAAGTTTGGGCAAAGAGGACTCCATTTTAGATTTCTACAGGTGTAGCAAACTAGCAAAATTCAGATGACCAAAGCGTGCATGCCAAAGCTTTGCATCTGACATAGCCTAAAAATCATGTACTGCACATGCCAAATCATTTACAGATGTTTCATAGTCTATGAGCTTATGCAACTCACGACATAAAATGCCAGAAGCAATAATGATGTCGCCATTTGACAAATCATGAACTATACATCTCTCATCAACAAATTTCACATCCAAGCCAATCTTGGCTAATGCTGAAACTGATAACATATTTTTCTTGATCCTTGGCACAAACAAAACATCTGACAAAGTGAAAGAACTACCATCAATAGTAGTCAAAATGATCTTACCAACTCCCACAACAGGATAAGAGTAGTTGTTGGCACATGCAATAGTATTCCCTGTAGGGGTAGGCTCGAGCGAAGAGAAGAAACTGCGCTACGAGGTAATATGTTTGGTCACCCCACTATCAAAGTACCAAACATCTGAGTCTACTCCAGACATGCACTGCTCATGAGAAGATGGGTCAGAATTGCAAAGAGTAGTAAACACCCATTCTTCATCCTGCATAAGATTAGCTGTTGTGAAATACAACTACTACTCATAAATCTAACTACCAAAACCACACTCCTGAGAGAGAGCACGTATCCCCCCATCCAACTCCACCCATATATATACCTCTAGCCCAAGGGGGTGCATGTCCTTGAGATTGGCCAAGCGTCCAGCCAAGTGTCCCTCATGTGAACACTTTCCCAAGGGTGATCACATGCCTTCTAATTTCCCAAGGTCTATCACATGCCTTCTAAATCAAATGAGGATTCTTCTCTCACGTACACACAAGGTGGATCCTAGAGAAGCTTCTCCCAAGACTAAGGTTCCCACACCTTAGGATAAATCAAGCCTAAGGTTCTAACCATTCCATTGGGAGCTCATATGAATAAATACCTCAAGGGTTAAAACCAAGGGTTTCACCCAAAGGTTCAAGGCATGTTCCAAGGGTAATTCAAGGGTTAGACGAAAGCAAACATACATCATATTCTAACCTTTAGAATCCATATGTTTAACCTTATGAACCCATGAATTATACAACATTCTTCCCCCCTTTAACATTTTCGTCCTCAAAAATGTGTGTAGGTATAATATGTGAAGTATTCCCCCGTGCACCATGATCTATACTCTGAGCATGGTCATCTCTCTCTTTAGATTCATTTCCAGTAATCAAATAAGGGCTAATCCCTACCTTATTGTGAAAAGAAATGAATCAAAATCCCTGCCCAAATCACTTGCTCTTAGTCCACCTGAATGTACATGCATGTGTTGTACCTATGGACTAGTGAAAAGGGTGGACTTCTTTGGTGGTCTTTTTCTTTTGGCACTTTCGCAAACCTTGAGCTCCATAAAATAATATATTTCAGTACACTTTGTACTTCCCTAGAGATTTATATTTTTAGGATTCTATGATAGATATCCGATTTCTATCTTGAAAGGGCCATATACTAGATTCATCTTCCATTTTCAACAGAAAGGAGAGGAATCTTCAGATGTTCTAAACTTATTTATTCTTTTATAGTCTTTTTCAAATACAAATATACTTTATTTATATTTGATAGAACTTAGTTAAAGATGTGATCTTAGCAAAGTGGGTCTAGTGAGTCCCTGCCAAAACATGCTCAATTAAATGAGGAAAAATACTATCTTCTCATTCCTTCGCAACTTAGGTGGACTTATTTCAAATCCATGTTTTCTTGAAACATAAAGCTCAAGTATTCTGAATGACAATATACCCAATCTACAAGTTCATGTCCACAAGTGGATCACTATCTTGATCATGTTTGATTTTCCTTGGATTAATTCTCAGAATAGAGTTTTAATCCTTTTGGAAGTTGTAACATTCAAGACTTAGATCGAAATATGACTTTAGGAATTGGAATTATTTGCTAGAACATTCTCCTAAGTCTCTACCCCATTTGTTCATCTTAGCTTAGCTTGTTCTTCTAATGAGAATCCGTACTAACTATCTTGAACCAACTATGGTTTAGATAGTTATGTATACTAACCTCAAAGGTCATCAAAGCTTTGCAAAGAGAAACAAATCTTAATAAGCCAATTCCTTCAATTCCTCAAAATAATTGAGGAATAATGCTTCATGGAGATACCTTCTAGATTTTCTATTGGATGGAGTTGAGATGATTCAAGTTTTGGAGCTTTAGTTCCAAGGACTTGCAAGAAAGATACCTGTTTGTAGGCATCATATCTCACATCTTTCTAGGAACATTCTTGAATCACTTGTTCTCACCAAAGATTTCAAAAGAAGATCCTTTACAGATCATTCTTTCATTCAAGGCTTTTATACTTGAATAGGCTTGACTTTACTTTTGGGGTTTAACTTCATAAACTCCCAAAATTCTTTACCTTCTTACTTATCCAAATTTATTGTTCCATATAAAATTTAACAATGCATTTTATTAAGAAAAATGCATCTGCTTAAGAGGATAAAAGATAGCCTTTTTCTAGGGTAAATGTCATGTTCATTCTATTTACCCCTTTTTTCATACAACTAGGTGTATTAAATTGTTTCAAGGAGGTACATTTCCACATCTCATAATGAACCTAAGACCTTAATCGAAATGGTCTTATCTTTAAGGCTTATCCTGATGTTTCCTATCGGATCTTGAGCCTATTTTCTCTTTGGCCATTAGAGAAAATTCTCAATGGGAGTTAGTTCTCATTGTCCCAGACCAGTGAGTTCTTTCTCCAATCCGTAAAACCACATCCTTAATGCTTCCATATTGTCTTGTGTTTTACATGCTTTTTGATTATGTACCATGATCATGAATTCCATCTTGGGATTCCTTGGAATTATAATCACGAGAGCAAAGACTAAGGTTTCTTAATCTAATGCCAATTAATTCAAAGGTCTCTTTAGGTTGACCTTTGAACTTTCGTTGGTATCAAACTATAAAAGGGTTTGATCTATTTGACCAAGTTAGGTCACTTGGCTTTCTCAAAATGCTTCTATCTAATTTAGCATGAGATAAGATCAAGTCTTTTCTCCATTAGATCCCTTCTTCAATGATATTTACCCATGGGATTTTCTTGGGATCTTCAACTCATACCTTCATGAGTTGATATCCTAGCTTAACTCTTCAACATCATGTTGATGTTCTTCAAACCATTTACTATTATCCTTTTAGGGATCAACAATTATATGTCACCCTTTTGACTTAAGCAAGTTGTCATGCTTAGTGATCCAAGCTTTGGATCCATCTTTATCCATTCTCAAATACCCTGCTCTAAATATGCTTCAAGTCTTTGGCTAGCTTACCTTAGTTTACTTGCCAAAATGGAATTCTTTAATGAATTCCCTTCTCACATATCTGGTTCTTACTGTGTTTGAGATTTAACTCAAACACAATTAGATACTTGGACATCCAATGTACTCCTTAACTTTCATGAAAGATTTAAGGAATATCTTTTGCTTAGAAGTATCATATTGATGATACCTTTCTTCCCTCCTTTAAGGAGTTTTCGTCCTCGAAAATTGTAGGAAATTGATGTTCATTTAATTTCCTATCCAAATGGGAGGTTCATTTATGCTCAATCCTTGATTGAAAAAGCTCTCCAATATCCTTGATCTTAAGCTTCCATTATCCTTAAGTTTAGTGTCCCATACCACCGAACCCACTTAAGTGACATTGTAAACCTAGAAGTGCCATACCATCCGATTTACAATCTCACCTTAGTGTAGACAACTTTAGCTCTTACTCAAGGATTAAACTCCATTCATTATAGTCCTATCAAATACAATAAAAATCTTTGTAAGTTACATTCTTACATAGTCTTGATTTTTCCTTTGAAAAGACTTTGCAAATTGAGCTTTCATTGAACTATTTCCTTGATTAGATGCAATCAAAGTTATCTTTGTTTATGTCATTTGATAATAGAGCTAGTATGCTCATACTAGATATCATCTATTGACATAATTAGGCATTTGTACCAAAGGATATAGTCAATCATAAGCTTTGCTAAATGGTTACCTTTTTAACTATCTTGATAAGTTTCTTCTTACTCATAGAGCACATTTTGGAGTAGAGGTCTTAAGAGTTTCTTTAAACCCTTCAATCTCCCTCTTCTCTAGATATGCTTAATGAGTTACAACTCTTCACTCTTGAAGCAAATTTCTCAAAGCTCCAAATGGATCCTACCTCTTGTCAATGAAGGAAAAAGCTTATTGGGGAAGAAATAAACCTTTAAAAGGGTGAAATGGTTCAACCATTTTTCCCTAATATATCATTTGACAACATTCTCTTCCCCCTTTTAGTGTGATCATTGTCCTCAATGATCAGATGTTGAAGTTCTTATGAACTTCTTGACATCGTTCACAATGAAAAATTACCCTATGTGTGTAGGGTCTCATATAGGCATCTCACTTCTCTTTTGAATGTCTTTCAATCCCATTTCTTATTACCACTATCTTATGGTTAACATTGCTTAGTTTGTAACCTAAGTCCTTGGCCTTGCTAATCAGGCATGCCATGGGTATTATGGAACTTCAGGGTCCATAAGTAGAACTCAAAGCTTAAGGTTTTTTTATCTGTAATAAATTTTTTTGGCTTTTGGATTAAGCCAACATATAAAAAGCATAAAAGTTAATGGCCATAATTGCAGCACACCATTAAACTTTTATGCTTTTGACTTCATATGAAGAAGTCATTTTTCTATCTTAAACCTTAAACTTAGAGAACTTAATTTCTCTCTCATGTCCCATCAACCCATGCATATGAGATTGCATTCATGCATACATGGTGTATGCCAAAAAACATATACATCTTTGTTTGAAGATGCTTTAGCATGCATAAGGTCCAAAGGTTGAACCCCTCTTTAAAGCATGCATGGAATTCACATATGGAACTCCATTTAAGTCCAAAAATCTATATTGATTGCATGCTTCCATTTTCCATTCAAGTTCATGCCATGGTAGATGAACCTTGTGGTGAGTCCGTTCTGTGTTAATAAAAAAGCCTTGTCTATTCTTCTATGCCTTAAGTGTAGCACTTAAATAAGTAAATTCATGTTTAAGTGCATCTGGACCTCACCTACTTCATTTAGAATGCATTCTTTCATGCATTACTCTAGCATGGCCAACAAGTAGATAAAAATGAGCATGTAGAAAAATAGTGCTTAGCTTCATTTTTTGCCACGTCCATCCTTTGAGGTTTTGCAAGAGGAAGCTTATCCATCCATTCAACTTTGATATTGCAAGCTTGGAGCATTATTCTTTACAAAATTCTAATATCCCTTCATGGGTATCTTCATACTTCCTCTTATACTTGAACATGCATCTACCCTTAAAAAATTTAGAGATACCTAAATTTATCCTTACTCGTATTCTAGGAGTCCTCAAATGAATATATGAAATGCTTTTATCCTTGGTACATCACATATGAGGTATTTTAATGATATTTGAAACCATCTCATATGAATGCAATAATAAAAAATGAGTTTTATGCATAATCAATGCATGCCCATAGTTTAAAGGATAGCTTTTCTTTAAATTCATGATAGTAAAAGTATTCAAAGAACTGTGAGGCCTGCATTCTTTTAATTTCATAAAGTACCAAATGCATAATGAACTCAAAGAAAAATAAAGGTACTTAGCTTTTGTTGATACTTGGAGACTCTTATCTTGTTGAAGTTGCAAATAAATAGGATACACTTCTTCTTGGAGTTCCAAGACATTTCGTGCTTTCGCTTATGGTTCTTGCCAAATTCTTTGTAGAAGATGTATCTGAGCTTCCTTGTGTAAGCCTCTCTCTTCTATGCACGAGCTGCCTTCATGTGTAAGTTCCAACATTGAACATAACTTGGGCTAGAGGGAGAGGTTTCTAGAGCATCTAGGCACCTGCAGCTGGGCAGTTATATCCCATATTTGAGGCAAAATCAAACCTTCTATGTATATAAGTCGAGGCGACAAACTATTCTTGACATGACAGTGGGTAGCTCCGCTCGAGCTGCTCTACGTTCTCACTCATACTGCAGGAAATGTACTTGAGTTTGGAGCTCCGTTCGAGGTGATGTACTGTCACAGCTCGTATTGTGTACCTAGCACTCGTGGCCTTGAGAAGTCATCTTGACACGCCCCCATGGAAGTCTGAATGCCAATGGCCTCTTCCAAGGAGGAGGGTCATGGGGAACCATCTTTTAAACCTCCTCAAAGAGGGGACTGACTAGTGCTCACAAAACTATACATGATAAATTATCCATCCTCCCGACAGCAAGGCAGAACTGTACGCAAAAAATTCAAAACCTAGCTCTGATACCAATGTTGTGAAATACAACTGCTACTCATAAATCTAACTACCAAAACCACACTCCTAAGAGAGAGCATGTATCGCCCCATCCAACTCCAACCATATATATACCTCTAGCCAAAGGGGGTGCATATCCTTTAGATTGGCCAAGTGTCCAGCCAAGTGTCCCTCATGTGAACACTTTCCCAAGGGTGATCACATGCCTTCTAATTTCCCAAGGTCTATCACATGCCTTCTAAATCAAATGAAGATTCTTCTCTCACGTACACACAAGGTGGCTCCTAGAGAAGCTTCTCCCAAGACTAAGGTTCCCACACCTTAGGATAAATCAAGCCTAAGGTTCTAACCATTCAATTGGGAGCTCATATGAATAAATACCTCAAGGGTTAAAACCAAGGGTTTCACCCAAATGTTCAAGGCATGTTCCAAGGGTAATTCAAGGGTTAGACCAAAGCAAACATACATCATATTCTAACCTTTAGAATCCATATGTTTAACCTTATGAACCCATGAATTATACAACATTAGCAGACTCTGTTTTTGATGTAGACATCTCTGCAACAACCATTCCAGCCTCCTTCTTCTTTGCCTCTTTAGCAACCAGTTTTGGACATCTCTTAATGACATGATTATTTGCTTTACAATATTTGCAAAATAATTTTTGCTTTTCTAATTTCTTCTCATCTTTGTCTTCCATCTTTGAATGTGCAACATTTTACTTGTAGAAGAGCTCCATTTTCCTTTGCCCTTCTAACTAGCCAAGAAATCTTGATCTACAACATACATAATAGACACGTTCTGTCTAGACTGGTGTTCATGCAACAAAACAGAAACTAACTCTTCAAATGTTAAGGCATTTGGATTGCTTTTCATCATCAAATGAAGAGTAGAAGCAAAACTTTGATATGATTCAAGAAGACCATTTAGAACAGTCTGCACAAGTGAACTCTCAGGAAGGACTTCATCTACAGAACTCAATTCTTCCTTGAAATCCTTGATCTTTGTCAAAAAATTGTGCAAAGAATCATCTTCATTCATGTGCTCACTCTCCAACTGTTTTTAGAGGTAAGCAATACGAGCCTCATTCCTAGCCTAGGACAATGTGGTAAGTGTATCCCAAGCATCCTTAGTTGTTCTGCAAGAGCAAATGTGGGGAATAATGGCACGTTTAATAGACAAAGCTATCAATGCATGTGCTTGAGCATCTCTCCCATCCGAATGAATTTTCTCTATAGTAGGTGCAATAGAAATTGCAACATGAATAGGAATATGCATAATATCACCATCTTCGACACCTTCTGCATCAACTTCATTACCTAGAGTTGTGATAGTTGCAGGTGTGATAGGACGTTTTTCAACACCCTACACAATGTTCCATAGTCCTTTTGCAAACAATACATGATGCATCATATAAGCCCATAACGGGTATTTGGTACCATCCAACTTATCCTCAACAGCCAACATATAGAATACATCATTGCTTGCAGCCATGGATGGTGACTAAAATACCTTGATGCAAAAAATTGATTGTATCTCAAAAAGTTGAACAGAATCGTCTAGAAAAATTCTGATAAACATGTGGCAAACTTCAAGACTCTTATACTAATGAACCAAAAGTGGTATATACCTTTCTCACAAAAAGACAAAATAGCCTACACAAGCACTACGATAGTGTGTTCGAAGGTGGAAACGTACTCAGATCGCGATTTCAGCACCATACAACAAAGTTTTTTTGATCTTTGAAACACCTTGACTATGCTCACCAAAATTTGTGTGATTTTGAGACCAATTGTTGGAGTTAGACGTCTATGGAAGCATGTGAACAGCACAAGGAAGAAGAAGCATCTTGGAGCACAACACACAATACTGAATGTATTACCACTAGAATGTACATTGAGCAAAGAGACAACCGCTCTTATAATGTATGAAGATAATTCTAGAATGGAGATGCAATGCATCTTTACGCTTGAGGAAACTGATTCTTTTTCATGTTTCATTTGAAACTGTATCACTTTTTCTTAGGAAAACAGGAAAATTAAATTAACAGAGGAAAGTACAATCTGTGTGAATGGCAAAAGCCACAGACGGCAGTTACAGGGCATGAGCCATCTCAAGTCTCAGGCTAGAGTAATAAGGGCAAAGAGCACTTCTCCATGCGGAGAATTTACAATCTAACAGCAGGCTATGAGTACTCTCATAGTTCTTAGGAGCTTTAGTTATACATTGGATACATTTGAGAGAGGCTTTTCTCAACATTAAGAAGGGCTAAAAGGAAATTTCTATTTCCTTTACAAAAAAGGGCATTGTTTCTACTTATTCAAATGTACCACATGATACATCCTCTCCATATGTTCCACAGAAGAAGATCCATATTATTATAGCAACCAATCATTGCATTCATTTGATTGAGACCAGGACATCTTTTAGCCTGGAGATACTGCTCCAGTAGAACCCAAAACTGCTTAGCATGAGAACATTCAAAGAAGAGGTGGAAAACATCTTCCACTTTGCCACAAAAGGTACATAAACCTCCGTTAGGTATAATTTTTCTTAATTTTGGGCCAATCCACAAACCATGATGCAAAATGAGCCACTGGTGGAATGAATGGTTACTGTAGTCTGGGAAAGCCCATAAAGCTTTAAACATGTACATCCATTGATGAGCAGACCAGCTCAGCTCCCATTTGGAATTGAGTTTAGGAAGAATCTTCCTTATAGAGCCTTTACACTTCTTGAAGTTTTGAAAGATGTGAGTAGTAGCATCAATAAGTTTGAAATCCCTTGTATGACAACACTCCAATTTATCTTTGAGCACAGATTTATGGAAATCCATGACCTGTAGGCGAGAGAAAGACATGTCAAGAAGATTAAAGAGAGCTTGGTTAGATATGTTGGAGTTAGACGTCTGCGGAAGCACGCGAACAGCACAAGGAAGAAGAAGAAGCTTGGAGCACAAACACACAATACTGAATGTATTACTAGAGAATGTACAAAGATTAGTAGCCCATTAGGGCAATAGGCGTATATACAAGCCAGGGGAAAAAACCTCCTAAAGAGGGAAAAAAGTGCCCCAGCGATCCTAGTGTGTTCACACACATCACTACCTAAATATATCAACAAATCCCCCCTGGGATTGATGCGGTGAACAAGGAGCTGGCACTCATGTATAAGGAAGTGCCAAGCTATGTGGAAATCACTCCACAAAAGGAAGTAAGCCCAAAGCTTTGCGAAAAGCTTCAAACTTCTCCCTAGGCAGAGCCTTCGTGAAAAGGTCTGCAATGTTCTCCTGCGTGGGCACATATGCCAAGCTGATAACCTCTCCCTGACATAATGATAATGCACCTCAAGGTGCTTCGTGCGAGCATGGAACACAGGGTTCCTCGCAACTGCCAATGCGCTCTGACTGTCAGTGAAGATGGTGGTGGCAAAAGATTGACCAACACCCAAATCAGCCATAAGGCGTCTGAGCCACACACACTCAACAGTCACTGTGAAAGCTGCCCTATACTCAACCTCACAACTGGAAGTGGCCACAGTAGGCTATTTCTTGCTCAACCAAGATATACATGAGCTACCAAGCATGAAGCAAAAACCACTGGTGGACACACGAGTGTCGTAAAAACCAGCCCAATCTGAGTTAGAAAAAGCATGCAGATCTGGCGGTAGTGATCCTCCCTTGGGATAAAACAACCCAAGTAGCGGAGTACCACTCAAGTAGCAAAAGATGCACTTAACCGCCTTCCAATGCGTGACTCCTGGGCAATGCATAAACCTGCTCATCTGTGAGACAGCAAACTGAATATCTGGCCGAGTAATGCATAAGTAAATCAAGCATCCAATAGCCTGCTGATAGAGAACAACATCAAATACATCTCCAGCATCATGAAGACTCAATCGTAAACCTGTCTCCATAGCAGTGGCGATAGGCTTACCGTCTTCAAGGCCAAAACGCTGCAATAATGTGTCAATATATTTCGTTTGACACAAAGCCATTCCACCATCAACGTGCATAAACTGAATGCCCAAATAATGATGCAAATGCCCCAAATCAGACATCTCAAATGAGGCATGCAAATCAGCCTTAAAATCAGCAATATGCTTCTCAATAGTACCAGTGAGCAGCATGTCGTCAACATAGACAACAATGATCAGAAGCACATCATTAGCACGCTTAACATATAAGGTGCTTTCAGTTGGACTGTTCTCAAAACCATGCGCAATCAGATAGGCATGTATCTTCTCATACCAAGCACGTGGTGCTTGCTTTAAACCATATAATGCCTTCTTTAACCTGCACACCTGGTTTTCATGCCCTTTTTGCACAAAGCCACGGGGCTGAAAAACATACACTTCTTCATGCAAGTCACCATTCAGAAATGTTGTTTTAATGTCCAATTGATGTACATTCCAACCATGATGGGCTGCAAGTGCACAAATGCTCCAAACAGTAGTCATATGGCATGTAGGTGCAAAGGTCTCATCAAAATCAATGCCTCTTTCCTGCGCATAACCCTTTGCAACAAGCCTAGCCTTATACCTGTCAACTGTACCATCAGGTTTACGCTTCAGCTTGTATACCCACTTAGTGTCAATGGCCTTCTTGCCTAGAGGCAAGTCACATAAAGACCATGTACCATTCTTCATTATAGCATCATATTCAAATTGCATATCAGCCATCCAATTTTCTGAATTATGTGCTCCATCAAAAGAAACAGGCTCATTCTCATCACAGAGACTAGACGCAGCCATAGCATAGCAATCTGATGCAAAGGAGGCACTATGAGAGCCTGAACGAGTACGATATGACAAAGGTGCATCTAATTTGCTGTCACGCAAGGTCTGCACCAACCATTTTGGCATAGTTTTTGCCTGCTCAATATCAACTCTCTCATCACAAGTGCATCATGTAAATCTGCATCAGAAATGGAATGATCTGCATCATCATATGAAACCTGCAAAGGCTGAGAAGTTGCCTCATTAGGACCAGCACTAGACTGCCCACCTGTAAAAAGAGGCATCAAAGTATCATACATGTCTTTGGAGCTAACAAATGTCTCCTTAGTACATGAAAGCAATGGCTAAACAGCATCTTCCGCAAATACAACATCACGGCTAACTAGAATGTATAGAGATTAGTAGCCCATTAGGGCAATAGGCGTATATACAAGCAGGGGGAAAAAAACCTCCTAAAGAGGGAAAAAAGTGCCTCGGCAGTCCTAGTGTGTTCACACACATCACTACCTAAATATATCAACAAGATACTACCTTTCCTTTATTCATAGGGTCTCTTCAGGCTTTGAATCTAGCCTTATGACATTTATGCTCTTTAATAACAAGGGTACAATTGTTCCATTTCGATATCCAACCAAGGGGACTCTTGCTTAAAGAAACCAGAGGTTGAATACATATTACCAGAAGGAGAAAAATGATTTTTAGCTTTGAACCAGGCATTCCAAAACCTGCACATAAGAGAGCTTCCCACAGCGGTTATGGGTTGAGAAGACACAATGATATCCCACAGATTAATATTAGACCAAGCTTTGTAATTATAAATGTGAAACTTAGAGGTATTTCTATGAAGAAGGATTGCCCAAATATCATTACGGCCAATACTTCTAAGAACCCATTTAGTAGCCAGATTATCTACCATCTTTTTAGGACAATAGATGCCCAACCCACCTTGGGACTTCGGGAGACAATAGGTGTCCCAAGCCACTTTAGTTACTTTCTTGTGATGAGCATTGCCCCCCATGGAAACCTTCTGGCGAGGGAAATGGCCTATTCAATTTGCTTTTTAGATGGAGTCCAACAACCCAGAGAAACACTAGTTTAGGAAGAATGTAGTGATTGAGAATCAAAGTTTTGTGGGAAAGGGAACTATTACTATCATACTAGTAAAAAATGTGTTTCTTTTAATTTCTCTAGAATCCAATCCCATCTTTGAGCATAAATAATATTAAAGCCCATTGGGATACCCATAAGCCTAAAGACTTCCCCATCCTTAAGAATTTTACATCCTAGCTTGAGAATACATTCAGGAATCAAATCATCAGTAGCTTCAAAAACAGTTTTGTTATGATTAACTTTAGAATTACTTGCCAAAAGAAAACAAGTTGAAGCATTCAAGGAATTCATTAATAGACTCATGATCATCATTTAAAACGAGGTTAGTATCATCAGCGAACATTTGTAGCCCAAGAGTAGAGGGAGAGCCAGGGATATTGATACATTTTATACTATCACAATTAATAGCATCTTTAACCAACCACCCAAGAGCATCATTAGCAATGGCAAAAAGAACAGGGGCTAAGGGGCAGCCTTGTCTTATAGACCTAACATTGCCAAGTTTAAAGGAGTCAGATAAGTGGCTATTTATAGCCACTCTAAAGTAGGCATTTCCAAACATGGTGCTCACAAAATTAATGAATCTCTTACCAAGCCCCAAGTCATGTAGAGATTGAAGAATAAAATTCCACTTAATTCTGCCATAGGCCTTTTCAAAATCAATTTTGAGGAAGTATAAATCGTGGCAAGTTTCCTTAGCAAAGTACATACCTTCCCATAGGGAAAGGATAGCATCCAATATGTACCTACCTTAAATAAAGACTTTTTTGTCAGGTAAAATAAAATGATTCACTAAAGGAACTAATCTTCTGGCAAGGGAGGAAGCAAAGATTTTATAAATGGTGTTTAAGCAAGTGATGGGTCTCCATTTATTAAGGATCTTTATTTCCTCTCTTGTGGATAAGTCTAATAACCCCAGTGTTAATGTGAGAAGGGAGATATATTTTACTAGAAACCTCTTCCCATATCAAAAGTATGTAAGGAATGAGAAATTCATTTAGCAACATAAAAAACTCATTAGGTAATGCATCAATACGAGGAGATTTATAGGGTTTCATTTTGTAAATGGTTTCTTTGATCTCATCGACAATGAGGGGCATGGGAACTAGGCTTTCAGGAATCATTTTCTTCCTTTTCAAAGCAATGATAGCTCTCACCCTTTGGATGTCCTCCCCCCACTTGGGAGCACTAGAGAAAACATCCATAAAGAAGCTTTTGGCCTCCTGTAGAGTCTCCTCAATGTTGATAGTAAACCAACCATCCTTTTTTTTAATAGGAGGGATAAAATCCCTAGCTTTATTTTTTTCATCAAAGAAAACATATGCTTGCCATTTCTATCCATCTTCTCACTCCAAAATTCTTCAGAAGAGGCAAGAGAATAACTAGCTTTCAAATATCTCTCTTTGCACAATCTCAAAGACATGTCAAGATAATCTTAAGAGTTAACATCAAGAATGTTCATCCGTTCCACAAGGGAGTTTCTTCTTTTGGCTCTAATAGTCCTAGCTTGCTTCTTGAGCTGAGTGAAAAAAAGGTGAATGTCTCTGATAGAGTTCTCCGAAACTTTAGAAGGAGACTTATAAACATTAAAATTAGAGTAAATGATGCTTTTGGTTTGAGCCAAAATGCTAGGGAGCTTAAGAAAATTAATGTCTATGTGGGGCCATCTAGATCTAAAGGAGGGGCTACCTTCCTTGAAGGACATAAGTAAGGGTTTCTTGTCAAACATGAGCAGAGAGTGTTCAATTTTAGCACTAATATCCCAACACTCATGTACAAATGAAATATTGGCATAGCATCTATCAAGCCGAGCAGCAGTGAAAGAACAACGGATTTGTTTGTTGGTCCATGTGAACCCAGTGGTGTGAGAGATCTCAACTAACTCATGGGAGTTACACATATCATACATGGCAAGTTTTTCAGTCCCTCTAATAACATTTCCATTGCCTTCCCATCTATCAGTGCTAGAAGTGACCATATTGAAATCACCAATGACATCACAGGGTCATGCAAATTATTGATTTCTTTCCAACACGGGCATGCAAATTTTCTTAATCTCCCTAGCCAGAATGCTAGGGAGCTTAAGAAAATTAATGTCTATGTGGGGCCTTCCAGATCTAAAGGAGGGGCTACCTTTCCTGAAGGACATAAGTAAGGGTTTGTGGTCAAACATGAGCAAAGAGTGGTCAATTTTAGCACTCAGATCCCAACACTCCTACACAAATGAAATATTGGCATAACATCGATCAAGCTGAGCAGTAGTGAAAGAACAACTGATTTGTTTGTTGGTCCATGTGAACCCACTGGTGTGAGAGATGTCAACTAACGCCTGGGAGTTACACATATCATACCTGGCAAGTTTTTTAGTCCCTCTAGTAACATTCCCCTTGCCTTCCCATCTATCAGCGCTAGAAGTGACCATATTGAAATCACCAATGACAATCACAAGGCCATGCAAATTATTGATTTCTTTCCAACAATTAGTACGACCAGAATTATTATTTGCAGCATAAATAAAAATGATGGTAATATCAAAGGGTTTACCCAACTTAACAAAACACCATTGCTTACAATTTCCTAAAAAAAAGAAATAAAGGAGTAATACAGATCCAAAGATAAACTGATAACAGAACCTCCTTTCCCTAACTTCTTTCCTTTTAGGCTTAGTAGAAACACCGATACTTTTCGAGGGTCCCACATCTCGGGACATGGGAAGAGTTTCAAATGCTTCATTATCCTCATCCATTTGGTCTATTTTGTCCTGGTCCACAGTATTCAACTCATGAGAGAAGGTGGAGAACTACTAGTCATTCTCCTGAGATAGAGGGGAAATCTAGTCCTTTTGATGGGACCTTGCCAGAGCTATTAGCATGGGGAGCAATCACTTTGTTCTTTTTACCCACCATAGACCGGTTCTGATTTTCAAAACATTGAGAATTTGACTCTAGAGTCTCCTTATTATCTTCTGCATACAACAGAGCATGATCAGTTTGTGAATCTGAGAGGTCTTGATTAAAGGCTTTGTTAATCTTCTCCTCAAATGGGTTATTCGCCTCATCAAGTAGGATATTATACATATTCTTTGATTTAAATCCTTTTTTCCTCGATTTGGAGTTTGGTTTTCTACCTTGGGGAGTTTGAGTTGTGCTCACAGCTTGCACAATGTTTTTTGTTTCTAATTCCTCTTGAGCCTCCTGTTTGTGTAACAGAGGGCACTCTTTGAGAAGGTTACCTTGCTTATAGCAATTATAGCAAGCATTAGAGAGATTCCTATACATGACCTTCTCGGTATGTAATTTCTTGCCACTAGAGTATTTAATAACAATGTGGGTTTTTATCTCTTTAGCTATGTTAACTTCGATTAAATTATGAGGATCCCATTTAGAATTAATGACACTGTTTCTAGCTTTCTGTTTTAGGACTTTGCCCACCATTTTTCCCAAGCTTTCAACCCAAGGGTAGTAGTCGATAGGTAGTTCTAGGAATTCAACCCAAATTGGGATTTTGGTTGGCTTAGGGCCTTTAGGATTAAACCCTAGATGCCATTTAATAAAAGATACAAGAAGGTTCCTAATCAGCCATTGCCCTTCACTAATAACATGTAACGCACTGTTGGCATCTTCAAAGAAGAAAAAAAAATAATTGTTAGGACAATACTGAATGTGTTTCACTATCAAACCTCTGGATTCCCAATGGGTCTTTAACCAGCATTTGAGAAGCTCTTGGTGTGGTCTACGACCATGACATAGGCCAATGACCACCATGTTACTCAATGATCATGCCAGCTATCTAGGGAACATTTATCAATGATTAAAGCTTCCTTATCATCTTCACTACAATCACTTTCTACATTAAGTTCATGGACATTTTCCTCATCAATACTCTTGCCTTTTCCATTGGCATAAAGGTTAGAACAGTTACCTCCAAACCAGTTTATGGAAAATATATCACCTTGGTTGTTGAGCTCCTGACGGATAGAGTCAGCATAAGACTTTGGGGGCGACAATGTCTTGCCACCGGTTTGGTGAGGATCCATGCCATGCTCAGACTTCTCTTCAGCTCCTGGGGACTTACAACGAGCAGCTCCAGCTTCTGCACATGTGGGAATCATGTCGAAGAAACCTTCTTGAGATCTCGCCAAGGAAGAAGATGGGCCACCTCCATAGTCTTGCCTAGCACCTTTGCTCTCAATAACAGAAATCTCGTTACACAATGCCTCGAATAGAGCCATACACCGAGCACTGCAGCTCCCCTACGAGAGGGGGGAGGGGGAATGGCCCAAAGAGGGGCAAACAAACGAGAAACCCTAGACTACCTACCTCTAACTCGTTTCAATCTTCAATGCAGGAAAACAAGACAAAGAGTTTTTCTTGATGTTGTATCTCAAATATTTGAGTATCCCATTTCCTTTGTGTTCAAATCATCCAAATTATAACAATGAATAGAGTAGAGTGTCCTATGTTGTGTGTTGTGACTTAAAACTATTTCAATAAGGATGTCAAAATTTCTCTTATGAAAGGTAGAAGCGGGTTTCTACGTCAAGGTTTTCTTGCTGGTTCCTGGTGAGCTCTCACTGGTGGGCTGGTCGCTTTCTTCATCCCCTTGCTCCCTCACTTGCGAGGGAGTACGTCACTCCAGGATGTCGTCTACAAGGGCTCGACCTCAAAGTCCTACGCAAAAATAGCTAGGTCACCAAAATACTCTTACATGCAGCAAGTCTCTAGAGCTAAGGACACATTATCAGCTCTACAGCTCAATAGTAGTCTCCCCCATGTGCTTGACAAGGTTTGCAATGTGGACTCCTCCCAAGATATGACTCATGTGCCCTTTAACCATACTGCGGCAGATAAAGGAAAGGGTCCTACAGAAGATAGTCCTCACTTCCTCAATATAGGGGGTCAAGACCTTAAGGATGAAGAAGGGTTCATAATTGATAAGAACTCCCTCTCCAACTGGCATACTCAGTTGTCTGAACGTGTAGTCATAGGTCTCTGTCATGGGCCGAGACCTATGTAGGATGTCTTGAAGGGCTGGATTAAAACTAATTGGGAGTCTAGAGGTCTTTTCGTTAAGCAAGTTCATTTGATGACTCAAACAGTGCTTTAAAAGTAATCTCAGAGGGACAATGGCTTGTTAGCAATGTTCCCATATCTTTTTTCAGATGGCATGTGGGATTTAACCCTAAAGGTCCCAAGCCAAATAAACTTCCCATCTCGGTTGACTTTCCTGATCTTCAAGTCGACTTTTATCCTTGGCTTAATAAATTAGGGGCTATGCTTTGGAAAGTTTTAGGACAAAAAGCTAGAGCAGGAGGGATTAACCCTGAATGGGACCCTCAATTAATGCTAGAAGTTGATGTTTCCAAGCCTATCAAATAGTCCATTCGCATCAAAAATTCTGATGGTTTATTTTTGCATGAGCAACAGATCATATATAGGAACCTCCCTAATGCTTGCTTCAAGTGCTTAAATCAGGGACACCTTATTAAGGATTGCCCTCTGCTTAAGAGTGCTGCAAGTGACTCTAAAGTGGATGAGCCAATCAGGGAGTCTGACATCAAATATGCCTCCCCCAATAAGCCCCCTCCCAGTGCTCCTACCGTGATTCAAAACGCCAAAAAGCACAACCCTAAGCAACAAAAAAAGAAATAAGGTAAGTTCTCTAATCCCTACAGTGTCCTTCTTGATGTATCTAACTAGTCTTTCATTAAAGAGTTGGAAGCAGATAAGGAAAATTGTCCAGTGAATCAAAACTGTGAAGAAATTCTGTTGGACTCCCCTAAAGCTCACGTGGAAGGTGAGTCTGGCAGTTCTAAAGACTGGCAGGTTGTGACAAAAAAAAAGAACCTTAACAATAGGTACTCAACAGAGTATAATGATGATATTATCATGGAAGAAATAAACAAAATTGATGCAAAGTTTCTAGAGAAATTGGCTCATGAGGCTCCAGATGAAGAAGTCTCCCCCTTGTCCCAAAATAAGGTAAATGACATAGTGATCAAACTGCAAGGCAAGCCAAAAAGGAAAGAAGGTGTGAGGACCTCAAGTTCTAGTCTGCAACCCAACAAGGCTTCAAAGATATATTGGTTTCTTCAGGGTTATTTCTCTTCCTTCTGTCTCCATGGACTTGCTAAATATAATTTCTTTTAACACAAAAGGATTGACTGATCCTGTGAGGGAAAAAGTTATCAATTACTCGTTAAAGAATCTTCCCAAGTTCCCTGATGCTTTCTGTCTCCAAGAGTTGAAGATTGGGGGTCTTAAGTTAGAGGCCCACTTAAAAATGATTAATCCTCACTATGAGTGGTATTTTACTAGCCATATGCAGGGAAAAGGAGGTGTTGCTATTGGCATTACTTCTAATTGGAGACATCTTATAAAAGGGACATCTAAAAGCCCATCCAATAAGTGGATTGTTGTTTCCCTCAACTCTCCTCTGAATGTGCGTATTGTGAGTCTCTACGCTTCTAATTGCAGACATATGAGAAGCAATTGTTTGGAAGAACTAAAGCTCATCCAAGGTAATATCTGTTTAATTGGTGACTTTAACATGGTTACTAATATTTCTGATAGACTTAATAAAAAAGGTTCCTGCATTTATGGTTTTGAAAAGTCTTGTTGGTTTTCTCTTTGTCATCATCATGACTTGATTGACCACTATGAGCTTAGTGGGATCACCTGGCATAGTAGACAACCTGATGGGAAGGCCCTTGGTGCTAGACTTGATAGATGCTATATCAATTCCTCCTTTGATAGGAACTTTTGGGAGATCAGTGCTGATATAGACCAGACCCTCATACTGTCTGACCACAAACCTATCAATCTGACCCTTAAGAAGAACTGTAAGTCTTTCAGAGCTGGTACGTCCCACCGTGATGCTAGGCTCCTGAAGCTTCCCTCGGCTATCAGACATGTCAAGATGGCCATTAGGTGGCTCTTCGCCAATTATACTTCTGCTCTCAAGAGTTAGGAGAATGCGGTCAAGGACATTCAAAAGATTTTCACCTTTTATACAGATAAAGTCAATAAGATCAGATCCCTCAGGAAAAGGAATATTTTGGAAGCCTTAAAGAAGTATGATCCTAATAACCCCTATGTGGAGTCTATTGAATTGGAACACCAACTTAGATGTGAGGAGTATCTTGAAGCTAGCTGGTCTCTTGCAAGCTCCAGAAGATTTTGGGTCAGGAATATTGATAGACCCAATAAGCATATGTACGAACTGTTGAAACAGAAGAAGAACAAGGATTTCATTCCTATGTTAACTAAGAGAAATGGTGGGACTGCTACTAACATGGAGGAGTGCTTACAGGAGGCTTCTAGCTTTTTTATGAATGTTTTCTCTAGTCCTCCCAAGAGGGAGGAGGACATCCAAAGAGCCAATTAGGGTGAAAACTCTCCCTCAAGGAGTGGCTTCTAGACCTATTCATCTCTGCTAGTGAGGTTAAAGAAACCATTGATAAATTAAAACCCTATAAGTCTCCTTGTATTGATGGGATTCCTAATGAACTTTTTAAAGTGCTCAAGGATTTCCTCACCCCCTACCTTCTGGAGATATGGGAAGAGGCCACTAGGAAAGGTGCCCTTACATCTAATATTAACATGGGGGCTATTAGGCTCATACATAAAAAAGGCCCTGAGGAGGATCTCAATAATTGGAGACCTATAACTTGCCTCAACTCTGTGTACAAAGTGTTTGCTTCTACCCTAGCCAGAAGGCTCAGTCCCATTATGAACATGATCATTTTACCCATGCAAAAGGGCTTTATCAAAGGGAGATATATTCTTGATGCTATTGTTGCTCTGTGCGAAAGTTTTGAGTTTGCTAATGAAACTAATCTTGATTACTACTTCTTCAAAATTGACTTTGACAAAGCTTATGATAGGATAGAGTGGGACTTCATTTTGCAGTCTCTCTATGATATTGGCATAGGGAAGAGGTTCATTAAGTTTGTTAGTACTCTTTTTGGTAATGCTTGGTCTAGAGTGTCTCTGAATGGGCAGCTTTCCCCCCTTTTAAAATTGCTAGATCCATTAGACAAGGTTGTCCTCTCGCCCCTCTCCTTTTTTCCATTTCCAATGATACCCTTGGGTGGTTGGTCAATCATGAAATGACTAAAGGTAAGATCAGAGGTATCCCCATTCCTAATTCCAATCATCAACTTGGGCTCCAGATGTTTGCTGATGATACTAACATGTGTACTCTTGTTGGTCCTATGTATGCAAATAATTCTCTTGATTGCTTGAAAACTTTTTGCCTTACAATTGGTTCCCACATCAATCACTCAAAAACAGGTTTTAGAGGTTCTAATCAAGTGATTCCCAATTGCATTGCTACTAATGGTTGTCTTATTTTACAGGAACAACCCATTTTTAGGTTGCTTGGAATCCCTATGGGTTTCAATTTCCCTATGCAACAAAGGTGCGAATGGGTCCTAGACAAATTTAAGAAAAAAGTTTTTAGGTGGTATAATGTGTATGCCTCTTTATCTCACACGTGCTTTATTGTGAAAACTTATCTGCTCCCATCTCTAGACTATTTTTTGGCTTGTTGGAGTCCCTCCAAAGATCAATTGAAATAGGTCATAGCTCTTGCCAGAAGATTTTTGTGGGGTGGTAATGAGCACACCATTAAGGTCCCCAAGGTGGCTTGGAAAATATGTTGTTTTCCCAAGTATGAAGGTGGACTGGGGATTATATGCCCAGTGAAAATGGCTAAAAATATGGCTGCTAAATGGATTTTTAGATCTATAAACTCTCAGGATATTTGGGCTTTACTCCTTAAAAGAAACATTCATAAATTTTATGTTAAAGGATATAAAGCTTGGTCCAATAACCACTTATGGTATATTGTGGTCTCCCCTTCCACCTTTACCCCTGTTGGTAGCTTACTCTCTTGCAGGTTCTGGAATGTTTGGATGAAGGTTAAAGGTTCCTTCTCTCCTAAATTTAATCTTTTATCTAACCTTAACTTTTTTTTTGCAGGAATCTCCCTGGCTGGGTGAATTGCCTTGTGGAATAGTAAAAGTATAGATATCATAGAACATAAATGTTTTAAATTTGAGATTAGAAGTTGGAAATGGTTCTTCAACTCAGGTGAGCTTGTTTCTGATGATCATATCCTTGAGCTGACAGATCTTTCTCCTGCTTGTTTGCAGATTATTCTGGAGAGGAAGAATCTTCTGAAGATGAAGATGGATGAGTGTAGAATCAGTAACATCCAACTCAGAGAGATATCCGGAAAAAACGAAGAGAAACGGTGTACCGGAGGCTCTCACGGCTTGAAGAAGAGGTGAACAAAGGTAAGTTACATTACCAACAAGGTCGTTTGAAAATCAGGGGAAGACTAATATTAGAGGAGGAGGTTCAAAGGAAAAATCTTCAAATTTTCTTCAAAGATTGGTGGGCGGGGAAGGCTGACAAACCATTGAAAGAGATGTGTAACATCCTCAAAAGGAAACAAGCTAGGGAATCCATCCCCCTATTAGTTGATAACAATGGAACCGAATGTTGCACAGAAGCTGAGAATAGATCTATCATCGTCGAGCAGTTTACCAATCTTCTCGGGGTCTCGACTCCTCCTTCCCCCCATAGGCGTGACTCCATGGCAACCATCTCAAGGGTTGCTCAATCTAGAATCCCATAGAACTTGATTGCTCTGCTCGATGCTAACATTTCCGAGAATGAAATTATCGAGGTTATTGATGCCCTTCCCAATCGGAAAAGTCCGGGCCCGGATGGCCTCACCAATGAGTTTTTCAAGTCCTTCAAACATGAGATGGCCACCCCACTGCGTCTTGTGTGGCAAGAGGCTCTCTCCTTCGGTGCCCTCCTTGCGTGTCTTAATAATGGCGTCATCAAGTTAATCCACAAAAGGGGAGATAAGAACAAAATTGAAAACTGGCGTTCAATTACCATGCTCCAAACAGGATACAAGATAATTGCAAAAGTTATCGCCAACAGAATCTCTTGTCATTTAAACTCATGGCTGTGTGAAGACCAGAAAGGTTTTATCAAAGGTAGATCTATACTTGAAGCTATTGTCGATATTTGGGAAGGCCTTGCTTTTGCTGAGGAGTCTGCTCAAGATCTAGTATTCATTAAGATCGACTTCGACAAAGCGTATGACAGATTGGAGTGGGACTTTATTCTTCAATCATTGAAAGACCTTGGGTGCAGCCAAAAGTTCACGAAGATGGTTTCCACTCTCCTTGGAAACGCTTCAACTAGAATAAATATCAACGGTAAGCTCTCTGAGCCCATTCGTTTAAAATGATCAATTAGGCAAGGCTGCCCTCTGGCTCCTTTACTCTTTGCGATTGCCTCAAATGGACTCAGTCTCCTATTAAAGCACCACATGGACGCTGGCAATCTCAAGGGTCTTGCCCTACCTCTAAACTACGGCCAAATGATTACGAGACTGTTTGCTGATGACATGAATGCCTTTGTGCATAACGATATAAACAACATTGAGGTGTTTTGGTGGTGCCTCGACACCTTTTGTGTGGCGTCAGGTTCAAAAATCAACCATGCTAAAACTGCTTTTAGAGCAATCAGTGGACCTACTCCCCAATTGGTGGTGGATCAGGGGTGTCAAGTTATCCCTAAGGTCAAGTCTTCCGTCTCCTTGGCATTCTGATGGGATTCGACATCTCAATGGACCAACGCTGGAACTGGGTGCTATCCAAGCTGGATAGCAAGTTGAACCATTGGAAAGGTATGCAAGTCAACTTGGCAGGGCGTGCTATGGTTGTTAACACATTTATGATGTCTACAATTATTTACTTTATCTGTTGGAGACCTAAGGAGAAAGACTTGGCCAAAGTGGAAAGAATCTGCAGAAACTTCCTTTGGACTAGGGACCCCAACAAGAGGGGGATTCCCAAAATCAAATGGGAAACTTGCATTAACCCTAAAGACTCAAGAGGCTTGGGAATTTTAGATATCGTTGGGTTGGCTGACAAGCTGGCGGCGAAGTAGCTTATCAAGGCTTGGAGCAATAGGGAGTCCTCTTGGGCTAAATTGATCTTCAGAAACACGAAAGACCTTACCTTAGTTGGCCATCCTGGTTGGAAGGACATAGGGATTCTCACGCTTTTGTTCTCCCCCCACCCGGTGTCCCCTAAAGGCTCTAGCCTCGTGTGTTCTTTATGGAAGAATTGGAACAAGGCCAAACAGTTCATCAGAATCAGTGATGAGTGGAAGTGGGCAGCTGGGATAAGACAAAATGACTCTATTTGGTTCCCGATCCGTGGCATTAGGGGGGTGGAGTCTTGGAACCTCCAAACTGCAAAGCGATTATGGAACAAGGGGTTCAAGCAGTGGAAACAACTCTGGAAACAGGAGACCAGCCAATGTATTAGGTTTGAAGAATTGGATCCGAGACTTAGAGTTACCCTTGAGGAATGGACTCTTCTTCAAAGCAAGTGTTTAGCATGGGACCGCTCAACGACCCGCCTTCTCTGTGGTCAGGATCTTCCTTGCCTGGAGGGCCTCAAATGGAGCAATGGTAAGAAGCTATCCAGAACCCCCAACTTCATTTAAGAGTACTTTGATGTTCACCTCACTCTTAACAAGAGATGGTGCCTTTCTTGGACCAAGCTACGATGGGAACTAAAATTCATGTCTATTTCGCACCCCCTAATTGAGGTCAAAAAGTCAGTTCTCATGTGGCAGATCTTACATAAAGGTATTTGGTCCAATGCAAGGGCTAACAAAATCTGTGGTGTGCCGCCATGGTGCAAGCGTTGTCATCGACGCATTGAAGATTTAGTTCAAATGTTCTTCGATTGCCCCAAGTCTCCTGTTATCTGGCATCACGTGACCCGAGTATTGAGACTCACGAACCAAATCAATTGGCAACAGGTGATGTTGGGTGAGGCGGTCGGCTGCTCATCGAGGCTATGGAATGCCATTAGGGGTGAGACCCTCTGGAAGATTTGGAGGGAGCAATGTGCTCTCAATTTTGGCCAAACTCCTAAGGAATGGTCGATAAAGAAATCCTTGTTTCTTCTCGGTAAAAGAATCTCCCGAGATAAGAGATATCCGCCGTTTAGACATCACTATATTTATCTCCTCGAAAACAACAAGTTGAAACCCAAATGGGTCCCACATGAGGGTGATGATGAGTTTATCCGCCTCATTTGTAATGCCCTCTAGGCTGCCATACTCCTCCCCTGCTCTATGGCATTTGGGGGGTCCGATGGGCACTAGTCCCATCCACTTGTAATTTTTCTTCTTTATTTTAATTAAAGTCCAGGAGATTAGGCTAAGGCCAAACTTCCTTTTATTAAAAAAAAAGCATCCAACTAAGAGAGATGGCTAAGGACATGTGGAATTGCTTCAAACTCAACAGAGGCTCTATATACTGTCTGACTCACAAACTCAACTCCAGATGGTGTTGTAATTAGTCTACCAAACAATGGAGATATAGATTGACAGCCATTTGGACTTTCCCCTACAACATTAACATTCCTACTTGGAATGGTTGATCTGAATAATGGGTTGTGGGAGAGAGTCTTTTTTTTTTTTTTTTTTTGAGACAACAGGAAAAGAGAGTAAATTATGTAATAAAAGTACAAAGTGCACAGGGAAGCAGTGATCCCATCAGGCAGAGGTTACAAGTTGAGGACCATGATAAATCTATCACTGGAGTAACAATCCAGAAGAGATTCTCTCCACTTACAGGGAGGAAGGGACTTGGTAATAACACTTTGATCCTGGGGGCCCTGTTTGATAGACAAAAGACTCTGCCAGAGAGATACAAAGCTTTTCTAAGGGAAAACATATAGTTCTTTTTATCATTCTTGAAGAGGGCTTGGTTCCTACTAATCCATATGTGCCACAGGATGTGTCCCCTCCATAAGTGCCATAGCACTAGATCTAATTTATTACAACAACCGAGAATGATCTCTTTAAAACCAAGTTGGGGAAGCTTTTTGAAAGCCAGGATAGGATCCAACACTTTCCAGAACTGTTTAGCATGCCAGCAATTACAAAAGAGATGGGTTAAATCCTCTTCCCTGCTGCACAGAGCACAGTTACTACTATTTATATTTGCTCTCTTAGCCCTGTTGCCAGTCCACAAGCCATTGTGAAGAATCAGCCATTCCAAGTAGGAATGCTTGATATTATAGGGGAAAGCCCAAATAACTTTGAACCTGTATCTCCATTGATTGGCAGACCAATTACACCCCCATCTGGAGTTAAGCTTGTTAGTAATACTGAGAACAGAGCCTTTGTTGAGTTTGAAACTTGTCCATATATCTTTGACTACTTCAGTGAAATGAAGGTTGACAATCCTACACTCTTCAAGTTTCTTCTTCAGGAGGTTCTTCCTTTCCAGAAGGATCTGCAGACACCCAGGAGAAAAATGGGTCAGAGACAGAATATAATCATCAGATAACAACTCACCTGAGCTATAAAACCAGGCCCAGCTTCTGACACCAAGCTTAAAGCATTTGTGTTCTCTAATCTCAATATCTCTGTTATTCCACAATGCAATCCAGCCTAACCAAGGAGATTCCTGAAGAAAAAAGTTAAGGTTAGTTGAAAACTTAGAAATAGGAGAAAAACAGAGTTTAGCTTTCATCCAAACGGACCAAAACCTGCAAGAGAGGCTACTGCCAACAGGAACAAAGGGGGTAGGGGAGATAACAATATCCCAAAGATGATTGTTAGTCCAGGCCTTGTAGTTTTTGATATGAAACTTTTGAGTGTTTCTTTTAAGCAGACAAGCCCAAATGTCACTAGAGCTTAAGGATCTGTAAACCCATTTAGAGGCCAGGTTCTCAGCCATTTTCATAGGGCAAATAATACCCAGGCCACCTTCATGTTTAGGCAGACAGCAAATCTTCCAAGCCACTTTAGGAATTTTGTGATTCTGGTCATTGCCTCCCCATAAGAATCTTCTAGCCAGAGTAATAACCTGATTAAGTTGCTTCTTTGAAGGACTCCAGCAAGCCAGAAAGTACACAATGGAAGGGAGGAGATAATGCTTCAAGACAAAACATCTATGAGAAAGGGAGGCAAAAACATTATACCACCTGAGCATTTTTACCTTGAATTTTTGAAGCACCCAATCCCATCTTTGCTGCATAGAGACATTAAAACCCATGGGAATACCCAAAAGCCTAAAAATCATACGATCCTGCAAAATGCTACAGCCAATGTCCATAATACAATTGGGGGTGATATGATTAGAGGACCAGAAACCAGTTTTGGTATGATTGATATGAGAACCACTGGCAAGACAAAAGGTTTTTAAACAGGCCAAGAAATTTTCAGCAAATTGAGGATCAGCAAGAGTACACATATTAGTATCATCTGCAAACATTTGAAGCCCAAGTTGATGATTTGAGTTGGGGATGGGTATGCCTTTGATTTTCCCATTAGACAAATCATTATTCACAAGCCAGCCAAGGGCATCACTAGCAATGGCAAACAGAAGGGGGGCTAAGGGACATCCCTGCCTAATGGATCTAGCAATCTTAAAAGGGGGGGAAAGATCACCATTAAAGGAAACTCTGGACCAAGCATTTCCAAAGAGGGTACTAACATACTTGATAAACTTTTTACCCAAGCCAATATCATGAAGAGATTGGAGGATAAAGTCCCATTCAATTCTGTCATAAGCCTTGTCAAAGTCAACCTTGAAAAAGTAGTAGTCAAGCTCAGCTTCATTAGCAAATTCAAAACCTTCCCACAGAGAAATAATAGCATCCAAAATGTATCTGCCCTTAATAAAACCTTTTTGCATGGGGAGAATGATAGAATTCATGATAGGGCTAAGCCTTCTAGCAAGGGCAGAGGCAAAAATTTTATAGACAGAATTGAGACAAGAAATGGGTCTCCAATTATTGAGATCTTCCTTAGGGCCCCTTTTGTGGATGAGTCTAATAACTCCCATATTCATGGCAGCAGACAAGGATCCTTTCCTAGTGGCCTCTTTCCAAATCTCCAGAAGGTAGGGAGTGATGAAGTCTTTTAGCTCTTTGAAAAGTTCGTTAGGAATACCATCAATACCAGGAGACTTACAACATTTCATTTTATCAATGGCTTCTTTAACCTCACCAGCAAAGAGGGGCAAGTCCAGAAGAGCAGCCAGACCATGAGGGAGCGTTTTCACCCTGATAGAAGCTATATGGGCCCTGGCTCTCTGGATATCTTCCCCCCTCTTGGGAGGACTAGAGAAGACATTCTTAAAGAAAGAAGCAGTTTCATGTAGACACTCTTCCATATCCACAGCAATGTCACCATTACTTTTAGCAATTAGGGGAATGAAATCCTTACTTTTCTTTTGTTTGAGCATCTCATACATATGAGTGTTGGGTCTGTCAATGTTCTTTTCCCAAAACCTTCTGGAGTTGGAAAGGGACCAGCTAGCATCCAGGTATTCCTCACATCTGAGCTTGTGTTGTAAGTCAATGAAATCCTTACAGGGGTTATTAGAATCGTACACCTTGAGAGCTTTAAGGATTTTCTCTTTCCTGAGAGTTCTAGCCTTGGACACTTTAGCTTTATAAAAGTTAAAGATATTCTGAATATCCTTGACAGAATTTTCCCAACTTTTGAAGGCAGGGATGTTCAGGGAAAAGTGCCACGAAATGGCAGACTTAATTTGGTTAATGAGCGAGGGAATCTTAAGTAATCTAGAATCAAGGTGGGGCCATCCTGCTCTAAAGGGCATGTGATTTCTCTTAAAGCACAGACAAAGGGGAACATGATCAGACAGCAACAAAGAGTGATCAGTATTAGCACTAATTTCCCAAAAGTTTTTACTATACGAAGAATTAACATAACATCTATCAAGTCTGGCACCAAGAGCATTAGAATTAGACTGTTTATTATGCCAAGTGATGCCAGTGTGCTCAGAGTGATCAATCAAGTCGAGATGATGACAAAGAGAGTACCAAGCAGACTTTTCAGAGCCATAAATGCATTCACCTTTCATGTTAAGTCTATCATTAATGTTGGTAACCATATTAAAGTCCCCAATAATGCATATATTACCTTGAAAAAGTTTTAATTCATCCCAGCAAGCACTTCTAGTACTCCTGCAATTAGAGGCATACAGACTGATAATACAAACATCTATCGGAACATCAAGAGAAACAGCAACCCATTGAAGAGAAGGGCTTTTATAAACACTTTTAATGAGATGAGAAATTTTCGGGTTAACACCTATGGCAGCACCACCTTTACCCTGATTATGCTCAGTGAAAAACCAGTTGAAGTGACTATCAATGATTTTCAGCTGGTGGACTAACTTATTACCACCAATCTTAAGCTCCTGAAGACAGACCACATCAGGGGGCTTAGAAAGATTTTTTTTCCAATTGCAAATGACTTTAGCTCTAACCGGATCAGTCAATCCTTTGCTGTTAAAAGAAACAATGTTCAGAGAATCCATAAAAATGACAGAAAAAAGGAAAGCCAAAGGAACTTAACATTTAGACCTTTTACTAGGTTGAAGATTAGAGTTAGAAGTTCTAATCCCATCCTTCCTCTTAGCTTTACCTTGGATCTTAACAACAATGTCGTTAACTTTATTTAGAGCAGCAGGGAGTTCAAAGTCCACCGGAACATCATTAGACATTTGAGTCATAATTTCATCATCAGTTTTGTTTATCTCGTCCATTAAAACATCTTCATCAAGATCTGAATACCTGACATTATGAGACTTTTTTCTCCCTACTAACTTCCATTCATTAACATTGCTATGGTCTTTAATACCTTGTTTACCTTTTGATTCCAACATATTACCTTCTGAGGGGTGATTGTCTGGAAGATTTTCCTTATTCGAGTCATCTGGCAGACAGTCCTTGTTCGATTCATCTATATCCAGGAATGAGGGATCAGTAGCATCTAAAAGAACACTGAAAGGATTAGATAATTTCCCTGTTTTTTTCCTTGGAACTTTAGGGTTGGGCTTTTTGTTATTCGAAGCGGAATGACCATTTGCATTGTTTTTATTGATGGAACCACCTCGAACATCTGAAACAAGTGCCGCTGGAGCATTATTAGAGCCCGAGGGGATGTTGTTAAGCAAAGGGCAATCCTTGATGAGGTGACCCTGTTTAAAGCACTTGAAACAAGCATTAGGAAGATTCCTATATAGGATTTGTTGTTCGTGGAGAAAAAGACCATCAGAATCCTTGATCCGAATAGACTGTTTAATAGGTTTTGACAAATCTATTTCTATCATTAACTGAGGGTCCCATTTGGGGTTTATCCCTCCAGTCCTGGATTTCTGACCAAGAACTTTACCAAGCATAGCTCCTAGTTTATTAAGCCAGGGATAGAAATCAACAGGAAGATCAGGAAAATCCACCCAAATGGGGAGTTTAGTAGGCTTGGGTCCTTTAGGATTGAACCCCACATGCCATCTAAAGAAGGAAATAGGGATATTCTTAATAAGCCATTGACCTTCAGAAATAACTTTAAAAGCACTAGTAGATTCATAAAAAAAAAACAGATAATAGTTATTAGGAAGATATTGAACTTGCTTGACAAAAAGACCCCGAGGCTCCCAATTCATTTTCAACCAGTTCCTAAGGATTTCCTGGGCAGGTCTCGGCCCATGGCAGAGACCAATAACCACTTTCTCTGTAAGCTGGGAATGCCAGTTAGAGAGGGAGTTCCTGTCAATAATGAACTCCTCCTCATCCATAGAGTCCTTGTTGTCAAGGTTAAGGAAGTGAGGAGATTCATCAACAGGACTTTTACCTTTTTCCATAGCCGTATGAGGCCGAGGGGAGAGAAGCATACCTGGTTCAGGGTCGCGAACGATGTCGACCTGAGAATGGAGTTGCAGCGAGCGTTCTGGTGAACGAGTAACTTCAGCAAATGACCGAGAAGACGAACCTTGGCAGACGATGTCTTGGAGAGACATAGTGGCCCCTGCGAGGGGGGAAGGAGAGGGGAGCCCCCCCACAACAACCCCCAGACACCGAGCAAGACAGACAAACAGCAGAAAAAGAACCCCCGGCGGGGAGGCCACACGAAACAGTAGAAGAAGAGCCCCCAGCGGGGAGGCCGCACGATCGAGCCCTAGGGCATGCAGAGCCTTAACTCCCCACTCGCCCCACGATCGCCCTGCGTCGGCACCTCCTTTTTCCCTTCTCGTCGCACTTCTTTCATAAGAGAGAGTCTTTATTAACCTGTTACTCTAGGGATAGATTCATCATGGTCCTGAATTTGTAATCTTGCCAGTGGGTCTTTTTCCTGCCAGTGAATTTGTAATCTTGCCGGTGGATCTTGTTCCTGGCTTTGTAGTGGTGGGATCACTGCTTCCCTATACTTAGTGTAATTTTTTCCATTAATTTACTCTCTTTTCCTGTTCCCTGTTACTCTAGGGATAGACATTTTATTTGTTGGTTTTTCTGCCACCTATGTTACTCTAGGGATAGACATTTTATTTGTTGGTTTTTCTGCCACCTATATTCACACAGTAGACAGTTACGACATCTTTTTTTTTTTTTTTTTTTGAAAATGGAGGTTCGGCCGAGGCCTACTCCCCCGGGCTTTAACTTTGAAATTACAACTGTACAAGGAAGGGCATAGTACCCATGGGACCCCCCTTATCCCACAAGAACAGGGGTTAGACAGACCGGGAAGGACTTACAACGGGGTAGACGGCCCGAAGGCACAGCGGAGTGGCACGCCCGAAGGCAGTTTTCAACGCCCGAAGGCGGTTTTACATATCCCGCAGCACTGGGGGGTTGAACCCTCGCCCCCGCCTCAAGAGGCGAGGGACTCAACCGCTAGACCAGGCGTCTTGGGATGTTACGACATCTTATTTGTTGGTTTTTCTGCCACCTATATTCACAGTAGACAGGTCCAAGGACCCACTGCCCAGACTCCCGACTTGTCCCAACGTCACAAAATTGAAATAGCATTGACATTTTATTTGTTGGTTTTTCTAACTGTGCGTAAATGAGTTAAGAGACAGTCGACCTTTTCCCGATTCCCAGTGTCAGCTTTAATGTATTAACTTCGCTTACAAACACGTCAGAGTCCGTGGCCTTGGCCTATTCTCCCGGACTTTAAGCTATTTCGTCGTGCTCGAATCGTAATTTCGTCGTACTCGAATCGTAATTTTTTTTTTAAGCTTGATCTGCACCTTTCATTTCGTGCTCAAACACCACTGCTCATTTCCGCCTTCAGTCGGGAGGACTCGGAACTCGGGAAGTCTCTATTGCAGGCTGCAGTCTGAGCGTTAGAAGTTCAGAACTTCGCAAAGGCTTCGCTCCCTCGGTATTTCCGCCATTACTTGAATTTCAACTTCTGCACGTCAGAACTTCGCAGAGTCTTCGCTCGGTGATACATGAGGTAAGATTGACTCCTAGATAACCGCAATCGGCGAAAGTAAAAACAATCCACCGTATCAGCCAGCATTTAACAGAATCTATGGGCTAGAATGAAGAAAACTGTATGGATTCATACGGCGGGTGAGGGGTATCAAACGAAAGCTTATAACTTTGGTGGTTTGTTCTCAATCACATTGAACGTCAACTTTACTGAAGTTTTCACGGGTCTGTAATATCTGATAAGAAGTGCTTACAATTTGTATGCTCTATTTTCAATCAATTCAACCTTTCTCTATATTCTGATGCATCTATAATATCTGTTGCGATTCTGGCTGTGGGGAAATTTAGTGCTGACTTTAACACATTGCCAAGAATTAAGTAAGAGCTTGAACTGACGCTCACAAATATATGGGCCTTGGTTGCGGTGATGTCTCTTTCCTAACCTCAGAGTACGAAATCGCTCTTCTGAATAGGAACTCCATCTCTTGCCCGGGTAGTTGGCCATTCCACGCACGACCTTCTGTTTCGACGTTTGATCCAACCCCCGATGGACCTGAAGATAGAAAATCAGCAGGCAGCTCCAGCATCAGATAACATTTGTTAACCCTCACGTATAATTGAATCCCTCAGAAGCTTCTGAAATATCTCAAAGCCAATTAAGATTTGGCAGTGACTATTCTACGTGAATAAAGACGTGATTATTATCTTTGAGAGAGGATTCAAAGACGAAGGTCCAATGAGATATAGAAGCTTAGGATTTGGCAGTGACTAATCTACGTAAGGACGTGATTATCTTCTTTCTGAGAATTCAAAGACGAAGGGTCCAATGAGAAATTAAGAGGGTCAAGAAAGAATATGGATCTCACATCTCTGCCATTCTCGGAAACCGTAAATATACTTATATGTCAGCTATCATGTAACAGAAGTATTACCATCAAGAAGATCGATGTGTGTATTACAGAGATAACACGTATTAGGAGATTCTTGTCATCATTTAATACAAATGAAGTCTTATTCACATAGCTGTTTTGTTTATTAGAAAATTTAACACGATCAAGCAGGACTGTAGAGTTTTCATGATTTCTTGTCAATCACATTGATTTTAAGTTTCAGTAAAGTTTTGAAGCGCCTACAATATCTAATGGGAAGTATGATCTTTCTTCCATTAATTTATTCTTTTGTTTCAGTTTGACGCGTCTATGGTATCTTTTCAGACTCTGATTTTTTGCAAATTCAGTGTTGATTTCAGGTATCACGGTGATCTTTACAAATCTGTCAGATTATCTATCTGTAACAGATTCTAAAGAGGTGAATAAGAGCTTGAAACTGAAGCTCACAAACGTTTCTATCCTATTAAGTAGTAGTCTCAATTATGCTGACGTATCTTCTAATAGCGGAGTAATAGATCGCTCTTCTGAACAGGAAGCTTATCAATTACCGGGTAGCTAGCCATATACGACCACCCCTCTGACTTTTGATGCCGAAGGACCCGAAAAAGATTAAAGAAGCCAGCAGCTTCAGCTTCACAAAGAATTTGATGAGCGTTACGTACAATAGCTTCTCTCACAAAGCCTCTTAAAGAACTCAGAAGCCAACATTTGGCAGTAAGTATTCTGCGCGACCGAGGCGGAAGTCATCGGGCTTTCAACGAATTCGAAGAAGAAGGCTAGGCAGAAGTTAAGAGGTTCGAGGAAGAATACCATGATGACTCAAGAATACGATGTGTTCATCTGTCACAGGGGCGAAACAAAGCGCAACTTTGTGAGCGTTTTGGGTGGCATGTTGAGGTCCAAGGGCATAACGTGCTTTGTCGATTACCGGATGCCTACGGGGAACGACGTCCAACTTGAGATCAATGGTGCCATAGAGAAATCGAAGGTGTTCATTGTAGTTTTAAGCCCAGATTTTGCAGGATCTACGTGGTGTCTGGACGAGATTGGTGAAATCATGAGGATTCGAGATCTGCGGGGCACACCTCGTAAAGTCATACCTGTTTTCTATGACGTGCAGAAAAAGGATACATTATACGACCTAACCCAAGTGAAGAGGAGCAATGCTGAGAAAATCAACAGATGGGGTAAGGCTCTAGAAGATGTCTGCAAGCTCGACGAATTCGTGTACGACAGCTCTAGCACGTAAGTATTCTTTCATCACCACGGCTCTTGAAAACTTATGGTATCTTACCATGACAAAGTCAGATTATGCTTTGCCTTTTCTTTCCAAAAGGGACTTATATGTAATGTCGTAAACTCAATACAGGTTGCAATGGGAAAAATCACAGGAAATTGTGGCGAAAGTCGAAGATTTTCTCATTTCACATCGTACCATTCCTGATCAAGGCACGAAGATGCCGATCTGGAGGGAATGCATAAATTATGATGTGTTCATTTGCCATTGGCACCTAGATACACAGCGCAACGTTGTAAGCGTCCTTCGCGGCATGCTCCTATGCAAGAGCATCACTCCCTTTGTAGGTGGTTACGGGAAGGACGATGGGGGAAGTGCATTAGACTCTGATATCATCCAGGCGATAGAAAATTCCAGAGTGCACGTCATTTTTCTGAGCCCAAACTTTGTATGTTCCAAACGCTGTCTGGAAGAGGTTGTCTACATCATGAACATACAAGGTTCTCCTGGCACGTCCGATGCATCCCGCAAGCCCGCTGTTGTACCTGTTTTCTACGACATGAAACCCTCTACAGCTCGGTACCAGAAAGAAGGTAAAGCTTACTACTTAGAGGAAGCGCAAAAAAGCAGTACTGCTGATGATCGGGAACGGTGGGCTAGCGCCCTTCACCACCTCTCTCTTTTGCATGGGCTCGAATACGACTCCTGCTCAACGTAGGTCAATTTTCTTCGTTAATATTACTATATAAAGTTTTTTCTTCAACGAGGGTTACTTCTTCTTTAGCATACAAAAGTATATCTTTCTTTATACTACTTGCAGGTTCCAATGGGAGAAACTATACGACGTTGTGAAAATAGTGGAAGCATCTGCGAAGAAGATTACTCCGCGGAACTATTGGTCAAACCACGAAGCGTTGTATGTGAAGAAAATAGACGAAGTTTTCAAAGAGTTGGAACTACAGGAGAAGCGTGAGCATGTTTTTCTCGCTGGTGTTTATGGCCGGGAAACATCTGAATTCTCTGATCTGCTGGTACAAAGATTAGGTTCGAACTTTTGTAGGGTTTGCCAGTTGAATAATATAATGGAGAAAGCCTGCCAGCCAAACGGGATCTGGAAGCTTGTTCAGCAAATGCGCTCAGACCTAATCCATCCGAGCAAATCGAGTGATCTCATCCAGCCGAGCACATCGAATGATGTAAAAAGATGTCAGCTGCTATTGGAAAATGAGAGGTGTTTGGTAGTCCTTGATGACTTAGGAAACGACATAGACAAGATAAAGACGCTGCTTGAAGACTTGAAGAGCATACTAAGAAACAATAGTCTTGTGGTTGTTGCAAGTCAATTTCAGCACACTCTACAGGAGCTGAATGTGCATAAATTTATAAATTTGTCGAGCCTGGAGAGTAAACGGGATTTCCTTAATATATGTTACACCGAAAGGGACGGCATAAATAAAGCTTTCTTGAGTCACTTGAGTGAAACATTTGATATGCTTGGATTGGATGTGCGTTTACTGAACGAAGACAAACTAATGAGTGACAGTACATGTCTTCGAGATGCGAAGGTGACCCTTTGCATTATTTCAAAGAGTTTCAGCATTGATGAGTTTAAGAGCATGTTTACAAATGCAGCCATTCCTCCCAAGATAGTATATTATGTATCATATGGGTCATATCCCACCGATGAAAGCATGCCAAAGTCCGTCTTCAAAATGGAAGTCGATTTCGAAAAAGCAGAGTAAGAATATTTTATATAACTTTTTCTCCTCTCTTTTGAAAACATGTACCTGTTATTTCCGAGGAGATTTTTTTCTGAAGACGATCATGTGTTTTTCCTATTGATTTTGAGAGACAACGAAACTTCCAGGTTTAACAAAAAACAATTTAAATCGATGGTGAATGAAGTTGTGCAGACCCTGAATGATAGAAGTGAAGAGATCATGGGGGCCATAGATTTCCCCGTTGGCCTCGCACAACGTTCTTCTCATATTGAGCGTTCTATAGTGGATTGTATGTTAGGCAGCGAGAATTCAGTACAATGTTTTGGGCTACTGGGAATGGGAGGTATTGGCAAGACTACACTTGCAATGTCAATTTTTAATAAAATCCATAGTCAATTTGAGAGGTCATTCTTTAGTTTGAACACAAGAGCAGAGCTGCAGGGTAAGGGCACTTTGGGCTTGATTGATGTGCAGAAAAAAATGATTGCCAAATTGTTGAATATTAGAAGTGATGATGTGAAAATCGATAATGAAGAGCATGGGAAAATGGTTTTATCGTCTAAGGTAAAGCACATCAATGCACTAATCGTCTTGGATGATGTGGATGATGGTCGACATCTAGAAGCCTTCTGTGAGCCACTTCAGTCGTCCTTAGGTCCAAAAAGTGTCATCATAATCACCACTCGTCATCACAACATTGTAGAGTCGGCAAAGTCAAGGATGATCTTTAACATCGAAAGACTGGATGAAGAGATGTCGAAGTCGTTGTTTTATTGGCATGCCTTTATGAAACCAAAGCCACCTGCAGACCTCGAGAAAGTCTCACAAAGTGTCGTTGAAGCGTGTCAAGGGCTTCCATTGTCCCTGAAAATTATAGGTTCCCATCTCTATGGTAACTCTGACAGAGAATATTGGGCAGAAAGCTTGAAACTCCTTGAGAAAGGAAAGAAAGGTATCTTCGATGTGCTGAGAATCAGTTTTGACGGGCTCGATAGCGATGAGAAAGAGGCTTTCCTAGACATATGTTGCTTTTTAATAGATAAGGACGTAGAATTGACCTGTATGTTTCTGAATGGCTGCTATGGTGTGGGCAAGACACACCTAAATACTTTAAAGAACAAATGTTTAATCACCACGTATATTGATGGGGATGATGGAAGAAGATCACGAATAGGAATGCACGATCAACTTCGTGATATGGGGAGACACATCATTCGGGAGGAACGAAGAGACCGTGCATGGGATGAAGAGACTACCAACGAAATCCTTCAGGTAAGGCGATATATGTGCTATCTCTGATGTACGTGCCATATGTCCAAAGTAGGTGATTTGTGGCGAACCATAACTTTGATGGAACGGTGTGAAAAAAGGAGAGGAATGCCTGGTCGTCATTGCGTGGCCTTTCGGTATGGAGCCACATTCCTCTTCCTGAAGACGCTTCCGATTGGACATCCCTTCCTCTGTTAAGGATTCTTGTGGTGAAAGCCGACTGGCGTGACGCGTAAGTGAATGAAGCTATTTGAGTGTTGCAGCTTAATCTTCTTCCTCGCTTGCATTGTCAAATGTTTTTACTTTTGTGGATCAGAGAACGGGGAAGGCTTTGTCCACAACATATATTTCGCAATGTGCGTTGTGGTGGATTAAGGTGAAACCATAAATGTCGTAGATTTTGGGATGTTGTAGTGTGAAGTCAAGTCGCCCTCCACAGAGTCCACTCATTCATGTTTTGCATACTTAACTTAGGTGGTTACGATGGGCGGGAGCGCCATTCGAAGAGCTACCTCAGGGACTCTGCTCCACAAATATTCGAGTTCTGGAGTTACCCGACAGCAACATAAGCGAAGTGCCGGTAAGACAAACAATTTGGAAATGCTCCTCTGCAGATTTTGATTTTTAGTTCATATGTATGCAGACGGCCTCCCTACCGAATTTGGAACACTTGGATCTGTCGAGGTGCTACAAATTGAAGCGATTGGACATGACGAGTAAGCAACTAAAACTTTTCTTTCTATATAAGAAATTAAATTCGAAAAATAAATGACCTCCATAAGCTCCTCAATCTTCTTCCTCCTCTCTGTGCCAACTTGTTTTCTGAGACTTTCTGTGACCTTTCAAGTCACCTCTTTCTTGCTTACTAAGATTCGAGTTTTCGCGGGTGCGAATGCATAAAACTTCTCCCAAAGGAGATGATGAGTAACTAACTCAAGACTTGGCTTTCTAACCAAGAACTTAAATTCGAAAACTTAAAGACGTCAACAATGACCTCAGTCCTTCTCATCTCTCTCAGGAATCTTTTGGAGAAAGGGTAACTCCTTTTGTCTCCTCCATTTTCCTTCAATGTTGCACTCAAATACCCATTCTCAGACTTCACTTTGGAGAGCCCCCGTTCATTGTGTCATGGGGGACATAAAGCATTTCGGCCCACTTGCGCTCAACTATTTGTGACTTCACAAGCGAGATGCAAAATTAGTTATTAAACATCACTAATATCTTTGCATGTTTACATTTCAAACCATACAAAGTGATAACTTCTAACAGTTAGTGCAACTACAAGTAACCATAGGAATAAGATATAACAATATAGACATCATACAAAACATTAATCAATAATAAAATATCAGTACACTTTAGTTGAACAACAATGACTGTACCTCATGGTGTATTCTAGGTGCGGAAGGAGACTTGTACATTTTGCATCATAGCTCATGGATTTTATCACAATCTGCAGATAAAGTGTTTCACATTTTTTATTATTTGGACACACTGTGGACTCGTGCAGATAAACTATTTCACATTTTTTATTATTTGGACATATTGTGGACTGGAAGCTTCAATAATTGGTTTATTCTTCATCATTGTTTTTGCGATATCAAGCTCAACATTTGATGATCCAGGAGGAAATGTATCATTTTTTCATTTCTTTGACATGTGTAGTGATCACGATGATACATGTCAGGGATATTATAGTGAGCTTTACTAGGTTTTTCTATCGAGAGGGATGGCACATTTGTTTCTTGCTAGCTCACTTATTTGCATACAATAGGGTTTTCTTTATATAGTGTTCTTTGTATATTAGACTCATTGTATTGTTGTATTTGTTAGATATGCTCAATACTCCACCCTCATGTGACCACAAATGATCCATGGTGCTCTACGTTGCAAGGCCCCCATTATGAGGAGAAGCCATTATGAGAGCCTGGACATTTGTGGAACCCTAACTTCTAAGTTAGATGAGGTCTATGTGTGACCGTTGATGGTTGTAGATGATCTTTGTGAGCCTAACCATTAGGTTAGGTAGGGCATAAACTTACAGGCCATTGGGTTGCCATTTAAGGTGAAAATAAAGGCCCTGAGGCATCGCGCGGTCTCCCCATAGAACCTTAATGGGGGGAGTGCAGAGGGGGGCTTGCCCCCTTCTGTAGAGTCTGGGGGGCCTATCCCCCCGGCTGACAATAGGACTTCTGGCTGTGGAGTTAGTCGGATATATTTTACCGACTATTTTGTATCTCCTGACTACATTTATCTATATCGAACCGCCTTGTAAAAGCTATATAAGCATGGCCCAGGTTGAGCTTTACATAGCATTGCGCACTAGTAAGCCCTTTATTTAGAGTCTGTTTAGATCACCATCTAAGCTCCACATTGGGAGCACATAGGTGGATATCACCATCATTGTAATTGCATTACGCTCGACAATTTGAGAATTTGAGAAGAGAAGCATCCAAAAATCCCACAAAGTGGAGGCTGGCAATATCAAAGGCCTCCGGCTGCCTCACGACCACAGTCAAATCATCATGAGACTATTTGCCGATGATATGAACGCGTTCGTTCACAATGATAATACCAGCCTGGAGACTTTCTGGAGGTGTCTTGCTACCTTTTGTGAGGCCTCTGGATCCAAAATCAACCACTCTAAGACCGCCTTTAGGGCCATTGTGGGACATCATCCTGGCCTTCTCATTGATCATGGCTGTCAAATCATTCCGCAGGGCCAAATCTTTCGTCTTCTTGGAATCCCATTGGGGTTTGGCGTCTCTATGGAGCAGCGATGGAACTGGGTGTTGGCCAAACTCGAAAACAAGCTGAACTATTGGAAAGGTATGCAAATCAATCTTGTTGGGCGTGCGATGGTTATCAACACGTTCCTCCTCTCTTCTACCATCTATTTCCTTTCATGTTGGAGACCGAATGAGCAAGGCCTGTCCAAAATGAATAGTATTTGTAGAAACTTTCTTTGGACGGGCGATCACAACAGAAGGGGGGTGCCTAAAATCAAATGGGCCATCTGCACTAGCCCCAGAGATTGCGGGGGGCTTGGTATCCTGGACATAGGGTGTATGGCTAACAAACTAGCAGCCAAATGGATGATTAAGGCTTGGTGCAATAGGGAGGCCTCGTGGGCCAAGCTGATCTTCAGAAACAAGAATGAGTTGGCTCTCATGGGGCTCCCAAACTGGAAGAATCTCGACATCATGACCCTGCTATTCTCCCCGATCCCTGTCTTCCCGAAAGGCTCCAATCTCGTGTGCTCCCTTTGGAAGGGCTGGAATAAAGTCAAAAGCTTCACAAGAATTAGCGAGGACTGGAAGTGGGCGGTCGGAATCAGACAAAACGACTCTATCTGGTTCCCGATACATGGCATCCGGAGTGTGGAGTTCGTGGAACATTCAAAATGCCAAGAGATTATGGAACAAAGGATTCAAAAAATGGAAACACCTCTGGAAACATGACACCAACAGCTGGATCAATTTCGAGGATATTGATCCTTGCAAAAACATCTCCTACGAAGAATGGAACACTTTGCAAAGCAGATGCCTCGCATGGGATCGTCACAACTCGCCTTCTCATGGGACATGATACACCGAACTCGCTTGGTCTCAAATGGCACAATGGAAATAACCTACTCAAAATCCCGAACATCAAAGAAACGACTGACCACCAGATCAGCCTCAACAAGAAGTGGTGCCTGTCTTGGACGCGGCTTCGGTGGGACATGAAATTCATGGGTATCTGGCACCCCCTTATCGAGATTAAGAAGTCTGTCCTCTTATGGCAAATTCTGCATCGAGGAATTTGGACCAACCATAAGGCTAGCAAACTTTGTGGGATCCCTCCTTGGTGCAAACGCTGCCACCGGGCTATCGAAGATGTCCCACACATCTTCCTTACCTGCCCCAACTCCAACAGAATCTGGCAGACGGTTGGAAAGAAAATCAGATTTCAAAAATAGCTTAGTTGGAAACAAGTCCTTTTGGGAGAAGCGATCGGCTGCTCTGCTACACTCTGGAACGCCATCAGAGGGGAAGCCTTGTGGAAAATTTGGCGGGAGAGGTGTGCTCTCATCTTCGGCGATCCCCCCAGGGAATGGTCGATTGAGAAATCACTAGCCCTCCTTGGCAAAAGGATTGTTAACAGTAAGAAATCCCCCCCCTTCAGGCACCATCAAGTCCTCATTTTGATCAACAACAAGCTCAAACCCAAGTGGGCCCCGCATGAGGGCGATGAGAGGGTGATTAACCTTCTATGTAATGCAACCTAGAACTCATTCAAGCTTCCCCTGCTTTGTGGGATTTGGGGGGTCCCGTGGGCACTAGTCCCCTTCTATTGTACCTTTGTTTCTTAATTTAATTCAAGTCCGGGAGAGTAGGCCATTGCCGAACTTCCTTTATAAAAAATTTGAGAATTTGAGTTATCTATCTCTTAGTCTGCGTTTATCTTTGTTTGCATTTTTCT
>CM035413.1:55090330-55102830 GCA_020310875.1 Ceratopteris richardii
TAGCTTTGTTTGTCAAACGTGCCATTATTCCTCACATTCCCTCTTGCAGAACAACAAAGGATGCTTGGGATACACTTACCACTTTGTACGAGGCTAGGAATGAGGCTCGTGTTGCTTACCTCCGAAAACAGTTGGAGAGTGAGCACATGAATGAAGGTGATTCTATGGACAGTTTTCTTACAAAGATCAAAGACCTGAAGGAACAATTGATTTCTGTTGACGAAGTTATACCAAAGAGCTCACTTGTGCAGACTGTTCTGAATGGTCTTCCTGATTCATATCAGAGTTTTGCCTCTACTCTTTGGTTGATGATGAAAGGCAATCCGAATGCCTTGTCATTTGAGGAATTAGTCTCTGTTTTGTTGCAGGAAGATCAGTCCAGGCAGAACAGGTCCATTATGCGTGTTGCAGATCAAGCTTTCTTGGCTAGTCAGAAGGGCAAAGGAAAATGGAGCTCTTCTACTAGTAAGCAAAAATCTGCAAATGGTGCACAATCAAAGAACCAGGATAAAGATGAGAAGAAATCAGAAAAGCAGAAATTGTTCTGTAAGTACTGTAAAGGCAATGATCATATCATAAAGAACTGTCCAAAACTGGCTGCAAAAGAGGCAAAGAAAAAGGAGGCTGGAATGGTTGTTGCAGAAGCCTCTACTCCCAAAACAGAGTCTGCTAATCTTGTGCAGGAAGAAGAATGGGCGTTTACTACTGTTTGTAGTTTTGACCCATCTTCTCATGAGCAGTGCATGTCTGCAGTGGACTCAGATGTTTGGTACTTTGACAGTGGGGCAACCAAACATATTACCTCGGAGCGCAGTTTCTTCTCTTCACTCGAGCCTGCCCCTACAGGGAATACTGTCACATGCGCCAATAACTCCTCTTATCCTGTTATGGGAGTTGGAAAGATCATTCTGACTACTGCTGATGGTAGTTCTTTCACTTTGTCAGATGCTTTATTTGTGACAGGGATCAAAAAGAATCTGTTATCAATTTCTGCATTAGCCAAGATTGGCTTGGTTGTGAAATTTTTTGATCATAGGTGTACAGTTCATGATCTCTCAAACGGCGATGTGATTATTGCTTCTGGCATTTTATGTCGTCGGCTGTATAAGCTCATAGACTTCAAGATCTGTGAATGATTCGGCATGTGCAGTTCATGATTCTCAGGCTATGTTAGATGCAAAGCTTTGGCATGCACGCTTTGGTCATCTGAATTTTGCTAGTTTGTTACGCCTGCAGAAAGCTGAAATGGTGTCCTCTTTGCCCAAACTTGAGGCACTTGGAAAACATGTTTGTGAAGGCTGTATTTTGGGCAAAATGCAGCGTTCTTCCTTTCCAAAAGATGGTTCAGTTCGGGCTACGCAGAAATTGCAGCTTGTACATAGTGATGTCTATGGTCCTATGCAGACACCCTCTTTTGGAAATTACCTTTAGTTCGTGACTTTCATTGATGATTTTTCCAGGCATGCATGGGTATATCCGCTCAAAGCAAAGTCCGAAGTGCTCATGTGCTTCAAACAGTTTTTGGTTTGGGCTGAAAATATGTCAGCATGTAAAATGGGCACCCTCCGTTCTGATCGAGGGGGGTAATATATGTCTTCAGATTTTAATGCATTTCTGGCTGAACGTGGGATAAAACACCAGTGTACAGTGCCGTATACACCTCAACAGAATGGAGTTGCTGAACGAAAGAACAGGTCACTCATGGAGATGGCGAGGTGCATGGTCAAAAGTCAGGCTTTACCACATAGTTTCTGGCTTGAGGCTGTCATGTGTGCAGCATATGTACTGAACAGCTGTCCCACTAAAGCGTTGCAGTCTATCACTCCATATGAGGCTTGGCATGACCGCAAGCCATCTGTTGCTCATCTGCGTGTTTTTGGTCATTTGGCATAGGCATTAGTGCCTGAACAACATCGCAGAAAATTTGATGATAAGGTAGTAAAATGTATTTTTGTTGGGTACAATTCTGAAAGTAAAGGCTATCGTCTGTATCATCCACAGACTAAATGCATTCTGGTTAGCCGTGATGTTGTCTTTGTGGAAGATGCTATTTAGCCATTGCTTTCATGTACTAAGGAGACATCTGTTAGCTCCAAAGACATGTATGATACTTTGATGCCTCTTTTTACAGGTGGACAGGCTAGTGCTGGTCCTAATGAGGCAACTTCTCAGCCTTTGTAGGTTTCATATGATGATGCAGATCATTCCATTTCTGATGCAGATTTACATGATGCACTTGTTGATGAGAGAGCTGATATTGAGCAGGCAAAAACTATGCCAAAATGGATGGTGCAGACTTTGCGTGACAGCAAATTATGCACCTTTGTCATATCGTACATACATAACATGACATGATATGCATACATAACATGACATGCATACATACATGCATGAACATGCAAACATAACATACATGCATTAACATAAATGAACATGCATACATGCATATGCATAAATGAACATGCATACATAACATGCACTAATATACATGCATGAATATACATGCACTAACACTTAACATGTAAACACTAACTAACATTTAACATGCATTTACATATGCATACATTAACATACATCTAACGTTCATTAACATAACTAACATTTACATGCACTTCCTAACATCCAACATGCACTACCTAACATTTAGCATGCACTACCTTACATCTAACATGCACTACCTAACATTTAACATACACTACCTAACATCTAGCATCTAACATGCACACATTAACCAACATAGCCAATATGCACTAATCATGCCTAACATTCACTAATAGGTACAGGCACTAACATTAACATGGGTACATGCACTTACTAAATGCGTTTTTAATAAATTTTTATCAAGCTAAGGGTTGAAGAGGCTTGGCTAATGGGTAAGAAAAAGGAAAGATAAATTAAGATTAGATAAGATAATTAATTCTCTCTCTCTCTCTCTCTCTCTCTCTCTCTCTCTCGCTCTCTCGCTATCAGACGGACCCGCCGGCTACAGGGAGGGGAGAGGGGAAGGGAAGAGGAAAAGAAAGAATATATATATATATATATATATATATATAAAATGAATAAAATAAAAAATAAAAGAGGAAAAGTTAAAATCTCATTCTCTCTCTCTCTCTCTCTGTGCTGTGCGGGCAGTGTTACTGCACCCCCGACAGAGAAAAGAGGGAGAAAGAGAAGAGAGGGAAAAAGAGATCATTAAACAAGAGGGAGAAGAATGGAAGAAAGAAGCATTAAAGAAAGGAGAGGGAAGAAAAAGGAAAAAAATGGAAGGGAAAAGGAAAAAGAAAAAGGAGGAAATAAATTGAAGGAGAAAAAAAAATGCCCCACCTTGTCTCTGCGTCGACTTTTTTTACAAAGCAAAATAATTTGCTCTACAATGAATGAAGTGCAAAAGCAAGAGAGATGGTCTTCACTCTCCTAGTGCTAGAGAACAGTCATGGAAATGTGTGTGCAAATGACTATAGTCTAGAGCAAAGAAAAAATAGAGTACCTGAAAAATCATATGAGCTCGTGAATACGACTCCCCTCTTTATGTAGATGAGAGTAGCCCACCATAGCCCACATTTTTCCTAAGTTAATTGATCCATGCAGCCTACATTTACTCCTCTTCAACTCAACATGTCTCAACAAGAATTTAGGCATGTGAATTCCTTCTTTTTGATTTTCCAAATATACACTCAACCACTTAATTTAATTATTGTCTTGGCCTTCCATTTAGACTTTAAAAAAAAATATAACCCTTCAATTCCTTTTTATTTATTTAATTACTCTAGAATAAATACAATCCTTTAGATTAAATTAAATTAAACCCGTCAATTAATTTAAATGTATCCATACCTTAGTGAAAGTAATGAAAATTAATAATTAACATATTTTTATTTGAAATATTTTGCTAAGGTTCCATTTAATATATTTACCCTATTTATTCATTTGTTAACTAAAACCTACTTAATTAATCTCTTAACCATAGGTTTATCTTTCAACTAACTTCAAACCATGATTATTAATCCCAATTAATCCATAAACTAATCTTCTAATCTTCCATAATCCTCTAGATTTATACCCTTAATTAACCTTGAAATTAAACTTGAACCCTATAAAATATGTTCAAAACCTACATTTGACCTTTAAATACCCTTGGATTAACTTTCAAAATTTAGATAAATCCTTGGCTAACCCTTAATTTTTAAGGTATACCCACAACTTCATTAGAAAACACCTTGATAAATACTTCATATCTTGGTATTAATCATCAAACTTCTTGTCTTGCAAAAATTAAAATCAAACATTAGGTAAAATTATAAATTATCCAAACTTATACCAATCAATTAATCTTTTAATTTTAGTAATATTTTAAGAGTAATAAATTCTTTTCGACATCCGCCCCACGAAACCTGCACATCGTCGCGATGGGCCAACCTACAGATTCAAGTGGAACATATCAAATAAGTTTAAAATTTTCAAAGTTTTATTTTTATCATGCATTCATACTTTATGCAATTAAAAAGATTAGCAAAAATCATCTAAAAAAAACAAAGTAGATATAAGTCATATAAATATCATATTATATTTCTAAATCCACATTAACAATCATTTATAGAAATAAATCATAAATGTCATAGTCATTCTGTTCATGTAACTTGCTTGGAATAAGTGGCTTATTTAGTATAATAGTATATACAAAAACTTTTTTCATCAGTTAATAGAATTATATGCCTCCTACTTTTATTTCCTATGGTCTGACTCTCCAATCATTGCTTTTTTTTTCATATCATTTTTTTCTTGCTTTATTACTTCATCCCAACTTAGCTCTTTCTTTATTTTAACAAATCAACCTATACCGAAATTGGGTGCGACTCCTGGACTTGTCCACCCGGCCAAGTTTATTCCACTTGTCTGCCAACCCGGCATAGCGCATGATAAAACTATGTCAGCCCTATATGAAATCGATGTCAGCTTATGGCTCTAATCGCTCGACCGGAGTAACTCCACCCGCCTATCGACCCATGCAGGCGCATGATAACATAAAGGTTAAGCCTATGATGAAACTAGCGTCAGCTCGTGGCCTTGATCACCCGATCGAGGTTGTTCCACTTGCCTACTAGTCCCACATTGCGCACCAACTCTGTTGTCTGTTGTTCTCATAATCCACCCTTGCTGTTTATCTATTGGCCATCTAAATTTGTCATATAATTCTTTTAATATTACATTAATTTTTGAACCTGAATCTAATAAACCTAAAGCGGTACATGAATTTTTTCTATCTCCTAAATTTACTTTAATCTCAGGTGTTCCCCTAGCCAAAAAACTCTTTTTGTAATTGCTTTCAGATTTTTCTTGTATATTATCTGGAAGAATTGGTCCTAAAATTTTTTTATTAATGTATCCTTCACTTTCTTCCTCATCATCAGAGTCAGAAGAAAAGGAATCTTTAGAAATATGAGCTACATCTACATTATCATGCATATCAATATCGGTATTTAAAGAAAATCTTTTTCTTTTAATCATTTTAATAAAGTTATCTTTAAATTCTAATTTAGCTATAGTAAATAATTGTTCAAGTGACATAGTCACTTGACTTTTTAAAAGAATATCATACAGTATTTCTTTTGTGTCATTTTTTTGTTCAAGTTCTGAAGTTAAAATAGCTTTTGGAATTCTTTTGGGTTTCTTTGTTTTCCCTCATTTTTATATGTTTCTTCACTAGTCTTTGAATCTGATTCACTAGGCTTGTTTGATGTCTCAAGTTGTTTGCCCTCCCTTATATCTCTTCTTTTTTGCTCATCTAAATTTGTATTTTCATTGAATTGTATATTTTTGGGTTCTTTTCTTAATTGTTTTCTAGTTACTCTTTGATTAGTTTCATCTATACCTTGAGTTTCATCTCTTTTTCTCTTTTCTTCCACATTTGCTATATGTGAGAAGATAGAGAAGTGATCTACTGGTGAATTCCATCATCTCTAGCTTTTATCAATGCTTCTACTTAATAATTTTTAGTTTCTCTTGATGTTTCATCCTCTAAGTCGCTCTCATCGCATTCTAATCTAACCCGAGATGAGCATCTTTGTGCTTCAGATATATTTTCATATAACTTCCGTATTCCCCCTTTTCCCCAATTTATGGCTAGTGGGAGGTGGGTGCGGTAATCACATAGTTTTTTATCAATATCAATTACTAATTTTCTTTCCTTAGCCTCTTTTAGAGATTCACAGGCATAAGACATATGTTTTGTAGAGTCGCACCAAACACATCGTCGCGTAGGTGAACCTCTTCGTTCATTATTCTGAGCTAATGGCTGAACCTATTGCAAGTCTTACTAAAAATGTTACCCATTTAGTTATAGTTCAACCATGTAGTTTGGCTAGCTCTTCAAATGTGTCTAAATAATTAGTTGCCTTAACTCTAGTGAATTTCCCTTTTTCTTTTAACATTGCTTCAACTAATTTTTGTCCTTGGGTTTCCGACATCATATTTCTAAATAATTCATCCATTTTGGTTCCAGTTTTACTTATGTTTTAAAACCTTTAAACAAATCTCAAAACATAGATACTAACTTTTAAATGAAAATTCTTTGTGAATTTTCAAACTAAAGTCATCTTAATATTTAAATACTAACTTTCAAATAAAATTCTTTTTGAATTTTTAAACTAAAGTTATCTTAAACTAATAATCCTTAATAATTTAAATGAAAACTAGATACTAACTTTTCAAATAAAATTCTTTTTGAATTTTAAAACTAAAGTCGTTCAAATCAAACAATTCCTAATATTTTAAGTTTTCCTAAAGTTCTACTTAAATAGTAACAAACAAATTCAAGTTAAGAAAATATACCTGACAATCAATGCAGAAGATAGAGTGCATATGAAATTTTCAAGTTATATTTGTTGAGCAATAAATGCCTAATACAAAAGTATCTAGCTAGATGCTCTGTGTGCTAATGTTTTACTTCAAGTACTTGATGGTAAGGGTGAAGAGATGAGGTTTAGCTACTTGCATATTCCCGTGGAGGTGCTCAGAGCATAAGCCCAGCCCTCAACACCCAGGGAATAACATGGTTTGTGAAATTTGCCTCTACAAGATGACCACCTCCAGCTGCTGCAACCATGTAACCTAAACCAAGTTAATGCATATGCAAGAAAAGGAAAAGTGTTTATACATGTCGTGTTGTACCATTTTCACGCCGGGTTCAAATGTGGAAGCGATTCGTGACAAATGGTGGATCAATTCAATCGTTTCGCTAGCGGTGCACATAGGGTGACTATGCAGAACAAGTATTATCTTTCCTAAGGTCCAGCCACCCACTTCCACTCGTCACTGATTCAGATGAATTGTTTGGCCTTGTTCCAACTCTTCCATAAAGAGCACACGAGGCTAGATCCTTTAGGGGACACTGGGTGGGGGGAGAACAAAAGGGTGAGAATCCCTATGTCCTTCCAACCAGGATGGCCCACCAAGGTAAGGTCTTTCGTATTTATGAAGATCAATTTAGCCCAGGAGGACTCACTATTTCTCCAAGCTTTGATAAGCCACTTTGCCGCCAACTTGTCAGCCAATCCACCAATATCCAAAATTCCCAAGCCCCGTGAGTCTTTTGGGCTAATGCAAAGTTTCCCATTTGATTTTGGGAATCCCCCTCTTGTTGGGGTCCCTAGTCCAAAGGAAGTTTCTGCAGATTCTTTCCACTTTGGCCAAGTCTTTCTCCTTAGGTCTTCAATATGAGATAAAGTAAATAGTTGTAGAAAACATAATTGTGTTAACAACCATAGCACGCCCTGCCAAGATACGGAGGAAGTGCTCGACTATTCTCAACTTCCGTGCTACATTCGGTTCCATTGTAAACCCTTTTGTTGTTGACCAAAGATACGGAGGCTATAATAAATCGTTATAGCTTCTGTCATGAAGTCTCAATCTTTTATTATCAATGTTTATTTCCTTGTGAAAAGGGCTAGTTATGAAAGTTAGTGAAAGAACTGGAAAAATGGAATATTACATAGTTGGCTCTAACTATCGTTGATTTCTTTTTTGTATGTATATGACACACGGAGACACACAGAGGTCTTTCGTCCTTGCGAGTCCTCCACTCTTTTCTCCCTTCCCACAACCCTCGAGAGTTTGAGGTTGGAAATTCTGTACGAGAATGGCAGCAATATTGTTTGATTTTTAAACAATATTTCCCTCTTAGTAAATGTTTGATTCTTTTTTAGAAACAATATTGCTAAACGTTTCAAGGGAGAGAAGATTCTTAAAGGTTTATAATGAAAGTTTATTTCCGTGTGAAAAGGGCGAGCTACGAAACTTATTAATCTTATTAAACTTTAAAGGTTTATTAAAGTTTATTTCCGTGTGAAAAGGGCTCTAACTATCTATATGTCAGAAAGTATTGAGTGTCTTCTGAAACAAGCGCAATTCTGATGGTCAAAGAAATGGTCAGTTCTCAGTGCGCAGTGTAAAGTTTTACATAAATGAGGAGTCAAAATCTAAGTTGGAAGGTTAGCCATCTATGGCTAAAGGCATTTGCTTAAAGGGGTTCTACATTAGGAGAACCATGTATTAGACGTTAGAGGTGTCAAAGTAGACTCTGCAAGAAGGTAGTTTTAGACATAGGTAAATTGTTTGAAGCATTTCTCATAATCTACTTAAGATTTTGAAGTGTTTTAACTTGGAGGAGGTGTGCAATCTCTAGGCAACACATTCTACAAAGTTTCATCAGAAGCTTTACACAAATGATTAGTCAATGAGTCAATAATGTGTAGCAGAGTTTTCTATTAAATGACTTTCTTCAGAGTTAGTAAAAATCTTGACTGTTTGGTGCGTGTCTTCCAAAATTGGTCGGAGTTTAAAGTTATTTTTGATATAGAGGTGGTCTAACATCAAGGATAGCTTATTCTTTTGGAGATTGACACTCTCCATCAGGAAGTTCCTCAATGAAACAAATGCCAAACTTCTTATTAATGCACTATTGATAACAAATAACCTTTCAAGGTGACATCTCATCCGAGCTACAGATGACTTCAACATCGTTTTCTTTTTCTTTTTTTTTTGAGAGGACAAGGAAAAGATAAATCAATGCACGAAGGTATACAAAGTACAAGGCGTAAGATATCCACCTCAACAATCCAGGATAAAGACTACAAAATACAAACCATGAGATATCTCACTAGCGAGTATAACTCTAAGAGCATTGATTTCCATCTCGAACTAGGGAGAAAGGATAAAATCTCAAGCTTGGAAAAATATCTATTAGGACACTCTTTAATGGCATAAATGGCATCAAGGCCTGAGTAATACGATTCTCTACGAAGGTTGAGGAGTAATACAATTCCTGCACCTTTAAGCATGATGACTTCAACATGATGACTTCAGCATCATTGATGCGACCTGTGGTGTTTGCAACCCCCTAATGCCGTCGATCGGGAACTAGATAGAGTCATTTTGTCTTATCCCAGCCGCCCACTTCCTCTCGTCACTGATTCAGATGAATTGTTTCGCCTTGTTCCAACTCTTCCATAAAGAGCACATGAGGCTAGATCCTTTAGGGGACACTGGGTGGGGGGAGAACAAAAGGGTGAGAATCCCTATGTCTTTCCAACCAGGATGGCCCACCAAGGTAAGGTCTTTCGTATTTATGAAGATCAATTTAGCCCAGGAGGACTCACTATTTCTCCAAGCTTTGATAAGCCACTTTGCCGCCAACTTGTCAGCCAATCCACCAATATCCAAAATTCCCAAGCCCCCTGAGTCTTTCGGGCTAATGCAAGTTTCCCATTTGATTTTGGGAATCCCCCTCTTGTTGGGGTCCCCAATCCAAAGGAAGTTTCTGCAGATTCTCTCCACTTTGGCCAAGTCTTTCTCCTTAGGTCTCCAACATGAGATAAAGTAAATAGTTGTAGACAGCATAAATGCGTTAACAACCATAGCACGCCCTGCCAAAAAACGGAGGAAGTGCTCGATTATTCTCAACTTCTGTGCTACATTCGATTCCATTGTTATCACTCTTTTGTTGTTGACCAAAGATACGGAGGCTGTAATAAATCGTTATAGCTTCTGTCATGAAGTCTCAATCTTTTATTATCAATGTTTATTTCCTTGTGAAAAGGGCGAGTTATGAAAGTTAGTGAAAAAAGCTCTAATTATCGTTGATTTCTTTTTTGTATGTATATGACACACGGAGACACACTGAGGTCTTTCGTCCTTGCGAGTCCTCCACTCTTTTCTCCCTTCCCACAACCCTCGAGAGTTTGAGGTTGGAAATTCTGTACGAGAATGGCAGCAATATTGTTTGATTTTTAAACAATATTTCCCTCTTAGTAAATGTTTGATTCTTTTTTAGAAACAATATTGCTAAACGTTTCAAGGGAGAGAAGATTATTAAAGGTTTATAATGAAAGTTTATTTCCGTGTGAAAAGGGCGAGCTACGAAACTTATTAAACTTATTAAACCACGAACGGTTTTCTTCATTGAGTATATGGCTACGACTCCAACTCTAGTGGTCCACATATCAGTGTACATTTTGAAGGCATACTAAAATTAGCGAAAACCTCATTCAAGCAGAAAACCGAGAACTGGAGATGTTAGTAGAATCTTCTAAGATCAACTAAAGCCCAATCATCCATTTTCTAACAACTTCTCCACCATTCTGAGCATATTAAAAGGAATGTTATCAAGAAACAAATATTAAAAGGAATGTTATCAAGAAACAAATATTTCTTTTTGAAGTTCAATTATTGACCCTTTGAAATTGTGATCATCAGAGGCTAATGAAGCCTCTTATCATATGGTTCATGATATTTTTCTATTTTTTAATTAGTTTGCGAGAGAAGAATCTATGCCAATTCAGACACACATACATCATGTTATGGATGATGGACTAGGGGAGACACATTTGAGTAATGTGTCCCTATACTATAATTTCACATTCCTATTGATGAGAGCTATATATGAAATTGATTATTCTCTTACTAACTGGTAATTTATCTTTTACAAAATGATGCAAGCGGAGTTTTTTTAGTTCATGTACATGAAGAGGAAGATAGTGTGCGTTCATTTTGATCCTCTTGATGTTAGAGGAATCAACGAATGATATTTCTAGGAATAAAGAGGATTGGAAAGGATGATCATAAGAACAAAGAAGACGGTTGGTTTGAATTGGATGAGGTTTTGTAAGAACACCAATACCCTCATAAGGGAGAAAAATGAACCCTATTTGGCCTTTTGTAAGAGAAACCAATCAAATTTTGGTCAAAAAGAAAAATCATAAAAGTGGGCCATGGAGAACTATGTTTTGTGTATTATAAAAGTATATCATGTGACTTCTCTATAGAAAGGTCTTGATGAAATGATTCTAATGTGCTTTTTTTTTTTTTGCGTGATATGTTCAAGTTATGGATGTATGAAAGGATTCAAAAAGCATCAAACCGGGTCTATTAACCCATTCTCATTGGCTTAGATTGTGCCTTCTACCATTAATGTTAAGCTTGGAAGGCGAATGGTCCAAGCAAACACACTATCACATGCAAGCAAGTCTAGCAACCCTTTCCTTATCTTTTTTATACTCAGAAATCTTGAGAACTCTTCCTAAAAATATTTCTTGAATGTAATCACAAATGTGGATGAAAGCAACTTTGTTAGCTTGAGTGATCATCAAAGCTACCACCTCGCCTATGAGTCTTTAAGAAAAGCTCTCCAATTTAGAAGGGTCTAAAAATGAAAAAGAAATGACAATAGAGAAGATTATTTCAATATATGTGTTTTGATTCAGAAATTTTACACACCAAAGTCCATAGGCCTCTCTTATCACGATTGACTAAGATGGATACAAAGAAAACCACCATCAACCGTAGATTTCATGTGACTTTCTATATCTAATGTTTGATTGATAGTTTCGTTAAATTAATGCTACCATCACATTTGAAAAATGAAGAAACCCTTAAATCAATTATTTACTTGTCTTATTTAGATTTTTAGAGGTCTTATTTTGGATTGATGAAATCATCAATGAGATGCTCAATTTATAATCACCCTTCGACACCTATTTTATAAGAAGATCTTGGCCACTTATATCCTTAGCCTTTCTAATGTCATTCTTGGGAGGCCAAGGATTCTTGAAGTTCTCGTAAGTGCTTTCCATGCTCGAGTTCTAGTTCTAGTCTTTTCCTTGTTCTAATCTTTTCTATTCCAGTATTCCAGACATACGTTCTTTCCTCTTGTAATCTCATTGTAGGAGATCTTGTAGAATTATTTCTCATGTATACCTCGTCTTCCCCAAGGGAGTTCTTCTAACTCAGTTATCTTATTTGATACCTACGATATCATGTTGTTGCATATCCATGAATCTTGAGTTTTGTGGCTTCTTGTATCAATTACATATTCTTGTATTATTTTCCCTATGTGGGTTCTGTTATGACCAAAAGTATAGTTCCAAAATTTTGGCATGAAAATTCAAATCAATCATTTGCGATCTTACATCATATGAGTGTTATTTTGTCAACCATTCTTGATGGGG
>CM035413.1:55110330-55135330 GCA_020310875.1 Ceratopteris richardii
CATTCCAAGAAAGTATGATAACTTTCCTAGGTCACTGATCTTAAACTCTTTCTCAAGTATTCTCTTTACCTCCTTGATTCCTTCATCTGGAGTACCTGTGATTATAATGTCATCTACATAAATACAAATGTAGATTGTACCTTCCTCTGTTCTTTTGATAAGTAGACTTGAATCTGCTTTTGAACTTTGATATCCAAGATCATTGAGATACTTCACCAGTCTATAGTTCCAAGCTCTTGGAGCTTGCTTCAATCCATACAATGCTCTTCTCAACCTGCAAACAAAATTTGGATACCTGGAATCTATAAACCCTTGAGGTTGTTCCATGTATACCTCATCTGATATGTATCCATTCAAGAATGCATTTTTTATATCCAATTGACTTAGGGTCCATCCTTTTGAAGCTGCAATAGCAATGATTGTCCTTATAGTTGACATCTTAGCTACAGGACTGAATGTCTCATCATAATCTATGCCATAGGTCTGGGCATAGCCTTTCACCACCAATCTAGCTTTGTATCTGGCTATACTTCCATCTGCAAGCTTCTTCACTTTATAAACCCATTTATTTCCAATTACTTTCTTACCATTTGGTTTAGGAACAAGTTCCCATGTCTTGTTCTCCTCCAGTGCATTGAACTCTTCCTTCATTGCTTCTTCCCATTGCTTTTTACCTTTAGCTTCATCATAGTTTTGAGGTTCTTCATCATCTTTGACCATATATGCATAGTTCTTCTGAGTTATGTAAGAAGTATCATAAGAATACCTTTCTGGTTGTCTCCTTGTCCTGCTTGACCTTCTTGGTTCACATTCTTCATAAGTTTCTGGATACACCTCTTCATCAAATATAGGAGCTTCTTCATTCATTCTTGTTAATCCACTTCTAGATGTACTTGCTTGCATATAGTCTTCATCTCTATTCACCTGCACAATTGATTTTCCTTTCTCACATCTTCTTACCTCTTCTTCAAATTCTTCAGCTGTATGACTTTGATCTGCATACCAACTTTTCTGTTCATCAAATGTAACATCTCTAGAAACAATAAATTGTTTGGTTAGAGGATTCCACAATCTGTAACCCATCTGCTTTTCATCATAACCAATGAACACATATTTTTCTGCCTTTGGTTCAAGTTTATGCCTAAGCTGTGATGGCACATAAGCATATGCAATTGATCCAAACACTCTACAATGATCTAGTGTTGGTTTCTTACCCCACCAAGCTTCATATGGAGTCATTCCATTCAGAGCTGCACATGGTAATCTATTCACAAGATATGTAGCTGTATTTACAGCCTCAGCCCAAAGATAATTTGGACAATTCTTCTCCTTTAGCATAGCTCTAGCAAACTCAACCAGAGTCCTGTTCCTTCTTTCTGCTACACCATTTTGTTGTGGTGTATACCTGCAAGTTATTTCTCTCTTAATACCTGCATTCCAAAGATAATCATTGAACTCTTGGGAGAAGTATTCTCCCCCTCCATCAGACCTCAGTCTCTTAAGCTTTTGACCTGTGACTCTCTCTGCATATGCATGAAAATGCTTGAAAGCTCCAAACACTTCTGATCTTTCCTTCAAAACATATAATGTTATCCATCTTGTAGCATCATCAATGAAAAGAACATAATACCTTGAGCCACTGATAGATCCTTCTTTTGTTGGTCCCCATACATCTGTATGAATGAGCTCAAGTATTCCATCATGTTTGAATCCTTTCTTCTGAAATGGTAACCTGTGTGCTTTACCCATTTGACATGCTTCACATTTATAAACCATATGTTGACTTTGCACATTTGGTAATCCTAGTACAGACTGATTAGCAACCATAGCTTTAATTCCTCTTTCATTGAAATGACCTAATCTCTTATGCCAGAGATCAAGTTCTGTAATCACTGCTTCACCATGTGTGAGCAAAGCTTGACCAATGTTCCCTTGAACTCTTAAAGTAAAGAGTCTACCTTCTTTCTTACCAGAGACAATCTGATTATATCCATTCTCTGGATCTTCAACAAATACTCCTTCATTTGTAAACCTGACTTGAAAACCTTTTTCAACTATCTGTCCCACACTAATCAAGTTTTTAGGTATTGTAGGAACATACAAAACATTGGTTAGCAAATCTGCTCCACTCTTGCATTTCACTTTTCCAATTGAATGTACACTATGTCTTGTATTATCACCAGTTTGAACTGTGTGACTAGAAATGCCTTTTTCCAAATCTGACATCAATTCTATGTTTCCTGACAAATGATTAGAACATCCAGAGTCAATGTAAAATACCTTTAGATCTTCTTTGTCTGATGTGCTGATTGAATTCATCATCAATGATGTATGACTTTCATTCTGTGTGTCATTTGCATAGTTGTAGTAGGTGGTGTTGTAGGATTGATTCTGTCCCCAACTTCTTCCTCCACCTCTACCATAGCCTCCTCTTTGACTTTGTCTACCTCTTTGGAAATTACTTTGATATCTTCCACCTCGGCCTCTGCTATTGTTGTTTTGATTCTGGTTTGATCCTTGTTGGTTGTGCCAACAGTCATGAGCCAAATGATTACTCAATCCACAGATCCAGCAAGCCTTTTTGTTGTTATTTTGATTACCTCTTCCTCTTCCAAAACCTCTTGCTCTTCCTCTGCCAGTGCCTTTACCTCTTGCATAATAAGCTTGAGAATTAGACTCCTCTTCATCCTTTGCTTTACCTTTATCTCCTTTCTTCTTATTCTTCATGTACATTGCAGAACTTTGACCTTTATCTCCATCTCCCTTCAAGTCTTGCTCATATGTGAGCATCAAACCAAGCAACTGGTTCAAATCTGGAACATAATGATTTAATGAAAGTTCTGTTGATAAGACAAAAGGTTTCCACCTTTCATCCCCTCTCAAGCCTGCAAGTAGTTGAGCAATCAATCTGTGATCTTCAACATCTTCATCTATGGATCCAAGACTATCTGCTAGATCCTTCATCTTAGTGACATAATCACTAATGGTTTGACTTGGCTTCTTCTTGAATGTTGTAAACTCTGACCATAGACTTGCTTTCCGTGCTTTAGTAGTGCTTTGGAAATGATATTCCAATGCATTCCATATATCTTCTGATGATTCCAATCCTCTAATATGTGGTAGCAAATGATCTGAGATTGTATTGTAGATGTAGGCTTTTGCACTTGCATCCTTCTTCTGCCAATGCTTTAAAGCATCAAGTTCTTCTTTCTTTGGTCGGCTTTCATCTTCAAATACTGGCTTCTCTTCTTCACCTGTTACATATACCATGAGATCCTTACTCATAAGTAAGGCTTCCATTCTCATTACCCATGCGGGGTAATTATCTCTGTCTAGTTTGTCAATGGAGATATGATCTGCCATAGTTCTTTCCTTCTGCTGCAACCTGTGAGCTTAAAGGATAAAGGATAATACCTTTTGAAGTTCTTTGTGTATGAGGATACTTCGAAAGTAATCTTTTGATGCCTTGTGTCTTCAAATGCTTCACCTTTCAAACTTTAATGGAAAACTTTACAAAACTTCTCGTACCTTTGTCGTCTTCTGCTCTCGAGAATCTTTCTGCTCTGATACCACTTGTTGATGTATGAAACACCACAAGAAATGAATTAAGGTGACACTAGAACACCTCTATGGTCACCATTAACTCATTGCCACTCCAAACTTTGAGAAATGATAGCCTAAAGTGAGAACTTTGCTTCTACAGAAATTCCTAGTCACTGAAATGACATACCTTCAGTATTTTGCTAATTTCTCCTAGCTCAAGTATTATTTCTTGATGAAACTTTATAGGATGAAACTAGAAGAGTAGAGCTTTCCAACAAGCTATCATATGCATCAAACGGAGCTCTAGAACTCAAGTTATGGCCCTCACAAGATGACCCTGTATGACCTTCCAAAACTGGAAATTTTTGCCTGTTTTAGTATTCCTGATGTCCAAAAATAAAAAATTCGATGCCTGGCATCGAATTTCAGTCCAAGTCGATGCCGGGCATCGACTTTGAACTTTTTTAGGCCCTTTTGTTGCACCAGAAATACTCTCTTTTACACACACATGAAGAAGACCACTTGTATGCTAGAAGTCGATGCCAGGCATCGACTTTATGCTCAAACTCGATGCCAGGCATCGAGTTGCTCCACAAACTTCATATTTTTAAAAGATTCAACAATAGTTAACACACAGAGAATGAAAAAATGACTTATCAGCCAAGATTCGATGCCAGGCATCGAATTGCTCAGAAAACTTGAACTTTTGAATTCATCACACAGTAGGCAAACATGGAGATGATGAAGAGAGACTCATACACAGAACTTTACTCAGTTCTTCTCATAACTATAAAAAACTCAGAAGTTTTACAGATGCTTTCTCACTCAGAGAAGCCCGACTATTCTCAGTCATACAAAAATGAGTTCTTCTCACTTTCTCATTGTCTTCCTCCTTCTTCTTCTCTTCTCTCTATTCTCTCTCTCTCTCTTTTTCTCTTCTCATCGCGTCAGTTAATACTAACTAACTTATATAGATTTTCTCATTCCCGTGATTTTTAAAAAACTTCTAGAACTAAAGTGAACTAACTTTACAAGTATGATACACTTGTGAATTTGTCCCTTCACATAGGCATGGGGTTTTCTTTCTAAGATTTGACCTTCAAATATATGTCTAATTAGTGATTGTTTCTCCAACAATAGATAGATAGATAGATAGATAGATAGATAGATAGATAGATAGGTAGATAGATAGATGGATATACATATAGATAGGTAGATAGATAGATAGATAGATTGATAGATAGATAGATATATAGATAGATAGATATATAGATAGATAGATATATAGATAGATAGATAGATAGATACATAGATAGATAGATAGATATTGAAGTATTTCGATGGCGATGCACCACACTGCACTCTCCTTCTCGAGAGCTCCACGACGATATGCTCGGAGTAGAAAAACGAGCTCCTGACGCCACACACAGCACTCCGCACAGAGGTTGTAGAATACACATAAAACGCAGTACACAGGGAGCACGAAGAGAGACTTCTTAGGTCTTACAAATGCGGGCGAACTTACAGTCTGTGACTGACCAGGCCACTATATGTTTTATTAAAGAACATATACGAAGAAGTGTCCGGTGGCCATTTGGCCTTTCACATGGACACTAACGGTAACAATCTCCCACTAAAGGCCAATATGGCCAGAGTAACTATGGGAGAAAAAAGAAAGAATGATAAAGAATACCTGAGTGTAAGTATACAAACTATACCTCCCACCTGATGGGCATGTTACACAGTATACAAGTGACTGCGTAAGATCAAGAATCAAGTAACCCCCATCAAGTGACAACAGTGTCGAAAGCTATCCTGTGGTAGAGCTTTAGTCAAAGCATCTGCAGCATTATCTCGAGTGTGAACCTTCTCAAGAATAATGCTCTCAGTGGCTAAGCAATCTCTAATGAAGTGATACCTCACCTCAATGTGCTTGGTCTTTGCATGATAGACCGGATTCTTAGCCAAAGCAATAGCACTTTGACTATCACTGAGCAAGTGAGGTACATGCTGAGGCAAACCCATATCGCAAGCAAGACGAGAAAGCCACAATGCTTCCTTACATGCCTCACTTGCTGCAACATACTCTGCTTCTGTGGTGGAAACAGCTGTACATTCTTGAAGACAAGATCTCCAAGAGATAGCACCTCCAGGAAAATGAAAAATGTACCCTGATGTAGACTTACGATTGTCTACACAACCAGCATAGTCAGAATCTGTGTAACCAATAATGGATGCTTTCCCTCTACCTAAGCATAGACACTTGTCCTTAGTGCCACTCAGATATCTCAAAATCATTTTGACCACTTCCCAATGTTTCTTGCCAGGATTAGACATATATCTGCTCACAACTCCCACTGCAAATGCAATGTCTGGTCTCGTAGCTACCATAGCATACATGAGACTACCAACAACAGACTGATAGGGAATTTTGGTCATGAATTCCTTTTCCTCATCTGATTTGGGGCAGTCATCCTTGCTCAATTTCACATATGTGGGTAAAGGCGTACTCAATGCCTTTCCACCCTGCATATTGAATCGATGAAGTACTTTGGATATGTACTCACTTTGAGACAAGTATATGCATCTTTACTCCTATCACGAGTAATGCGCATGCCAAGAATATGTTTGGCATCCCCCAAATCCTTCATATCAAATGTCTGACTGAACTTCTTTTTGAGAATTGACAAATCATAAGAGGACTTCCCAGCAATCAACATATCATCGACGTAAAGTATCAAGCATATCAAGCTGCCATCAGAACATCTCTTTGTGTAGAGACAATGATCCTCATTGCTCCGAGAATAGCCTTGGGACTTCATAAAAGCATCAAACTTTTGGTACCATTGTCTAGGAGACTGTTTAAGTCCATACAAGCTCTTCTTGAGCTTACAAACTAGACTTTCCTTGCCAGGAACTACATAACCCTCTGGTTGTTCCATATAGATCTCATCTGTAAGATCTCCATGCAAGAAAGCTGTTTTCACATCCATTTGGACTAGCTCTAAGTCCTCCATTGCAACGAATCCAAGCAACATGCGCAAAGTAGTCATCTTGACCACTGGAGAGAAGATTTCCTCAAAATCAACACCATGTTGTTGCTTAAAACCCTTTGCAACAAGTCGTGCTTTATATTTTGGAGAAGCACTATCTGATGTGAATTTCAGCTTATATACCCATTTACATGGTAAAGCTTTCCTGCCCTTTGGCAAAGGTACTAAGTCCCAAGTACCATTCTTGTGAATAGAATCCAACTCGCTCTTCATGGCACGCTCCCACTTGACATGATCCTCTGTCTGCATAGCCTCTTTGTAGCAAGAGGGCTCACCGGCATCTGTTAGCATAACAAAATCTAAACCTGGAACATATCTATCAGGTGGATATGAGACACGTGCAGAACGTCTCAATGGTTGCTGAACAGGAACATGTGCAGACTGATCTGAATGGACATTCTCTTGAACATCCCTATGTGCAGCATTTTTATGCATGCTAACCGGAGGACTAGTATCCTCAAACACCACTCTTCTCACCTCAACCTCCTTAATCGGCTGTTTATGCATCTTAGACTCATTAAAAATGACATCACTACTTCTGATCACGGACCGTGTTTCAGGATCCCATAAGCGATATCCAAATTGTCCTTCTCGACCATATCCAAGAAAAATGCATTTCTTTGACTTATGGTCCAACTTCTGTCTAAGATTCTTGGGTATATGAACATATGCTTCACACCCAAAAACTCGAAGATGATCATAATATGGTGGTTTCCCTGTCCATAACTCTTGTGCCACTTTCAGACCTTTGGCAGTACTAGGTGAAAGGTTAATCACATGAACTGCAGTCAATACTACTTGTGCCCAAAAACCTTGTGAGAGGTTTGCATGATGCAACATAGAGACTACTCTATCTTGAATAGTTCTATTCATCCTCTCAACTACACCATTCTGTACTGGGGTATAAGGAGCTGTAAACTCTCTACGAATCCCTCTACACTGACAGAAAAGGCTGAATTCATGTGAGGTATACTCACCCCCATTATCTGAACGTAAAGCCTTAAGCTTAGTTCCTTTTTCAGTCTCAACTGAAGCAAGCCATTTTCTGAAAGTAGGGAATACATCATCCTTCGATTTGATAGGATATACCCAGACTTTTCTAGTAGCATCATCTATGAAAGTGACAAAGTAAAGAGAACCACCTAAGGACCTAGTGGGCATAGGACCACACACATCTGTATGAACAAGATCTAAAGGTTGAATTGAAGAGTCAATGTGCGTTTTATGCACATTTCTGGTTTGCTTTCCATATTGACAATGCTCACAAAATGAAAAATAAGAGAAAGATAACACAGGTAAGTAGCCAGAACGAGAAAGATTTTCCATTCCACTACGAGATATATGGCCCAAACGACCATGCCAAATACAAGCCATAGGCTGTTCAGTAACAGCTAACAAGTGTTCTTTCTGTGATACAAATAAAGGGTAAAGTGAGCCAACTTTCCTTCCTTTTGCAATAACCATATTGCCCTTTGATATACGAAAGGATTGAGCATAGAAGACCACCTTGTAACCAAGGTCATCAAGTTGACCAACTGACATCAAACTGCGTGATAACTGAGGTACATGGCGTACATTATGCATAGTAAATTTTGAACCGTCAATGAACTGCACAACCACATCTCCAATCCCCACAACATCACACTGGTAAGAGTCACCAAGTCTCACGGTACCAAGAGACTTTGCTGCATAATTAGAGAACCATTCTCTATGTGGTGTCACATTCAGGTTTAAGTCGATGCCAGGCATCGACTTGCACCGACAAGTCGATGCCTGGCATCGACTTACACCTGAAAGTCGATGCCAGGCATCGACTTGGGCCCAAAAGTCGATGCCAAGCATCGACTTGTCGGCATCAACATACACTGAAAAGTCGATGCCAGGCATCGACTTTAGGGTGCAAAGTCGATGCTTGGCATCGGCTTTTGGGCCCAAGTCGATGCTTGGCATCGACTTTTGGGCCCAAGTCGATGCCAGGCATCGACTTTGTGTGCAAGTCGATGCCAGGCATCGACTTGAGGGTAAAAGTCGATGCCAGGCATCGACTTGGCCCAAAAGTCGATGCCAGGCATCGACTTGGCCCAAAAGTCGATGCCAAGCATCGACTTAGGCCCAAAAGTCGATGCCAAGCATTGACTCTTGCACCCCCAAGTCGATGCCTAGCATCGATTTTCACCCTCAAGTCGATGCCGGGCATCGACTTGAACACAAAGTCGATGCCTGGCATCGACATGCACTTAAACATCGATGCCTGGCATCGACCTGAAGCTCAAAATCGATGCCTGGCATGGACTTGGGCCTTTGAAAACCACATTTACGTTTGATCTGATATCTCCAAGTGCCTTCAGGGATGCGGAGTACAAGGATGAAAGGCCCATCAAGAAGCTCAGAGTCACCATGGGCTTTGGTGACCAGCAACGTGACAAAGGCATTGGTCACCAAGCAAAACCAAAGAAAGTTATTGCACCATTATCCTCTGAGAAGGCCAGCAACCCACTAGGAATATCCTCAGGTGGACAGAGTAGCATAAAAATTCCTGAGGAGGATCCAAATATGAGGGAAAGGTCTAGGGAGACGGAGGTCATGAGGACAGATCGTCCACTTCGGGACATGACAAATCTATAGTGGTGCCTTCAGTACGTTGAAGAGAAGAATGCAGTCCTCCTTGTGTTCGCAGGGGCTTATGGCAGAGGAAAGATCACGACAACACAAGGTTTTCAGTATGGCCTTGTTTACAAACTAGATTATGAAGATGAAGATTCTGACAACCTGCTTTTCTTGGTGGAGACATCGAAAGGATTAAGAAATGTCATCTGCAAGATGGATTTCTTGTGCCCAGAGTGCTGTGTTCCAGAAGGGCTAGCTCAGATATGCAGAGACTCAGTGAATTTCATCAAGGACCTGATGCCATGGATCCAGGGCAATATCATGCCAACACAACAGAAGAAGACGACCCCTGTAAAGGCAAGGGGTAAGCAGAGCGTGCAGAAAAAGCTCCAAAAGAAAAAGAAGATAATTTCAGAAGAGGAGTTATCTAACTCAAGCTCTAGCTCTAGGGACATAATTGTTGCACCTGGTGGAGAGCTTGCATCTGGTGTTCTTGGTACTGAGCAGAATAAGATGAGGGAGGACATAGCTAGAAGAAAAGTTGTGAAGAAGGGGCAGTTGTTCCACCTGCCAATCAATATCATCCACAGGCCACCCGTAGATCCAGTCACAGGGAGGAGGCCCCTTGAGATCAGGGAGCCACATAATTTGCACGTCCAGAATCTTAAGAAGAAAATGAAAATAAATCCTCATGCTACTGTTGTGCCATTCCTTGTTATGGTGGATCTGAATGAGTGCAGCTGTGTGGACGATTTCAATGAGGGTTTGTTTGAGGATTACACTTATTATGTGATTGGAGGTTCACACTCTGCAGAGGCTCGTAGACAGTTAGTGAAGGAGCACCCTACTACATTTTTCTTTAGGTATGCAGAGTGTAAGATATATATGCTGGTCTTACAACTGAGGAAGCCAAGCTTCTTGCTTGGGATCACAACAACGACAATGACTACAGGCAGAAGATGTCCTCCATAGAGAGAATTCGGTTCTTCCACCATGAATATGAAGATTGTCTTGTGAAGGAAGCTGGAAGAATACATCCCAATCTACGAAAGCAATCCCTTATTGAGGTTGGAATTGCATTGGATGAGAATAGAAAGTCTGATGCTTTGAGGAAATATGATCCATGGTTTTAACTGGCATTCAGATCAGGTGAGATCTGGGATCTACAGGATAGAATTTTCACAATGTGGGAGAACAAGGAGGTCAAGGGCCAGAAGCAACGAAAGTCGAGGCCAGACCCACAAGTTGATCTGAAGGGAAAGGGAAGGAAAGTTGACCTTTCAATTGAAGAGGCTCCTGAGGACATGAAGCTGACCCCATGGAGGGCCCTTCAAGGAATCAAGGATGATACATTGATCATATCAACTTTGTCAAGGGTAATCTCGAAGGAGTTAAGCCTGGAGTAGATGGTGACTGAGCTCAATAAGTATGTATGTTATTCTCAGATCCTTTTTCCCTCCTCCCATGCTTCTGGTCTAACCTAGTCTCTTTTATATTTCTGTGTCTGTAGTCATAAAGTGTACATGAAGATTCAGGAGGTGATGATGAAGAGGCTGGGTTGCTTTTCTTGGATAGAGGTCCAAGCAGACTATCCAACCACATCATCCTACAAAGCCTTATCAGAATATTTCATCCTGTTTCATGATTGGGTAGGTTCTCTTTCTGAGGTTGTGCCTGGTTTGCCATTAAGTTAGATGCCTTGATTCACCTAACCAATTTGATGCCTTGCATGTCATCGACTTACAGCTAAATTCGATGCCTGGCATTAGTCTGCAGGCAAAAGTCGATGCCTGGCATCGACCTGCAGGCAGAAGTCGATGCCTGGCATCGACTTGGGGGCATAAGTCGATGCCTGGCATCGACTTGGGGGCATAAGTCGATGCCTGGCATCGACTTGCAGCATAAGTCGATGCCTGGCATCGACCTGCAACATAAGTCGATGCCTGGCATCGACCTCGTGGCAAAAGTCGATGCCAGGCATCGACTTATGTCCCAAAGTCGATGCCAAGCATCGATTTTCAGTAGAAGGTCGATGCCTAGTATCTACCCCAACAAGAAATCGATGCCATGCATCCGTTCCGTATGTTCTGTTTGTTGTATTGAAGAGCTCTTTTAATTGTCTTTCCAATTTTTTCTGCAGAAACCAAGGAAAAGTAAGTCTACAGAGGTACTAGATGATTACCCCCCTACATTCCTTGCTCACATTCAAAGAGTAAGGCATGAGAAATCTAGACTGAAAGCGAAGGAGATGGATTTTGATGATGAACCTGATCTTAAATGTTTCTCCAATCCCCTAGACCCCCTTAGGCCTGTATATTACAATGTGTTCTGTAGTGATGTAAATAATATTTGTTCTGTTGTGCCTAGAAAACATTTCTCCCTTCTCATAGCGGACATACCCTATGGATTTAGGATGTTGGGATCAGTAAATGATGATCAACCCTTCAAACACCCTCAGATTCGGAAGATGGTCACTGATTTTGCAGAGTTGACTATGTCTCCTCTTTGGAGGATAGTAATTTTCCATAGCAGAGACGAGTCTTTCTCTGTTTCAATTGCTCTGAAGGCAAGATGTCATGCTGTGGAGTGCCTCACTTGGTAAGTAATCTTCTTTCTATCTCCATGGCTTTAATGATGCTCTCTGTGACTCATAGTTCTTTTTTGCAGGGTGAAGACAAACGTAAATCACACTCCTTCGGAACGGTTTGTGAGCGCCACTGAATGCATTACAGTTGGCTATTATGATGAAGTAAGCAAAAGGAGAGTCAGGGAGCATTGCAATGAGAATGGGATCTCAAATGTGCTCATGTTCCCAGCCGTTACCAAGAAACTTCGTCATGTAGCTGGGGACATGACATTGGTTAACCCTTATCAGAAGCCACAAAAACTCATAATGAGATTGCTTCAGCTATTCTCCAATGATGATTACTGGGTCCTAGACCTTTTTTCAGGCACAAGTAATTTCAATTTTCACAATTTTCATTAGTCATGGTTGATTGAAGCCTCTAAGTGGTTTTCTGCTGTTTCAGGAACGACTCTGGCTTGCTCCTTAAAGATGTTTAGGCACTGCATAGCTGTGGAGAAGGATGATGCTCAAGTGAGCTTCATTAGAATGAGAATCAATGGGCTGAATGAATGCCCAGATGAAGACCAAGAGGTTGGAAGGAAGCACATTGCAGATACGGAGAGACTCCAACCAGCTTCAAGGGAGCCTGTTCCCCCACTTGCAGATGAACCGGGGGACATGGCTGACCTTGAAGAGCCAATCTTGGAGCAAGAGAGGCAAGATAGGTGTTCTAATGTGCCAGAGGATCCCAATATCCTTGAGCCTGAGGAAAGCTATGATCAGCTTCTATTGTAGATTCACATTACTCTTGTAGAACACATGAAATGTAAAAGATCATTTTAATGTAAATATAATTTGGAGTTCTGCTTCCACTTTGTGTTCAGCTTGATTTATCTTGAGCATTTCTCTGATCATGTGTGAATGTTTCTTAGTATAATTTTGTTGAATATTATCTTCTCGTGGGAATGCTTTTGTGAAATGTATTTCATATTCTATTAATATGGCCAGGCATTCAATGGGGATCTTAACCATACAAAGGGGATGATCTTAATTGCCTTGTTAAAATGCTCTGATTTTTGCAACACATGTACTCTAATTTTCGAGTAACTTTTAATTAGCTATCATCTGTGCTTGTTGAGGTTATAGATGTAATGAAGGAGCTTCGCGAATTCTTACTTGTACCTTTTCAACTCTAATCTATTGTCCAAGATCATCATGTGGGATTCTTGGTCATGCTCAACAACTAGTTTTCATGGCAGCAAGAATTTTAGTATATCTATCTTGACTACTTGGGATATGAGATCAAGCTTCTAGTGACAATATTTACAAGCAAACTCGTGATGCTTTCTAGATATTGTAAAATGCCCACTTTTTTGCTTCATATAATGGTCTTTAGGTAAAAAGAAAAAGGGAACATGTCTTTGTTCTCCTTTGTTGTGACTCAGTGTTATAGATAGATAGATAGATAGATAGATAGATAGATAGATAGATAGATAGATAGATAGATAGGTAGATAGATAGATAGATAGGTAAATAGATAGGTAGATAGATAGAGAGATAGATAGAGAGATAGAGAGATAGATAGATAGATAAATAGATAGATAGATAGATAGATAGATAGATAGATAGATAGATAGATAGATAGATAGATAGATAGATAGATAGATAGATAGATAGATAGATAGATAGATAGGTAGATAGATAGATAGATAGATATATAGATAGATAGATAGATGGGAGCCGAGAGCAGGCTAAAGTTTAAGACATTTTTGATATCCTCTTTGAAAAAAGCTACCCCTTTGTCTTTGCCTCTTATTAGTTCTTTCTTTTATAAGCCTATTAAGCCAACATCACGAGTCCTAAAAGATGCATGCAGCCCTAATCATCACGATGCATATGACCATCGCAAACGTTTCAGTGTCACATCCAATTGTGATTGTTGCCTTTTTCTTCTACTAATTTTTTGTTTTAATTTTATTATCAATCCCTTCAAAGAGTGGAACAGACTTCATGCAATGGAGGAGACACAAACCTGTGTGGTCCATCATTAACACACATCTATAGCTTGGTTGAAGCTTTACTCTGTCACCATGGCCCTAAATACTCCGGCCGAGAGGCCTCTCCTCTAATCCCTTCATTTTGTCATACATTTAATATCAAGACCTCTAGTGAGAAACACGTTGACACTGGTTGATTAAAATGAACTCATAAACTAAGAGGACAAAGCTGCAACATTACAATGGGACCAAAGCTTTGACTGTTACGAAGGGACTAATTCTTGCGAATGTCTCCCAAGCCTTGTTGCAATGGCATACCTAGTGGTTGTCGTGATGACCAACTAGAGGTTAATCATATCATTCATGATTCAATGACGTCGTGATGGGTTACCTCATGATTGTCTTGATGGCTCACCCCGTGGACGTCGTGATGGCAATGGTGAGTACCATTTGTGCTAAAAGTGTGGAGTTGCAAGGCTGTCGGAAGTGCCTCAGTGAAACAAATGCTAAACTTCTTATTAATGCACTATTGATAACAACCAACCTTCCAAGGTGACATCTCGTCCCAACTACATATGACTTCAACAACGTTTTTTTTCTCTTTTTTTTTGAGAGAGGGCAAGGAAAAAATAAATTAATGGAGGAAAGTATACAAAGTACAAGGGGCAAGATATGAACCCCAACAATCCAGGATAAAGACTAGAGATTACAAACCATTAGATATCTCACTAGGGAGTATAACTCTAAGAGGATAAAATCTCAAGCTTTGTATACAATATCTAGTAGAGATTACAAACCATTAGATATCGCACTAGGGAGGATAACTCTAAGAGCATTGATTTCCATCTTGAACTAGGGACAGAGGATAAAATCTCAAGCTTGGAAAAATATCTAGTAGGGTACTCTTTAATGGCATAATGGCATAATACAGCTCTCTACGAAGTTTGATCTATCTCCAGCATCAAAACCTCTTCTATCTTCCGTCTCCTTTGTTGTTTTTTTAATATAAAGGAAGTTCGGCAATAGCCTACTCTCCCGGACTTGAATTAAATTAAGAAACAAAGGTACAATAGAAGGAGACTAGTGCCCACGGGACCCCCCAAATCCCACAAAGCAGGGGAAGCTTGGTTGATTCCTAGGTTGCATTACAAAGAAGGTTGATCACCCTCTCGTCGCCCTCATGCGGGACCCACTTGGGTTTGAGCTTGTTGTTGATCAAAAGGAGGACTTGATGGTGCCTGAAGGGGGGGGATTTCTTACTGTTGACAATCCTTTTGCCAAGGAGGAATAGAGATTTTTCAATCGACCACTCCCTGGGGGAGTCGCCGAAGTTGAGAGCACACCGCTCCCGCCAAATTTTCCACAGGACTTCCCCTCTGATTGCGTTCCAGAGAGCCGCAGAGCACCCAATCGCTTCACCCAAAAGGACTTGTTTCCAACTAAGCTGTTTCTGAACTCTGATTTTCAGTCCAACCATCTGCCAGATTCTGTAGGAGTTGGGGCAAGTAAGGAAGATGTGTGGGACATCTTCGATTGCGCGGTGGCAGCGTTTGCACCACGGAGGGATCCCACAAATTTTGCTTGCCTTATGGTTAGTCCAAATTCCTCGATGAAGAATTTGCCATAAGAGGACCGACTTCTTAATCTCTATAAGTGGGTGCCAGATACCCATGAATTTCATGTCCCATCGAAGCCGCGTCCAAGACAGGCACCACTTCTTGTTGAGGCTGATCTGGAGGTCAGTCGTTTCATTGATGTTCAGGATTTTGAGTAGGCTGTTTCCATTGTGCCAAACGCGCCTTCTCATGGGACATGACGCTCCGAACGCGCGTGGTCTCCTTTGTTGTTGACCGAAGATACAGAGACTGTAATAAATCGCTTATCTCCGTGTTAAAAGGGCAAGTTATGAAACTTATTAAACGTAGATCGTATATTTCATTTCTTAGTGAAAGAACTCGAAAAATGGAATATTACATAGTTGGCTCTAACTATCGTTGATTTCTTTTTTGTATGTATATGACACACAGAGACATAGAGGTCTTTCGTCCTTGCGAGTCCTCCACTCTTTTCTCCCTTCCCACAACCCTCGAGAGTTTGAGGTTGGAAATTCTGTACGAGAATGGTAGCAATATTGTTTGATTTTTAAACAATATTTCCCTTTTAGTAAACGTTTGATTCTTTTTTAGAAACAATATTGCTAACGTTTATAATGAAAGTATATTTCCGTGTGAAAAGGGCTCTAACTATCGTTGTCTTCTTTTTTGCATATATATACACATACACACACAGGCCCTTGGTCCTTGCGAGCCCTCTTCAAATCCTTCACCACTCTTTCCTCCCTTCCCACAACGCTCGAGATTGGCAGCCATGTATGAGAATGGCAGCAATATTGTTTGATTTTTATAAAATATTTCCCTTTTATTAAACGTTTGATTGTTTTTTAGAAACGTGCAGCATAAAAAGTTGTTTTCTTTTTTGCGTATATATGACACATAAACACACAGGTCTTTCCTCCTTGCGAGTTCTCGTCCTCGATTACTGCACATCCCTCGCCACTCTTTCCTCCCTTCCGACAACCCTCGAGATTTTGAGGTTGATAATGGGCGTGGAGAGCGTGGAAGATGTGAGTTATGTGTTTTACTAAAACGTATGTTATGTGTTTTACTAAAACGTATGTTATGTGTGTTTATATTTTGCAGGCCTCGCTCCCAAACTTAAGAGGGCTCACTATCATCCGCTGCCCAAAGTTGAAGAGGTTAGCTCTCCACGCGACATCGCTGGAGGAATTGAATTTGAGGGAATGTGAAGGACTCCAGGACTTGGATAGCAAAGGTAGCATTTACACTTTCCTTTAATTTTGTAACTATTCTGCATGAACCTTTTATTCTCCCATAAACTCAAACAATTACTCCTAGGTACGTTTTTTATTAACCACGAAAGGTTTTCTTCATTTAGTGTATGGGACTCTAACTCTGTTGGTCCACAATCACTCTACATTCTGAAGGCATACTAAAATTAGCGAAAACCTCATTCAAGGAGAAAACCGAGAACGGGAGATGTTAGTAGAATCCCCTAAGATCAAAATATTGCCCAATCATCCATTTTCTAACAACTTCTCCACCATTCTGAGCATGTTGCACAAAATATTGAGAATACCGTATTTTTCTTATAGAAATGATACGAGATCCTCATAGTCATTCAATAGCTCAATCTGTTGTAGAACTTAACCAGAACCCACTCTTACAATCCTACCATTGAAACTTGTCACAATATGGGAATCATAAGAAAAGTAAAAAATGTTTTTCATAAATATTTGTTCACCCATGTTGCATGTATTTAGACAAATAATAAATCTTGTTTCAAACGTTCATGAATTTCTTGGGAATGAAGCTTGCTAAATTTAGCTTATAGTTTCGAGATTGGGAAGAGTATAATTAAAAAGAATGTTATCAAGAAACAAATATTTCTTTTTGAAGTTCAATTGTTGACCCTTTCACATTGTGATCATCAGAGGCTAATGAAGCCTCTTATCATATGGTTCAAGATATTTTTCTATTTTTTTATTAGTTTGCCAGAGAAGAATCCATGCCAATTCAGACACACATATATCATAACTTCCACCTGACCTATAGAATCATTAACAAAATAAGTCTTATCCTTAGGTTCTTTGAGAAGAGAAAAATCTCTTATGATATGAACCTATTTATAGCAATTATAGCATGCATTCAAGAGACTACGGCAAATCACTTTTTGGACATGAAGCTCCTTTCCCTTAAAGTCCTCAATGACTATAGAAGACTTAATTTCTTTGGATATATCCACCTCAACCATGACCTGAGGAAACGATTTGGGTTTTATGCCATTTAGGTCTAGCTCCCTGGCCTAAAACCTTACCAACCATGAATCCTTACCTCCTATATGTGCAAAGATAAAGACTCCTTTCAGGAACTCAAAGAGCATACGGGAGAAGTCTATCTCAGCAAAAACAAGAGTTTACCCATCAAAGGAAAAGGAAAAGTTCAAAATTTCCAACCATAAGGGGGAATGCAAGTCTTTATCCAATGTTCTTTTTGTTCCAAATTTATGTATGAATCTACTTTCTGTCAAGGCCATTACAGATCAGGACAAACAAGTATGGTTTGATAACATCTCAGTTAAGGTAGTTGATCCCCATGCAAAGGATGTCATTGCTTAAGGTATTGAAGAAAAGAGCCTCTACAAGCTATCTTGCTTTGTATCCAAAGAATCAACCTCAAGTTTGTGGCACTAGAGATTTGGCCACACTTCATACTTATCCAAAATCTCTTCATCCCAACGTGTGAAGGGATTGCCAAAAATAGGGCAACTTACTGATGTCTGCCAAACTTGCACCCAAGGTAAGCAACATCGGGCCCTAGTTCGTAACGAAAATTCAACCCGAGTGAGGAACCCACTTGTCCTTATCCACATGGACTTATGTGGACCTATGAACACCTCATCCCTGAGTGGATCCCTCTACTTTTATCTTCTAGTAGATGACCACTCTCGCTATATTTGGGTGTACTTTTTGAAGTCAAAGGCAGACACACTCTCTAAGTTTCAAACTTGGATCAAGGAAGTTGAGAATGAATCTTTAACTGAAGTTAAAACCATCAGATCAGATAGAGGTGGTGAGTTTATCAATCATGACTTTGATAACTTTCTCAACCAGAAAGGAATCAAAAGACAAGTCACTCAGCCTCATACTCCATCCCAAAATGGAGTAGTTGAAAGAAAGATACGTAGTGTGATGAAAATGGCACGAACTATGCTTTATCACAAGGATCTACCCTACAAATTCTGGGCAGAAGCCGTACATACTACCGTTCACATTCTTAATCAAGGATTTACAAGTGCATTAAGAAAGCTCACTATCACGTGCTGCCCAAGATGTTAGTAGAATCCCCTAAGATCAAAATATTGCCCAATCATCCATTTTCTAACAACTTCTCCACCATTCTGAGCATATTGCACAAAATATTGAGAATACCGAATTTTTCTTATAGAAATGATACGAGATCCTCATAGTCATTCAATAGCTCAATCTGTTGTAGAACTTAACCAGAACCCACTCTTACAATCCTACCATTGAAACTTGTCACAATATGGGAATCATAAGAAAAGTAAAAAATGTTTTTCATAAATATTTGTTCACCCATGTTGCATGTATTTAGACAAATAATAAATCTTGTTTCAAACGTTCATAAATTTCTTGGGGATGAAGCTTGCTAAATTTAGCTTATAGTTTCGAGATAGGGAAGAATATAATTAAAAAGAATGTTATCAAGCGCGAGCTATGAAACTTATCATTTCATACTATCGTGCAGCATAAAAAGTTGTTTTCTTTTTTGCGTATATATGACACATAAACACACAGGTCTTTCCTCCTTGCGAGTTCTCGTCCTCGATCGCTGCACATCCCTCGCCACTCTTTCCTCCCTTCCGACAACCCTCGAGATTTTGAGCTTAGATATGTACTGGAGATGGACTGGCAGCCTGGAGAGCGTGGAAGATGTGAGTTATGTGTTTTACTAAAACGTATGTTATGTGTTTTACTAAAACGTATGTTATGTGTGTTTATATTTTGCAGGCCTCGCTCCCAAACTTAAGAGAGCTCACTATCACGCGCTGCCCAAAGTTGAAGAGGTTAGCTCTCCACGCGACATCGCTGGAGAAATTGAATTTGGGGGTATGTGAAGGACTCCAGGACTTGGATAGCAAAGGTAGCATTTACACTTTCCTTTAATTTTGTAACTATTCTGCATGAACCTTTTATTCTCCCATAAACTCAAACAATTACTCCTAGGTACGTTTTTTATTAACCACGAAAGGTTTTCTTCATTTAGTGTATGGGACTCTAACTCTGTTGGTCCACAATCACTGTACATTCTGAAGGCATACTAAAATTAGCGAAAACCTCATTCAAGGAGAAAACTGAGAACGGGAGATGTTAGTAGAATCCCCTAAGATCAAAATATTGCCCAATCATCCATTTTCTAACAACTTCTCCACCATTCTGAGCATGTTGCACAAAATATTGAGAATACCGTATTTTTCTTATAGAAATGATACGAGATCCTCATAGTCATTCAATAGCTCAATCTGTTGTAGAACTTAACCACAACCCACTCTTACAATCCTACCATTGAAATTTGTCACAATATGGGAATCATAAGAAAAGTGAAAAATGTTTTTCATAAATATTTGTTCACCCATGTTGCATGTATTTTAGACAAATAATAAATCTTGTTTCGAACGTTCATAAATTTCTTGGGGATGAAGCTTGCTAAATTTAGCTTATAGTTTCGAGATAGGGAAGAATATAATTAAAAAGAATGTTATCAAGAAACAAATATTTCTTTTTACCTAGACACACTTCCAACTGCATACCTTTTTGTTTTGTAAACCCATTTGCATCCTATCACTTTTTGATTACCTGGTTTTGGCACTAATTCCCAAGTCTTATTCTCATTGAGTGCATCATATTCTTCTCTCATAGCTTTCTCCCAATTCTCTTTTTCTTTTGCCTCATAAATTGTTTGTGGATGGACTCCAGAAACTGTATCCCATTTTCTTATCATCACAATCAATGAACACATATTTTTCAACCTTTAGTTCCAATTTATGCCTTAGTTGAGAAGGAACATAAGCATAGGCTAAACAACCAAATACTTTGCAATGAACCAATGTAGGTCTCTTACCCCACCAAGCTTCATATGATGTCATACCCTGCAAATCTTTACATGGTAGCCTATAAACCAAGTATGTGGTTGTATTTACAGCCTCAACCCACAGATAATTAGGGCAATTCTTCTATTTCATCATTGATCTTGCAAACTCAACAAGAGTTCTATTTCTCCTTTTTGCTACACCATTTTGTTGAGGAAAGTACCTACAAGTAACTTCTCTCTTTATACCTGCATTCCACAAATAATCACTGAATTCATTTGAGAAATACTCTCCCCTCTATTTAATCTCAATCTCTTCAATATTTGTCCTATAACCTTTTCTGTATATGCATGATAGTGTTTAAATGTGCTAAATACTTCTGACTTATCTTTGATCACATAAATAGTGATCCACTTGGTAGCATAATCAACATAAATGACATAATATCTTGAATCATTTATGCTAAATTCATTTGAAGGGACTCATACATCTGTATGCACCAATTCAAGTCTTTATAAATACATGAATCCATGTTTGTTATATGATTGCTTATGAGCCTTACCTAATTGACATGCTTCACATCTGTATGTCATGTGTTGACTTGCAACATTAGGTAATCCAAGTACTTAACCATCGTAAATCATCTCTTTAATACCTCTTTCATTGAAGTATCCAAGCCTTTTGTGCAAAGATCCAACTCAGATATCTTTTGCTCTCCATATGTGAACAAGGCATGTCCAACGTTACCTTGCACCTTCAATGTGAAAATTCTTTCTTCTTTCTTTCTTGTAACAATGTGCTTATAGTGTTGACTAGGGCCTTCAACATAAACTCCATTATTAGTGAACCTCACCTCATATCGTTTTTTTTTCCACAATTTGTCCTATAGTAATCAAATTATTTGAAATTGGAACAATATACAAAACCTTACTCAAAAGATTACTTCCATCTTTGGCCTTTATTGATCCAATAGACTTCACCTTGTGCTTTGTATTGTCACCTATTTGAACTGTATGATCCACCACTTTAGCCTCCAAATCATTCATTAAAGCAATGTTACCACTCAGATGATTGCTGCATCCTAACTCCATGTAAAACACTCTTTGATCTTCACTTGGAACTTCACATGTTGCATTCATGATTAGGGTTGAGTCCTCCTTCTCATCTGAAGCATAATTTTGACTAACCTTGAAAGTTTCTTCACCATTTCTTCCAAAGAAGCCTCTACTACCTCTACCTCTAAAACTTCCTCTTTGATTTCTTTCACCTCTCCATCTTTGATTATACCTCTAATTAAAGCTATTAGCTCTTTGATTTTTATGCCAACATTCATGAGAAAGATGATTAGTCTTACCACATATCCAATAAGCTTTGACAAAGATAGATAGATAGATAGATAGATAGATAGATAGATAGATAGATAGATAGATAGATAGATAGATAGATAGATAGATAGATAGATAGATAGATAGATAGATAGATAGACAGATATATAGATAGATAAAAAGATGGATAGATAGACAGATAGATAGATAGATAGATAGAGAGAGAGAGAGATGGACAAACAGACAATCAGATAGATAGATAGATAGATAGATAGATAGATAGATAGATAGATAGATAGATAGATAGATAGATAGATAGATAGATAGATAGATAGAGAGAGAGATGGAGAAACAGACAGTCAGATAGATAGATAGATAGATATATAGATAGATAAATAGATAGATAGATAGATAGATAGATAGATAGATAGATAGATAGATAGATTAAATGATTGATTGATTGATAGATAAATATATGGATTGACAGATAGATAGATAGATAGATAGATAGAAAGATAGATAGATAGATAGATAGATAGATAGATAGATAGATAGATAGATAGATAGATAGATAGATAGATAGATAGATAGATAGATAGATAGATAGATAGATAGATAGATAGATAGATAGAACAGCGAGTCGTAACAAACGAGAACTATGTCGTAAAAAGAGAACACTTACGTCAAAAATTACATGTTTTCACCTCATTTTTGGAATTCCTTTACACCAGTATACATATATTACAAAAATGAGGTGAAAACAAGTAATTTTTGACGTTTTTTGTCATTTTCTCAAAAAAAAAAGAGCTCAAAATGTAGTCAAAATTTCACTATATTAGGCATTGACGTGTCCCAAAATGTATATGATAAGACATTGACATGTCCAAAATCTATATGATAAGACATTGACATGTCTAAAATATATATAAGAATGTAGAAGTCAATAGTTTTTACACAAAAATAACATTTTAGACATATCTTTAATGGGTGGATATCTGATTGTCACAGGGAGGAGGCCCCTTGAGATCAGGGAGCCACATAATTTGCATGTCCAAAATCTTAAGAAGAAAATGAAAATTAATCCTCATGCTACTGTTGTGCCATTCCTTGTCATGGTGGATCCGCATGAGTGCAGCTGTGTGGAGGATTTCAATGAGAATTTGTTTGAGGAGTACACTTATTATGTGATTGGAGGTTCACACTCTGCAGAGGCTCGTAGACAGTTAGTGAAGGAGCACCCTACTACATTTTTCTTTAGGTATGCAGAGTGTAAGATATATGCTGGTCTTACAACTGAGGAAGCCAAGCTTCTTGCTTGGGATCACAACAACGACAATGACTACAGGCAGGAAATGTCCTCCATAGAGAGAATTCGGTTCTTCCACCATGAATACGAAGATTGTCTTGTGAAGGAAGCTGGGAGAATACATCCCAATCTACGAAAGCAATGCCTTATTGAGGTTGGAATTGCATTGGATGAGAATAGAAAGTCAGATGCTTTGAGGAAATATGATCCATGGTTTCAACTGGCATTCAGATCAGGTGAGATCTGGGATCTTCAGGATAGAATCTTCACAATGTGGGAGCACAAGGAGGTCAAGGGCCAGAAGCAACGAAAGTCGAGGCCAGACCCACAAATTGATCTGAGGGGAAAGGGAAGGAAAGTTGACCTTTCAATTGAAGAGGCTCCTGAGGACATGAAGCTGACCCCATGGAGGGCCCTTCAAGGAATCAAGGATGATACATTGATCATATCAACTTTGTCAAGGGTAATCTCGAAGGAGTTGAGCCTCGAGGAGATGGTGACTGAGCTCAATAAGTATGTATGTTATTCTCAGATCCTTTTTCCCTCCTCCCATGCTTCTTGTCTAACCTAGTCTCTTTTATATTTATGTGTCTGTAGTCATAAAGTGTACATGAAGATTCAGGAGGTGATGATGAAGAGGCTGGGTTGCTTTTCTTGGACAGAGGTCCAAGCAGACTATCCAACCACATCATCCTACAAAGCCTTATCAGAATATTTCATCCTGTTTCGTGATTGGGTAGATTCTTATCAGAATATTTCATACTAAACAATTTGATGCATTGCATGGCATCAACATGGGGGCATAAGTCGATGCCTGGCATCGACTTGGGGGCATAAGTCGATGCCTGGCATCGACCTGCAGCATAAGTCGATGCCTGGCATCGACTTGGGGGCATAAGTCGATGCCTGGCATCGACTTGCAGCATAAGTCGATGCCTGGCATCGACCTGCAACAAAAGTCGATGCCTGGCATCGACCTCGTGGCAAAAGTCGATGCGAGGCATCGACTTAGGTCCCTAGGTCGATGCCAAGCATCGATTTTTAGTAGAAGGTCGATGCCTAGCATCTACCCCAACAAGAAATCGATGCCATACATCCGTTCTTTATGTTCTGTTTGCTGTACTGAAGAGCTCTTCTAATTATTTTTCCAATTTGTTCTGCAGAAACCAAGGAAAAGTAAGTCTACAGAGGTACTAGATGATTGCCCCCCTGCATTCCTTGCTCACATTCAAAGAGCAAGGCATGAGAAATCTAGACTGAAAGCGAAGGAGATGGATTTTGATGATGAACCCGATCTTAAATGTTTCTCCAATCCCCTAGACCCCCTTAGGCCTGTATATTACAATGTGTTCTGTAGTGATGTAAATAATATTTGTTCTGTTGTGCCTAGAAAACATTTCTCCCTTCTCATAGCGGACATACCCTATGGATTTAGGATGTTAGGATCAGTTAATGATGATGAACCCTTCAAACACCCTCAGATTCGGAAGATGGTCACTGATTTTGCAGAGTTGACTATGTCTCCTCTTTGGAGGATAGTAATTTTCCATAGCAGAGACCAGTCTTTCTCTGTTTCAACTGCTCTGAAGGCAAGATGTCATGCTGTGGAGTGCCTCACTTGGTAAGTAATCTTCTTTCTATCTCCATGGCTTTAATGATGCCCTATGTGACTCATAGTTCTTTTTTGCAGGGTGAAGACAAACGTAAATCACACTCCTTTGCATCGGTTTGTGAGTGCCACTGAATGCATTACAGTGGGCTATTATGATGAAGTAAGCAAAAGGAGAGTCAGGGAGCATTGCAATGAGAATGGGATCTCAAATGTGCTCATGTTCCCAGCCGTTACCAAGAAACTTCGTCATGTAGCTGGGGACATGACATTGGTTAACCCTTATCAGAAGCCACAAAAACTCATA
>CM035413.1:55140330-55145330 GCA_020310875.1 Ceratopteris richardii
GACTGGGATTTCCACTACTGTTTCAGGTTCTGGTTCTTCAGTTGGCGAAGGTGGCCTTTCATATGGTAAGAGGCGTGCTTGGAGTTCTGCCACCTGTTTCTGAAGGATCTCTAATTCTTCTGTAGAGTGTTACAAGATTATCGGCTCCTATTGAGCTGTGGGGGTATAATTCCGTTCAACTGCATTCAATTGTCTACTAGCATAGGCAATTGGAAGGTCCATATTACCTTCACCAGTAGGTTGTGCAAGTACACATCCAATAGCATAATTGGATGCATCCACATGAACATGAAAGGGTTTATTCCAATCTGGTGTGGTCAAGATTAGTGCTGAACACAGTCTCCTTTTGAGCTCATTGAAAGATTCCTCACATTCATTAGTCCACTCAAAGTTAGTCAAAAGTCCATACAGAGGCTTTGCTATGATGGCATACATGTGTATAAACCGTCGGTAATAGCCGCAATGCCCCATGAAAGCTTGTACTTCCTTGACATTCTTTGGCCTAGGTAGCTCCGCTATGGCTCTTACTTTCTCTTCATCGGTGGATATGCCATTCTTTGACACTATGTGTCCTAGAATCTTGCCTTGCCTGACCATGAAAACACACTTTTCTTGATTCAAGCAGACTTGATATTCTCTACATTTGTCAAAGATTTGTCTGAGTTCAGGAATGTGTGTTTGTCAAATGTTGGAATGAGCACAAAGATCGTCAACATAGACCTCTAAATTCTTCCTCAAGAACTCTTTAAATACATGACACATCAGCCTCTGGAAGGTTGCAGGTGCATTGGTAAGCCCAAATGGCATCACTCTAAAGGCAAATATGCCCCATTCTGTGGCAAAAGCTGTTTTGTGCTGATCTTCCGGAGCAATGGCTACCTGATTGTAGCCTGAGAACCCATCAAGAAAGCTGTACACTTCCTTGCCAACTACTCTTTCTAGAAGATGCTCGGTGATTGGAAGCGGATAATTATCTCTAATGGTGGCTGCATTAACCTTTTTCAAGTTAATGCACACACGTAGCTTTCCATTCTTCTTGGGCATCACTACAATGGGGGATACCCACTCAATATGCTCAATTTCATAGATAAATCCAGCTTCTACCAGTCTATCTATCTCTTCTTTGATTTTGGCAACATAATTATCATTGTATGTATAGGGCTTTTGCTTGGAGGGTTTAGCATCTGAGGTCATGGGAATTGTGTGTGAGCATATGTCTGGGTCAACACCCTTCAAATCCTTGTAACTCCAAGCGAATACATCTCTTTATTCTCTTAGCAAGGCAATCAACTCATGCTCTTCCTCTTCCGTCAGGTCATGTCCTATGTAATTGCATCTCTCTTCTCCTTCTTCTATGGCTACTTATATTTTCTTGGTGGTTTCTTTGTTATCATAGGCCTCTCCTAATTGTGCCTCGCGTTTAGGCATTCTTATCATGACTCTTCTATCGTCGATCTCATACTTCTTAAAATTTTCAGGGACCTCAAACAAAGATTCTTCTTCTTCTGATGTGACTTCTCTCTTCTTTCTTTTCTTTCCTTCATCCTTAGGGGTCACTTGGGTGGCTAACCTTACCTCATAATGCAAAAGATGGGTCCATAATGATTGACTCTAGATCGGAGTCACTTGCATCTTCAAATGCATCAAGGCTAGGTTCACACTCTTCTAAAACTGCATCTCCCATGATTGGCTCTATGGAGAAAACTGAAATGTCATAGCCATCTTTATCACAGTGAGGTGTCCATTGTTCTTCATTGATGGCTACATCCATGGTTGCTAAAATTTTTGCCCAGCCATGAGGTTCAAATTCTTCGTCTGGAAATACTACTGGTGCATAGGCTGGGTCTTGAATTGATCTATGTGTTTCTTTTGCACCTATCTCTCTGGCCTTCTCTCTTTTCTCTTCTTCTACTGCCACTTTGCACATCCATAAGTGCGTGTCTTCATGCATCCATGAGGATCCTGATCCTATGGAATGCACTGACTCCTTGTCATCTTTAGCTCTATGGACGGGGTTCCATTGAATAGGAGGGATGTCTCTATGAGAGTAATCCTTGAGATTGACTTTGGTCGTGACACCTAAGTGTTGCAGATACAAGGAGTTGGTTCCCCAATCCTGTACAACTTGCAAGTGCCGCATGAATGGTCTTCCCAAAATCATCTCATAGGCATGATTTTTGCTAAAGTCGCATATAGCAAATGTGTGCTCAAACTCTACACCACAAGTGGTGAGAGTCATTCCTTCTAGCAAGCCTAAGGGTCTTTCGATATGACCATCGGCCATCTGCAATTTCATTCTTGTGGGCCTGAGTGATGGCTTGCCCCAACGCTTCCATAGGGAAGTGGTAGCAATTGCAACTCCTGCACCTGAGTCGAGAATTGCCTTGGTTGTGTATCCTTGATGGGTAATGGGGAGGTAGGTGTTTCCTTCCTCACCTTCACTCATATCTCCTATCTTATCCAAAGGTATCTCTGGCACTGTGCGATGAGATCCTACTTGGGAACATGGTTTTACTACTTCAGGCACTTGATTGGCTACATGTTTCCATAATTCTGGCCTGACCTTGAGTAGCTCTTCTAAAGTGAGATTGCACTGCACTTTAGTGTTTTTCACTACCTCCGTGTTCCTAGGTATGTACTATGACTGAATCTTCGTTTCTTACCATGACAGTGGGTGCTCTCATACAACTTGACTTAGCTTCCCATGGGCCTGTGAAGTGGGGTAATTCTTGTAAAGAGTTAGACTCAAAGTCTCATCTTTCTTGAGATTGGGTGCTCTCGTGCTCCTCATAAATGGATGGGATGTCTTGTGGGAATTGGTCGTGTGCATCATCCACAAGTTCAATGGGAGGAGGGACTTCACTCTCTTTAGCCCATTTGTCTTCTTGAATCTCTCGGAGGAATTCTGGTGTGAACCGATTCATAAAAGAGGATGTGTCTGGCTCCATGGAGTTAGGCACATAGGCTTCCTGGGCAGGCAGGCTTTCTCTTTTACTTGCCTTGCCCTCATCCCAAGAGGCGGGTTCCTTTTTTGATTGTGCTATTAGCCTCTCTATCCTTTCTAATAGTCCTTCAAAGTGCAACTACGTTTTGGCTGAGCTAGAGATGTTAAAGAGGTGACTGGCTTCAAACATAGCTTGAGCCAATTCCACCATTTTGGCACAGATTTTGGTTCGTTCAAGCTCTAGTTCCGCCCTAGGGTAACATTTTTCATGATCGGTAACGTTTGGCCCTTCTTGGATTCTGGCCTGATATGCCGTAAGCATCATGTTAAGGTCCTGAGGAGTGGGATCTGCTAAGACTGATCCTACTCTAGGGGGTTGTGGTATTATGTGAGGTGGGTTGGACGGTGGTGGATCGGATGGAGATGGGATTGGAGGTGGTGGAGTGGTGTGAGAGGGAGGTTGAGATGTTAGTTCAATTAGTTTGGCTCTCGTCTCTCTTAGGCTTTCCTCAAGTTCACTCATCTTCTTTGCCCATTGCCTTTTCATTCTTTCGCGGCTATCTCTCCATGCCCTTGTCCGTTTCTTGGCCATGCTCTCTCTTTCACTAACCTTGGCACTCTTCTCTTGGCTTACCCCGTGATTCTGCTGCAAGCCCTGAGCTCTGGTGACCACGTGCACTGGTGCAGTGGAGGTTACACTTCGTGTTGAGTCTACTACTAACCCAATAACATTAATAGGAGTGATTTTAGGCATATTATTAGGATCCTTTGGGCAATCTCGTAAGAGATGCTCTTTTCCACAATCTTGGCAAAAGCCCTGGATCGTCACTGCCTGGGTTTGTGTAGGTGCAGGCATGGGGCAATCACGAATGAGGTGATCTCCCTGACATCTATAGCATGGTCCTCTGGGGAATGGGGGTCTTACCTGCCTAGGCGGAGGTCTAGGGTTGGGATTAGTGTACATGACATTCGAATACTCTAGATCTCAACTTGGTTCACTTGGCTCTTCAGAATAATATGACTCATTATGCTCAGGTGACTGCATGTAGTAGGCCTGGGGGCTATCTATACGTGTTGAATCAAAGCTATGGTCACTCGGGTCACTTTCTATCAGCAATGGGGTTACTGGCACTATGGCTCTATTCAAGTTCTCTTCTGCAGCTGTGTACTTTACAGGGATCACATCAATTGGAGCAGGGGGTTGTTGGGCTAGCACCGGCTGAGGCCTTTGTTGGTTTTGGTAGGGTTGCTGATATGGTTGTTGGGGCCTACCGTACTGCTGTGGTGGATATTGGTTTTGGTATCTACCCTATTTTGGATAGGGCTGAGGGTAAGGTTGTCTAGCCACTTGCTTATTGTATGGACAGTCTTGTGCTGTGTGATTTGTGTATCTTCGTTCTATGGTGCAGTAATGGCTACTAGGATTTACTTGGGGTTGGGCCATGATGGGACACACATTCGCCATATGGTCCCCTCCACAAGTATAGCATCTTTTTACTAGGGCAAATCTTGGGATTTGTTTGCTAGAGACACCTAGTTTTTGAGCTACTTTCTCAACAAGCTCCTCAATTGATGTGGATTGCGAGGAAGAGAGGCTAGAGGCACTATCCAAGTCTTTGTAGATTTTGGAAAGCTCTAACTCCTCCCCTAGGTTATCCTCAATATCGATGCACATGCGTACACACTCTTCTATCATCCTAGGGTCCTTCAAGTACACATATGACCTCAATTTTGTACTTAGCAATCCATCCAGGAATAATGCCACTTGCTTGGCTGGAGTGGGTAACTCAAGGATAGGGCATCTCTCAAGATATTGCCTAAATCTTCCTCCTGCAAGTCTAACTGTTTCTTGGGGGCTCTGCTTGAAGCTATGTATCAATGAGGAAGTATTATGCCTTATCCCACTCTTAGAGAATTCAGTGATAAAAGCCTCTAAGAGTTGGTCTATGCTCCTGAACTGTCTCTCGTTCAATGGTTGAAACAATATGAGGGTTGTGTTCCCAAGGGTTAGACCAAAGGCATTATACTGAGTGAATAGGTCCTTAACTTGTTCCGC
>CM035413.1:55167830-55177830 GCA_020310875.1 Ceratopteris richardii
AATTCAAATTCATTCAAAAAACTCCTATAAAAGTCAATGTAAAAGTCGCGGGTCTGGTGACACTCTTCCCGAGGCTAATCCAAGCAAATTAGTGAGTGTGTGAGAGCTACTCATGAGCCTACACCTCTGAGTACCATTGAGCATTACTTTACATGCCAATGGGAATGTACATTTGATAGTATCAATACATATACTCATAGTTTTTTACTCTGTGTTTTCTCTGAGTGACTACCTCCAAGTCTGTCAACTTCAACAGAGTATATCTCAAGATCTACTGAACCACATTTGATGATCAAGGGCTCATTGGAACCAGCTCAAAGCATTCTACAACAATACAAAATTTCAAGTCATTCTATTCAGCCAATTGGGAGAAATCACAGTCGAAGCAGTCACTGGTATATTTCTGTGTTGTTCCTAAAAAGTCGGGGGTGTCTCTGATTTTGCTAAAGATCATGGTCAGTGTATAGTTTGTTATTTGGAGTGATTTAACTTGCTAATGGTAGCTTGTTAAGTTAATTTAATACTCCCAGAAGGAATTGAACCAATTGCAAGTGTGCTGGACACACTAAGCTTAGGACTGAGCATGTGTCAATACAGGAATAGAAAGTTTTTGGAGTTGTGAAGGTTCATAATCATCTGTTTTGATTTGGTCATCACTCAATCATTTTGTAAAGCACATATATAGTTTCTTGGTGTCATTTGGAAGCTCAAGGAGTCTCCTAACCATATCTGAAGAGAAAAGAGGGCAGGTGTGAAGCAGGTCTAGCAGCACCAACTTGATCTTCTGATTGTACCCAGCCATCACATCTAACAGTGGTATCAGAGCAAAAACAAGGTAATCATGGGTGATGGTTTCCCTTCCTTTATTGACAAATTGGATAGGAATAACTACCAGGCATGGTCATTAAGAATGAAGACCTATCTACAAGGGAGAAGCTTGTATGGATACATATCAGGAGATGAGGAGTTGCCCTCATTCAAAACCAGAGGCCTACCTACAAAGGATGAGCATGAGAGACTAAATCAATGGTGTGCTAAAGATGCTTTGGCAAGGTCATACCTTCTAAACTCTATCTCTGATTTCCTTCTACCTCATGTTAGGAACTGTAAGACTTCCCAAGAGACTTGGGAGACCTTGTCAACATACTTCTCATCAAGCACAAGAGCCAGAAAGAATCAGCTATGGATTGAGTTTACAACTCTCAGGAAGCAATCAAAACAATGTGTCTCAGATTTTGTCACCAAAGTCAAAGACATTGCAGATCAACTTGCAAGTGTTGGAGAAGAAATTGAAGAAGAGCAAATAGTCAGACAAGTGATCAATGGACTCAAAGCAGATGACAAGTGGGAGAGCTTTACCACTGCAATGGACTTGTACATGGACATCCAAGCACCTGATCTAACAACTCTGATTGGACAACTATTCACACATGAAGCAAAGATCACAAAGAATGGAGAGCAATCAAAAGGTAACAATCCCTCTGCCCTATATACTGATAAGAAGTCTAAAGACAAGGGTAAAAGCAAGAAGGTTGATGAAGAAGGATCCACCTCCCAAGCAAACTATGCAGGGAGAGGTAGATCATCTAGAGGTAGGGGCAGAGGAGGTAAGTCAGGTAGGGGGAGACCCTATAATCAATCTCCATGCAATATTTGTGGCTTGTCTAACCATACTACAGATGAATGCTACAAGAACTACAAGAATCAAAGAGGAAGAGGTCACCAAAGAGGAGGATACTCCCAAGGCAGAGGCAGATTCAATCAATCACAAGGCTACCATGGCTACAACAATAATTACAACAATAACTACAACAATAGCTACAATCACAATGGCAATTATCAAGGAGGATACAGGAACAGAAAGGATTACAACAATTATGCAGAGGATCAAGATGATTCCTTGTTGATTATGAACATGACATCTAAATCAGGTATCAATGATGATCATTTGTTCTATATTGATTCAGGTTGCTCTAACCATGTAGCTGGGAATGTTGCCCTACTCTCTGATTTGGAAGAACCTAAAGGCAAGCACCAAGTGCAGACAGGTGATGACACTAAACACTCAGTGGTTAAAGTAGGTAATGTCAAAACAAGTGATGGTAATCAGAATTTGCTAAGCAGAGTATTGTATGTTCCAACAATCACCAAGAATCTGATGAGTGTAGGTCAGATTGTTGAAAAAGGTCTACAGGTCAGGTTCACTCAACATGGTGCATATGTGGAGGATCCAAGACATGGATTCAGAAGGATAGCCAAGGGAGAGAAATCAGGTAGACTATTTACCTTTGAGCTTGAAGATACTAAGAACATTGCCTTGTACAACTATAAGGACCAAACCCTATCAGAATTGGAGATGTGGCACAAGAGATTAGGTCACATTGGAGAGAGGACCATAAAGCAAATGAGTAGAGATCAATGTGTGCTTGGGATACCTAATGTATCCAAGCAACACATGATATACAAGTGTGGGGCTTGTCAGTTTGGTAAGTCACACAGATTGCCATATACCAAAAAAGGTTTTATGCATGAAGACTACTTGGAATTGGTGCATACAGATGTTTGGGGACCAAGCAAAGAGCCATCTATATCTGGGTCAAGGTACTATGTATCTTTTATAGATGATTATAGCAGATGGACTGTCTTGTACTTCATGAAACATAAAGATGAAGTATTTAATTGTTTCAAAAGGTATCTTGCATTAGTAGAGAATCAAACAGGTAGACATTTGAAGAGATTAAGGTCTGATGGTGGTGGAGAATACTTCTCCAATGACTTTGAGGAGTTCTTGCAGGAAAGAGGCATCAAGAGGGAGATTACCACAAGGTACTCACTTGAACAAAATGGGGTAGCTGAAAGAAGAAATAGACTCATTGTGGAGACATCTAGGTCTATGCTTAATGAGAAGAAACTACCAAATTATCTTTGGGCAGAGAGTGTATCTACTGCCACATACTTGATCAACAGGTTGCCATCAAAGACTCTTGATGGAATGACACCCTATGAGGCTTGGCATGGTAAGAGACCATCTCTGGATCATTGCAAGATCTTTGGGTGTGTTGCATATGTGCATATTCCCTCACAGGTAAGGGGAAAGCTAGACCCTAATGCTGAAAAGTGTATCTTTATTGGTTATGATTTGAATCAGAAAGGATAAAGGTTCTATAACCCCTCAAACAAAGGCTTCAAGGTAAGCAGAGATGTAATCTTTGATGAATATGATTCATGGTATGATAATGAGTGCAGGAAAGTTAGCCTACCTTATGATATGGAAGAAGACTTTCCAAAGCTTGTCAGGCAAGAACCAACTCAGAATGAGGACACAAGTTCAGATGATGAAGACACCATCAACATTGAAGAATTCAAAGCTTGGAAATCCAAAGGGAAGATGAAGATGAAGCAACTTGAAGATAATCCAGAATCCTCAACTCAAGCTATGAGGAGATCTTCAAGAGAAAAGAAGAAACCAATTAGGTATGGGTATGATACTTCACTTGTAACCAAGCACTCTGTATATCTTGCAAAGGATATCTTAAGTGAAGAACCAGGTACATTTGAGGAAGCTATTACTAAACCAGAATGGAAGGAAGCAATGGATGAAGAAATGGAGGCTCTCAAGGAGAGTGATACTTGGGACTTGGTACCCAAGAAGGACTCCATGAAGGTGATAGGATCCAGATGGATCTACAAACTCAAAAGGAACTCAGATGGTACAATAAGCAGATATAAAGCTAGGTTGGTAGCCAAGGGTTTTGCACAAACCCAAGGCATTGATTATGAGGAGACATTTTCTCCTGTGGCAAAGATGCCAACTATCAGAATCATGGTGAGTGTAGCTGCATCCAAGAATTGGAACATGTACCAATTGGATGTGAAGAATGCATTCTTGAATGGATGGATATCTGAAGAGGTCTACATGTCACAACCACCTGGCTATGAGGATCCCAATAAGGTAAATCATGTTTGCAAATTGAAGAAAGCTCTGTATGGATTGAAGCAGGCACCTAGAGCATGGAACTATAGGTTAACAACCTATCTCTTGGATCAAGGATTTGTGATGAGTAAAGCAGATACTTCATTGTTTATAAAGAAGAACAATTCAGAGGTAATATACTTGTGTGTCTATGTTGATGACATCATTATTACAGGAAATGATGTTCAAGGAATTAGACACATCAAAGGTCAAATGATGAAGGAATTCAAGATCAATGATCTTGGATTATTAAAGTACTTCCTAGGGCTTGAATTGGTCTACACAAATTCAGGTATATTCATTACTCAGAAGAAGTACATTCAGGACATGGTCAAGAAGTTTAATTTGCAGGAAGCTAAAGCCTCAAACATTCCTATGGAGGTCAACCACAAACTCAGTGCACATGAAGGAGAAGAACTCAAGGATATTACAGGTTACCAAAGTTTGGTAGGTAGTCTTAATTATGCTACCTTAACCAGGATTGATATATCATATGGTGTTAGTGTACTTAGCCAATTTATGCATAAGCCAAGAGTACCACATTTGGAGGCAGCCAAGAAGATAGTAAAGTACCTAAAGGGAACACAAAATCATGGTTTGTATTATCCATATTCATCAGACATTGACATCAAGGTATACTCAGATGCAGATTGGGCAGGTTGTAAGGATGACAGGAGGAGTACATCTGGTTACATATGCTTTGCAGGTGATAAACCAATTTCTTGGTCATCCAAGAAACAACCCACAGTAGCCCTATCATCTACTGAGGCAGAGTACAGAGGGCTAGCCAATGCTACTCAAGAAGCAATATGGTTGAAGTTACTCTATTCAGAATTGGGCCTATACACAAGGCCACCTATCATATTTGGTGATAACACAAGTTCACTTCACCTAGCAGCTAATCCTGTGTATCATGCTAGGACAAAACACATAGAGGTACATTACCACTATGTGAGGGAGAAATTACTTAGCAAGGAAATCCAATTATCATATGTGTCCACTAATATTCAATGTGCAGATTTGCTTACAAAATCTTTGGATGGGAGCAAGCTATGCAAGTTTAAATCCATGATAGGATTGCAGGATATCATTGAAGACTAAAGATGAAGACTCAAGCAAGTGTTTGGCTTGAGGGGGAGCTGTTGGTGCAAACAAGCCTTAACACTTGGCTTTGATTTGTACCTTGAAGACCTAACATAAAGCTTGGACTATTGTACCCTTGAAAAGATAAAGTTTGAACCCATGAAGGATACATTTGAACCTTAGAAACAGATGCTTAATTGATTGTTACTTTTTACCAAATGTAAAAGTCAATATGACTTAATCAATCATGTAATCACACCTACTAGACTAGAGTCGTGGAAAAAGTAGATGATCTAGTTGAGAGAATATCTCCCTAAGTCTAGTGGAGAGAATCAAGGGAGCTTTAATTTGAATTCAAATTCAAATTCATTCAAAAAACTCCTATAAAAGTCAATGTAAAAGTCGCGGGTCTGGTGACACTCTTCCCGAGGCTAATCCAAGCAAATTAGTGAGTGTGTGAGAGCTACTATTGAGCCTACACCTCTGAGTACCATTGAGCATTACTTTACATGCCAATGGGAATGTACATTTGATAGTATCAATACATATACTCATAGTTTTTTACTCTGTGTTTTCTCTGAGTGACTACCTCCAAGTCTGTCAACTTCAACAGAGCATATCTCAAGATCTACTGAACCAAATTTGATGATCAAGGGCTCATTGGAACCAGCTCAAAGCATTCTACAACACTACAAAATCTCAAGTCATTCTATTCAGCCAATTGGGAGAAATCATAGTCGAAGCAGTCACTGGTATATTTCTGTGTTGTTCCTAAAAAGTCGGGGGTGTCTCTGATTTTGCTAAAGATCATGCTCAGTGTATAGTTTGTTATTTGGAGTGATTTAACTTGCTAATGGTAGCTTGTTGAGTTAATTTAATACTCCCAGAAGGAATTGAACCAATTGCAAGTGTGCTGGACACACTAAGCTTAGGACTGAGCAGGTGTCAATACAGGAATAGAAAGTTTTTGGAGTTGTGAAGGTTCATAATCATCTGTTTTGATTTGGTCATCACTCAATCATTTTGTAAAGCACATATATAGTTTCTTGGTGTCATTTGGAATCTCAAGGAGTCTCCTAACCATATCTGAAGAGAAAAGAGGGCAGGTGTGAAGCAGGTCTAGCAGCACCAACTTGATCTTCTGATTGTACCCAGCCATCACATCTAACAGTAAAATGTAACTAAGCATAGGCATGTGTTCCTATGATCTTCCTTCAAATGAAGTCTTCATGAATTAATCCAAACTCTTGTAAAACCTTCAAGGTTGATATCCAATGCTCTTCAAGGTACAAGACAAAGCCAAGTGTGAAGGCTTGTTTGCACCAACAGCTCCCCCTCAAGCCAAACACTTGCTTGAGTCTTCGTCTTTAGTCTTCAATGATATCCTGTAATCCAATCATGGATTTAAATCTGCATAGCTTGCTCCCATCCAAAGCTTTTGTAAGCAAATCTGCACATTGTATATTAGTAGACACATATGATAATTGGATTTCCTTACTAAGTAATTTCTCCCTCACATAGTGGTAATGAACCTCTATGTGTTTTGTCCTAGCATGATACACAGGATTAGCTGCTAGGTGAAGTGAACTTGTGTTATCACCAAATATGATAGGTGGCCTTGTGTATAGGCCCAATTCTGAATATAGTAGCTTCAACCATATGGCTTCTTGAGTGGCATTGGATAGCCCTCTGTACTCTGCCTCAGTAGATGATAGAGCTACTGTGGGTTGTTTCTTGGATGACCAAGAAATTGGTTTATCACCTGCAAAACATATGTAACCAGATGTACTCCTCCTGTCATCCTTGCAACCTGCCCAATCTGCATCTGAGTATACTTTGATATCAATGTCTGATGAATATGGAAAGTACAAACCATGATTTTGTGTTCCCTTTAGGTACTTTACTATCTTCTTGGCTGCCTCCAAATGTGGTACTCTTGGTTTATGCATAAATTGGCTAAGTACACTAACACCATATGATATATCAATCCTGGTTAAGGTAGCATAATTAAGACTACCTACCAAACTTTGGTATCCTGTAATATCTTTGAGTTCTTCTCCTTCATGTGCACTGAGTTTGTGGTTGACCTCCATAGGAATGTTTGAGACTTTAGCTTCCTGCAAATTAAACTTCTTGACCATGTCCTGAATGTATTTCTTCTGAGTAATAAATATACCTGAATTTGTGTAGACCAATTAAAGTCCTAGAAAGTACTTCAATAATCCAAGATCATTGATCTTGAATTCCTTCATCATTTGACCTTTGATGTGTCTAATCCCATTCACATCATTTCCTGTAATAATGATGTCATCAACATAGACACACAAGTATATTACCCTTGAATTGTTCTTCTTTATAAACAATGAAGTATCTGCTTTACTCATCACAAATCCTTGATCTAGGAGATAGGTTGTCAATCTGTAATTCCAAGCTCTAGGTGCCTGCTTCAATCCATACAGAGCCTTCTTCAATTTACAAACATGATTTACCTTATTGGGATCTTCATAGCCAGGTGGTTGTGACATGTAGACCTCTTCAGATATCCATCCATTCAAGAATGCATTCTTCACATCCAATTGGTACATGTTCCAATTCTTGGATGCAGCTACACTCACCATAATTCTGATAGTTGGCATCTTGGCCACAGGAGAAAATGTCTCCTCATAATCAATGCCTTGGGTTTGTGCAAAACCCTTGGCTACCAACCTAGCTTTATACCTGTTTATTGTACCATCTGAGTTCCTCTTGAGTTTGTAGATCCATCTGGATCCTATCACTTTCATGGAGTCCTTCTTGGGTACCAAGTCCCAAGTATCACTCTCCTTGAGAGCCTCCATTTCTTCATCCATTGCTTCCTTCCATTCTGGTTTAGTAATTGCTTCTTCAAATGTACCTGGTTCTTCATTCAAGATATCTTTTGCAAGATATATAGAGTGCTTGGTTACAAGTGAAGTATCATACCCATACCTAATTGGTTTCTTCTTTTCTCTTTGAGATCTCCTCATAGCTTGAGTTGAGGATTCTGGATTGTCTTCTAGTTGCTTCATCTTCATCTTCCTTTTGGATTTCCAAGCCTTGAATTCTTCAATGTTTATGGTGTCTTCATCATCTGAACTTGTGTCCTCCTTCTGAGTTGGTTCTTGCCTGATAAGTTTTGGAAAGTCTTCATCCATATCATAAGGTAGGCTAACTTTCCTGCACTCATTTTCATACCATGAATCATTTTCATCAAATATGACATCTCTGCTTACCTTGAAGCCTTTGTTTGAGGGGTTATAGAACCTGTATCCTTTCTGATTCAAATCATAACCAATGAAAATACACTTTTCAGCCTTAGGATCTAGCTTTCCCCTTACCTGTGAGGGAATATGCACATATGCAACACACCCAAAGATCTTGCAATGATCCAGAGATGGTCTCTTACCATGCCAAGCCTCATAGGGTGTCATTCCATCAAGAGTCTTTGATGGCAACCTGTTGATTAAGTATGTGGCAGTAGATACACTCTCTGCCCAAAGATAATTTGGTAGTTTTTTCTCATTAAGCATAGACCTAGCTGTCTCCACAATGAGTCTATTCCTCCTTTCAACTACCCCATTTTGTTCAGGTGAGTACCTTGTGGTAATCTCCCTCTTGATGCCTCTTTCCTGCAAGAAGTCTTCAAAGTCATTGGAGAAGTATTCTCCACCACCATCTGACCTTATCCTCTTCAAATGTCTACCTGTTTGATTCTCAACTAATGCAAGATACCTTTTGAAACAATTAAATACTTCATCTTTATGTTTCATGAAGTACAAGACAGTCCATCTGCTATAGTCATCAATAAAGGACACATAGTACCTTGATCCAGATATGGATGGCTCCTTGCTTGGTCTCCAAACATCTGTATGCACCAATTCCAAGTAATCTTCATGCATAAAACCTTTCTTGGTATAGGGCAATCTGTGTGACTTACCAAATTGACAAGCCCCACACTTGTATATCATGTGTTGCTTGGATACATTAGGTATCCCAAGCACACATTGATCCCTACTCATTTGTTTTATGGTCCTCTCTTCAATGTGACCTAATCTTTTGTGCCACATCTCCAATTCTGATAGGGTTTGGTCCTTATAGTTGTACAAAGCAATATTCTTAGTGTCTTCAAGTTCAAAGGTAAATAATCTACCTGATTTTTCTCCCTTGGCTATCCTTCTGAATCCATGTCTTGGATCCTCCACATATGCACCATGTTGAGTGAACCTGACCTGTAGACCTTTTTCAACAATCTGACCTACACTCATCAGATTCTTGGTGATTGTTGGAACATACAACACTCTGCTTAGTAAATTCTGATTACCATCACTTGTTTTGACATTGCCTACTTTAACCACTGAATGTTTAGTGTCATCACCTGTCTGTACTTGGTGCTTGCCTTTGGGTTCTTCCAAATTAGAGAGTAAGGCAACATTCCTAGCTACATGGTTAGAGCAACCTGAATCAATATAGAACAAATGATCATCATTGATACCTGATTTAGATGTCATGTTCATAATCAACAAGGAATCATCTTGATCCTCTGCATAATTGTTGTAATCCTTTCTGTTCCTGTATCCACCTTGATAATTGCTATTGTGATTGTAGCTATTGTTGTAATTATTGTTGTAGCCATGGTAGCCTTGAGATTGATTGAATCTACCTCTGCCTTGAGAGTATCCTCCTCTTTGGTGACCTCTTCCTCTTTGGTTCTTGTAGTTTTTGTAGCATTCATCTGTAGTGTGGTTAGACAAGCCACAAATATTGCATGGAGATTGGTTATAGGGTCTCCCCCTACCTGACTTACCTCCTCTGCCCCTACCTCTAGATGATCTACCTCTCCCTGCATAGTTTGCTTGGGAGGTAGAGCCTTCTTCATCAACCTTCTTACTTTTACCCTTATCTTTAGACTTCTTATCAGTATATAGG
>CM035413.1:55187830-55190330 GCA_020310875.1 Ceratopteris richardii
AAGCAGGTTTTGCAACACCAGCTTGATCTTCTGAGTGCATCCAGCCATCACATCCAACAGTGGTATCAGAGCAAATAAGGTAATCATGGTGATGGTTTCCCTTCCTTCATTGACAAATTGGATAGAAATAATTACCAGGCTTGGTCATTGAGAATGAAGACCTATCTACAAGGGAGAAGCTTGTATGGATACATATCAGGAGATGAGGAGTTGCCCTCATTCAAGACCAGAGGCCTACCTACAAAGGATGAACATGAGAGGCTAAATCAATGGTGTGCAAAAGGTGCTTTAGCAAGGTCATATCTTCTAAACTCTATCTCTGATTTCCTTCTACCTCATGTAAGGAACTGTAAGACTTCCCAAGAAACTTGGGAAACCTTGTCAACATACTTTTCATCAGGCACCAGGGCCAGAAAGAATCAGCTATGGATTGAGTTTACAACTCTTAGGAAGCAACCAAAGCAATGTGTTTCAGACTTTGTCACCAAAGTCAAAGACATTGCAGATCAACTTGCAAGTGTTGGAGAAGAAATTGAGGAAGAGCAGATAGTCAGACAAGTGATCAATGGACTAAAGGCAGATGACAAGTGGGAGAGCTTCACCACTGCAATGGACTTGTACATGGACATCCAAGCACCTGATCTAACAACTCTGATTGGACAACTCTTTACACATGAAGCAAAGATCACAAAGAATGGAGAGCAATCAAAAGGTAACAATCCCTCTGCCCTATATACTGATAAGAAGTCTAAAGACAAGGGTAAAAGCAAGAAGGTTGATGAAGAAGGCTCTACCTCCCAAGCAAACTATGCAGGGAGAGGTAGATCATCTAGAGGTAGGGGCAGAGGAGGTAAGTCAGGTAGGGGGAGACCCTACAATCAATCTCCATGCAATATTTGTGGCTTGTCTAACCATACTACAGATGAATGCTACAAAAACTACAAGAACCAAAGAGGAAGAGGTCACCAAAGAGGAGGATATTCTCAAGGCAGAGGCAGATTCAATCAATCTCAAGGCTACCATGGCTACAACAATAATCACAACAATAGCTACAATCACAATAGCAATTATCAAGGTGGATACAGGAACAGGAAGGATTACAACAATTATGAAGAGGATCAAGATGATTCCTTGTTGATCATGAACATGACATCTAAATCAGGTATCAATGATGATCACTTATTCTATATTGATTCAGGTTGCTCTAACCATGTAGCTGGAAATGTTGCCTTACTCTCTGATTTGGAAGAACCCAAAGGCAAGCACCAAGTGCAGACAGGTGATGACACTAAACATTCAGTTGTTAAAGTAGGCAATGTCAAAACAAGTGATGGTAATCAGAATTTACTAAGCAGAGTGTTGTATGTTCCAACAATCACCAAGAATCTGATGAGTGTAGGTCAGATTGTTGAAAAAGGTCTACAGGTCAGGTTCACTCAACATGGTGCATATGTGGAGGATCCAAGACATGGATTCAGAAGGATAGCCAAGGGAGAGAAATCAGGTAGATTGTTTACCTTTGAACTTGAAGATACTAAGAATATTGCCTTGTACAACTATAAGGACCAAACCCTATCAGAATTGAAAATGTGGCACAAGAGATTAGGTCACATTGGAGAGAGGACCATAAAACAAATGAGCAGGGATCAATGTGTGCTTGGGATACCTAATGTATCCAAGCAACACATGATATACAAGTGTGGGGCTTGTCAATTTGGTAAGTCACACAGATTACCCTATACCAAGAAAGGTTTTTTGCATGAAGATTATTTGGAATTGGTGCATACAGATGTTTGGGGACCAAGCAAGGAGCCATCCATATCTGGATCAAGGTACTATGTGTCCTTTATTGATGACTATAGCAGATGGACTGTCTTGTACTTCATGAAACATAAAGATGAAGTATTTAATTGTTTCAAAAGGTATCTTGCATTAGTTGAGAATCAAACAGGTAGACATTTGAAGAGGCTAAGGTCAGATGGTGGTGGAGAATACTTCTCCAATGACTTTGAAGATTTCTTGCAGGAAAGAGGCATCAAGAGGGAGATTACTACAAGGTACTCACCTGAACAAAATGGGGTAGCTGAGAGAAGGAATAGGCTCATTGTAGAGACAGCTAGGTCTATGCTTAATGAGAAAAAATTACCAAATTATCTTTGGGCAGAGAGTGTATCTACTGCCACATACTTAATCAACAGGTTGCCATCAAAGACACTTGATGGAATGACACCCTATGAGGCTTGGCATGGTAAGAGACCATCTCTGGATCATTGCAAAATCTTTGGGTGTGTTGCATATGTGCATATTCCCTCACAGGTAAGGGGAAAGCTAGACCCTAAGGCTGAAAAGTGTATCTTCATTGGTTATGATTTGAATCAGAAAGGATACAGGTTCTATAACCCCTCAAACAAAGGCTTCAAGGTAAGCAGAGATGTCATTTTTGATGAAAATGATTCATGGTATGAAAATGAGTGCAGGAAAGTTAACCTACCTTATGATA
>CM035413.1:55202830-55210330 GCA_020310875.1 Ceratopteris richardii
TGTGAATCTACAATAGAAGCTGATCATAGCTTTCCTCAGGCTCAAGGATATTGGGATCCTCTGGCACATTAGAACACCTATCTTGCCTCCCTTGCTCCAAGATTGGCTCTTCAAGGTCAGCCATGTCCCCTGGTTCATCTGCAAGTGGGGGAACAGGCTCCCTTGAAGCTGGTTGGAATCTCTCCGTATCTGCAATGTGCTTCCTTCCAACCTCTTGGTCTTCATCTGGGCATTCATTCAGCCCATTGATTCTCATTCTAATGAAGCTCACTTGAGCATCATCCTTCTCCACAGCTATGCAGTGCCTGAACATCTTTAAGGAGCAAGCCAGAGTCGTTCCTGAAACAACAGAAAACCACTTAGAGGCTTCAATCAACCATGACTAATGAAAATTGTGAAAGTTGAAATTACCTGTGCCCGAAAAAAGGTCTAGGACCCAGTCATCATCATTGGAGAATAGCTGAAGCAATCTCATTATGAGTTTTTGTGGCTTCTGATAAGGGTTAACCAATGTCATGTCCCCGGCTACATGACGAAGTTTCTTGGTAACGGCTGGGAACATGAGCACATTTGAGATCCCATTCTCATTGCAATGCTCCCTGACTCTCCTTTTGCTTACTTCATCATAATAGCCAACTGTAATGCATTCAGTGGCGCTCACAAACCGATGCAAAGGAGTGTGATTTACGTTTGTCTTCACCCTGCAAAAGAGAACTATGAGTCATAGAGAGCATCATTAAAGCCATGGAGATAGAAAGAAGATTACTTACCAAGTGAGGCACTCCACAGCATGACATCTTGCCTTCAGAGCAGTTGAAACAGAGAAAGACTGGTCTCTGCTATGGAAAATTACTATCCTCCAAAGAGGAGACATAGTCAACTCTGCAAAATCAGTGACCATCTTCCGAATCTGAGGGTGTTTGAAGGGTTCATCATCATTAACTGATCCCAACATCCTAAATCCATAGGGTATGTCCGCTATGAGAAGGGAGAAATGTTTTCTAGGCACAACAGAACAAATAGTATTTACATCACTACAGAACACATTGTAATATACAGGCCTAAGGGGGTCTAGGGGATTGGAGAAACATTTAAGATCAAGTTCATCATCAAAATCCATCTCCTTCGCTTTCAGTCTAGATTTCTCATGCCTTGCTCTTTGAATGTGAGCAAGGAATGCAGGGGGGCAATCATCTAGTACCTCTGTAGACTTACTTTTCCTTGGTTTCTGCAGAAAAAATTGGAAAAACAATTAAAAGAGCTCTTCAATACAGCAAACAGAACATAAGGAACGGATGCATGGCATCGATTTCTTGTTGGGGTAGATGCTAGGCATCGACCTTCTACTGAAAATCGATGCTTGGCATCAACTTTGGGACATAAGTCGATGCCTGGCATCCACTTTTGCCACGAGGTCGATGCCACGCATCGACTTATGTTGCAGGTCGATGCTAGGCATCGACTTATGCTGCAAGTCGATGCCAGGCATCGACTTATGCCCCCAAGTCGATGCCAGGCATCGACTTCTGCTTGCAGGTCGATGCCAGGCATCGACTTTTGCCTGCAGACTGATGCCAGGCATCGAATTTAGCTGTAAGTCGATGCCATGCAAGGCATCAAATTGGTTAGGTAAATCAAGGCATCTAACTTAATGGCAAACCAGGCACAACCTCAGAAAGAGAACCTACCCAATCACGAAACATGATGAAATATTCTGATAACGCTTTGTAGGATGATGTGGTTGGATAGTCTGCTTGGACCTCTGTCCAAGAAAAGCAACCCAGCCTCTTCATCATCGCCTCCTCAATCTTCATGTACACTTTATGACTACAGACACAGAAATATAAAAGAGACTAGGTTAGACCAGAAGCATGGGAGGAGGGAAAAAGGATCTAAGAATAACATACATACTTATTGAGCTCAGTCACCATCTCCTCCAGGCTTAACTCCTTCGAGATTACCCTTGACAAAGTTGATATGATCAATGTATCATCCTTGATTCCTTGAAGGGCCCTCCATGGGGTCAGCTTCATGTCCTCAGGAGCCTCTTCAATTGAAAGGTCAACTTTCCTTCCCTTTCCCTTCAGATCAACTTGTGGGTCTGGCCTCGACTTTCGTTGCTTCTGGCCCTTGACCTCCTTGTTCTCCCACATTGTGAAAATTCTATCCTGTAGATCCCAGATCTCACCTGATCTGAATGCCAGTTGAAACCATGGATCATATTTCCTCAAAGCATCAGACTTTCTATTCTCATCCAATGCAATTCCAACCTCAATAAGGCATTGCTTTCGTAGATTGGGATGTATTCTTCCAGCTTCCTTCACAAGACAATCTTCATATTCATGGTGGAAGAACCGAATTCTCTCTATGGAGGACATTTTCTGCCTGTAGTCATTGTCGTTGTTGTGATCCCAAGCAAGAAGCTTGGCTTCCTCAGTTGTAAGACCAGCATATATCTTACACTCTGCATACCTAAAGAAAAATGTAGTAGGGTGCTCCTTCACTAACTGTCTACGAGCCTCTGCAGAGTGTGAACCTCCAATCACATAATAAGTGTAATCCTCAAACAAACCCTCATTGAACTCGTCCACACAGCTGCACTCATTCGGATCCACCATGACAAGGAATGGCACAACAGTAGCATGAGGATTTATTTTCATTTTCTTCTTAAGATTCCGGACGTGCAAATTATGTGGCTCCCTGATCTCAAGGGGCCTCCTCCCTGTGACTGGATGTATGGGTGGCCTGTGGATGATATTGATTGGCAGGTGGAACAACTGCCCCTTCTTCACAAATTTTCTTCTAGCTATGTCCTCCCTCATCTTATTCTGCTCAGTACCAAGAACACCAGATGCAAGCTCTCCACCAGGTGCAACAATTATGTCCCCAGAGCTAGAGCTTGAGTCAGAAAACTCCTCTTCTGAAATTATCTTCTTTTTCTTTTGGAGCTTTTTCTGCACGCTCTGCTTACCCCTTGCCTTTACAGGGGTCGTCTTCTTCTGTTGTGTTGGCATGATATTGCCCTGGATCCATGGCATCAGGTCCTTGATGAAATTCACTGAGTCTCTGCATATCTGAGCTAGCCCTTCTGGAACACAGCACTCTGGGCACAAGAAATCCATCTTGCATATGACATTTGTTAATCCTTTCGATGTCTCCACCAAGAAAAGCAGGTTGTCAGAATCTTCATCTTCATAATCCAGTTTGTAAACAAGGCCATACTGAAAACCTTGTGTTGTCGTGATCTTTCCTCTGCCATAAGCCCCTGTGAACACAAGGAGGACTGCATTCTTCTCTTCAACGTACTGAAGGCACCACTCTAGATTTGTCATGTCCCGAAGTGGACGATCTGTCCTCATGACCTCCGTCTCCCTAGACCTTTCCTTCATATTTGGATCCTCCTCCAGAATTTTTATGCTACTCTGTCCACCTGAGGATATTCCTAGTGGGTTGCTGGCCTTCTCAGAGGATAATGGTGCAATAATTTTCTTTGGTTTTGCTTGGTGACCAATGCCTTTGTCACGTTGCTGCTCACTAGAGCCCATGGTGACTCTGAGCTTCTTGAAGGGCCTTTCATCCTTGGACTCCGCATCCCTGAAGGCACTTGGAAATATCAGATCAAACGTAAATGTGGTTTTCAAAGGCCCAAGTCCATGCCAGGCATCGATTTTGAACTTCAAGTTGATGCCAGGCATCGATGTTTAAGTGCATGTTGATGCCGGGCATCGACTTTGTGTGCAAGTCGATGCCCGACATCGACTTGAGGGTGAAAGTCGATGCCAGGCATCGACTTGGGGGTGCAAGAGTCGATGCTTGGCATCGACTTTTGGGCCCAAGTCGATGCTTGGCATCGACTTTTGGGCCAAGTCGATGCTTGGCATCGACTTTTACCCTCAAGTCGATGCCTGGCATCGACTTGCACACAAAGTCGATGCCTGGCATCGACTTGGGCCCAAAAGTCGATGCCAAGCATCGACTTGGGCCCAAAAGCCGATGCCAAGCATCGACTTTGCACCCTAAAGTCGATGCCTGGCATCGACTTTTCAGTGCATGTTGATGCCGGCAAGTCGATGCTTGGCATCGACTTTTGGGCCCAAGTCGATGCCTGGCATCGACTTTCAGGTGTAAGTCGATGCCAGGCATCGACTTCGGGCTGCAGCTCGATGCAAGGCATCGACTTGCACCGAAAACTTGGGGCTGCAGGTCGATGCAAGGCATCGACTTGCAATCCTAAGTCGATGCCTGGCAACGACTTACACCTTAAAGTCGATGCCAGGCATCGAGCTGTACATGCTTTGGATCCATATTTCTAGAGGTAAGAAAAATAAATACCTAGAAATCAGACTTTTTACATAGACATACAGAGGGAATCTTTTTGGAATCTTTATTTATGGTATGATTTTGTCTACCTCTTGGTGCTTTTGCCAACATTCTTCTTCTCCATCAGACTTGGCTTGCTGGTATGCTGAGCTCTGTGCTCCATGGCTATCTGTGCTCTGCTGCTCTCTCTTGCTTGTGGATTTTGAAAATGCGAATGATCTCCTCCTCTGGTATTTATAGGCAATTGGGTAACTTGAACCAGAGACTAACTGGATCTAACTGAATGAGTCCAGTTGCTAACTAAATCTGTCAACTTATCTAACCAGGGAATAGCACCCACACAAATAGGCTGTTTCAGAGCCACTTTAATGAAGTATTCATAGACCCTTGCAACTATTTATATACATTTGCATAGAAATTACATTTCAATGGCAAGAGTATGGTATGTCCATGAGGATGTCTAAACTCATGTAGAGATTTTTTTCTTAGAATCTCTTTCTTGGGAGAAAATCAAGTCAAAGTTGTGTTAAATGTGGGAGACTAATGACATCTTTATAGTATTACCCTCCTCACTTTAGTTCATATTCACATTTTTCTTGTAACTCACTGTTGAAATGGAAAATCAATGTATGAATAAACATTCAAGTACAGAACCTTGCAACTATTTATATACATTTGCATGGAAATTAAACTTCAATGGCAACAGTATGGTATGTACATGAGGATTTCTAATCTCATGTAGAAGTTTTTTCTTAGAGTCTGTTGCTTGGGAGAAAATCAGGTCTAAGTTGTGAGATTAATATCTTTATAGTTTTATCCTCCACACTTTAGTTCATATTCACATTTATCTTCTAACACATTGTTGAAATGGAAAATCAATGTATGAATAAACATTCTGTGTACCTCTTTTACACATAATTCTTTTTTAATATACTTTCATCTACCTCTTTGATATCTAGCCAAGACCACAATAAAACCTAATCCTTGAAATCTTAACCAAATGTAAAATTTCTTCTTGTATAGTGTTCAATGGCATAGCATATTCCAGTTGGAACTCAACTTGGATATATTCCAGTTGTAAAATTTCTTCTTGTAAAATTTCTCCAAACAATTTTATTATATATTCCTGTTGGAACTAAACTTGGATATATTTTGATTCATTCACAATGCTTATACTCAATGACTCATATGTAGTTAGAAATAAACTGTGTTTCTCATTTGAATCAAAAGTGAATCAAATCTTTGGTTCCCTTATTAGTGTATATTTGAGTAATTAAGTGATTTGATGTAATTTGATGTTTAATGTTATTTAATGTACTTAAATAAGCTTTTGATTTCATATCTTCTTGATGTGACATTTGATGTGACATCTTCACTTGATCTCGGATTTCTACTTATTTAGAAAGGTCATTCATCTTCAGTCTTCTGTGAACTCAGTGAAGATGAGCTCAATCTTTTCAGTGGATGCTTGGGCATCAGCTTCCTCTGCTCATATTGATTCATTGTTCTCAGTTGAACCTTTCCAGAGAAGTGATGATCCCTATGATTTAGAACGTGCTGATGATTCCATGTTTTCTGTTGAGTCATTTAAGTTATCCAATTCACAGTGCAATGCTGCTCAACCAAATGCACCTCTTGATCTCGCATCTGATCCAACCATTGATCTCCCTTCTGACTCAAGTGCATGTGGAGCAACGAAAAAGCAAAGCAAGCTCAATCTACGATTTAAAAGAAGGTCTCGTGAAGTAAGTCGAAAAAGATTTAAATTTCTTACTTCAGATAGACAGATTGCATTGGATATTGTGAAGCATTGTTGTGGTTTGAAATGTTTGTATAATTTAGGAATGAAGAAACTAAAGCACCTAAGAGAAAAATTCCTCCATTTAGATAGTGAAAGGCAAGATATATACATTGTTTCTTGCATGCAAATGATTGAGGATAACATGTCAGTAACGCGTGTTGGTTTTGAATATTTCTTTACTCAAGGGATGCCATGCTGTAGGGCTGCATTTAAAATTGCAATGGGTGTAGGAAATTTTAGAATACATAGGGTTCAACAAGGGTTTTTGAATGGGGATCTCATTTTGGATACGTTCCATGTTGGGACCAAAGGATCTGTTGGACGTCATGCAATGAATTGGATGATGAACTATTTTAGCTTGCATTGTGAAGTTATGCCTACAACTGGAAGGTTGCACTTGTCAGATAACTTTACTCGTCGAGAGGTATTTCAAATATATAGAGAAGACATGGAAAATAGAAATGAGAAGTATGTGTTGTATCATCACTTTACTCGATTATGGAAGGAAGAGTTTAACAATGTTTCTATTCCTCGTAAAGTTAGAATGGGTGAATGTTCAGTTTGCGCCACTTTGAAAAAGATGGCAAAAGGGGCTACAACACCACAGGAAAAGCATAATTTTAAAAACCTTCTTAACAACCATCGTGACAGTCAAGAATTAGAGAGAAAGAAAGCAATTCATCATCGAAGTAAGGCACTCAGAAATCCGGAGCGTTATATGTGTTTGTTGATCGATGGTATGGATCAAAAAAAAACTTGTTTGCCACATTTTTATCGCATCCCTAAGGACATTGGAAATGAAGTCCTTGTGCAAATGCATTTGGTTTGTACTTTGGTATACAATGGAACTGTAATGTCCAAGGTTTTCTTCACATATCCGAATGTGCATAATGATCCAAACCTTACAGTTACTCTCATTCATCGTGTTTTGCAAACATGGAAGGGTCTTTTGCCACCAACTCTATATTTGCAACTAGATAATACTGCAAGAGAGAATAAAAATTCTACAGTCTTTGGATATTTAAGCATGCTTGTTGAAAAACAGGTATTTCAGAAGGTTAAGGTAAATTTTCTTCTGGTTGGCCACACTCATGATCACATTGATCAAATGTTCAGTACTTTCTCTAAGAAGTTGGCACGTAACAATGCTTTTACTCTTCCGATTTTATCTGAGCTGATTTCAGAAGCATATACTCCAAAACCAGAAGTTGAACACCTCACACAGATTTATGACTTTAAGCACTTTTGCTCAATGGGCCTTGATAATAGTGCTAAGGTTTTGGCTCCATTGCACAATATTAGTTTCAACCATGTATTCTTGATGAGGAGGGTTGATGAAATAACCCTTTTATTTGCAAAGCAGTATTCATCTTCTCTTG
>CM035413.1:55217830-55225330 GCA_020310875.1 Ceratopteris richardii
TGGACACATATTTTTCAGCCTTTAGTTCCAAATTATTCCTTAGTTGAGAAGGAACATAAGCATAGGCTAAACAACCAAATACTTTGCAATGAACCAATGTAGGTCTCTTACCCCACCAAGCTTCATATGATGTCATACCCTGCAAATCTTTGCATGGTAGCCTATAAACCAAGTATGTGGTTGTAATTCACAGCCTCAACCCACAGATAATTAGGGTAATTCTTCTATTTCATCATTGATCTTGCAAACTCAACAAGAGTTCTATTTCTCCTTTTTGCTACACCATTTTGTTGAGGAAAGTACCTGCAAGTAACTTCTCTCTTTATACCTGCATTCCACAAATAATCACTGAATTCATTTGAGAAATACTCTCCCCTCAAAATTTAGTTTCAATCTCTTCAATATTTGTCCTGTAACCCTTTCTGTATATACATGATAGTGTTTAAATGTGCTAAATACTTCTGACTTATCTTTGATCACATAAATAGTGATCCACCTAGTAGCATAATCAACATAAATGACATAATATCTTGAATCATTTATGCTAAATTCATTTGAAGGGACCCATACATCTGTATGCACCAATTCAAGTCTTTATAAATACATGAATCCATGTTTGTTATATGATTGCTTATGAGCCTTACCTAATTGATATGCTTCACATCTGTATGTCATGTGTTGACTTGCAACATTAGGTAATCCAAGTACTGAACCATCGTACATCATCTCTTTAATACCTCTTTCATTGAAGTGTCCAAGCCTTTTGTGCAAAGATCCAACTCAGATATCTTTTGCTCTCCATATGTGAACAAGGCATGTCCAACGTTACCTTGCACCTTCAATGTGAAAATTCTTTCTTCTTTCTTTCTTGTAACAATGTGCTTATACTGTTGAATAGGGCCTTCAACATAAACTCCATCATTAGTGAACCTCACCTCATATCGTTTTTTTTCCACAATTTGTCCTATAGTAATCAAATTCTTTGAAATTGGAACAATATACAAAACCTTACTCAAAAGATTACTTCTATCTTTGGCCTTTATTGATCCAATAGACTTCACCTTGTGCTTTGTATTGTCACCTATTTGAACTGTATGATCCACTATTGGAGACCTCTTAATCTCCAAAGATTTGATCTACACTGACTTAAGAGCACTTCTATGTCAGTTATAAACCAAACTTTACACAAATATTTTTCTTCTTTACCAAAACTTTCATCAACACTTCTTTGAGTGAAGAAATGTTTACTCCAGAAAGTCTGCTTCAGAAATCAACTTCATTACCTGCACAAAACTCCAAATTTCTTCAAGTAAATGATGCACAAGTATTTGCAATACCTTTGCGCAATCATACTAGTCATTAGTTCTCAAAACTAATCACCAAAAGTTTAATTTGATCATTAAGATCAAAAGTATATCATAACTGTCTCTTAGAAGTAGCGCCTTCGACATAGTCAACTTCTTAAGTTGATTTCTCCCAATCTGAAACCCGTTTTGCTAAATGCTTCTAGCCATAGCTTCCTTATCTCCTAACTTAGATTTTAAGTGCTCACTCATCAAAAACTTTATAGTATACACTCAGATCTAAGCAAAACACTGAGACGGAAAAGTGCGCTACTCTCAGACTTCAGTTTTCATTTCTACATACAAATGTTCCTATTGATCATTCTCACAGTAGGAGAGGAATTAGATTCTGAAACTCTAGACATAGCTTTATTAGTTTCTCAATTAGATGTGTACAAAAGGAATTCTGATCCACATGATCAGACAGAGAGCACTCAGAGAAAAACCCGTCGTCATATTCTGGGAAAAAACTCTCTACACATCTCTAAGGAGTTTGTCATCTACAAATGACTCTCATACATATTTCTTATCATCATTAACTTATATATACACGATTTTAGACTGATCCCGTGTCTATGACATTACTCTTTATCATCCTAAGGATCTAGCTATACTCAGTTTACAAAGATTTCCACTTATATGTACATATGTGTACAAGACATCATTCTGAAATCTCCTTCAATTTCTCAAGTATCTTTCTTCACTTCATTCTGACCATAAGACTTCTTCAAGATCTGTATAATCACCAATTTGTGATTGGCTTGTTCCAACAGCTCCCCCTCAATCACTAATTGTGATTATTCCATTCTTCTTCACTCCTTCCATCTCCTTGAATCTCTGTAGCTTAGGTCCATCCAAGCTCTTTGTCATCATATCTGCCACTTCTTCTTTTGTTGAGGTATACATCACTTCAATCTCTTTATCAAGTACCTTTTCCCTCAAGAAATGATACTGAATCTCTATGTGCTTAGTCCTGGCATGAAAAACAGGGTTAGCTGCCAAATACAAAGAACTCATATTGTCTCCAAAAATAATTGGAGTACTATGATCAGTTTCAAAACTCTTCATCAAGGTCTTCAACCATATCACTTCCTTTGCAGCTTCTACCATTCCTTTATACTCAGCTTCTGTGGATGATAAAGCAACTGTATGTTGCTTCTTTGAACACCAAGAAACTAGTTTATCTCCAACATAACAAAGATACCCATGAGTAGACCTTCTATCATCTGAGTCACCTGCCCAATCTGCATCACTAAACACTTTAATTCTTGTGTCAGAAGTGAAACCATAGTACAAACCTTCACTTAGGGTTCCTTTGATATATCTCAGTACCCTTTGGGCTGCAATCCAATGAGTCTTCTTTGGACAATGCATAAATTGTGACAACACACCTACTGCATATGATAAATCTGGTCTTGTCAAGGTAGCATAGATTAAACTACCTACCAAACTCTGATATTTCTTCATATCATTGAATTCTTCACCTCCATACCTGCTTAATTTATGATTTACCTCCAATGGTGTAGTTGAAATCTTGCAATCTTCCATATTAAACTTGACTAGAAGATTCTTCAAATACCTCTCTTGTGAAACATATACTCCATGTTGAGTATACACAATCTGCATTCCTAGAAAATAAGATAAGTTTCCCAAATCACTTATCTTAAACTCCTTCTCTATTTGCCTTTTGAGTTCATTGATTCCTTGAGCATCTGTTCCTGTGACAATAATATCATCAACATAAATGCACATGTAAATGTATCCATTTTCACTTGCCTTCACTAGCAAGCTACTATCTGCCTTTGATGCTTGAAATCCACATTCATTCAAGAACTTGACAAGCCTATAATTCCAAGCTCTTGGGGCCTGCTTCAACCCATACAAAGCTCTCTTGAGCTTACACACATAATCTGATCCAATTGAATTCTCAAAACCTTCTGGTTGCTCCATATATACTTCATCTGCAATGTATCCATCTAAAAATGCATTTTTCACATCCAATTGTGATAATTTCCAATTTTTCACATCCCTTACAAGCAGCAATAGCAATCAATGTTCTAATTGTAGACATTTTAGCAACAGGACTAAAGGTTTCATCATAATCTACCCCATAAGTTTGGGCATAACCTTTGACCACAAGTCTAGCCTTGTATCTAGACACCTTACCATCTGCAAACCTTTTTGTTTTATATACCCACTTACATCCAATGACTTTCTGATTCTTTGGTCTTGGTACTAATTCCCAAGTTTCATTTTCAAGTAGAGCATCATACTCTTCCTGCATTGCCTTTTCCCAATTATGTTTACCTTTGGCTTCTTCATAAGTGGTTGGATCTTCTTCTGTCTTCACAATGTAAGCATAATCTTTTGTTGTTAGGAAAGATGTATCATAACTATACCTTATAGGTTCTTTCCTTTCCCTTGAGGATCTTTTGATTTCTGCACTTCTCGAAGTTTCTGCCTCATTTGATTCTGGATCAAACCTTGGCCCTTCTTCTACATGATCCTGCAATCTACTTTTAGAGTCAACATCATCAATACTTTCTTCATACACTTTTACTTTTGCCTTTCCTTTCCTTTGTATCTCTTCAACACCTGCATAATCATTTGTTGATCCTGTATACCATGTATTTTGCTCATCAAATGTCAGATCTTTTGTAACAAGAAATTGCTTTGTGGATGGACTCCACAACCTGTAACCCATCTGTCTATCATCATATCCAATAAACACATACTTCTCTGCTTTTGGTTCTAGCTTGTGTCTTAATTGTGAAGGAACATAAGCATATGCTACACATCCAAATACTTTACAATGATCAAGAGTAGGTTTCTTACCCCACCATGCTTCATAGGGGGTTCCTCCATCCAAAGCTTTACAAGGTAACCTATTCACAAGGTATGTTGCAGTATTAATGGCTTCTGCCCATAAGTAATTTGGACAATTCTTTTCCTTCATCATGGCTCTTGCAAATTCTACAAGAGTCCTATTTCTCCTTTCTGCTACTCCATTCTGTTGAGGAGAGTACCTGCAAGTTACTTCTCTTTTGATACCTGCATTCCACAAATAATCATCAAAATCTTTAGAGAAATACTCTCCCCCTCCATCTGATCTTAACCTCTTAAGCTTTTGCCCTGTGATTCTTTCTGCATAAGCATGAAAATGTTTGAATGTCTTGAAAACTTCTGATTTATCCTTGATTACATATAAAGTAATCCACCTGGTTGCATCATCAACAAACAATACATAATATCTGGATCCATTTATGCTATAGTCCCTTGAGGGACCCCATACATCTGTATGAACCAATTCAAGCATATTTGAATACTTGTACCCTGATTTGTTGTAAGAACCTTTATGTGCTTTACCTAATTGACAAGCTTCACACTTGTACACCATGTGTTGTCCTTCAACATTCGGCAATCCAAGCACCACCTGATTCTTTGACATTACTTTTATAGCTCTCTCATTGAAATGACCTAGCCTTTTATGCCATAGGTCTAATTCAGATACCTTTTGACTTCCATAAGTAAATAATGCATGTCCCACATTACCTTGGACTTTGAGGGTAAAAAATCTTCCTTCCTTTTTTCCTGCAATTATGTTTCTATATCCCTGATTTGGATCAATCTTACCTCATATCCTTTCTCCACAATTTGCCCTACACTTATCAAATTTTTAGGAATAGTAGGAACATAAAGTACCTTACTCAAAAGTGTACTTCCACTCTTTGTCTTCACTGATCCAATGCTCTCCACTTTATGTTTGGTATTGTCACCTGTTTGAACTGTATGTCCATTCACCTTTGCTTCCATATCAGTCATCAAGGATAGATTCCCACTCAGATGGTTACTACATCCTGAGTCAATATAAAACACTCTTTGATCTTCTCCCACTGATTCATGAGTTGCATTCAAGATAAGAGTCATGTCATCCTTCTGATCTGATGCATAATTATAATAATTGTTGTTGTAGGACTGAGATTGGAAGTTTCTTCCACCTCCTCTACCATATGATGTCCTACCACCTCTTCCTCTGAAATTGCTTCTTTGGTTTCTGCCTCCTCTACCTCTTTGATTATAATTCTGATTATTGCTTCCACCATTTTGATTATTATACCAACAATCATTTGCCAAATGATTGGTTCTGCCACAAATCCAACAAGCTTTAGCATTATCTTTGTTCTTACCTCCTCTTCCTTTACCTCTGAAATTCATCTTTCCTTTTGTGAAGTTAGCTTGACTTGAAGTCCCTTCATCATCAGTCGATTGCTTTCCTTTGCCATTCTTTTTCTTGTCCTTGGAGTACATAGCTTGGCTTGCACTTCTATCATTGTCTCCTTTAATGTCCTGCTCAAAAGTTAGCATGTGTCCTAGCAATTGATTAAGATCAGGAGTAAAGTGATCAAGTGACAACTCTATGGACAATATGAAAGGCTTCCACTTCTCATCTCCTCTCAAACCTGTAAGTATTTGTCTTACCAACTTTTCCTCTTCAATGTCTTCATCCACTGCTCCCAAGCTATCTGCAATATCCTTCATCCTTGCCACATAATCAGAAATTGATTGTGAGCTCTTCTTCTTGAAGGTTGTGAACTCAGCCCATAGTGAGGACTTCCTTGACTTAGTTGTATTTTGGAAATGCTCTTCCAAAGCATTCCAAACATCTGTTGCACTTTCCAAACCTCTAATGTGAGGTAAAAGATAATCATTTACAGCCATGTAAATGATACTCCTTGCTTGAGCATCCTTTCTCATCCAAGTCTTCAAAATTGCAAGCTCCTCCCTAGTTGGAATACTAGGATCTGAAAATTCAGGCTTTTCTTCTTCTCCTGTAATGAATGCCATCAAATCTTTGCTCATGAGGTGTGCCTCCATCCTCATGGACCATGCTGGATAGTTCTCCCTATCTAGCTTATCAATCTGCAAGCTTTCTCCCATCCTTGACCTTCTGTATCTGCAATTACTATGGTTTATGAGGATAAAGTGTACCTTTGATATAAGCTTTGTCCTTCTTGATTCTTTTCAAACTCGTGCTTTGAACTTCTACAGGTTATCTTCAATAATTTGTCCTTGTCCTCCTTTGATTTTGAAGACCTTCAATATTTGCACCAATCGAAACTTCAGTTGTCTTTTCTTCTCTTGTATTGCACCTTCAACTCTGATACCACTGTTGGAGACCTCTTAATCTCCAAAGATTTGATCTACACTGACTTAAGAACACTTCTATGTCAGTTATAAACCAAACTTTACACAAATATTGTTCTTCTTTACCAAAACTTTCATCAACACTTCTTTGAGTGAAGAAATGTTTACTCCAGAAAGTCTGCTTCAGAAATCAACTTCATTACCTGCACAAAACTCCAAATTTCTTCAAGTAAATGATGCACAAGTATTCGCAATACCTTTGCGCAATCATACTAGTCATTAGTTCTCAAAACTAATCACCAAAAGTTTAATTTGATCATTAAGATCAAAAGTATATCATAACTGTCTCTCAGAAGTAGCGCCTTCGACATAGTCAACTTCTTAAGTTGATTTCTCCCAATCTGAAACCCGTTTTGCTAAATGCTTCTAGCCATAGCTTCCTTATCTCCTAACTTAGATTTTAAGTGCTCACTCATCAAAAACTTTACAGTATACACTCAGATCTAAGCAAAACACTGAGACGGAAAAGTGCGCTACTCTCAGACTTCAGTTTTCATTTCTACATACAAATGTTCCTATTGATCATTCTCACAGTAGGAGAGGAATTAGATTCTGAAACTCTAGACATAGCTTCATTAGTTTCTCAATTAGATGTGTACAAAAGGAATTCTGATCCACATGATCAGACAGAGAGCACTCAGAGAAAAACCCGTCGTCATATTCTGGGAAAAAAACTCTCTACACATCTCTAAGGAGTTTGTCATCTACAAATGACTCTCATACATATTTCTTATCATCATTAACTTATATATACACGATTTTAGATTGATCTCGTGTCTATGACATTACTCTTTATCATCCTAAGGATCTAGCTATACTCAGTTTACAAAGATTTCCACTTATATGTACATATGTGTACAAGACATCATTCTGAAATCTCCTTCAATTTCTCAAGTATCTTTCTTCACTTCATTCTGACCGTAAGACTTCTTCAAGATCTGTATAATCACCA
>CM035413.1:55230330-55240330 GCA_020310875.1 Ceratopteris richardii
GCAAATGTGTGCTCAAACTCTACACCACAAGTGGTGAGAGTTATTCCTTCTAGCAAGCCTAAGGGTCTTTCGATATGACCATCAGCCATCTGCAATTTCATTCTTGTGGGCCTGAGTGCTGGATTGCCCCAACGCTTCCATAGGGAAGTGGTAGCAATTGCAACTCCTGCACCTGAGTCGAGAATTGCCTTGGTTGTGTATCCTTGATGGGTAATGGGGAGGTAGGTGTTTCCTTCCTCACCTTCACTCATATCTCCTATCTTATCCAAAGGTATCTCTGGCACTGTGCGATGAGATCCTACCTGGGAACATGGTTTTACTACTTCAGGCACTTGATTGGCGACATGTTTCCATAATTCTGGCCTGACCTTGAGTAGCTCTTCTAAAGTGAGATTGCACTGCACTTTAGTGTTTTTCACTACCTCCGTGTTCCTAGGTATGACTGAATCTTCGTTTCTTACCATGACAATGGGTGCTCTCATACAACTTGACTTAGCTTCCCATGGGCCTATGAAGTGGGGTAATTCTTGTAAAGAGTTAGACTCAAAGTCTCATCTTTCGTGAGATTGGGTGCTCTCCTGCTCCTCATAAATGGATGGGATGTCTTGTGGGAATTGGTCGTGTGCATCATCCACAAGTTCAATGGGAGGAGGGACTTCACTCTCTTTAGCCCATTTGCCTTCTTGAATCTCTCGGAGGAATTCTGGTGTGAACCGATTCATAGAAGAGGATGTGTCTGGCTCCATAGAGTTAGGCACATAGGCTTCCTGGGCAGGCAGGCTTTCTCTTTTACTTGCCTTGCCCTCATCCCAAGAGGCGGGTTCCTTTTCTGATTGTGCTATTAGCCTCTCTATCCTTTCTAATAGTCCTTCAAAGTGCAACTGCGTTTTGGCTGAGCTAGAGATGTTAAAGAGGCGACTGGCTTCAAACATAGCTTGAGCCAATTCCACCATTTTGGCACAGATTTTGGTTCGTTCAAGCTCTAGCTCCACCCTAGGGTAACATTTTTCATGATCGATAACGTTTGGCCCTTCTTGGATTTTGGCCTGATATGCCGTAAGCATCATGTTAAGGTCCTCAGGAGTGGGATCTGCTAAGACTGATCCTACTCTAGGGGGTTGTGGTATTATGTGAGGTGGGTTGGACGGTGGTGGATCAGATGGAGATGGGATTGGAGGTGGTGGAGTGGTGTGAGAGGGAGGTTGAGATGTTAGTTCAATTAGTTTGGCTCTCGTCTCTCTTAGGCTTTCCTCAAGTTCACTCATCTTCTTTGCCCATTTCCTTTTCATTCTTTCGCGGCTATCTCTCCATGCCCTTATCCGTTTCTTGGCCATGCTCTCTCTTTCACTAACCTCGGCACTCTTCTCTTGGCTTACCGCGTGATTCTGCTGCAAGCCCTGAGCTCTCGTGACCACGTGCACTGATGCAGTGGAGGTTACACTTCCTGTTGAGTCTACTACTAACCCAATAACATTAATAGGAGTGATTTTAGGCATATTATTGGGATCCTTTGGGCAATCTCGTAAGAGATGCTCTTTTCCACAATCTTGGCAAAAGCCCTAGATCATCACTGCCTGGGTTTGTGTAGGTGCAGGCATTGGGCAATCACGAATGAGGTGATCTCCCTGACATCTATAGCATGGTCCTCTGAGGAATGGGGGTCTTACCTGCCTAGGCGGAGGTCTAGGGTTGGGATTAGTGTACATGACATTCGAATACTCTAGATCTCAACTTGGTTCACTTGGCTCTTCAGAATAATATGACTCATTATGCTCAGGTGACTGCATGTAGTAGGCCTGGGGGCTATCTATATGTGTTGAATCAACGCTACGGTCGCTCGGGTCACTTTCTATCAGCAATGGGGTTACTGGCACTATGGATCTATTCAAGTTCTCTTCTGCAGCTGCGTACTTTACAGGGATCACATTAGCTGGAGCAGGGGGTTGTTGGGCTAGCACCGGCTGAGGCCTTTGTTGGTTTTGGTAGGGTTGCTGATATGGTTGTTGGGGCCTACCGTAGTGTTGTGGTGGATATTGGTTTTGGTATCTACCCTGTTGTGGATAGGGCTGAGGGTAAGGTTGTCTAGCCACTTGCTTATTGTATGGACAGTCTTGTGCTGTGTGATTTGTGTATCTTCGTTCTATGGTGCAGTAATGGCTACTAGGATTTACTTGGGGTTGGGCCATGATGGGACACACATTCGCCATATGGTCCCCTCCACAAGTATAGCATCTTTTTACTAGGGCAAATCTCGGGATTTGTTTGCTAGAGACACCTAGTTTTTGAGCTACTTTCTCAGCAAGCTCCTCAATTGATGTGGATTGCGAGGAAGAGAGGCTAGAGGCACTATCCGAGTCTTTGTAGATTTTGGAAAGCTCTAACTCCTCCCCTAGGTTATCCTCAATATCGATGCACATGCGTACACACTCTTCTATCATCCTAGGGTCCTTCAAGTACACATATGACCTCAATTTTGTACTTAGCAATCCATCCAGGAATAATGCCACTTGCTTGGCTGGAGTGGGTAACTCAGGGATAGGGCATCTCTCAAGATATTGCCTAAATCTTCTTCCTGCAAGTCTAACTGTTTCTTGGGGGGTCGGCTTGAAGCTATGTATCAATGAGGAAGTATTATGCCTTATCCCACTCTTAGAGAATTCAGTGATAAAAGCCTCTAAGAGTTGGTCTATGCTCCTGAACTGTCTCTCGTTCAATGGTTGAAACAATGTGAGGGCTGTGTTCCTAAGGATTAGACCAAAGGCATTATACTGAGTGAATAGGTCCTTACCTTGTTCCGCTCTCAAGACTTGCCTAAACTCAGCCACATGATCATATGGGTCTCCTGTGCCATCGAAGTAGTTCTACATGGACTTAACTAGCTGGGTAGGTCTCAAAGTCCTTGTGTGCTCTCTAGGCCTTGCTAGAGGGAATTCATCCGCATTCCTTTGGTTCCTTGGGGCTCTAAGTCCCTCAGGTTCCACTCTATTTGTTTCCGTTCTCGTTCTTTCTCTTCCCACTGGGTTGGCAAAGCTTACTTCCGGCCTATCTCTATGTCTGTCTCTTTGAGCTCCATGAGCCTGGGATGTTCCAGCTCTAGGGTGGCCATAGGACACATTAGATCTTGTGTGGGGGAAAATAAATTCACCCTTCCAAGTGTAAGCATGCCTATCATGTTCTGTAACCACAAAGATCCTCTCTGAAGTGTGATCTAAGTAGGTCACTCTGCCTGGGCTATCAGGATCCTTGAACTCATAGATCATGATTTTTCCTACATCATTTGACCTATCAGATTTATACCTCCAAAAGGCTTCATCAGTCTCTCGGTTCAAGAGTAGGTCTATGCTTCTATTGTCCTAGGGAACCCACTCGAGATTGAGGATTCTTGTTAGAACTGATTTACCTCGAGGAGTTCTAGGCTCTCCACCTATATTTCCTTGCTCTAGCTCACCTATGTCCGCTTCGGGGATCACGTTTCCAAATTTGTTTGTCCTATCTAGGTGACTGGTGACTACATAAATGGTTCCCTCTTTGTCAAGGTATGCTCCATTTTCAAACTTGACAGCTGGGTGTTCTAGTCCAATGGATTGGTCAGGATTTTTAATCTGGACCACGGATCTTCCTAGGCCGTCCTCATAGATGCTAGCACCTAATCGGTTGGTCCTAAGGTATTCCAACTGTGTCTTGTAAGGGCCTTCCACCCTATACAAATATGGCACTCCTGAACTTCCCGTAGGTCTCTCCATACCTTGAGACATCTTTGATTCACTAGTCTCAGAGCTAGGGTAATGCGAGTGGTGACTCAACTGCTGGGCCCAAGACCTAGCAGTATGACTGACTCTAGCCTCTGAAGACCTAAGACTCTGTCTATCTCTTCCTAGGTGTCTTCCTAACCTCAGGTTCATATGCCTAACTAAGCAATCCCAATTTTTACCCCAAAGTACAACCTCGTTGCCGATCAATTTGTAGCAATCACTTGGTTCTTTTTAGTTGATTATCGTGTTTATGATCTTGTCTGATATCACGTCGTCAGGAATACTTGAGTGATTTTCGCACTTTAGTTTATTCGTTCCACGTTAAGTTATTTTCCGTTAAGTTATTGACCGTACAGAGATTATGTTTTTAGCTTGAACTAAGAGTATTTAGGTAGTCTTTAACTTGATAAATGCCTATCGTCGCCTTGGCTTACTTATAGCACTATTCGTACTTAGCCTGAGCTAGGAAATGACAAAGGGAGCTGAGAATTTCCAACCTTAAGTCCCTTTCAGGGGTTGCCCTTGTGTGCCCAGGAAACGCGTTCCCAAGCTTGCAATTACAATTGCTTAGAATGCCCTTCAACGCTCTCAATAAGCATGTAACAATCCCAAAGTTAGCTCAAGAATTCAAGTCAACTGAGAGAACAATTCACTTTCATTCATGTAATCCACATATCCATTTGCACCATGTCTTTATTGAAAACAATTCTCGGGATCCCTGAGTTTTCTTCCCCGTCGATATGGTACTCCCCACGAGCTTTCCAACAAAACAAAAATCACAACAAACGGATTTCGTATGAGAAAGTTATGCTAGTTCAGGGTTTTGGGGCTAAAACAGGGTTCAAACGGGCTAACAGGCAAAGAGGACTTCTCAAATTATTTTCTTATGGCCTCCCTATGTGCTTTAGAGCTCAATATTCATGCCCAAAATTAGCCAAAATCATGATTACCTTATTTGCTTTGATACCACTGTTGGAAGTGATGGTTAGATGCACTCAAGAAATGAGTTGATGCTACAAAACCTGCTTCACACCTACCCTCCTTTGATTCCAGAAATGCTTAGTAGACTTCTTGAGCTTCCAAATGACACCAAAATATGATATATGTACTTTGGAAATGATTTGACTAATGATTAGATCAAAACAGACAAGTTTGTACTTCACTAGACTTGAAAACTTTCTATTTTGGTCTTGATACCTGCTCAGTTTTTTACTCAGTATGACCAGCACACTTACAATTGGTCTAATTCCTTCTGGACATATTCAAGTAGCTTAACAAGCTTCCATTTGCAAGTGGAATGAGAGAAAATGATAAATCATACTCAGAGAAATCACTTTAGCAAAATAAGGTACACCCCCGACTTTTTAGGAGACTTACAGTCACAGACCAGTGAGCACCTCGACTGTAATTTCTCTGTAATGGTTGATCCAATGACCTTGAAATTTTTTAGGTATATAGTAGACTTTGAGCTGAATCCAATGCACTTTGAATCATCAAATTTGGTTCAGTAGATCTTGAGATATGCCCTGTTGAAGTTGACAGACTTGAGGTAGATGACTCAGAGAAACCAGAGTTGAAAAATGTGAATGTATCTATTGATTAATGTAAATGTACAAGCTCATTAGCATGACAAGCATAGCTAAATGAGGTATTGTGGTGTAAGCTAAGATATAGCACTAACACACACACAAATACAAGAGTAGAATGCCTCGGGAGGTGAGCTCAATGAGTGAGTCTAACCCGCGAGTTTTTTTCACAGCTTTTATAAGACTTGATTGGTCATTTGAATTTGAAATTCAAATTGAAGCTCCCTAAAATCTCTCCACTAAACTTAGGGAGATATTCTCTCCATCACAACATTCAAGTTTCGACGACTTTCTCAAGTAGGTGTGATTACAAGATATTCCAAAGTCACAATGACTTTTACAATAACTAAAAAGTGAGAACTCATAAGCATGAGTTTCTATGGCTCAATCTTCAAGAATTAATCCAAGCTTTATGTAATGTCTTCAAGGTATAAATCAAAGCCAAGTGTGAAGGCTTGATTTACACCAACAATAGATAGATAGATAGATAGATAGATAGATAGATAGATAGATAGATAGATAGATAGATAGGTACGTAGGTAGGTGGTTAGGTAGATAGATAGATAGATAGATAGATAGACAGACAGATAGATAGATAGATAGATAGATAGATAGATAGATAGATAGATAGATAGATAGATAGATAGATAGATAGATACATAGATAGATAGATACATAGATAGATAGATAGATAGATAGATAGATAGATAGATAGATAGATAGATAGATAGATAGATAGATAGATAGATAGATAGATAGATAAATAAATGGATGGATGGATGGATGGATGGATGGATCGATAGGTAGATAGATAGATAGATAGATAGATAGATAGATAGATAGATAGATAGATAGATAGATAGATAGATAGATAGATAGATAGATAGATAGATAGATAGATAGATAGATGTTGGTGCATATCAAGCCTTCACACATTGGCTTGGAACATTGGAACTTTGAAGATGGATTTGGAACCTTTGAAAGATATCTCTTCATGAAGGATAAGGCATAGGAACTCATACTTATGAGTTATTATCTTTTACCCCTTGTAAAAGTCTACTTGACTTGACATTTATTTGTAATCACTTGAAGTCATTCACCTACCTCATTAGTCGTGGAAAAGAGAATAGTTAAGTGGAGTGAATATCTCCCTACTTTTAGAGGAGAGATTCAAGGGAGCCTAAGTTTGAATTTGAAATTCAAATCACAATCAATTCCTATAAAAACTCCATTTGAAAAGTCGCGGTTAGTTCACTCATTCTAGCTCACTCCCCGAGGCATATCTTCATTGTAACTGAGTGTGTGTTAGTGCTACTCCATAGCCTACACCACCACACCTCAATTAGCTATGCTTGTCATGCTATTGAGCTTGTACAATCTTATTAATCAATAGATATACACACATTTCTCATTTCTGGTTCTGTGTGTTAACTTCTCCAAGTCTGTCAACTTCAAAGGAGCATATCTCAGGATCTACTGAACCAAATCAAGAGATCTATAGCTCATTGGAACCAGCTCAAGGTCTTCTACAAGCATACAAAATCTCAGAGGATTTCATTCAGCTATTTGGGAGAAATCCGCTTCGAAGTGCACACTAGTCTGTGTCTGCAGAGTTCCTAAAAAGTCGGGGGTGATTATAATTTTGCTAAACTTATTTCTCAGTGCATAGTTTATCAATTGAAGTGATTCCACTTGTGATTGGTAGCTTACTAAGGTACTTTAATACTCCCAAAAGGAATTGTTCCAATTTTAAGTGTGCTGGTCACACTGAACAAAAGTCTGAGCATGTATCACTACAGGAATAGAAAGTTTTTTCTTGATTCTTGAAGTACCAAGTTATCTGTTTTGGTTTGATCATTACCCAAACCATTTTCAAAGTACATATATGGTTTCTTTGTGTCATTTGGAAGCTAAGCAAGTGTACTAAGCATATCTGAAGAAAAAAGAGGGCAGGTGTGAAGCAGGTTTTGCAGCACCAACTGATTTCCTGAGTGCATCCAATCATCACTCTCAATAGTGGTATAAGAGCAAAGAAGGTAATCATGGGTGATGGTTTCCCTTCATTCATTGACAAATTGGACAGAAATAATTACCAGGCTTGGTCATTGAGAATGAAGACCTATCTACAAGGGAGAAGTCTATTTGGATACATATCAGGAGATGAGGAGTTGCCCTCATTCAAGACTAGAGGATTACCTACAAAGGATGAACATGAAAGGCTCAACCAATGGTGTGCAAAGGATGCTTTGGCAAGGTCTTATCTCTTAAACTCTATATCTGACTTTCTTTTACCTCATGTAAGGAACTGTAAGACTTCCCAAGAGACTTGGGAAACCTTGTCAAATTATTTTTCTTCCAACACAAGGGCTAGGAAGAATCAATTATGGATTGAGTTCACAACTCTTAGGAAGCAGCCCAAGCAATCAGTCTCAGAGTATGTGACAAAGATTAAAGATGTGGCAGACCAACTAGCAAGCATTGGAGAGGAAATTGAAGAGGAGCAAATAGTCAGGCAAGTGACAAATGGACTCAAGGCAGATGATAAGTGGGAAAGTTTCACCACTGCAATGGACCTCTATATGGACATGCATACCCCTGATCTCACAACACTCATGGGTCAACTATTTACACATGAAGCAAAGTTTACAAAGGCTGGAGATCGATCAAAAGGTAATAACCCCTCTGCTCTCTATACTGATAAGAAAATTAAAGATAAAGGCAAGAAGAAACAGGATGAAGAAGGCTCTACCTCTCAAGCTAATTATGCAGGGAGAGGTAGGTCATCTAGAGGAAGAGGCAGAGGAGGTAAGTCAGGTAGGGGGAGATCCTACAACTCATCACCATGCAACATTTGTGGATTGTCCAATCATACCACAGATGAATGCTACAAGAACTACAAAAATCAGAGAGGAAGAGGCTACTCAAGAGGTGGATACTCTCAAGGGAGAGGCAGATTCAACCAACATCAAAGCTACAATGGATACAACAACCAATACAACAACAACAACAACCACAATGGAAACTACCAAGGTGGATTCAGAAATAGAAGAGACTACAACAATTACACAGAGGAGCAAGATGACTCCCTATTGATCATGAATATGACCTCCAAGATAGGTACAAATGATGATCATTTATTTTACATTGACTCAGGATGTTCTAACCATGTAGCTGGCAATGTGGCACTACTTTTTGATTTGGAAGAGCCCAAGGGCAAACATCAGGTACAAACAGGTGATGACACTAAACACTCTGTTATCAAAATTGGAAATGTGAAGACATGTGATGGTAATCAGAACCTATTAAGCAGGGTACTCTATGTACCAACAATAACTAAGAATTTAATGAGTGTTGGTCAGATTGTGGAGAAAGGTTTGCAGGTCAGATTCACACAACATGGAGCATATGTGGAGGATCCAAAACATGGATTCAGAAGGATAGCCAAAGGGGAGAAATCAGGTAGATTGTTTACATTTGAGCTAGAAGACACCAAAAATATTGCTTTGTATAATTATAAGGATCAGACACTTTCAGAGTTAGAGATATGGCACAAGAGATTAGGGCACATAGGTGAAAGGACTCTAAAGCAAATGTGCAGGGATCAATGTGTGCTTGGGATACCTAATGTATCCAAGCAACACATGATTTACAAATGTGGATCATGTCAATTTGGTAAGTCTCACAGATTACCCTACTCAAGGAAAGGTTTCATGCATAAAGACTACCTAGATTTGGTACACACAGATGTTTGGGGACCCAGCAAGGACCCTTCCATTTCTGGTTCAAGGTATTATGTGTCCATTGATGACTATAGCAGGTGGACCATTTTATATTTTATGAAGCATAAGGATGAAGTATTTAATTGTTTCAAGAGGTATCTTGCACTTGTTGAAAATCAAACAGGTAGAAGCTTGAAGAGGCTAAGGTCAGATGGTGGAGGAGAGTACTTCTCCAATGAGTTTGAAGATTTCTTGCAGGAAAGAGGCATCAAAAGCGAGATCACTACAAGGTACTCACCTGAACAAAATGGGGTAGCAGAAAGAAGGAATAGACTTATAGTAGAAACAGCTAGGTCTATGCTTAATGAAAAAAAGTTGCCAAATTACCTATGGGCAGAGAGTGTATCCACTGCCACTTATCTCATCAATAGGTTGCCATCCAAATCACTTGATGGCATGACACCATATGAAGCATGGCATGGTAAGAGACCCTCTCTGGATCGTTGCAAAATCTTTGGTTGTGTAGCATATGTGCATATTCCCTCACAGGTAAGGGGAAAGCTAGACCCCAAGGCTGAAAAATGTATCTTCATTGGTTATGATTTGAACCAAAAAGGATACAGATTCTACAACCCCACAAAAAAAGGGTTCAAGGTAAGCAGAGATGTCATATTTGATAAAAATGACTCTTGGTATGAGAATGAATGCAGGAAAGTGAGTCTACCCTATGACATGGAAGAAGATTTTCCAAAGCTTACCAAGGAAGAGCCAACTCAGCAAGAAGATTCAAACTCAGATGATGATACAATAAACCTTGAAGAGTTCAAGGCTTGGAAGTCCAAAGGAAAGATGAAGATTAAGCAATTAGAGGATAAGCCAGAAATTTCTACTCAAGCAATGAGGAGATCTCAAAGAGAAAAGAAGAAGCCTATCAGATTTGGGT
>CM035413.1:55252830-55267830 GCA_020310875.1 Ceratopteris richardii
ATCCAAGATCACTAATCTTGAATTCTTTCATCATCTGTCCTTTGATGTGCCTAATCCCATTGACATCATTGCCTGTAATGATAATGTCATCAACATAAACACATAGGTAAATTACCTCTGTACTAATTCTCTTTATGAATAAACACTGAGTCACAACAAAGGAGAACAAAGACATGTTCTCTTTTTCTTTTTACCTAAATACCATTATATGAAGCAAAAAAGTGGGCATTTTACAATATCTAGAAAGCATCACGAGTCTTGCTTGTAAATATTGTCTTTAGAAGCTTGATCTCATATCCCAAGTAGTCAAGATAGATATACTAAAATTCTTGCTGCCATGAAAACTAGTTGTTGAGCATGACCAAGAATCCCACATCATGATCTTGGACAATAGATTAGAGTTGAAAAGGTACATGTAAGAATTCGCGAAGCTCCTTCATTACATCTATAACCTCAACAAGCACAGAAGATAGCTAATTAAGAGTTACTCGAAAATTAGAGTACATGTGTTGTAAAAATCAGAGCATTTTAACAAGGCAATTAAGATCATCCCCTTTGTATGGTTAAGATCCCCATTGAATGCCTGGCCATATTAACAGAATATGAAATACACTTCACAAAAGCATTCCCAAGAGAAGATAATATTCAACAAAATTATACTAAGAAACATTCACACATGATCAGAGAAATGCTCAAGATAAATCAAGCTGAACACCAAGTGGAAGCAGAACTCCAAATTATATTTCCATTAAAATGATCTTTTACATTTCATGTGTTTTACAAGAGTTATGTGAATCTACAATAGAAGCTGATCATAGCTTTCCTCAGGCTCAAGGGTATTGGTATCCTCTGGCACATTAGAACACCTATCTTGCCTCTCTTGCTCCAAGATTGGCTCTTCAAGGTCAGCCATGTCCCCAGGTTCATCTGCAAGTGGGGGAACAGGCTCCCTTGAAGCTGCTTGGAATCTCTCCGTATCTGCAATGTGCTTCCTTCCAACCTCTTGGTCTTCATCTGGGCATTCATTCAGCCCATTGATTCTCATTCTAATGAAGCTCACTTGAGCATCATCCTTCTCCACAGCTATGCAGTGCCTGAACATCTTTAAGGAGCAAGCCAGAGTCGTTCCTGAAACAGCAGAAAACCTCTTAGAGGCTTCAATCAACAATGACTAATGAAAATTGTGAAAATTGAAATTACCTGTGCCCGAAAAAAGGTCTAGGACCCAGTCATCATCATTGGAAAATAGCTGAAGCAATCTCATTATGAGTTTTTGTGGCTTCTGATAAGGGTTAACCAATGTCATGTCCCCAGCTACATGACGAAGTTTCTTGGTAACGGCTGGGAACATGAGCACATTTGAGATCCCATTCTCATTGCAATGCTCCCTGACTCTCCTTTTGCTTACTTCATCATAATAGCCCACTGTAATGCATTCAGTGGCACTCACAAACCGATGCAAAGGAGTGTGATTTACGTTTGTCTTCACCCTGCAAAAAAGAACTATGAGTCACATAGGGCATCATTAAAGCCATGGAGATAGAAAGAAGATTACTTACCAAGTGAGGCACTCCACAGCATGACATCTTGCCTTCAGAGCAGTTGAAACAGAGAAAGACTGGTCTCTGCTATGGAAAATTACTATCCTCCAAAGAGGAGACATAGTCAACTCTGCAAAATCAGTGACCATCTTCCGAATCTGAGGGTGTTTGAAGGGTTCATCATCATTAACTGATCCTAACATCCTAAATCCATAGGGTATGTCCGCTATGAGAAGGGAGAAATGTTTTCTAGGCACAACAGAACAAATATTATTTACATCACTACAGAACACATTGTAATATACAGGCCTAAGGGGGTCTAGGGGATTGGAGAAACATTTAAGATCGGGTTCATCATCAAAATCCATCTCCTTCGCTTTCAGTCTAGATTTCTCATGCCTTGCTCTTTGAATGTGAGCAAGGAATACAGGGGGGCAATCATCTAGTACCTCTGTAGACTTACTTTTCCTTGGTTTCTGCAGAACAAATTGGAAAAATAATTAGAAGAGCTCTTCAGTACAGCAAACAGAACATAAAGAACGGATGTATGGCATCGATTTCTTGTTGGGGTAGATGCTAGGCATCGACCTTCTACTAAAAATCGATGCTTGGCATCGACCTAGGGACCTAAGTCGATGCCTGGCATCGACTTTTGCCACGAGGTCGATGCCAGGCATCGACTTTTGTTGCAGGTCGATGCCAGGCATCGACTTATGCTGCAAGTCGATGCCAGGCATCGACTTATGCCCCCAAGTCGATGCCAGGCATCGACTTATGCTGCAAGTCGATGCCAGGCATCGACTTATGCCCCCAAGTCGATGCCAGGCATCGACTTATGCCCCCATGTTGATGCCATGCAATGCATCAAATTGTTTAGTATGAAATATTTTGATAAGAGAATCTACCCAATCACGAAACAGGATGAAATATTCTGATAAGGCTTTGTAGGATGATGTGGTTGGATAGTCTGCTTGGACCTCTGTCCAAGAAAAGCAACCCAGCCTCTTCATCATCACCTCCTGAATCTTCATGTACACTTTATGACTACAGACACATAAATATAAAAGAGACTAGGTTAGACAAGAAGCATGGGAGGAGGGAAAAAGGATCTGAGAATAACATACATACTTATTGAGCTCAGTCACCATCTCCTCGAGGCTCAACTCCTTCGAGATTACCCTTCACAAAGTTGATATGATCAATGTATCATCCTTGATTCCTTGAAGGGCCCTCCATGGGGTCAGCTTCATGTGCTCAGGAGCCTCTTCAATTGAAAGGTCAACTTTCCTTCCCTTTCCCCTCAGATCAATTTGTGGGTCTGGCCTCGACTTTCGTTGCTTCTGGCCCTTGACCTCCTTGTGCTCCCACATTGTGAAGATTCTATCCTGAAGATCCCAGATCTCACCTGATCTGAATGCCAGTTGAAACCATGGATCATATTTCCTCAAAGCATCTGAATTTCTATTCTCATCCAATGCAATTCCAACCTCAATAAGGCATTGCTTTCGTAGATTGGGATGTATTCTCCCAGCTTCCTTCACAAGACAATCTTCGTATTCATGGTGGAAGAACCGAATTCTCTCTATGGAGGACATTTTCTGCCTGTAGTCATTGTCGTTGTTGTGATCCCAAGCAAGAAGCTTGGCTTCCTCAGTTGTAAGACCAGCATATATCTTACACTCTGCATACCTAAAGAAAAATGTAGTAGGGTGCTCCTTCACTAACTGTCTACGAGCCTCTGCAGAGTGTGAACCTCCAATCACATAATAAGTGTACTCCTCAAACAAATTCTCATTGAAATCCTCCACACAGCTGCACTCATGCGGATCCACCATGACAAGGAATGGCACAACAATAGCATGAGGATTAATTTTCATTTTCTTCTTAAGATTTTGGACATGCAAATTATGTGGCTCCTTGATCTCAAGGGGCCTCCTCCCTGTGACTGGATCCACTGGTGGCCTGTGGATAATATTAATAGGCAGGTGGAACAACTGCCCCTTCTTCACAACTTTTCTTCTAGCTATGTCCTCCCTCATCTTATTCTGCTCAGTGCCAAGCACACCAGATGCAAGCTCTCCACCAGGTGCAACAATAATGTCCCCAGAGCTAGAGCTTGAGTCAGAAAAGTCCTCTTCTGCAATTATCTTCTTTTTCTTTTGGGGCTTTTTCTGCACACTCTGCTTACCCCTTGCCTTTACAGGGGTCGTCTTCTTGTGCTGTGTTGGCATGATATTGCCCTGTATCCATGGCATCAGGTCCTTGATGAAATTCACTGAGTCTCTGCATATCTGAGCTAGCTCCTCTGGAACACAGCACTCTGGGCACAAGAAATCCATCTTGCATATGACATTTCTTAATCCCTTCGATGTCTCCACCAAGAAAAGCAGGTTGTCAGAATCTTCATCTTCATAATCCAATTTGTAAACAAGTCCATACTGAAAACCTTGTGTTGTCGTGATCTTTCCTCTGCCATAGGCCCCTGCGAACACAAGGAGGACTGCATTCTTCTCTTCAACGTACTGAAGGCACCATTCGAGATTTGTCATGTCCCGAAGTGGACGATCTGTCTTCATGACCTCTGTCTCCCTCGACCTTTCCTTCATACTTGGATCCTCCACAGGAATTTTTATGCTACTCTGTCCACCTGAGGATATTCCTAGTGGGTTGCTGGCCTTCTCAGAGGATAATGGTGCAATAATTTTCTTTGGCTTTGCTTGGTGACCACTGCCTTTGTCACGTTGCTGGTCAGCAGAGCCCATGGTGACTCTGAGCTTCTTGATGGGCCTTTCATCCTTGTACTCCGCATCCCTGAAAGCAATTGGAAATATCAGATCAAACGTAAATGTGGTTTCAAAGGCCCAAGTCCATGCAAGGCATTGATTTTGAGCTTCAGGTCGATGCCAGGCATCGATGTTTAAGTGCATGTCGATGCCAGGCATCGACTTTGTGTGCAAGTCGATGCCAGGCATCGACTTGAGGGTGAAAGTCGATGCTAGGCATCGAGTTGGGGGTGCAAGAGTCGATGCTTGGCATCCACTTTTGGGCCCAAGTCGATGCCTGGCATCGACTTTTGGGCCAAGTCGATGCCTGGCATCGACTTTTACCCTCAAGTCGATGCCTGGCATCGACTTGCACACAAAGTCGATGCCAAGCATCGACTTGGGCACAAAAGTCGATGCCAAGCATCGACTTGGGCCCAAAAGCCGATGCCAAGCATCGATTTTGCACCCAAAAGTCGATGCATGGCATCGACTTTTCAGTGCATGTTGATGCCGGCAAGTCGATGCTTGGCATCGTTTTTTGGGCCCAAGTCGATGCCTGGCATCGACTTGGGGCTGCAAGTCGATGCCAGGCATCGACTTGCACCGACAAAACGATGCCTGGCATCGACTTGCACCTGCAAGTCGATGCCAGGCATCGGCTTGGGGCTGCAAGTCGATGCCAGGCATCGACTTGCACCCACGAGTCGATGCCTGGCATCGACTTGCTCCTGCAAGTCGATGCCTGGCATCGACTTGCTCCTGCAAGTCGATGCCTGGCATCGACTTGCAATCCTAAGTCGATGCCTGGCATCGACTTACACCTTAAAGTCGATGCCAGGCATCGACCTGTACATGCTTTGGATCCATATTTCTAGAGGCAAGAAAAATAAAGACCTAGAAATGAGATATTTACACAGACATACAGAGGGAATCTTTTTGGAATCTTTATTTATGTTATGATTTTGTCTACCTCTTGGTACTTTTGCCAACATTCTTCTTCTCCATCAGACTTGGCTTGCTGGTATGCTGACCTCTGTGCTCCATGGCTGTCTGTGCTCTGCTGCTCTGTCTTGCTCGTGGATTTTGAAAATGCGAATGATCTCCTCCTCTGGTATTTATAGGCAATTGGGTAACTTGAACCAGAAACTAACTGGATCTAACTGAATGAGTCCACTTGCTAACTAAATCTGTCAACTTATCTAACCAGGGAATAGCACCCACACAAATAGGTTGTTTCAGAGCCACTTTAATGAAATATTCATAGACCCTTGCAACTATTTATATACATTTGCATAGAAATTACATTTCAATGGCAAGAGTATGGTATCTCCATGAGGATGTCTAAACTCATGTAGAGATTTGTTTCTAAGAATCTCTTTCTTGGGAGAAAATCAAGTCAAAGTTGTGTTAAATGTGGGAGACTAATGACATCTTCATAGTATTACCCTCCACACTTTAGTTCATATTCACATTTATCTTGTAACTCACTGTTGAAATGGAAAATCACTATGAATAAACATTCTAGTACAGAACCTTGCAACTATTTATATACATTTGCATGGAAATTAAACTTCAATGGCAACAGTATGGTATGTACATGAGGATTTCTAATCTCATGTAGATGTTTTTTCTTAGAGTCTGTTGCTTGGGAGAAAATTAGGTCTAAGTTGTGAGATTAATGACATCTTTATAGTGTTATCCTCCACACTTTAGTTCATATTCACATTTATCTTGTAACACATTGTTGAAATGGAAAATCAATGTATGAATATACTTTCTGTGTGCCTCTTTTACACATAATTCTTTTTCAATATACTTTCATCTACCTCTTTGATATCTAGCCAAGACCACAATAAAACATAATCCTTGAAATCTTAACCAAATGTAAAATTTCTTCTTGTATAGTGTTCAATGGCATAGCATATTCCAGTTGGAACTCAACTTGGATATATTCCAGTTGTAAAATTTCTTCTTGTAAAATTTCTCCAAACAATTTTATTATATATTCCTGTTGGAACACAACTTTGATATATTTTGATTCATTCACAATGCTTAGACTGAATGACTCATATGAAGTTAGAAATCAACTGTGTTTCTCATTTGAATCAAAAGTGAATCAAATCTTTGGTTCCCTTATTAGTGTATATTTGAGTAATTAAGTGATTTGATGTAATTTGATGTTTTATGTATTTAACGTACTTTAATAAGCTTTTGATTTCATATCTTCTTGATGTGACATTTGATGTGATATCTTCACTTGATCTCGGATTTCTACTTATTTAAAAAGGTCATTCATCTTCAGTCTTCTGTGAACTCAGTGAAGATTGTTGAGAGTGATGGATAAATGCACTCAGGAAATCAGTTGGTGCTGCAAAACCTGCTTCACACCTGCCCTCTTTTCTCTTCAGATATGCTTAGTACACTTGCTTAGCTTCCAAATGACACAAAGAAACCATATATGTACTTTGGAAATGGTTTAGGTAATGATCAAACCAAAACAGATAACTTTGTACTTCAAAAATCAAGCAAAACTTTCTATTCCTGTAGTGATACCTGCTCAGACTTTTACTCAGTGTGTCCAGCACACTTAAAATTGGAACAATTCCTTTTGGGAGTATTAATGTACCTTAGTAAGCTACCAATCACAAGTGGAATTACTTCAATTGATAAACTATGCACTGAGAAATAAGTTTAGCAAAATTATAATCACCCCCGACTTTTCAGGAACTCTGCAGACTAATACCAGTGTGCACTTCGAATCGATTTTCTCCCAATTGTCTGAATGGAATCCTTTGAAATTTTGTATGCTTGTAGTAGACTTTGAGCTGGTTCCAATGAGCTATAGATCTCTTGATTTGACATTCAGTAGATCCAGAGAAATGCTCCTTTGAAGATGACAGACTTGAAGTAGAACACTCAGAAAAACCAGAGATGATGAATGTATACTTCTATTGATAAATGTGTTTGTACAATCTCATTAGCTTGCCAAGCACAGCTAAATGAGGTATTGTGGTGTTGGCAATAGAGTAGCCTTCACACACAATGAGTTACAAGGAAAAATATGCCTCGGGGAGTGAGCTAGAGTGGGAGTCTATCCCGCGACTTTTTACTTCATCTTTTATAGGAGTCTTGAGATCATTTGAATTTGAAACTCAAACTTAGGCTCCCTTGAATCTCTCCTCTAAAAGTAGGGAGATATTCTCTCCATCTCAACATTCAAATTTCCACGACTAATGAAGTAGGTGGATGACTTAAAGTGATTACAAACAAATGATAAGTCACTTAGACTTTTACAAGGGGTAAAGAGGTAATATATAAGCATATGTTCACATGAGTCTTCCTTTAAGTGAAGCCTAGATAATCCTTTGTCCATGCTAATCTTCAATGAGTCCAAGGTCCCAAGCCAATGTGTGTAGGCTTGTCTTGCACCAACAAAGATGAGCTCAATCTTTTCAGTGGATGCTTGGGCATCAGCTTCCTCTGCTCATATTGATTCATTGTTCTCAGTTGAGCCTTTCCAGAGAAGTGATGATCCCTATGATTTAGAACGTGCTGATGATTCCATGTTTTCTGTTGAGTCATTTAAGTTATCCAATTCACAGTGCAATGCTGCTCATACAAATGCACCTCTTGATCTCCCATCTGATCCAACCATTGATCTCCCTTCTGACTCAAGTGCATGTGGAGCAACGAAAAAGCAAAGCAAGCTCAATCTACGATTTAAAAGAAGGTCTCGTGAAGTAAGTCGAAAAAGATTTAAATTTCTTACTTCAGATAGACAGATTGCATTGGATATTGTGAAGCATTGTTGTGGTTTGAAATGCTTGTATAATTTAGGGATGAAGAAACTAAAGCACATAAGAGAAAAATTCCTCCATTTAGATAGTGAAAGGCAAGATATATACCTTGTTTCTTGCATGCAAATGATTGAGGATAACATGTCAGTAACGCGTGTTGGTTTTGAATATTTCTTTACTCAAGGGATGCCATGCTGTAGGGCTGCATTTAAAATTGCAATGGGTGTAGGAAATTTTAGAATACATAGGGTTCAACAAGGGTTTTTGAATGGGGATCTCATTTTGGATACGTTCCATGGTGGGACCAAAGGATCTGTTGGACGTCATGCAATGAATTGGATGATGAACTATTTTAGCTTGCATTGTGAAGTTATGCCTACAACTGGAAGGTTGCACTTGTCAGATAACTTTACTCGTCGAGAGGTATTTCAAATATATAGAGAAGACATGGAAAATAGAAATGAGAAGTATGTGTTGTATCGTCACTTTACTCGATTATGGAAGGAGGAGTTTAACAATGTTTCTATTCCTCGTAAAGTTGGAATGGGTGAATGTTCAGTTTGTGCCACTTTGAAAAACATGGCAAAAGGGGCTACAACACCACAGGAAAAGCATAATTTTAAAAACCTTCTTAACAACCATCGTGGCAGTCAAGCATTAGAGAGAAAGAAAGCAATTCATCATCGAAGTAAGGCACTCAGAAATCCGGAGCGTTATATGTGTTTGTTGATCGATGGTATGGATAAAAAAAAAACTTGTTTGCCACATTTTTATCGCATCCCTAAGGACATTGGAGATGAAGTCCTTGTGCAAATGCATGTGGTTGGTGCTTTGGTATACAATGGAACTGTAATGTCCAAGGTTTTCTTCACATATCCGAATGTGCATAATGATCCAAACCTTACAGTTACTGTCATTCATCGTGTTTTGCAATCATGGAAGGGTCTTTTGCCACCAACTCTATATTTGCAACTAGATAATACTCCAAGAGAGAATAAAAATTCTACAGTCTTTGGATATTTAAGCATGCTTGTTGAGAAACAGGTATTTCAGAAGGTTAAGGTAAATTTTCTTCTGGTTGGCCACACTCATGATCACATTGATCAAATGTTCAGTACTTTCTCTAAGAAGTTGGCACGTAACAATGCTTTTACTCTTCCGATTTTATCTGAGCTGATTTCAGAAGCATATACTCCAAAACCAAAAGTTCAACACCTCACACAGATTTATGACTTTAAGCACTTTTGCTCAATGGGCCTTGATAACAGTGCTAAGGTTTTGGCTCCATTGCACAATATTAGTTTCAACCATGTATTCTTGATGAGGAGGGTTGATGAAATAACCCTTTTATTTGCAAAGCAGTATTCATCTTCTCTTGGGTGGGAGCCTAAAGAGGGATGCAGATTCTTATTGCAGGTGCCTAATTTGTCTACTGTAACAGTGTATGGTGCAGAACAATCACCATATGAAGATAAAAACAATACAGAAAGATGTGGAAGTGTGGTTGATCAAAGTAAAAGTTGGATGCATGCACTCATTGAAAAGAAGAGACATATTGAGCGTGCAAAAAAATATGCTGGAGATCAAGATGTATCTTGGTGTGAGGACTTTTTCAATCATCAAGAAGAGATTATACAGTATACAATTGCAGGTCACTGGCCAGTTGATGTTCCATTCACATGGGATTTTTGTACACAAAGATCCGTGAATGTGGCCCAAGCATGTAATGCAGATGCACTTCAAAGTTTTATACATCCACCAGAAAGAAATATTTATGTAGGCCCAAGGATGACAAAACAGGCAAAAGCAAGATGGCAAGGAAATTTAATAGAGATAAATGTTGGAACGCTTATTGCAGTACTTGCTGATGGTGATGAGGCTACCAGACCATTTTGGATTGCAAAGGTTTTAGAGATAACTAAAGATATTGATCAGAGAAGAATAGAGGCTTTGGTGGTGCATTGGTATTACACTAAAAGTAGTAATGCATTCACAGGTAAATATAACTTAGAAATGGTGTGTGATGCTAAACGAACAGGTTCAAAAAGGAAAAAGAATATTCGAAGCACATTCACTCTTAAAATGGATGATGTAGATATTCTTGTTTATGATTTTTCCTTGACAAAAACTGGTCACTTGAGGAAAGCAACCATCAACATGATAAAACAAAAGCTTCCAGATGTATGTGGTACAGGAAATCATAGGAAAACAAGAAGAGTTGTGCATGATCCTGCAGAATTTGGTATGTACGTGGATGAAGATAGAGCTCTTGTGGATATAGAAGAAGAAGAAGAGAGCTCTCAACAGTATGAGACTGAATCAAGTGCATCAGATGATGAGGGTGTAGACATAGATCGACAAAGTTGTGAGTTGCATTGAAGCTCTCAGACATTTTTAGTGCTTATGTAAATGCCTCAAAGTAGTTTGGTTAATGAAACCATGTTTTGTAGCAATTTTGAATAACAATCAGATATCCACCCATTAAAGATATGTCTAAAATGTTATTTTTGTGTAAAAACTATTGACTTCTACATTCTTATATATATTTTAGACATGTCAATGTCTTATCATATAGATTTTGGACATGTCAATGTCTTATCATATACATTTTGGGACACGTCAATGCCTAATATAGTGAAATTTTGACTACATTTTGAGCTCATTTTTTTTTGAGAAAATGACAAAAAACGTCAAAAATTACTTGTTTTCACCTCATTTTTGTAATATATGTATACTGGTGTAAAGGAATTCCAAAAATGAGGTGAAAACATGTAATTTTTGACGTAAGTGTTCTCTTTTTACGACATAGTTCTCGTTTGTTACGACTCGCTGTTAATAGAGAAGTGTCTGCTTCACTCATCACAAATCCTTGATCTTGGAGGTAGGTTGTCAACCTGTAGTTCCATGCTCTAGGTGCCTGCTTTAAACCATACAGAGCCTTCTTCAATTTACAAACATAATGTACCTTTTTTGGATCTTCATAGCCAGGTGGTTGTGACATGTAGACTTCTTCAGATATCCATCCATTCAAGAAAGCATTCTTGACATCTAATTGGTACATATTCCAATTCTTAGATGCAGCTACACTCACCAATATTCTGATAGTTGGCATCTTAGCCACAGGAGAAAATGTCTCCTCATAATCAATGCCTTGGGTTTGTGCAAAACCCTTGGCTACCAACCTAGCTTTGTACCTGTTTATTGTTCCATCTGAATTCTTCTCTAATTTCTAGATCCATCTGGATCCTATTACCTTCATAGAGTCTTTCTTGGGTACCAAGTCCCAAGTATCACTTTCCTTGAGAGCTTCCATTTCTTCATCCATAGCTTCTTTCCGTTCTGGTTTGGTAATTGCTTCTTCATAGGTACCTGGTTCTTCATTCAACAAGTCCTTTGCAAGATATACAGAGTGTTTAGTTACAAGTGATGTGTCATACCCAAATCTGATAGGCTTTTTCTTTTCTCTCTGAGATCTCCTCATTGCTTGAGTTGAGGATTCTGGTTTATCTTCTAGTTGCTTCATCTTCATCTTCCCTTTGGACTTCCAAGCCTTGAACTCTTCAAGATTTATTGTATCATCATCATCTGAGCTTGAATCTTCTTGCTGAATTGGTTCCTCCTTGGTGAGCTTTGGAAAATCTTCTTCCATGTCATAGGGTAGACTAATCTTCCTGCATTCATTTTCATACCAAGAGTCATTCTCATCAAAGATGACATCTCTGCTTACCTTGAAACCTTTGTTTGTTGGGTTGTAGAACTGTATCCCTTTTGGTTCAAATCATAACCAATGAAGATACATTTTTCAGCCTTGGGATCTAGCTTTCCCCTTACCTGTGAGGGAATATGCACATATGCTACACAACCAAAGATTTTGCAATGATCCAGAGAGGGTCTCTTACCATGCCAAGCTTCATATGGTGTCATGCCATCAAGTGATTTGGATGGCAACCTGTTTATGAGATAGGTGGCAGTGGATACACTCTCTGCCCAAAGAGAATTTGGTAACTTTTTCTCATTAAGCATAGACCTAGCTGTTTCTACTATGAGCCTATTCCTTCTTTCAGCTACCCCATTTTGTTCAGGTGAGTACCTTGTAGTAATCTCCCTTTTGATGCCTCTTTCCTGCAAGAAATCTTCAAACTCATTGGAGAAGTACTCTCCTCCACCATCTGACCTTAGCCTCTTCAAGCTTCTTCCTGTTTGATTTTCAACAAGTGCAAGATACCTCTTGAAACAATTAAACACTTCATCTTTATGCTTCATAAAGTATAAAATGGTCCATCTGCTATAATCATCAATGAAGGACACATAATACCTTGAACCTGAGATAGAAGGATCCTTGCTAGGTCCCCAAACATCTGTGTGTACCAAGTCTAGGTAGTCTTCATGCATGAAACCTTTCCTTGAATAGGGTAACCTGTGAGACTTACCAAATTGACATGATCGACACTTGTAAATCATGTGTTGCTTGGACACATTAGGTATCCCAAGCACACATTGATCCCTGTACATTTGCTTTAGGGTTCTTTCACCTATGTGCCCTAATCTCTTGTGCCATATTTCTAACTCTGAAAGTGTCTGATCCTTGTAATTATACAAAGCAATGTTCTTGGTGTCTTCTAGCTCAAAAGTAAACAATCTACCTGATTTCTCCCCTTTGGCTATCCTTCTGAATCCATGTCTTGGGTCCTCCACATATGCTCCATGTTGTGTGAATCTGACCTGCAAACCTTTCTCCACAATATGACCAACACTCATTAAGTTTTTAGTGATGGTTGGTACATAGAGTACCCTGCTCAATAGATTCTGGTTACCATCACATGTCTTCACATTTCCAATCTTAACAACAGAATGTTTAGTGTCATCACCTGTTTGTACCTGATGTTTGCCCTTGGGCTCTTCCAAATCAGAAAGTAGTGCCACATTGCCAGCTACATGGTTAGAACATCCTGAGTCAATATAAAATAAATGATCATCATTTGTACCTGCCTTGGAGGTCATATTCATGATCAATAGGGAGTCATCTTGCTCCTCTGTGTAGTTGTTGTAGTCTATTCTATTTCTGAATCCACCTTGGTAATTACCATTGTGGTTGTTGTTGTAATTGTTGTTGTATTGATTGTTGTATCCATTGTAGCTTTGGTGTTGATTGAATCTGCCTCTCCCTTGAGAGTATCCACCTCTTGAGTAGCCTCTTCCTCTCTGTTTTTTGTAGTTCTTGTAGCATTCATCTGTGGTATGATTGGACAATCCACAAATGTTGCATGGTGATGAGTTGTAGGGTCTCCCCCTACCTGACTTACCTCCTCTGCCTCTTCCTCTAGATGACCTACCTCTCCCTGCATAATTAGCTTGAGAGGTAGAGCCCTCTTCATCCTGTTTCTTCCCTTTACCTTTATCTTTAACTTTCTTATCAGTATAGAGAGCAGAGGGGTTGTTACCTTTTGATTGATCTCCTGCCTTTGTAAACTTTGCTTCATGTGTAAATAGTTGGCCCATGAGTGTTGTGAGATCTGGGGTATGCATATCCATATAGAGGTCCATTGCAGTGGTGAAACTTTCCCACTTATCATCTGCTTTGAGTCCATTTGTTACTTGCCTGACTATTTGCTCCTCTTCAATCTCCTCTCTAATGCTTGCTAATTGGTTTGCCACATCTTTGATCTTTGTCACATATTCTGAGACTGATTGGATGGGCTGCTTCCTAAGGGTTGTGAACTCAATCCACAATTGATTCTTCCTAGCCCTTGTGTTGGAAGAAAAGTAGTTTGACAAGGTTTCCGAAGTCTCTTGGGAAGTCTTACAATTCCTTACATGAGGTAAAAGAAAATCAGATATAGAGTTTAAGAGATAAGACCTTGCCAAAGCATCTTTTGCACACCATTGGTTGAGTCTTTCATGTTCATCCTTTGTGGGTAGTCCTCTAGTCTTGAATGAGGGCAATTCCTCATCTCCTGATATGTATCCAAACAAGCTCCTTCCTTGTAGATAGGTCTTCATTCTCAATGACCAAGCTTGGTAGTTGTTCCTATCCAATTTGTCAATGAATGAAGGGAAACCATCACCCATGTTTACCTTCTTTGCTCTAATACCACTGTTGGGAGTGATGGTTGGATGCACTCAAGAAATGAGTTGAAGCTGCTAGACCTGCTTTGCTTCAGTGCCCTTTAGCTTCAGATATGCTTAGTACACTTGCTTAGCTTCCAAATGACACAAAGAAATCATATATGTACTTTGCAAATGATTTGTGAAGTGATCAAACCAAAACAGATAACTTGGTTCCTTCACAAATCCAAAAACTTGCTATTTCTGTAATGATACCTGCTCAGTGTTATGCTCAGTGTGACCAGCACACTTGCAATTGAAACAATTCCTTTTGGGAGTATTAAAGTACCTTAACAAGCTACCAATTACAAGTGGAATCACTCAAATTGATAAACCATACACTGAGAAATAAGTTTAGCAAAATTCTGATTACCCCCGACTTTTTAGGAACTCTGCAGACACAGACCAGTGAGCACCTCGACTGCGATTTCTCTGTAATGGTTGATCCAATGGCCTTGAAATTTTGTAGGTGTATAGTAGACTTTGAGCTAAATCCAATGCACTTTGAATCATCCAATTTGGTTCAGTAGATCTTGAGATATGCCCTGTTGAAGTTGACAGACATGGAGATGATGACTCAGAGAAAACCAGAGATAGTGAATGTATACTTCTATTGATTAATGTGTTTGTACAATCTCATTAGCTTGACAAGCATAGCTAATTGAGGTGTGGTAGTGTAGGCTATGGAGTAGCACTAACACACACACAGTTACAATGGAAAAAATGCCTCGGGGAGTGAGTTGAAGTGAGTGACACACCCGCGAGTTTTTTCTCTTCACTTTTATATGAGTT
>CM035413.1:55300330-55345330 GCA_020310875.1 Ceratopteris richardii
TTCTGATTGGTCAACTCTTCACACATGAAACAAAGCTTACAAGGAATGGAGAGCAATCAAAAGGTAACAACCCCTCTGCTCTATACACTGATAAGAAGGTTAAAGATAAAGGTAAATGTAAGAAGGTTGATGAAGAAGGCTCTACCTCCCAAGCAAACTATACAGGGAGAGGTAGATCTTCAAGAGGTAGAGGCAGAGGAGGTAAGCCAGGTAGGGGGAGATCCTACAACTCATCACCATGCAACATTTGTGGATTGTCTAATCATACTACAGATGAATGCTACAGAAACTATAAGAATCAAAGAGGAAGAGGCTATCAAAGAGGTGGATACTCTCAAGGTAGAGGTAGATTCAACCAACACCAAGGCTACAGTGGATACAACAATCAGTACAACAACAATTACAACCACAACCACAATGGTAACTACCAAGGTGGATTCAGAAATAGAAAGGACTACCACAACTACACAGAGGAGCAAGATGACTCCCTATTGATCATGAATATGACCTCAAAGGCAGGTACAAATGATGATAATTTATTTTATATTGATTCAGGGTGTTCTAATCATGTAGCTGGTAATATGGCACTACTCTCTGATTTAGAAGAACCCAAAGGTAAACATCAAGTACAGACAGGTGATGATACTAAGCATTCTGCTGTAAAAATTGGTAATGTAAAGACTAGTGATGGTAATCAGAACTTGTTGAGAAGAGTACTTTATGTCCCAACTATTACCAAGAACCTAATGAGTGTAGGTCAGATTGTGGAAAAAGGTCTACAGGTCAGGTTCAATCAACATGGAGCATATGTGGAGGACCCAAGACATGGATTCAGAAGGATAGCCAATGGAGGAAAATCAGGTAGATTGTTTACTTTTGAGCTAGAGGACACAAAGAACATTGCTTTATACAATTACAAGGATCAAACACTTTTAGAATTAGAAATGTGGCACAAGAGGCTAGGTCACATAGGTGAAAGGACCTTAAAGCAAATGGTCAGGGATCAATGTGTGCTTGGGATACCTAATGTATCCAAGCAACACATGATTTATAAGTGTGGAGCTTGTCAATTTGGTAAGTCTCACAGGTTGCCCTACTCAAAGAAAGGTTTTATGCATGAAGATTATCTGGAATTGGTGCATACAAATGTTTGGGGACCTAGCAAGGAACCCTCCATTTCAAGATCAAGGTACTATGTGTCTTTCATTGATGATTATAGCAGATGGACTGTCTTATACTTTATGAAGCATAAGGATGAAGTATTTAATTGTTTCAAAAGATATCTTGCACTAGTTGAAAATCAAACAGGAAGGAACTTGAAGAGGCTAAGGTCAGATGGAGGAGGTGAATACTTCTCCAATGAATTTGAAGACTTCTTGCAGGAAAGAAGCATCAAGAGGGAGATAACCACAAGGTACTCACCTGAACAAAATGGGGTAGCTGAAAGAAGGAATAGACTCATTGTTGAAACACATAGGTCTATGCTTATTGAAAAGAAGTTGCCAAATTATCTTTGGGCAGAGAGTGTATCTACTGCCACCTATCTCATTAACAAGTTGCCATCAAAGTCACTTGATGGAATGACACCTTATGAAGTTTGGCTTGGTAAGAGACCATCATTGGATCATAGTAAAATTTTTGGTTGTATTGCATATGTGCATATTCCCTCACAGGTAAGGGGAAAGCTAGACCCTAAAGCTGAAAAATGTATCTTCATTGGTTATGACTTGAACTAGAAAGGGTACAGATTCTACAACCCCTCAAACAAAGGTTTCAAGGTAAGCAGAGATGTCATTTTTGATGAGAATGACTCATGGTATGAGAATGAATGCAAGAAGGTTAGTCTACCCTATGATATGGAAGAAAATTTCCCAAAGCTCACCAAGGAGGAACTAATCTAGAAAGAAGACTCAAGCTCAGATGATGATGACACAATTAACCTTGAGGAATTCAAGGCATGGAAGTCCAAAGGAAAGATGAAGATGAAGAAGCTAGAGGATATACCAGAATCCTCCACTCAAGCAAGGAGGAGATCTCAGAGAGAAAGTAAGAAGCCTATCAGATATGGGTATGACACATCTCTTGTAACTAAGCATTCTGTATATCTTGCAAAGGATTTGTTGAATGAAGAACCAGGTACATATGAGGAGGCAATCACCAAACCAGAATGGAAAGAAGCTATGGATGAAGAAATAGAGGCTCTCAAGGAGAGTGACACATGGGACTTGGTACCCAAGAAGGACTCTATGAAGGTAATAGGATCCAGATGGATCTACAAACTAAAGAGAAACTCAGATGGAACAATCAACAGGTATAAAGCTAGGTTGGTAGCCAAGGGTTTTGCACAAACCCAAGGCATTGATTATGAGGAGACATTTTCTCCTGTGGCTAAGATGCCAATAATCAGAGTATTGGTGAGTATAGCTGCATCCAAGAATTGGAACATGTACCAATTAGATGTCAAGAATGCTTTCTTGAATGGATGGATATCTGAAGAAGTCTACATGTCACAACCACCTGGCTATGAAGATCCCAAGAAGGTAAATTATGTTTGTAAATTGAAGAAGGCTCTATATGGATTGAAGCAGGCACCTAGAGCATGGAATTACAGGTTGACAACATACCTCCAAGACCAAGGATTTGTGATGAGTAAAGCAGACACTTCTCTCTTCATAAAAAGGAGTAGTACAGAGGTAATATACTTGTGTGTTTATGTTGATGACATCATCATTACAGGAAATGATGTCAATGGAATCAGAAGCATAAAAAATCAGATGATGAAGGAGTTCAAGATCAATGATCTTGGATTATTGAAGTACTTCTTAGGTCTTGAATTAGTGTATACTAATTCAGGTATATATATTACTCAAAAGAAGTATGTACAGGATATGGTTAAGAAGTTTAATTTGCAGGATGCTAAAGTCTCAAGCACTCCAATGGAGGTCAACCTAAAGCTTAGTGCTCATGAAGGTGATGAAGTTCAAGACATTACAGGATACCAAAGTATGGTAGGTAGTTTGAATTATGCTACCTTGACAAGAATTGACATAGCATATGGAGTTAGTGTGCTAAGCCAATTCATGCACAAACCAAGGGTACCTCACCTAGAGGCTGCAAAGAAGATCTTGAAGTATCTCAAAGGAACTCAAAACCATGGTTTGTACTTTCCTTATACATCAGATATTGACATTAAAGTATATTCAGATGCAGATTGGGCAGGATGCAAGGATGATAGGAGAAGCACATCAGGGTACATATGTTTTGCAGGTGATAAACCTATTTCTTGGTCAGCCAAGAAACAACCTACAGTAGCTTTGTCATCTACTGAAGCAGAATATAGGGGGCTAGCCAATGCCACTCAAGAAGCTATTTGGTTAAAGTTTTAAATCCAATATATCATGCTAGGACAAAACACATAGAGGTTCATTACCACTATGTGAGAGAAAAGTTGCTTAGCAAAGACATTCAGTTGACTTATGTGTCTACTAATATGCAATGTGCAGATTTACTCACTAAAGCTTTGGATGGAAACAAGTTATGCAGATTCAAATCCATGATTGGATTGCAGGATGTGATTGAAGAATGAAGCTTAAGACTTGAGCCAAAATGTTTGGCTTGAGGGGGAGCTGTTGGTGCAATTCAAGCCTTCACAATTTGGCTTGGATACTATCTTGAAGACTCAATATGTGAGAAGGACTATAGGAACTTATGCTTATAAGTTCTTACCATTTTATCTCTTGTAAAAGTCTAAATGACTTGGCATATAAATGATCACACCTACTTGATTGGATTCGTGGAAATTAGAGTGTATAAGTGGAGAGAATATCTCCCTACTTTTAGAGGAGAGATTATAGGGAGCCTTAGATTTGAATTTGAAATTCAAACTTACTTCCTACACATATAAAACTCAAGACAAAACTCGCGGGTGTAATCCTCACTTTAGGTCATCTCCCGAGTTCATTTCTTTTGTATCTGAGTGTGTGAGAGTACTACATCTTAGATAGATAGATAGATAGATAGATAGATAAATAGATAAATAGATAGATAGATAGATATATAGATAGATAGATACATGGATATAAATATATATATATATATATATATATATATATATATATATATATATATATATATATATATATATATATATATATATATATATAAATAGATAGATAGATAGATAGATAGATAGATACATGGATATATATATATATATATATATATATATATATATATATATATATATATATATATATATATATATATATATATATATATATATATATATATATATATATATATATATATATATAGATGGATAGATAGATAGATAGATGGATAGATAGATAGATAGATAGATAGATAGATAGATAGATAGATAGATAGATAGATGGATAGATAGATAGATAGATAGATAGATAGATAGATAGATAGATGGATAGATAGATAGATAGATAGATAGATAGATAGATAGATAGATAGATAGGTAGATAGATAGATAGTAAAGTAGATAGGTAGATAGATAGACATATAGATAGATAGATATATACACACACACTGTAGCTTAGTGATGAGTAGCAGCTCCTTTAATGTCAATCCGAGAAGACGTGAGGATGGTATGATGACCTCGAGCAAGTGAAGGCACAAGTGCGTGAGTGAGAAGCACACCAACATGCACACATATACACACACGCGCACACACGACAAGACAAAGAGGAAGACAATGGAGTTCTTTAGATTACTTTCAAAAAGCTCATACAAGTTCAAATCAATTACAAGCTAACGTTAAAAATGAGCTTTCTAGCTCTATTTATAGTTTTTGACTAGCTTTTGGCCATGTCCACACCTAGTGTCCAGCCTAGTTAAAAATTAGGTTCTAGGGCCTATTTGGGGGCTCAAACGGTCTAAAAATTATGAAAATTGATAGGGTGCTACTTCCAAAGCTCCTCAAGCTCAAGGAATCCTTGGCTTGCAAAAAATGGAGCTACAAAAATATAAAATGGTATTTACAACGATGGTTAGTGATGAGAACCACTGTTATAAAGTAGCTGATTTGGAAAAATTTGAGGGCCTATCTGCCAGATCTGCGTCTACTGCTTTGTCTACTTAACCCTTCGCTTTTCTCTGACTCTCTCCGTTGACTTCCTTGTCTCGTCAGTCCTTGGGTGCCCATACTGCTCTCAACACCCCCCTCTCTCGCGTCGTCTGCGTAGTCCTTTGGCCAAATCTGTCATCATACGATCCCAATCAATTGGTCCTGGAATGTCCGGATGTGGCAGACGTAACTGATCTGCATGGATGGCTTGTTCTACTGCGAATAGATGTAGCAAATGTGTTGGTCTGGGAATGAAATTTTCCGAATGATATTCCCAGAATCCCGTAGAGAACATTTCCTCAAATGTCTGCTTGAAGCATGCGGGTAAGTACTTTATTTGTGCATGCCAGGCAAAGATTATAGTGACCGAGGGAGTCTGGCTCATGTCGTAGACTAAATCCTTGTTACCTTGAGAGAATCCAAGGGTAGAGATGTAGGGAGCTTGTACCTTCTGAAAGGTTTTGAAGACAACGGTCATGAGCTCAAATATTTTCATACACATTTTCGCTGCTATGTCGGGTACATTATTTAGACGTGTAGACCAGTGTCGAATTGTTGATATCATGTAGGCTACGGTTGGGGTCCCTCGAGGTGGGGCAAAATATGGATAGTTGACCCATGCCGAGCATTCTTTATTGTTGTGTACCTTGATCACAAATGCTTTCCATGATCTGCGACGTACCATTGGGCAATAACATGGATTATATTTGATATACAGTGGCATGGTTGCCCAGGTGCTCATCATCTTAGGATAATCGGTTAGTAGACATGCACGCCAATTAGGTTGGAAGATCGAGCCAACACGTGCATCTGCCGGTAAGTCCTCTGGCTCAAATTGAGTGGCAAATGTGGGCTCCTTCCCTGTATGCCTTTTAACTTCTGCATTATAATCATGTAGCAAGACAAAGTAAGGCATGTATTGTGGTTCTGATGTTGTGATCAACCGTTGGTGGGATAGGTTCTGAAAGTACGAAGATCGAAGGACAGTTTCTTCCAGATTTGTAAGAGATTGAATTTGCACGGCAACGCGATCATCATGTGTCTTTCCCACTTTCTCGATCCTTTTAACCCAATCGGGAACTCCAATTTCTAAAGTGTCCTGTCCTTCCTCTGTTATCCGACCGTCGGGTGTGGTCATCGGCTCGTATGGCTCTTCATAACTATCATCGACTGGGATTTCCACTACTGTTTCAGGTTCTGGTTCTTCAGTTGGCAAAGGTGGCCTTTCATATGGTAAGAGGCATGCTTGGAGTTCTGCCACCTGTTTCCGAAGGGTCTCTAATTCTTCTGTAGAGTGTTGCAAGATTATCGGCTCCTGTTGAGCTGTGGGGGCACTAGCTATTTCCTTCTTTAGATCCGCACATTGAACCTCTAACTTTTCATATGACTCCAAGAAATTTGCATGCTCTTCGAGTAAGATGCGAATGTCTTCTGATGGGACTGCTCTATACTTGGTAGGGCTAATGGTTTCTCCTGCAGTTCCTTCCATAGCCGCTTCAAAGTTGTCTTGGTTTTGTTGCTGAAGCCTCCTGTTCTCTTCTAGTGCTGCTGCCATATGCTTCCTTAATAGCCCAAGATTGCGTCTAAGTGTAGCATTGAATATCATTTGGGACTCGAGCATACTTTCCAGTTCCTTCACCGCTTGATCATCCACAGTCGATATTCTCGATTCCAATTCTGTGTGAGCCTGTTGTAAGGTGGTATGTTCTGCTAGAAGCGTTTGGTAATCATCTTCGAGAGTGTTGACTCTAGCTTGTAGACGCTGCGATTCTGCTTGGAAGGCAACAATGCATTCTTCCAATTGATGGTATTCTTGTTGTAGTTGATGTGCACACTACAGTAATGTATTGAACGTGCTATTTACATTATGAGATGCAAGGGGGAAAGTTTGGAATGCAGGGGAAGTGGGAATGGGAAGGGAGGTAGTGAATGCTGTGTGTGCCAATGATGTGGTGAGTGGTGAGGTGGGAGGTAAGGGAGGGGGAGATGGTGGAATTGTGGGGAGAGGTGCGGTGGTTGGTGAAATGTCCATTGGGTCAGACAAGGTGGTGTGTACAGGGGCTACCATGTAGGTTGGTATGGTAGGTGAAGTGAGTGTGGTGTTTGTGTAGATGGATGTCGTTGCAAAAATGTGGGGAATGTGCCTCTGAGACATTGGAGTGCGGATGAACTGCTCCTCAAAGGACGGGTATTGGGGTGGTGAGGTTAGGTTGAATGAGGTGTAGGGGGAACATGGGAAGGGAGGGTCATGGAATGGAGGTACTCGTATTGGGGGATAGGCTGGGAAACACAGGGTGCCTTCTATGGGTGAAGGGTTTCCAACCACACTTGGGATTATGGGATGGCCAATTATGGGTTCGGAGGACAGAAGGGTTGAAGTGTACAAGGGATTGGTGATGGAAGAGAAGAGGGTGTCTTGGGAGGTGGGTTCTCGAAATGAGAATGATGTGAATGAGGTTGGGTTATAAGTGAAGGTAGAGGTGATGACTGCCGTTTCTTCCATGGTGGGAGGTGGTGGTGGTGGATAAGGTGGTGATGGGGGGTGCTGGGGTGAGATGGGTGATGTCTGAACGAAGGTTTCAGCAGAGAGGTCAATGGTGGTGGTGGGAGTAGCTATGGTTTCAATGGTTGCTTCTTGTTCTGTGACGGGTATCCTGATAGTCTTACCTGCTCGTGGTAATTTGTCAACTCTCCGTTTGTCATACCTCACGGACTGGCGGACTGCTGTGTGGACAGCCTCCGGAACTCCTAAAGATTCTGACACTAATTTGAGGGTGTCAATAAAATGTTGATCCACCCCATCATCTGATAGCATTTCTTGCATCAAAGCTTGGCCTGACACAAGAGAGAGTTGATGCCTTTCTTGTACTGCTTTGATTGTATCGTATAACCTTTGTAGCTGAGCTATGTATGCAGGTGCACCTACAAGTTCCGGCACTTCTTGTTGCTCATCTTGATGCTCCTGATCATAATCCTCCTCATCTTCCTCCTGTTCTTCATCTTCATCATCCTCTTCATCCACTTCAACTGTGGTGACAGGTACTTAGGAGGTTGTCGCCTGCCGTTGAACATTCTCCACTTGGTGTGCCTCTTCTGCCTCAAGATCTATGTCTTGTAGCAATTGTTCGAAGTCTTCATTCGTGAGTTCTTCCAAGGGTGCGCCACCAGGAAATTCAAGATCGGTTGGGACTAGAGGAAATATCAAGTTAGGGCCATCGGTGCTGCGTCTTGGAAGTCGTAGTGTGAATGGCCGAACTCTCCGGGGCGGAGGGGTAACGTCTGGTGTTAGGGTGGCTCCACGTGGTTGAGCACAAGGGACTTGGACAATACCTCTCATCTTCTTAGAAGGGGTCCAGTGGATGTCCTGCCTCTAAACTGCTCTACTCGATTCCACATCAGGGCCCCTTGAATAGGGATGTCATAAGCCAAACACCTATAAATGATTCTTGTCAGAGCACAACATCCATACAAAACATGCTTCCGCGGCCATCGTTTGTGGGCTAGGTGTATCTGATCAATTATCCAGTGGGGTAAGTTGATGGTGAGGCTCTGTGTCTCTGCTAGATACAAACTAAACCATATCTTTTTGGGTGGCATTGTAAATCTATCTTGGGCAGGAAAAGCAAAGTGCTACATGCACATGCGAAGGTGTATTGCAATATTAGGCATCATGGCCACCATGTCTTTAAGATTGGTGAGGCTTTGATTCTTCATGTAATCCGGCACTAGGGTCTCCTTGTCTGTTGGAATATGCATGCTGCGCATATCTAGGGCCTCTCTCACCAAGTTGTTTGATAGCCTAAACCTCTTGAGCTCATTTCCCCTAGTCAGAGATGGAAGCACAAATGAGCTTGTGCCTTTTGGGTTCTTGTTTGGAGTCAAGGTGTTGATGAGATAGTAGCATCGCATGAAGTCAGGCTTTGGGAGCCGAGCACTGAAGTATGCATCCAATCCTGCCTTCTCCCATACCGAACGTAGACCTTCTGCATTTTGTAACTTCTCGAATTCCCTTGTAAAGAAATGGTATTTACCTTGCTTCCCATTGAAGTCCAACTCTGATTCCCATAGGTATGTTCCCTCTCCCAGGGTTCTTGCAACTTCACTAAACCAATGGGAAGCCTTTCCTACGGGCATGGTATGGCCATTGGGGGGGTCTGCTATAGGTATGATTTTGATGGCCTGCAACTTTTTTGGTCTTTCATTGGTCTCAGGAAAAATGGGTAAACTGTCTAAATCCACCACCTGTTGGCTCGTTCCTGCTTGAGAGCTCGTTCTTGCAGCCTCGGCCATGTTGCGGAAATCACTACCGGTTCTATGAGAATATAGAAACAGGTGTTAACATTGTAAAGGACAGGATAGAACCGTTTTTGTCCCCATTACAACATTAACATGAGGTTCGGGAGAGATTAGTAGGTTATTAAGTGCTCGGTGTATGTGTGTGTAGTTAGGAAGTGGGTAGACCTAGGAGCTAAGTGGAATGATGCAGTGTGAGAGTGACGTAGTTAGTAGGTGGGCATGGATTTACAACTCCGGCCCGGGGTGTTTTACAAGTTTTAGGTTGCCAAATGCGGTGGATGGGTTTTGATCTTGAATGTGTGGAGACTGTGGAGAGTTTGATAGGAGTATCTACTTGAAAATGAGGCTTTTTAGGGACCCATTTACAAGTGATTCTACTTGTGCTCATGAAAGAACATGTGTCCGTGCGTGATGTATAAGAATGGGCATCGGATGTTTGAGTGAGTGAAACATGTTGTACCGGGTGTGGCCTCGGTGTAGCTATTTGAGCCCGCAAGCAAGCCCTAGGCACCCAGATTTGTCGTGATTGTGGGCTGGCCTTCATCGACTTCTTGGGTACCCAAATAGACTTTACTTTCACAGAAGAATTTATGAATGACTTCTTATTAGTGTCGTGTTGTCGATTACTAATAAGAGGTTTTGGTCGTGGGGTTGGCGTGGTCACAACAGGGTGTTCGCCTTTCCGCACCCACACTTGTTTCAACGGCTTAGACGTTCTGCTTCGTACGTTTTTTTGGCCTCCAGTATAGGTAGTACTCTACTCCTTCTGTATTTGATCTGCCTTTGGTTGTTGCATCCCTCTCGCCTTTGGAAAAGAAGGGAGTGCCGTCTTATCCTTGATTCTGTTGTTGAGACAATCCGCTTTCTGCATCATATAGTTCTTGACAAAAATAGCTGGTCATCATCATGTGTACCCCTGGAAGGACCAGGAGTGTGTGCCTTTCCTAGTTCTTTGAGTGCTCCATTATCTAATTCAACTGTAATCCGGCTCTGATTTACCCATACTTGAAGAAGTCCACTTCTTAGGTTTAGGTTGACTGCATGATCGTAGATCCAGTCTTGACCCAAGACAAGAGGTTCAGTGAGATCCTCATCTTGACACACTAGTACTTTAACTGTCATTGAAACATCCTGGAGGTTTAGGGGAAGTTCCACCTCGCCCATGCAAGGGGTTTCCACACCTCCCAATCCTATAAGATATGCTTCTATAGGATTGACACTTAAGTTCAATTCTCGACAGTAGGAAAGTTTAACAGCACTAGTGGCTGCACCTGAGTCAATCAAGGCTCTCACAGTCCTTGCACTCGTTCCTTGTCCTATTTCTGAGGTTACAAAAGGACGTCTATCAATTATTCTATTGGAACTTATTCCTGAGACTTCACACATTGCCATATGATATCCTGGGTCCGCATAGTCATCTGCCCTAGGCTGGTCTCTACCCTGTCTTCTTAACTTCATCCTTCGGATGCGTTTGAAGGCTTCTGCCTACGCTCCTTCTCGGATTCACTTTTCTTCTTCTTTGCGTTTCTTACCAGTATTCAGTCGACTTAGCATTTCTTCTATGAGAGGTTCCTGATACAACTTGACTCTGCATCCGCTAATGTAGCTCGGGAGAACCTCACCTTCTAAAGTGGCTAGCTGTACTGCTCCACTATTCGAGATCCTATTTATGATCATAGGTCCATAACCACACTTCTCTAATTTTCTCGCATGTTGCTTCAGGGTGTAGACTAAAACTAAGTCTCCTGCTTTCCAGCCTTTATCCTTAACATGGGCATCAAAGTAGGCCTTTTGTCGTTTCTTGGCTGCATAATTCCTGCTACCGCTCTTAGTCTTGTTTCTCCTAATCGTTCTAGGTCAAAGATCCTTGAAGAGAGTTCATGACCCGTCCACTCATGCTCCTGTGCTACTTTTAATGTAGGTATTAAGAAGTCCAATGGTAGCACTGCATTTTGGCCAAATACCATTTGAAAGGGGGTGGCTTGGAGTACCGTTTTATAGGCAACACGGTATGCCCAAACAGCATGATGTAGTTGTTTGTCCCAATCAGAGCGTTTATTGTTCACTAGTTTGGTCAATACATTGCATAGAATCTTATTTGTGCTTTCGGCTTGCCCATTAGCTTGAGGGTGATAGGGGGCAGACTTCTTATGAACTACCAAGAATTCTTGGAGTAGATTTTCAATAACTTCATTCAAGAAGTGGGTGCCCCTATCACTGACTAGCTCTATAGGTAGCCCGTTTCTTGTGAATACATTTCCAAATAAGAACCTAGCTGTGGTTTGAGCGTCATTCTTCGTTGTGGCTTTTACCTCTACCCATTTGGTTAGATAGTCTGTGGCAACAATGATATACTCAGCATGGGAACCCTTAGCTGGGAGATTAATAGGACCAACGAAGTCTATTCCCCACTTAGAGAATGCTCATCCACCCATCATAGGTTTCAAAGGAATCTCATCTTTGCGTATAGGATACTGATGTTGGATGTGATGGCTGGATGCACTCAGAAGATCAGTTGGTGCTGCAAAACCTGCTTCACACCTGCCCTCCTTTCACTTCAGATATGCTTAGTAGACTCCTTGAGCTTCCAAATGACACCAAAATATGCTATATGTACTTTGGAAAAAGTTTGAGTAATGACTTGATCAAAACAGACTACTTTGCAAATCACAAGACTTGAAAACTTTCTATTTTGGTCTTGATACTTGCTCAGTGTTATGCTCAGTGTGCCCAGTGTAGTTACAATTAGCAAAATTCCTTATAGAGATATTCTATTAGCTTAGTAAGCTTCCATTTGCAAGTAGAATGAAGGAAAATGATAAACCACACTCAGAGAAATCACTTTAGCAAAATAAGGTGTACCCCCGATTTTTTAGGAGACTTACAGTCACAGACCAGTGAGCACCCCGACTGAGATTTCTCTGTGATGGTAGATCCAATGGCCTTGAAAATTTGTAGTGTATAGTAGACTTTGAGCTGAATCCAATGCACTTTGAATCATCCAATTTGGTTCAGTAGATCTTGAGATATGCTTCTTGGAAGTTGACAGAGTTGGAGGTAGTCACTCAGAGAAACCAGAGAATATGAATGTAAGTATATTGATTAAATCTAATGATTGTACATTCCCATTGGCATGTAATGTGATGCTCAATGGTACTCAGAGGTGTAGGCTATAGTGTAGCTCATACACACTCAACAATTCACTCAGAATTGCCTCGGGAGGAGTGACTCTTACCCGCGACTTTTTTACATTGCTTTTTATAAGAATTTTGAAGGAGTTTGAATTTTGAATTCAAGTTTTGGCTCCCTTCAATCTCTCCACTAAACTTAGGGAGATATTCCCTCAATCATATCATCTACTTTTCCACGACTCTAGTCTAGTAGGTGTGATTACATGATTGATAAAGTCATATTGACTTTTACATTGGATAAAAAAGTAATAACCAATTAAGCATTGGTTCCTATGGTTCATGGTTCATGTAAATACATCCTTCAAGGGTTCAAGCTTTAGCCTTCCAAGGTTCCAATTTTCCAAGCCAATGTGTGTAGGCTTGTTTTGCACCAACAACTCCCCCTCAAGCCAAACACTTTGGCTCAAGTCTTCTTCTCTAGTCTTCAATTATTTCGTGCAATCCAATCATGGATTTAAATCTGCATAGCTTGCTTCCATCCAGAGCTTTAGTAAGCAAATCTGCACATTGTATATTAGTAGACACATATGATAATTGAATTTCTTTGCTAAGTAACTTCTCCCTCACATAGTGGTAGTGAACCTCTATGTGTTTTGTCCTAGCATGATAAATTGGATTAGCTGCTAGGTGAAGAGAACTTGTGTTATCCCCAAATATGATTGGTGGCCTTGTATGTAGGCCCAATTCTGAATATAAAAGCTTCAACCATATGGCTTCTTGAGTGGCATTTGCTAGCCCTCTATATTCTACCTCAGTAGATGACAAAGCTACTGTAGGTTGTTTCTTGGATGACCAAGAAATTGGTTTATCACCTGCAAAACATATGTAACCAGATGTACTTCTCCTGTCATCCTTGCAACCTGCCCAATCTGCATCTGAATATACCTTAATATCAATGTCTGATGAATATGGAAAATACAAACCATGATTTTGTGTTCCCTTTAGGTACTTTACTATCTTCTTTGCTGCCTCCAAATGAGGTACTCTTGGTTTATGCATAAATTGGCTAAGTACACTAACACCATATGATATATCAATCCTGGTTAAGGTAGCATAATTAAGACTACCTACCAAACTTTGGTAACCTGTAATATCTTGGAGTTCTTCTCCTTCATGAGCACTGAGTTTATGGTTGACCTCCATAGGAATGTTTGAAACTTTAGCTTCCTGCAAATTAAACTTCTTGACCATGTCCTAAATGTACTTCTTCTGAGTAATAAAGATACCTGAGTTTGTGTAGACCAATTCAAGTCCTAGGAAGTACTTTAATAATCCAAGATCATTGATCTTGAATTCCTTCATCATTTGTCCTTTGATGTGTCTAATTCCCTGAACATCATTTCCTGTAATAATGATGTCATCAACATAGGCACACAAGTATATTACCTCTGAATTGTTCCTCTTTATAAACAATGAAGTATCTGCTTTACTCATCACAAATCCTTGATCTAGGAGATAGGTTGTCAACCTGTAATTCCATGCTCTAGGTGCCTGCTTCAATCCATACAGAGCCTTCTTCAATTTACAAACATGATTTACCTTATTGGGATCTTCATAGCCAGGTGGTTGTGACATGTAGACCTCTTCAGATATCCATCCATTCAAGAATGCATTCTTCACATCCAATTGGTACATGTTCCAATTCTTGGATGCAGCTACACTCACCATAACTCTGATAGTTGGCATCTTGGCCACAGGAGAAAATGTCTCCTCATAATCAATGCCTTGGGTTTGTGCAAAACCCTTGGCTACCAACCTAGCTTTATACCTGTTTATTGTACCATCTGAATTCCTTTTGAGTTTGTAGATCCATCTGGATCCTATCACCTTCATGGAGTCCTTCTTGGGTACCAAGTCCCAAGTATCACTCTCCTTGAGAGCCTCCATTTCTTCATCCATTGCTTCCTTCCATTCTGGTTTTGTAATTGCTTCTTCAAATGTACCTGGTTCTTCATTCAAGATATCCTTTGCAAGATGTACAGAGTGCTTGGTTACAAGTGAAGTATCATATCCATACCTAATAGGTTTCTTCTTTTCTCTTTGAGATCTCCTCATAGCTTGAGTTGAGGATTCTGGATTGTCTTCTAGTTGCTTCATCTTCATCTTCCCTTTGGATTTCCAAGCCTTGAACTCTTCAATGTTGATGGTGTCTTCATCATCTGAGCTTGTGTCCTCTTTTTGAATTGGTTCTTGCCTGATAAGCTTTGGAAAGTCTTCTTCCATGTCATAAGGTAGGCTAACTTTCCTGCACTCATTTTCATACCATGAATCATTCTCATCAAAGATGACATCTCTGCTTACCTTGAAGCCTTTGTTTGAGGGGTTGTAGAATCTGTATCCCTTCTGATTCAAATCATAACCAATGAAGATACACTTTTCAGCCTTAGGGTCTAGCTTTCCCCTTACCTATGAAGGAATATGCACATATGCAACACACCCAAAGATTTTGCAATGATCCAGAGATGGTCTCTTGTTGGAAGTGATGGCTGGATACACTTAGAAGATCAAGCTGGTGCTGCAAATCCTGCTTCACACTTGCCCTCCTTTGACTCCAGATATGCTTAGTAGACTCCTTGAGATTTCAAATGACACCAAAATATGCTATATGTACTTTGGAAATGAGTTGAGTAATGATTAGATCAAAACAGACTACTTGTGATTTCAAAGATCCTGAAAAACTTGCTATATTGGTATTGACACCTGCTCAGAGTTATGCTCAGTGTGACCAGCACACTTAAAATTGATCTAATTGCTTTTGGACATAATCAATTAGCTTAACAAGCTTTCATTTGCAAGTGGAATGAGAGAAAATAACAAACCACACTCTGAGAAATCAATCTAGCAACCTAAGGTGAACCCCCGACTTTTTAGGAGACTTACAGTCACAGACTAGTGAGCACCCCGACTAAGATTTCTCTGTGATGGTAGATCCAATAGCTTTGAAACTTTGTAGGTGTATAGTAGACTTTGAGCTGAATCTAATGCACTTTGAATCATCCAATTTGGTTCAGTAGATCTTGAGATATGCCTCTTGGAAGTTGACAGACTTGGAGGTAGTCACTCAGAGAAAACAGAGACTATGAATGTATGTATATTGATTAACTCTAATGATTGTACATTCCCATTGGCATGTAATGTGATGCTCAATGGTACTCAGAGGTGTAGGCTAAAGTGTAGCTCACACACACTCAATGATTTGCTCAGAATTGCCTCGGGAAGAGTGAAGCTTACCCGCGACTTTTTCCATAGCATTTTTATAGGAGTTTTGAAGGTATTTGAATTTGAATTCAAATTAAAGCTCCCTTCAATCTCTCCACTAGACTTAGGGAGATATTCCCTCAACTGATTCATCTACTTTTTTCCATGACTCTAGTCTAGTAGGTGTGATTACATGATTGATAAAGTCATATAGACTTTTTACATAAGGTAAATGGTAATAACCAATAAGCATTGGTTTCTATGGTTCAAATGTATCCTTCAAGGATTCAAACTTTAGCCTTCCAAGGTTCCAATTGTTCAAGCCTTATGTTGAGTCTTCAAGGTACAAATCAAAGCCAAGTGTGAAGGCTTGATTTACACCAACAGCTCCCCCTCAAGCCAAACACTTTGGCTCAAGTCTTCATCTCTAGTCTTCAATTATTTCCTGCAATCCAATCATGGATTTAAATCTGCATAGCTTGCTTCCATCCAGAGCTTTAGTAAGCAAATCTGCACATTGTATATTAGTAGACACATATGATAATTGAATTTCTTTGCTAAGTAACTTCTCCCTCACATAGTGGTAGTGAACCTCTATGTGTTTTGTCCTAGCATGATAAATTGGATTAGCTGCTAGGTGAAGAGAACTTGTGTTATCACCAAATATGATTGGTGGCCTTGTGTATAGGCCCAATTCTGAATATAATAGCTTCAACCATATGGCTTCTTGAGTGGCATTGGCTAGCCCTCTGTACTCTGCCTCAGTAGATGATAGAGCTACTGTGGGTTGTTTCTTGGATGACCAAGAAATTGGTTTATCACCTGCAAAGCATATGTAACCAGATGTACTCCTCCTGTCATCCTTGCAACCTGCCCAATCTGCATCTGAGTATACCTTAATATCAATGTCTGATGAATATGGAAAGTATAAACCATGATTTTGTGTTCCCTTTAGGTACTTTACTATCTTCTTGGTTGCCTCCAAATGTGGTACTCTTGGTTTATGCATAAATTGGCTAAGTACACTAACACCATATGATATATCAATCCTGGTTAAGGTAGCATAATTAAGACTACCTACCAAACTTTGGTATCCTATAATATCCTTGAGTTCTTCTCCTTCATGTGCACTGAGTTTGTGGTTGACCTCCATAGGAATGTTTGAGACTTTAGCTTCCTGCAAATTAATCTTCTTGACCATGTCCTGAATGTACTTCTTCTGAGTAATAAAGATACCTGAATTTGTGTAGACTAATTCAAGTCTTAGGAAGTACTTCAATAATTCAAGATCATTGATCTTGAATTCCTTCATCATCTGTCCTTTGATGTGTCTAATCCCATTCACATCACTACCTGTAATAATGATGTCATCAACATAGACACACAAGTATATTACCTCTGAATTGTTCTTCTTTATAAACAATGAAGTATCTGCTTTACTCATCACAAATCCTTGATCTAGGAGATAGGTTGTCAACCTGTAATTCCATGCTCTAGGTGCCTGCTTCAATCCATACAGAGCCTTCTTCAATTTACAAACATGATTTACCTTATTCGGATCCTCATAGCCAGGTGGTTGTGACATGTAGACTTCTTCAGATATCCATCCATTCAAGAATGCATTCTTCACATCCAATTGGTACATGTTCCAATTCTTGGATGCAGCTACACTCACCATAACTCTGATAGTTGGCATCTTGGCCACAGGAGAAAATGTCTCCTCATAATCAATGCCTTGGGTTTGTGCAAAACCCTTGGCTACCAACCTAGCTTTATACCTGTTTATTGTACCATCTGAGTTCCTCTTGAGTTTGTAGATCCATCTGGATCCTATCACCTTCATGGAGTCCTTCTTGGGTACCAAATCCCAAGTATCACTCTCCTTGAGAGCCTCCATTTCTTCATCCATTGCTTCCTTCCATTCTGGTTTAGTGATTGCTTCTTCAAATGTACCTGGTTCTTCATTCAAGATATCCTTTGCAAGATATACAGAGTGCTTGGTTACAAGTGAAGTGTCATACCCATACCTAATAGGTTTCTTCTTTTCTCTTTGAGATCTTCTCATAGCTTGAGTTGAGGATTCTGGATTGTCTTCTAATTGTTTCATCTTCATCTTCCCTTTGGATTTCCAAGCCTTGAACTCTTCAATGTTGATGGTGTCTTCATCATCTGAGCTTGTGTCCTCTTTCTGAGTTGGTTCTTGTCTGATAAGCTTTGGAAAGTCTTCTTCCATATCATAAGGTAGGCTAACTTTCTTGCACTCATTTTCATACCATGAATCATTTTCATCAAAAATGACATCTCTGCTTACCTTGAAGCCTTTGTTTGAGGGGTTATAGAACCTGTATCCTTTCTGATTCAGATCATAACCAATGAAGATACACTTTTCAGCCTTAGGGTCTAGCTTTCCCCTTACCTGTGAGGGAATCTGCACATATGCAACACACCCAAAGATTTTGCAATGATCTAGAGATGGTCTCTTACCATGCCAAGCCTCCTAGGGTGTCATTCCATCAAGTGTCTTTGATGGCAACCTGTTGATTAAGTATGTGGCAGTAGATACACTCTCTGCCCAAAGATAATTTGGCAATTTTTTCTCATTAAGCATAGACCTAGCTGTCTCTACAATGAGTCTATTCCTCCTTTCAGCTACCCCATTTTGTTCAGGTGAGTACCTTGTAGTAATCTCCCTCTTGATGCCTCTTTCCTGCAAGAAATCTTCAAAGTCATTTGAGAAGTATTCTCCACCACCATCTGACCTTAGCCTCTAAAAATGTCTACCTGTTTGATTCTCAACTAATGCAAGATACCTTTTGAAACAATTAAATACTTCATCCTTATGTTTCATGAAGTATAAGACAGTCCACCTGCTATAGTCATCAATAAAGGACACATAGTACCTTGATCCAGATATGGATGGCTCCTTGCTAGGTCCCCAAACATCTGTATGCACCAATTCCAAATAATCTTCATGCATAAAACCTTTCTTGGTATAGGGCAATCTGTGTGACTTACCAAATTGACAAGCCCCACACTTGTATATCATGTGTTGCTTGGATACATTAGGTATCCCAAGCACACATTGATCCCTGCTCATTTGTTTTATGGTCCTCTCTCCAATGTGACCTAATCTCTTGTGCCACATCTCCAATTCTGATAGGGTTTGGTCCTTATAGTTGTACAAAGCAATATTCTTAGTATCTTCAAGTTCAAAGGTAAACAATCTACCTGATTTCTCTCCCTTGGCTATCCTTTTGAATCCATGTCTTGGATCCTCCACATATGCACCATGTTGAGTGAACCTGATCTGTAGACCTTTTTCAACAATCTGACCTACACTCATCAGATTCTTGGTGATTGTTGGAACATACAACACTCTGCTTAGTAAATTCTGATTACCATCACTTGTTTTGACATTGCCTACCTTAACAACTGAATGTTTAGTGTCATCACCTGTCTGCACTTGGTGCTTGCCTTTGGGTTCTTCCAAATCAGAGAGTAAGGCAACATTTCCAGCTACATGGTTGGAGCAACCTGAATCAATATAGAACAAATGATCATCATTGATACCTGCTTTAGATGTCATGTTCATAATCAACAAGGAATCATCTTGATCCTCTGCATAATTGTTTTAATCCTTTCTGTTCCTGTATCCACCTTGATAATTTCCATTGTGATTGTAGCTATTGTTGTAATTATTGTTGTAGCCATGGTAGCCTTGAGATTGATTGAATCTGCCTCTGCCTTGAGAGTATCCTCCTCTTTGGTGACCTCTTCCTCTTTGGTTCTTGTAGTTTTTGTAGCATTCATCTGTAGTATGGTTAGACAAGCCACAAATATTGCATGGAGATTGATTGTAGGGTCTCCCCCTACCTGACTTACCTCCTCTGCCCCTACCTCTAGATGATCTACCTCTCCCTGCATAGTTTGCTTGGGAGGTAGAGCCTTCTTCATCAACCTTCTTGCTTTTACCCTTGTCTTTAGACTTCTTATCAGTATATAGGGCAGAGGGATTGTTACCTTTTGATTGCTCTCCATTCTTTGTGATCTTTGCTTCATGTGTAAAGAGTTGTCCAATCAGAGTTGTTAGATCAGGTGCTTGGATGTCCATGTACAAGTCCATTGCAGTGGTAAAGCTCTCCCACTTGTCATCTGCCTTTAGTCCATTGATCACTTGTCTGACTATTTGCTCTTCCTCAATTTCTTCTCCAACACTTGCAAGTTGATCTGCAATGTCTTTGACTTTGGTGACAAAATCTGAGACACATTGTTTTGATTGCTTCCTAAGAGTTGTAAACTCAATCCATAGCTGATTCTTTCTGGCCCTTGTGCTTGATGAAAAATATGTTGACAAGGTTTCCCAAGTTTCTTGGGAAGTCTTACAGTTCCTCACATGAGGTAGAAGGAAATCAGAGATAGAGTTTAGAAGATATGACCTTGCCAAAGCATCTTTTGCACACCATTGATTTAGCCTCTCATGTTCATCCTTTGTAGGTAGGCCTCTGGTCTTGAATGAAGGCAACTCCTCATCTCCTGATATGTATCCATACAAGCTTCTCCCTTGTAGATAGGTCTTCATTCTCAATGACCAAGCCTGGTAATTATTTCTATCCAATTTGTCAATGAAGGAAGGGAAACCATCACCCATGATTACCTTATTTGCTCTGATACCACTGTTGGAAGTGATGGCTGGATACACTTAGAAGATCAAGCTGGTGCTACAAATCCTGCTTCACACCTGCCCTCCTTTGACTCCAGATATGCTTAGTAGACTCCTTGAGCTTTCAAATGACACGAAAATATGCTATATGTACTTTGGAAATGAGTTGAGTAATGATTAGATCAAAACAGACTACTTGTGATTTCAAAGATCCTGAAAAACTTGCTATATTGGTATTGACACCTGCTCAGAGTTATGCTCAGTGTGACCAGCACACTTAAAATTGATCTAATTGCTTTTGGACATAATCAATTAGCTTAACAAGCTTTCATTTGCAAGTGGAATGAGAGAAAATAACAAACCACACTCTGAGAAATCAATTTAGCAACCTAAGGTGAACCCCCGACTTTTTAGGAGACTTACAGTCACAGACCAGTGAGCACCCCGACTGAGATTTCTCTGTGATGGTAGATCCAATAGCTTTGAAACTTTGTAGGTGTATAGTAGACTTTGAGCTGAATCCAATGCACTTTGAATCATATAATTTGGTTCAGTAGAACTTGAGATATGCCTCTTGGAAGTTGACAGACTTGGAGGTAGTCACTCAGAGAAAACAGAGACTATGAATGTATGTATATTGATTAACTCTAATGATTGTACATTCCCATTGGCATGTAATGTGATGCTTACCCGCGACTTTTTCCATAGCATTTTTATAGGAGTTTTGAAGGTATTTGAATTTGAATTCAAATTAAAGCTCCCTTGAATCTCTCCACTAGACTTAGGGAGTTATTCCCTCAACTGATTCATCTACTTTTTTCCACGACTCTAGTCTAGTAGGTGTGATTACATGATTGATAAAGTCATATAGACTTTTTACATAAGGTAAATGGTAATAACCAATAAGCATTGGTTTCTATGGTTCAAATGTATCCTTCAAGGATTCAAACTTTAGCCTTCCAAGGTTCCAATTGTTCAAGCCTTATGTTGAGTCTTCAAGGTACAAATCAAAGCCAAGTGTGAAGGCTTGATTTACACCAACATCTCTTACCATGCCAAGCCTCATAGGGTGTCATTCCATCAAGTGTCTTTGATGGCAACCTGTTAATTAAATATGTGGCAGTAGATACACTCTCTGCCCAAAGATAGTTTGGCAATTTCTTTTCATTTAGCATAGACCTAGCTGTCTCTACAATGAGTCTATTCCTTCTCTCAGCTACCCTATTTTGTTCAGGTGAGTACCTTGTAGTAATCTCCCTCTTGATGCCTCTTTCCTTCAGGAAATCTTCAAAGTCATTGGAGAAGTATTCTCCACCATCATCTGACCTTAGCCTCTTCAAATGTCTACCTGTTTGATTTTCAACTAATGCAAGATACCTTTTGAAACAATTAAATACTTCATCTTTATGTTTCATGAAGTATAAGACAGTCCACCTGCTATAGTCATCAATAAAGGACACATAGTACCTTGATCCAGATATGGATGGCTCCTTGCTAGGTCCCCAAACATCTGTATGCACCAATTCCAGATAATCTTCATGCATAAAACCTTTCTTGGTATAGGGCAATCTGTGTGACTTACCAAATTGACAAGCCCCACACTTGTATATAATGTGTTGCTTGGATACATTAGGTATCCCAAGCACACATTGATCCCTGCTCATTTGTTTTATGGTCCTCTCTCCAATGTGACCTAATCTCTTGTGCCAAATCTCCAATTCTGATAGGGTTTGGTCTTTATAGTTGTACAAGGCAATATTCTTAGTGTCTTCAAGTTCAAAGGTAAACAATCTACCTGATTTTTCTCCCTTGGCTATCCTTGTTGGATGTGATGGCTGGATGCACTCAGAAGATCAAGTTGGTGTTGCTAGACCTGCTTCACACCTGCCCTCCTTTCTCTTCAGATATGCTTAGGAGACTCCTTGAGCTTCCAAATGACACCAAAAAACTATATATGTGCTTTACAAAATAATTGTGTAATAACCAAATCAAAACAGATGATTTTGAACCTTCACAAGTCCAAAAAACTTTCTATTCCTGTAATGATACCTGCTCAGTCTTAAGCTCAGTGTGACCAGCACAATTACAATTGGATTAATTCCTTTTGGGAGTATTAAATTAACTTAACAAGCTACCATTAGCAAGTTAAATCACTCCAATTGATAAACCATACACTGAGAATGATCTTTAGCAAAATCAGAGACACCCCCGACTTTTTAGGATCTACACAGAAAAATACCAGAGACTGCTTCGTCTGCAATTTCTCCCAAATGGCTGAATGGAATGACTTGAAACTTTGTAATGTTGTAGAATACTTTGAGCTGGTTCCAATGAGCTTTGAATCATCCAATTTGGTTCAGTAGATCTTGAGATATGCCGTGTTGAAGTTGACAGACTTGAAGATGGTCACTCAGAGAAAAAACAGAGAGTATGAATGTATGTATATTGATTAACTATAATGATTGTACATTCCCATTGACATGTAATGTGATGCTCAATGGCACTCAGAGGTGTAGGCTATAGTGTAGCTCACACACACTCAATGATTTGCTTGGAGTTGCCTCGGGAAGAGTGAAGCTGACCCGCGACTTTTACATAGCCTTTTTATAGGAGTTTTGAAGAGTGTTTGAATTTGAATTCAAACTAAAGTTCCCTTGATTCTCTCCACTAGACTTAGGGAGATATTCCCTCAACTGATTCATCTAATTTTTTCCACGACTCTAGTCTAGTAGGTGTGATTACATGAGTGGTAAAGTCATATAGACTTTTTCATAAGATAAATGGTAAGAATAATAAGACTAGGTTCCTATGGTACTTGTTCCATGTGAATACTTCCTTCAAGGGTCCAAACTTTAGCCTTCCAAGGTTCCAATTGTCCAAGTCTTATGTTGAGTCTTCAAGGTACAAAACAAAGCCAAGTGTGAAGGCTTGTTTGCACCAACAGCTCCCCCTCAAGCCAAACACTTTGGCTCAAGTCTTCATCTCTAGTCTTCAATTATTTCCTGCAATCCAATCATGGATTTAAATCTGCATAGCTTGCTTCCATCCAGAGCTTTAGTAAGCAAATCTGCACATTGTATATTAGTAGACACATATGATAATTGAATTTCTTTGCTAAGTAATTTCTCCCTCACATAGTGGTAATGAACCTCTATGTGTTTTGTCCTAGCATGATAAACTGGATTAGCTGCTAGGTGAAGTGAACTTGTGTTATCACCAAATATGATTGGTGGCCTTGTGTATAGGCCCAATTCTGAATATAATAGCTTCAACCATATGGCTTCTTGAGTGGCATTGGCTAGCCCTCTGTACTCTGCCTCAGTAGATGATAGAGCTACTGTGGGTTGTTTCTTGGATGACCAAGAAATTGGTTTATCACCTGCAAAGCATATGTAACCAGATGTACTCCTCCTGTCATCCTTGCAACCTGCCCAATCTGCATCTGAGTATACTTTGATATCAATGTCTGATGAATATGGAAAGTACAAACCATGATTTTGTGTTCCCTTTAGGTACTTTACTATCTTCTTGGCTGCCTCCAAATGTGGTACTCTTGGTTTATGCATAAATTGACTAAGTACACTAACACCATATGATATATCAATCCTGGTTAAGGTAGCATAATTAAGACTACCTACCAAACTTTGGTAGCCTGTAATGTCCTTGAGTTCTTCTCCTTCATGTGCACTGAGTTTGTGGTTGACCTCCATAGGAATGTTTGAGACTTTAGCTTCCTGCAAATTAAACTTCTTGACCATGTCCTGAATGTACTTCTTCTGAGTAATAAAGATACCTAAATTTGTGTAGACCAATTCAAGTCCTAGAAAGTACTTCAATAATCCAAGATCATTGATCTTGAATTCCTTCATCATTTGTCCTTTGATGTGTCTTATCCCCTGAACATCATTTCCTGTAATAATGATGTCATCAACATAGACACACAAGTATATTACCTCTGAATTGTTCTTCTTTATAAACAATGAAGTATCTGCTTTACTCATGACAAATCCTTGATCTAGGAGATAGGTTGTCAACCTGTAATTCCATGCTCTAGGTGCCTGCTTCAATCCATACAGAGCCTTCTTCAATTTACAAACATGATTTACCTTATTGGGATCCTCATAGCCAGGTGGTTGTGACATGTAGACTTCTTCAGATATCCATCCATTCAAGAATGCATTCTTCACATCCAATTGGTACATGTTCCAATTCTTGGATGCAGCTACACTCACCATAATTCTGATAGTTGGCATCTTGGCCACAGGAGAAAATGTCTCCTCATAATCAATGCCTTGGGTTTGTGCAAAACCCTTGGCTACTAACCTAGCTTTATACCTGTTTATTATACCATCTGAGTTCCTCTTGAGTTTGTAGATCCATCTGGATCCTATCACCTTCATGGAGTTTTTCTTGGGTACCAAGTCCCAAGTATCACTCTCCTTGAGAGCCTCCATTTCTTCATCCATTGCTTCCTTCCATTCTGGTTTAGTAATTGCTTCTTCAAATGTGCCTCGTTCTTCATTCAAGATATCCTTTGCAAGATATACAGAGTGCTTGGTTACAAGTGAAGTATCATACCCATACCTAATTGGTTTCTTCTTTTCTCTTTGAGATCTCCTCATAGCTTGAGTTGAGGATTCTGGATTATCTTCTAGTTGCTTCATCTTCATCTTCCCTTTGGATTTCCAAGCCTTGAATTCTTCAATGTTGATGGTGTCTTCATCATCTGAACTAGTGTCCTCTTTCTGAGTTGGTTCTTGACTGATAAGTTTTGGAAAGTCTTCTTCCATATCATAAGGTAGGCTAACTTTCCTGCACTCATTTTCATACCATGAATCATTTTCATCAAAAATAACATCTCTGCTTACCTTGAAGCCTTTGTTTGTGGGGTTATAGAACCTGTATCCTTTCTGATTCAAATCATAACCAATGAAAATACACTTTTCAGCCTTAGGGTCTAGCTTTCCCCTTACCTGTGAGGGAATATGCACATATGCAACACACCCAAAGATCTTGCAATGATCCAGAGATGGTCTCTTACCATGCCAAGCCTCATAGGGTGTCATTCCATCAAGAGTCTTTGATGGCAACCTGTTGATTAAGTATGTGGCAGTAGATACACTCTCTGCCCAAAGATAATTTGGTAATTTTTTCTCATTAAGCATAGACCTAGCTGTCTCTACAATGAGTCTATTCCTCCTTTCAGCTACCCCATTTTGTTCAGGTGAGTACCTTGTGGTAATCTCCCTCTTGATGCCTCTCTCCTGCAAGAAATCTTCAAAGTCATTGGAGAAGTATTCTCCACCACCATCTGACCTTAGCCTCTTCAAATGTCTACCTGTTTGATTCTCAACTAATGCAAGATACCTTTTGAAACAATTAAATACTTCATCTTTATGTTTCATGAAGTACAAGACAGTCCATCTGCTATAGTCATCAATAAAGGACACATAGTACCTTGATCCAGATATGGATGGCTCCTTGCTTGGTCCCCAAACATCTGTATGCACCAATTCCAGATAATCTTCATGCATAAAACCTTTCTTGATATTGGGCAACCTGTGTGACTTACCAAATTGACAAGCCCCACACTTGTATATCATGTGTTGCTTGGATACATTAGGTATCCCAAGCACACATTGATCCCTGCTCATTTGTTTTATGGTCCTCTCTCCAATGTGACCTAATCTCTTGTGCCACATCTCCAATTCTGATAGGGTTTGGTCCTTATAGTTGTACAAGGCAATATTCTTAGTATCTTCAAGTTCAAAGGTAAACAATCTACCTGATTTCTCTCCCTTGGCTATCCTTCTGAATCCATGTTTTGGATCCTCCACATATGCACCATGTTGAGTGAACCTGACCTGTAGACCCTTTTCAACAATCTGACCTACACTCATCAGATTCTTGGTGATTGTTGGAACATACAACACTCTGCTTAGTAAATTCTGATTACCATCACTTGTTTTGACATTGCCTACTTTAACAACTGAATGTTTAGTGTCATCACCTGTCTGCACTTGGTGCTTGCCTTTGGGTTCTTCCAAATCAGAGAGTAAGGCAACATTTCCAGCTACATGGTTAGAGCAACCTGAATCAATATAGAACAAATGATCATTATTGATACCTGATTTAGATGTCATGTTCATGATCAACAAGGAATCATCTTGATCCTCTGCATAATTGTTGTAATCTTTTCTGTTCCTGTATCCACCTTGATAATTGCTATTGTGATTGTAGCTATTGTTGTAATTATTGTTGTAGCCATGGTAGCCTTGAGATTGATTGAATCTGCCTCTGCCTTGAGAGTATCCTCCTCTTTGGTGACCTCTTCCTCTTTGGTTCTTGTAGTTTTTGTAGCATTCATCTGTAGTATGGTTAGACAAGCCACAAATATTGCATGGAGATTGGTTGTAGGGTCTCCCCCTACCTGACTTACCTCCTCTGCCCCTACCTCTAGATGATCTACCTCTCCCTGCATAGTTTGCTTGGGAGGTAGAGCCTTCTTCATCAAGCTTCTTGCTTTTACCCTTGTCTTTAGTCTTCTTATCAGTATATAGGGCAGAGGGATTGTTACCTTTTGATTGCTCTCCATTCTTTGTGATCTTTGCTTCATGTGTAAAGAGTTGTCCAATCAGAGTTGTTAGATCAGGTGCTTGGATGTCCATGTACAAGTCCATTGCTGTGGTAAAGCTCTCCCACTTGTCATCTCCCTTCAGTCCATTGATCACTTTTCTGACTATTTGCTCTTCCTCAATTTCTTCTCCAACACTTGCAAGTTGATCTGCAATGTCTTTGACTTTGGTGACAAAATCTGAGACACATTGTTTTGATTGCTTCCTCAGAGTTGTAAACTCAATCCATAGCTGATTCTTTTTGGCCCTTGTGCTTGATGAAAAATATGTTGACAAGGTTTCCCAAGTCTCTTGGGAAGTCTTACAGTTCCTTACATGGGGTAGAAGGAAATCAGAGATAGAGTTTAGAAGATATGACCTTGCCAAAGCATCTTTAGCACACCATTGGTTGAGCCTCTCATGTTCATCCTTTGTAGGTAGGCCTCTGGTTTTGAATGAGGGCAATTCCTCATCTCCTGATATGTATCCATACAAGCTTCTCCCTTGTAGATAGGTCTTCATTCTCAATGACCAAGCCTGGTAATTATTTCTATCCAATTTATCAATGAAGGAAGGGAAACCATCACCCATGATTACCTTATTTGCTCTGATACCACTGTTGGATGTGATGGCTGGATGCACTCAGAAGATCAAGTTGGTGTTGCTAGACCTGCTTCACACCTGCCCTCCTTTCTCTTCAGATATGCTTAGGAGACTCCTTGAGCTTCCAAATGACACCAAAAAACTATATATGTGCTTTACAAAATAATTGTGTAATAACCAAATCAAAACAGATGATTTTGAACCTTCACAAGTCCAAAAAACTTTCTATTCCTGTAATGATACCTGCTCAGTCTTAAGCTCAGTGTGACCAGCACACTTACAATTGGATTAATTCCTTCTGGGAGTATTAAATTAACTTAACAAGCTACCATTAGCAAGTTAAATCACTCCAATTGATAAACCATACACTGAGAATGATCTTTAGCAAAATCAGAGACACCCCCGACTTTTTAGGATCTACATAGAAAAATACCAGAGACTGCTTCGTCTGCAATTTCTCCCAAATGGCTGAATGGAATGACTGGAAACTTTGTAGTGTTGTAGAATACTTTGAGCTGGTTCCAATGAGCTTTGAATCATCCAATTTGGTTTAGTAGATCTTGAGATATGCCCTGTTGAAGTTGACAGACTTGAAGATGGTCACTCAGAGAAAAAACAGAGAGTATGAATGTATGTATATTGATTAACTATAATGATTGTACATTCCCATTGACATGTAATGTGATGCTCAATGGCACTCAGAGGTGTAGGCTATAGTGTAGCTCACATACACTCAATGATTTGCTTGGAGTTGCCTCGGGAAGAGTGAAGCTGACCCGCGACTTTTACATAGCCTTTTTATAGGAGTTTTGAAGAGTGTTTGAATTTGAATTCAAACTAAAGTTCCCTTGATTCTCTCCACTAGACTTAGGGAGATATTCCCTCAACTGATTCATCTAATTTTTTCCACGACTCTAGTCTAGTAGGTGTGATTACATGAGTGGTAAAGTCATATAGACTTTTTCATAAGATAAATGGTAAGAATAATAAGACTAGGTTCCTATGGTACTTGTTCCATGTGAATACTTCCTTCAAGGGTCCAAACTTTAGCCTTCCAAGGTTCCAATTGTCCAAGTCTTATGTTGAGTCTTCAAGGTACAAAACAAAGCCAAGTGTGAAGGCTTGTTTGCACCAACAATCCTTCTGAATCCATGTCTTGGATCCTCCACATATGCACCATGTTGAGTGAACCTGACTTGTAGACCTTTTTCCACAATCTGTCCTACACTCATGAGATTCTTGGTGATTGTTGGAACATACAACACTCTGCTTAGTAAATTCTGATTACCATCACTTGTTTTGACATTGCCTACTTTAACAACTGAATGTTTAGTGTCATCACCTGTCTGCACTTGGTGCTTGCCTTTGGGTTCTTCCAAATCAGAGAGTAAGGCAACATTTCCAGCTACATGATTAGAGCAACCTAAATCAATATAGAACAAATGATCATCATTGATACCTGACTTAGATGTCATGTTCATGATCAACAAGGAATCATCTTGCTCCTCTGCATAAATGTTGTAATCCTTCCTATTCCTGTATCCACTTTGATAGTTGCCATTGTGATTGTAGCTGTTGTTATAATTATTGTTGTAGCCATGGTAGCCTTGAGATTGGTTGAATCTGCCTCTGCTTTGAGAGTATCCTCCTCTTTGGTGACCTCTTCCTCTTTGGTTCTTGTAGCTTTTGTAGCATTCATCTGTAGTATGGTTAGACAAGCCACAAATATTGCATGGAGATTGGTTATAGGGTCTCCCCCTACCTGACTTACCTCCTCTGCCCCTACCTCTAGATGATCTACCTCTCCCTGCATAGTTTGCTTGAGAGGTAGAGCCTTCTTCATCAACCTTCTTGCTTTTACCCTTGTCTTTAGTCTTCTTATCAGTATATAGGGCAGAGGGATTGTTACCTTTTGATTGCTCTCCATTCTTTGTGATCTTTGCTTCATGTGTAAAGAGTTGTCCAATCAGAGTTGTTAGATCAGGAGCTTGGATGTCCATGTATAAGTCCATTGCTGTGGTAAAACTCTCCCACTTGTCATCTGCCTTTAGTCCATTGATCACTTGTCTGACTATTTGCTCTTCCTCAATTTCTTCTCCAACACTTGCAAGTTGATCTGCAATGTCCTTGACTTTGGTGACAAAATCTGAGACACATTGTTTTGATTGCTTCCTAAGAGTTGTAAACTCAATCCATAGCTGATTCTTTCTGGCCCTTGTGCTTGATGAAAAGTATGTTGACAAGGTTTCCCAAGTCTCTTGGGAAGTCTTACAATTCCTTACATGAGGTAGAAGGAAATAAAAAATAGAGTTTAGAAGATATGACCTTGCCAAAGCATCTTTTGCACACCATTGGTTGAGCCTTTCATGTTCATCCTTTGTAGGTAGGCCTCTAGTCTTGAATGAGGGCAACTCCTCATCTCCTGAAATGTATCCATACAAGCTTCTCCCTTGTAGATAGCTCTTCATTCTCAATGACCAAGCCTGGTAATTATTTCTGTCCAATTTGTCAATGAAGGAAGGGAAGCCATCACCCATGATTACCTTATTTGCTCTGATACCACTGTTGGATGTGATGGCTGGATGCACTCAGAAGATCAGTTGGTGCTGCAAAACCTGCTTCACACCTGCCCTCCTTTCACTTCAGATATGCTTAGTAGACTCCTTGAGCTTCCAAATGACACCAAAATATGCTATATGTACTTTGGAAAAAGTTTGAGTAATGACTTGATCAAAACAGACTACTTTGCAAATCACAAGACTTGAAAACTTTCTATTTTGGTCTTGATACCTGCTCAGTGTTATGCTCAGTGTGCCCAGTGTAGTTACAATTAGCAAAATTCCTTCTAGAGATATTCTATTAGCTTAGTAAGCTTCCATTTGCAAGTGGAATGAAGGAAAATGATAAACCACACTCAGAGAAATCACTTTAGCAAAATAAGGTGTACCCCCGATTTTTTAGGAGACTTATAGTCACAAACCAGTGAGCACCCCGACTGAGATTTCTCTGTGATGGTAGATCCAATGGCCTTGAAAATGTGTAGGTGTATAGTAGACTTTGAGCTGAATCCAATGCACTTTGAATCATCCAATTTGGTTCAGTAGATCTTGAGATATTCTTCTTGGCAGTTGACAGAGTTGGAGGTAGTCACTCAGAGAAACCAGAGAATATGAATGTAAGTATATTGATTAAATCTAATGATTGTACATTCCCATTGGCATGTAATGTGATTCTCAATGGTACTCAGAGGTGTAGGCTATAGTGTAGCTCATACACACTCAACAATTCACTCAGAATTGCCTCGGGAGGAGTGACTCTTACCCGCGACTTTTTTACATTGCTTTTTATAAGAATTTTGAAGGAGTTTGAATTTTGAATTCAAGTTTTGGCTCCCTTCAATCTCTCCACTAAACTTAGGGAGATATTCCCTCAATCATATCATCTACTTTTCCACGACTCTAGTCTAGTAGGTGTGATTACATGATTGATAAAGTCATATTGACTTTTACATTGGATAAAAAAGTAATGACCAATTAAGCATTGGTTCCTATGGTTCATGGTTCATGTAAATACATCCTTCAAGGGTTCAAGCTTTAGCCTTCCAAGGTTCCAATTTTCCAAGCCAATGTGTGTAGGCTTGTTTTGCACCAACAACTGAGTTTGTTGACAAACATCACACCTCTTCACATAGGTATGTGCATCCATGTGAAGAGTCAGCCACCACAAGCCTGCAAATAGGATCGCTTTAATCACTCGGTCTGGTCCAAAATGTCCTCTTGCTACACCTAGGTGAGCAGCCTCCAATATCTTGAGGTATTCGCTCTCATGGACACATAATCTGAGGTAACCATCTTTACCACGTTTGTATAGATTATCACCAATGAGTAAGTAATCCAGGGCTTCTTGCTCTAGACTTCTTTTTCTGGCCAATGTCATATCTTGAGGGAATGCTCTCGTCCTTAGGAAGGCTACTAGTGGTTCACTCCAGTCTGGCACTATGGATACTTGATAGAGAGTGGCATGTTCCACAGGTGGTTTAGTGCAGCAGATTGGGCATTCCTTGCAGAACTTATGGACATCAGCTTCCATAGTCGACCAATGCACTCCAAGTCTCCTTAATGTCTGTAAGGTTCGTTGCTTTGAGTAGTGTTGCTCTAATGCACCTACATGTGCTAATTGCAACCATTTAGCGTACTCCTCCTCTTCCACACAACAAGCCAAGATCCCTTGATCTGTGTGCTTGTACATGCTTCGAGCCATGGTCTGATAATTTTGGGCTTTTACCACCTCTCTATCTTGAGTGTTTATAACTGGATGGTTAGGCCCGTATGTCAATACTGGCACTAATGGCTTAGCCCACTGCGGCACCACTTCCAAATTAAACAAGTAAGCATCAGGAAGGTCATCTGATACTCCTTGTGGGGTCTCTCTTGATGTGAGTCTTGAGAGATGATCCGCTTGCAAGTGAGTCTTCCCTTTTCTTACCAGTACCTCAAAGTCGTATTCCATTAGTAAGAGAAACCATCTTACTAATCTACCTGTATTGCATGGCTTGTTCACAAGATATAACAATGCTTGATGGTCAGTAAAAAATTTAAACTTATTTGCAAGCAAATAGTGTCTAAATTTCTTAACTGCATATACCATGCCTAATCCTTCTCTCTCTGTAGTGGTATAATTCCGTTCAGCTGCATTCAATTGTCTACTAGCATAGGCAATTGGAAGGTCCATATTATCTTCACCAGTAGGTTGTGCAAGTACACATCCAATAGCATAATTGGATGCATCCACATGAACATGAAAGGGTTTATTCCAATCTGGTGTGGTCAAGATTGGTGCTGAACACAGTCTCCTTTTGAGCTCATTGAAAGATTCCTCACATTCATTAGTCCACTCAAAGTTGGTCAAAAGTCCATACAGAGGCTTTGCTATGATGGCATACATGTGTATAAACCGTCGGTAATAACCGCAATGCCCCATGAAAGCTTGTACTTCCTTGACATTCTTTGGCCTAGGTAGCTCCACTATGGCTCTTACTTTCTCTTCATCGGTGGATATGCCATTCTTTGACACTATGTGTCCTAGAATCTTGCCTTGCCTGACCATGAAAACACACTTTTCTAGATTCAAGCAGACTTGATATTCTCTACATTTGTCAAAGATTTGTCTGAGTTCAGGAATGTGTGTTTGTCTAATGTTGGAATGAGCACAAAGATCGTCAACATAGACCTCTAAATTCTTCCTCAAGAACTCTTTAAATACATGACACATCAGCCTCTCGAAGGTTGCAGGTGCTTTGGTAAGCCCAAATGGCATCACTCTAAAGGCAAATGTGCCCCATTCTGTGGCAAAAGCTGTTTTGTGCTGATCTTCCGGAGCAATGGCTACCTGATTGTAGCCTGAGAACCCATCAAGAAAGCTGTACACTTCCTTGCCAACTACTCTTTCTAGAAGATGCTCGGTGATTGGAAGCGGATAATTATCTCTAATGGTGGCTGCATTAACCTTTTTCAAGTTAATGCACACACGTAGCTTTCCATTCTTCTTGGGCATCACTACAATGGGGGATACCCACTCAGTATGCTCAATTTCATAGATAAATCCAGCTTCTACCAGTCTATCTATCTCTTCTTTGATTTTGGCAGCATAATTATCATTGTATGTATAGGGCTTTTGCTTGGAGGGTTTAGCATCTGAGGTCATGGGAATTGTGTGTGAGCATATGTCTGGGTCAACACCCTTCAAATCCTTGTAACTCCAAGCGAATACATCTCTGTATTCTCTTAGCAAGGCAATCAACTCATGCTCTTCCTCTTCCGTCAGGTCATGTCCTATGTAAGTGCATCTCTCTTCTCCTTCTTCTATGGCCACTTATATTTTCTTGGTTGTTTCTTTGTTATCATAGGCCTCTCTTGATTGTGCCTCGCGTTTAGGCATTCTTATCATGACTCTTCTATCGTCGATCTCATACTTCTTAAAATTTTCAGGGACCTCAAACAAAGATTCTTCTTCTTCTGATGTGACTTCTCTCTTCTTTCTTTTCTTTCCTTCATCCTTAGGGGTCACTTGGGTGGCTAACCTTACCTCATAATGCAAAAGGTGGGTCCATAATGATTGACTCTAGATCGGAGTCACTTGCATCTTCAAATGCATCAGGGCTAGGTTCACACTCTTCTAAAACTGCATCTCCCATGATTGGCTCTATGGAGAAAACTGAAATGTCATAGCCATCTTCATCACAGTGAGGTGTCCATTGTTCTTCATTGATGGCTACATCCATGGTTGCTAAAATTTTTGCCCAGCCATGAGGCTCAAATTCTTCGTCTAGAAATACTACTGGTGCATAGGCTGGGTCTTGAATTGATCTATGTGTTTCTTTTGCACCTATCTCTCTGGCTTTCTCTCTTTTCTCTTCTTCTACTGCCACTTTGCACATCCATAAGTGCGTGTCTTCATGCATCCATGAGGATCCTGATCCTATGGAATGCACCGACTCCTTGTCATCTTTACCTCTATGGACGGGGTTCCATTGAATAGGAGGGATGTCTCTATGAGAGTAATCCTTGAGATTGACTTTGGTCGTGACACCTAAGTGTTGCAGATACAAGGAGTTGGTTCCCCAATCCTGTACAGCTCGCAACTGCCGCATGAATGGTCTTCCCAAAATCATCTCATAGGCATGATTTTTGCTAAAGTCGCATATAGTAAATGTGTGCTCAAACTCTACACCACAAGTGGTGAGAGTTATTCCTTCTAGCAAGCCTAAGGGTCTTTCGATATGACCATCGGCCATCTGCAATTTCATTCTTGTGGGCCTGAGTGCTGGCTTGCCCCAACGCTTCCATAGGGAAGTGGTAGCAATTGCAACTCCTGCACCTGAGTTGAGAATTGCCTTGGTTGTGTATCCTTGATGGGTAATGGGGAGGTAGGTGTTTCCTTCCTCACCTTCACTCATATCTCCTATCTTATCCAAAGGTATCTCTGGCACTGTGCGATGAGATCCTACCTGGGAACATGCTTTTACTACTTCAGGCACTCGATTGGCTACATGTTTCCATAATTCTAGCCTGACCTTGAGTAGCTCTTCTAAAGTGAGATTGCACTGCACTTTAGTGTTTTTCACTACCTCCATGTTCCTAGGTATGACTGAATCTTCGTTTCTTACCATGACAGTGGGTGCTCTCATACAACTTGACTTAGCTTCCCATGGGCCTGTGAAGTGGGGTAATTCTTGTAAAGAGTTAGACTCAAAGTCTCATCTTTCGTGAGATTGGGTGCTCTCCTGCTCCTCATAAATGGATGGGATGTCTTGTGGGAATTGGTCGTGTGCATCATCCACAAGTTCAATGGGAGGAGGGACTTCACTCTCTTTAGCCCATTTGTCTTCTTGAATCTCTCGGAGGAATTCTGGTGTGAACCGATTCATAGAAGAGGATGTGTCTGGCTCCATAGAGTTAGGCACATAGGCTTCCTGAGCAGGCAGGCTTTCTCTTTTACTTGCCTTGCCTTCATCCCAAGAGGCGGGTTCCTTTTCTGATTGTGCTATTAGAGTCTCTATCCTTTCTAATAGTCCTTCAAAGTGCAACTGCGTTTTGGCTGAGCTAGAGATGGTAAAGAGGCGACTGGCTTCAAACATAGCTTGAGCCAAGTCCACCATTTTGGCACAGATTTTGGTTCGTTCAAGCTCTAGTTCCGCCATAGGGTAACATTTTTCATGATCGGTAACGTTTGGCCCTTCTTGGATTCTGGCCTGATATGTCGTAAGCATCATGTTAAGGTCCTCAGGAGTGGGATCTGCTAAGACTGATCATACTCTAGGGGGTTGTGGTATTATGTGAGGTGGGTTGGATGGTGGTGGATCCGATGGAGATGGGATTGGAGGTGGTGGAGTGGTGTGAGAGGGAGGTTGAGATGTTAGTTCAATTAGTTTGGCTCTCGTCTCTCTTAGGCTTTCCTCAAGTTCACTCATCTTCTTTGCCCATTGCCTTTTCATTCTTTCACGGCTATCTCTCCATGCCCTTGTCCGTTTCTTGGCCATGCTCTCTCTTTCACTAACCTCGGCACTCTTCTCCTGGCTTACCCCGTGATTCTGCTGCAAGCCCTGAGCTCTGGTGACCACGTGCACTAGTGCAGTGGAGGTTACACTTCTTGTTGAGTCTACTACTAACCCAATAACATTAATAGGAGTGATTTTAGGCATATTATTGGGATCCTTTGGGCAATCTCGTAAGAGATGCTCTTTTCCACAATCTTGGCAAAAGCCCTGTATCGTCACTGCCTAGGTTTGTGTAGGTGCAGGCATGGGGCAATCACGAATGAGGTGATCTCCCTGACATCTATAGCATGGTCCTCTGGGGAATGGGGGTCTTACCTGCCTAGGCGGAGGTCTAGGGTTGGGATTAGTGTACATGACATTTGAATACTCTAGATCTCAACTTGGTTCACTTGGCTCTTCAGAATAATATGACTCATTATGCTCAGGTGACTGCATGTAGTAGGCCTGGGGGCTATCTATATGTGTGGAATCAAAGCTATGGTCGCTCGGGTCACTTTCTATCAGCAATGGGGTTACTGGCACTATGGCTCTATTCAAGTTCTCTTCTGCAGCTGCGTACTTTACAGGGATCACATTAGCTGGAGCAGGGGGTTGTTGGGCTAGCACCAGCTGAGGCCTTTGTTGGTTTTGGTAGGGTTGCTGATATCGTTGTTGGGGCCTACCGTACTGCTGTGGTGGATATTGGTTTTGGTATCTGTTGAGAGTGATGGATGGATGCACTCAAGAAATGAGTTCGTGCTACAAAACCTGCTTCATACCTGCCTTCTTTTCTCTTCAGATATGCTTAGTACACTGACTTAGCTTCCAAATAACACAAAGAAACCATATATGTACTTTGGAAATGGTTTGGGTAATGATCAAACCAAAACAGATAACCTGGTACTTCAAAAATCAAGAAAAACTTTCTATTCCTGTAGTGATACCTGCTCAGACTTTTACTCAGTGTGTCCAGCACACTTAAAATTGGAACAATTCCTTTTGAGAGTATTAAAGTACCTTAGTAAGCTACCAATCACAAGTGGAATCACTTCAATTGATAAACTATGCACTGAGAAATAAGTTTAGCAAAATTATAATCACCCCCGACTTTTTAGGAACTCTGCAGACACAGACCAGTGTGTACTTCGAGGCGGATTTCTCCCAAATGGCTGAATGAAATTCTCTGAGATTGTGTGTGCTTGTAGTAGACTTTGAGCTGGTTCCAATGAGCTATAGATCACTTGATTTGGTTCAGTAGATCCTGAGATATGCTCCTTTGAAGTTGACAGACTTGAAAAGGATGACACAGAGAAGATCAGAGGTAGTGAATGTATACTTCTATTGATTAATGTGTTTGTACAATCTCATTAGCTTGACAAGCATAGCTAAATGAGGTATTGTGGTGTTGGCTATGAGGTAGCCCTCACACACAATGAGTTACAATGATAACAATGCCTCGGGGAGTGAGCTAGAGTGAGTGAACCCGCGACATTTCTTCTTCAACTTTTATAGGAGTTTGTTCTTCATTTGAATTTGAAATTCAAACTAAGGCTCCCTAGAATCTCTCCTCTAAAAGTAGGGAGATATTCTCTCCATTACAACATTCAAATTTCCACGACTTATGAGGTAGGTAAGTGATTACAAGGGATGCCAAGTCATAAAGACTTTTACTAGGGGTAAAAGATAATATCACATAGGACTAGGTTCCTATGGCTCTTGCTTCTCATAGAGATATCCTTCATGGGTTCCAAGCCAAATCTTTCAAGTGTTCAAGACAATGTGTGTAGGCTTGTCTTGCACCAACAGCTCCCCCTCAAGCCAAACACTTTGGCTTAAGTCTTCTTCTTCATTCTTCTATTACTTCCTGCAATCCAATCATAGATTTGAATCTGCATAACTTGTTTCCATCCAATGCCTTTGTAAGTAAATCTGCACATTGCATATTAGTAGATACATATGTCAATTGAATCTCTTTGCTAAGTAATTTCTCCCTCACATAGTGGTAATGAACCTCTATGTGTTTGGTTCTGGCATGATAAATTGGATTTGCTGCAAGGTGAAGAGAGCTAGTGTTGTCTCCAAAGATAATAGGTGGTCTTGTGTGTAAACCTAACTCTGTATATAGAAGCTTCAACCAGATAGCTTCTTGAGTGGCATTGGCAAGCCCTCTATACTCTGCTTCAGTGGATGACAATGCCACTGTAGGTTGCTTCTTAGCTGACCAAGATATAGGCTTATCCCCTGCAAAACAAATATAACCTGAGGTGCTTCTCCTATCATCCTTGCATCCTGCCCAATCTGCATCTGAGTAAACTTTAATGTCAATATCTGATGTATAAGGAAAATACAAACCATGACTTTGTGTTCCCTTCAAATACTTCAAGGTCTTCTTGGCTGCCTCTAGGTGAGGTACCCTTGGTTTGTGCATGAATTGACTAAGCACACTTACTCCATATGCTATGTCAATTCTTGTCAAGGTAGCATAGTTCAAACTACCTACCATACTTTGGTATCCTGTGATGTCTTTGATTTCTTCTCCTTCATGAGCACTTAGCTTTTGATTAACCTCCATTGGAGTAGTAGATACCTTAGCATCCTGCAAACCAAACTTCTTGACCATATCCTGTACATACTTCTTTTGAGTGATGTAGATACCTGAATTTGTGTAGATAAATTCAAGACCTAAGAAATACTTTAATAGTCCAAGATCACTAATCTTGAATTCTTTCATCATCTGTCCTTTGATGTGTCTAATCCCATTGACATCATTACCTGTAATGATGATGTCATCAACATAGACACATAAGTAGATCACCTCTGTACTACTTCTCTTTATGAATAGAGAAGTGTCTGCTTTGCTCATCACAAATCCTTGGTCTAGGAGGTAGGTGGTCAATCTGTAATTCCATGCTCTAGGTGCCTGCTTCAAACCATACAGAGCCTTCTTCAATTTACAAACATAATGTACCTTTTTTGGATCTTCATAGCCAGGTGGTTGTGACATGTAGACTTCTTCAGATATCCATCCATTCAAGAATGCATTCTTCACATCCAATTGGTACATGTTCCAATTCTTGGATGCAGCTACACTCACCAAAACTCTGATAGTTGGCATCTTGGCCACAGGAGAAAATGTCTCCTCATAATCAATGCCTTGGGTTTGTGCAAAACCCTTGGCTACCAACCTAGCTTTGTACCTGTTTATTGTTCCATCTGAATTCTTCTTTAATTTGTAGATCCATCTGGATCCTATTACCTTCATAGAATCCTTCTTGGGTACCAAATCCCAAGTATCACTTTCCTTGAGAGCTTCTATCTCTTCATCCATGGCTTCTCTCCATTCTGGTTTAGTAATTGCTTCTTCATAGGTACCTGGTTCTTCATTCAACAAGTCTTTTGCAAGATATACAGAATGTTTTGTTACAAGTGATGTGTCATACCCAAATCTGATAGGCTTCTTCTTTTCCCTTTGAGATCTCCTCATTGCTTGAGTAGAAGTTTCTGGCTTATCCTCTAATTGCTTCATCTTCATCTTTCCTTTGGATTTCCAAGCCTTGAACTCTTCAAGGTTTATTGTATCATCATCTGAGCTTGAATCTTCTTGCTGAGTTGGCTCTTCCTTGGTAAGCTTTGGAAAATCTTCTTCCATGTCATAGGGTAGACTCACTTTCCTGCATTCATTCTCATACCAAGAGTCATTTTCATCAAATATGACATCTCTGCTTACCTTGAACCCTTTGTTTGTGGGGTTGTAGAATCTGTATCCTTTTTGGTTTAAATCATAACCAATGAAGATACATTTTTCAGCCTTAGGATCTAGCTTTCCTCTTACCTGTGAGGGAATATGCACATATGCTACACTACCAAAGATTTTGCAATGATCCAGAGAGGGTCTCTTACCATGCCAAGCTTCATATGGTGTCATGCCATCAAGTGATTTGGATGGCAACCTATTGATGAGATAAGTGGCAGTGGATACACTCTCTGCCCATAGGTAATTTGGCAACTTTTTCTCATTAAGCATAGACCTAGCTGTTTCTACTATAAGTCTATTCCTTCTTTCTGCTACCCCATTTTGTTCAGGTGAGTACCTTGTAGTGATCTCCCTTTTGATGCCTCTTTCCTGCAAGAAATCTTCAAACTCATTTGAGAAGTACTCTCCTCCACCATCTGACCTTAGCCTCTTCAAGCTTCTACCTGTTTGATTTTCAACAAGTGCAAGATACCTCTTGAAACAATTAAACACTTCATCTTTGTGCTTCATAAAGTATAAAATGGTCCACCTGCTATAGTCATCAATGAAGGACACATAATACCTTGAACCAGAAATGGAAGGGTCCTTGCTAGGTCCCCAAACATCTGTGTGTACCAAGTCTAGGTAGTCTTCATGCATGAAACCTTTCCTTGAGTAGGGTAATCTGTGAGACTTACCAAATTGACATGATCCACATTTGTAAATCATGTGTTGCTTGGATACATTAGGTATCCCAAGCACACATTGATCCCTGCACATTTGCTTTAGAGTCCTTTCACCTATGTGCCCTAATCTCTTGTGCCATATCTCTAACTCTGAAAGTGTCTGATCCTTGTAATTATACAAAGCAATGTTTTTTGTATCTTCTAGCTCAAATGTAAATAGTCTACCTGATTTCTCCCCTTTGGCTATCCTTCTGAATCCATGTTTTGGGTCCTCCACATATGCTCCATGTTGTGTGAATCTGACCTGCAAACCTTTCTCCACAATCTGACCAACACTCATTAAATTCTTAGTTATTGTTGGTACATAGAGTACCCTGCTTAATAGGTTCTGATTACCATCACATGTCTTCACATTTCCAATTTTGACAACAGAGTGTTTAGTGTCATCACCTGTTTGTACCTGATGTTTGCCCTTGGGCTCTTCCAAATCAGAAAGTAGTGCCACATTGCCAGCTACATGGTTAGAACATCCTGAGTCAATGTAAAATAAATGATCATCATTTGTACCTATCTTGGAGGTCATATTCATGATCAATAGGGAGTCATCTTGCTCCTCTGTGTAGTTGTTGTAGTCTCTTCTATTTCTGAATCCACCTTGGTAGTTTCCATTGTGGTTGTTGTAGTTGTTGTTGTATGAATTGTTGTATCCATTGTAGCTTTGGTGTTGATTGAATCTGCCTCTCCCTTGAGAGTATCCACCTCTTGAGTAGCCTCTTCCTCTTTGATTTTTGTAGTTCTTGTAGCATTCATCTGTGGTATGATTGGACAATCCACAAATGTTGCATGGTGATGAGTTGTAGGGTCTCCCCCTACCTGATTTACCTCCTCTGCCTCTTCCTCTAGATGACCTACCTCTCCCTGCATAATTAGCTTGAGAGGTAGAGCCTTCTTCATCCTGTTTCTTCTTGCCTTTATCTTTAACCTTTTTATCAGTATAGAGAGCAGAGGGATTATTACCTTTTGATTGATCTCCAACCTTTGTAAACTTTGCTTCATGTGTAAATAGTTGGCCCATAAGTGTTGTGAGATCAGGGGTATGCATGTCCATGTAGAGGTCCATTGCAGTGGTGAAACTTTCCCACTTATCATCTGCCTTGAGTCCATTTGTCACTTGCCTGACTATTTGCTCTTCTTCAATTTCCTCTCCAATGCTTGCTAGTTGGTCTGCCACATCTTTGATCTTTGTCACATACTCTGAGACTGATTGCTTGGGCTGCTTCCTAAGAGTTGTGAACTCAATCCATAGTTGATTCTTCCTAGCCCTTGTGTTGGAAGAAAAATAATTTGACAAGGTTTCCCAAGTCTCTTGGGAAGTCTTACAGTTCCTTACATGAGGTAAAAGAAAGTCAGATATAGAGTTTAAGAGATAAGACCTTGCCAAAGCATCCTTTGCACACCATTGGTTGAGCCTTTCATGTTCATCCTTTGTAGGTAGTCCTCTAGTCTTGAATGAGGGCAACTCCTCATCTCCTGATATGTATCCAAATAGACTTCTCCCTTGTAGATAGGTCTTCATTCTCAATGACCAAGCCTGGTAATTATTCCTGTCCAATTTGTCAATGAAGGAAGGGAAACCATCACCCATGTTTACCTTCTTTGCTCTGATACCACTGTTGAGAGTGATGGATGGATGCACTCAAGAAATGAGTTGGTGCTGCAAAACCTGCTTCACACCTGCCCTCTTTTCTCTTCAGATATGCTTAGTACACTGACTTAGCTTCCAAATAACACAAAGAAACCATATATGTACTTTGGAAATGGTTTGGGTAATGATCAAACCAAAACAGATAACCTGGTACTTCAAAAATCAAGAAAAACTTTCTATTCCTGTAGTGATACCTGCTCAGACTTTTACTCAGTGTGTCCAGCACACTTAAAATTGGAACAATTCCTTTTGAGAGTATTAAAGTACCTTAGTAAGCTACCAATCACAAGTGGAATCACTTCAATTGATAAACTATGCACTGAGAAATAAGTTTAGCAAAATTATAATCACCCCCGACTTTTTAGGAACTCTGCAGACACAGACCAGTGTGTACTTCGAGGCGGATTTCTCCCAAATGGCTGAATGAAATCCTCTGAGATTTTGTATGCTTGTAGTAGGCTTCGAGCTGGTTCCAATGAGCTATAGATCACTTGATTTGATTCAGTAGATCCTGAGATATGCTCCTTTGAAGTTGACAGACTTGAAAAGGATGACACAGAGAAGATCAGAGGTAGTGAATGTATACTTCTATTGATTAATGTGTTTGTACAATCTCATTAGCTTGACAAGCATAGCTAAATGAGGTATTGTGGTGTTGGCTATGAGGTAGCCCTCACACACAATGAGTTACAATGATAACAATGCCTCGGGGAGTGAGCTAGAGTGAGTGAACCCGCGACATTTCTTCTTCAACTTTTATAGGATTTTGTTCTTCATTTGAATTTGAAATTCAAACTAAGGCTCCCTAGAATCTCTCCTCTAAAAGTAGGGAGATATTCTCTCCATTACAACATTCAAATTTCCACGACTTATGAGGTAGGTAAGTGATTACAAGGGATGCCAAGTCATAAAGACTTTTACTAGGGGTAAAAGATAATATCACATAGGACTAGGTTCCTATGGCTCTTGCTTCTCATAGAGATATCCTTCATGGGTTCCAAGCCAAATCTTTCAAGTGTTCAAGCCAATGTGTGTAGGCTTGTCTTGCACCAACAGTATCTACCCTGTTGTGGATAGGGCTGACGGTAAGGTTGTCTAGCCACTTGCTTATTGTATGGACAGTCTTGTGCTGTGTGATTTGTGTATCTTCTTAACTAGCTGGGTAGGTCTCAAAGTCCTCGTGTGCTCTCTAGGCCTTGGTAGAGGGAATTCATCCGCATTCCTTTGGTTCCTTGGGGCTGTAAGTCCCTCAGGTTCCACTCTATTTGTTTCCGTTCTCGTTCTTTCTCTTCCCACTAGGTTGGCAAAGCTTACTTCCGGCCTATCTCTATGTCTGTCTCTTTGAGCTCCATGAGCCTGGGATGTTCCAGCTCCGGGGTGACCATAGGACACATTAGATCTTGTGTGGGGGAAATAAATTCACCCTTCCAAGTGTAAGCATGCCTATCATGTTCTGTAACCACAAAGATCCTCTCTGAAGTGTGATCTAAGTAGGTCACTCTGCCTGGGCTATCAGGATCCTTGAACTCATAGATCGTGATTTTTCCTACATCATTTGACCTATCAGATTTATACCTCCAAAAGGCTTCATTAGTCTCTCGGTTCAAGAGCAGGTCTATGCTTCTATTGTCCTAGGGAACCCACTCGGGATTGAGGATTCTTGTTAGAACTGATTTACCTCGAGGGGTTCTAGGCTCTCCACCTATATTTCCTTGCTCTAGGTCACCTATGTCCGCTTCGGGGATCACGTTTCCAAATTCGTATGTCCTATCTGGGTGACTGGTGACTACATAAATGGTTCCCTCTTTGTCAAGGTATGCTCCATTTTCAAACTTGACAGCTAGGTGTTCTAGTCCAATGGACTGGTCAAGATTTTTAATCTGGACCACGGATCTTCCTAGGCCGTCCTCATAGATGCTAGCACCTAATCGGTTGGTCATAAGGTATTCCAACTGCGTCTTGTAAGGGCCTTCCACCCTATACAAATATGGCACTCTTGAACTTCCCGTAGGTCTCTCCATACCTTGAGACACCTCTGATTCACTAGTCTCAGAGCTAGGGTAATGCGAGTGGTGACTCCACTGCTGGGCCCAAGACCTAGCAGTATGATTGACACTAGCCTCTGAAGACCTAAGACTCTGTCTATCTCTTACTAGGTGTCGTCCTGACCTCAGGTTCATATGCCTAACTGAGCAATCCCAATTTTTACCCCAAAGTACAACCTCGTTGCCGATCAATTTGTAGCAATCACTTGGTTCTTTTTAGTTGATTATCGTGTTTATGATCTTGTCTGATATCACGTCGTCAGGAATATTTGAGTGATTTTCGCACTTTAGTTTATTCGTTTCACGTTAAGTTCTTTTCCGTTAAGTTCTTTTCCGTTAAGTTCTTTTCCATTAAGTTATTGACCGTATAGAGATTATGTTTTTAGCTTGAACTATGAGTTTTTAGGTAGTCTTTAACTTGATAAATGCCTATCGTCGCCCTGGCTTACTTCTAGCACTATTCGTACTTACCCTGAGCTAGGAAATGACAAAGGGAGCTGAGAATTTCCAACCTTAAGTCCCTTTCCGGGGTTGCCCTTGTGTGCCCAGGAAGCGCGTTCCCAAGCTTGCACTTACAATTGCTTAGAATGCCCTTCGACGCTCTCAATAAGCCTGTAACAATCCCAAAGTTAGCTCAAGAATTCAAGTCAACTGAGAGAACAATTCACTTTCATTCATGTAATCCACATATCCATTTTCACCATGTCTTTATTGAAAACAATTCTCGAGATCCCTGAGTTTTCTTCCCCCTAGATATGGTACTCCCCACGAGCTTTCCAACAAAACAGAAATCACAGCAAACGGATTTCGTATGTGAAAGTTATGTCAGTTCAGGGTTTTGGGACTAAAACAAGGTTCAAACGGGCTGACAGGCAAACAGACTTCTCAAATTATTTTCTTATGGCCTCCCTATGTGCTTTAGAGCTCAATATTCATGCCCAAAATTAACCAAAATCTTCAAATTAACAAACCCTAAAAAATTGACCGAAATTGGTTGTCAATCGCCATCGACTGGGCTGTCAATTGCGATGGACAGAGCTGTCCGTCGTGGCCTGTCAGTCGCGATGGACACGTGTCAATCGCGATTGATCGGTGTCAATCGCAATACAAGGGGTGTCGGTCGCGATGGACAGAGGGTA
>CM035413.1:55357830-55370330 GCA_020310875.1 Ceratopteris richardii
AAGTATACAAAGTACAAGGGGCAAGATATGAACCCCAAGAATCGAGGATAAACCATTAGACATATCACTAGGGAGTATAACTCTAAGAGCATTGACAGAGGATAAAATCTCAAGCTTGGAAAAATATCTAGTAGGATAAAATCTCAAGCTCTCTACGAAGTTTGATCTATCTACGAAGTTTGATCTATCTACGAAGTTTGAGCTAACCTCTTCTATCTACGAAGTTTGATCTACCGAAGATACAGAGACTGTAATAAATCGTCCTTGCGAGAGTTTGAGGTTGGAAATTCTTTCGTCCTTGCGAGAGTTTGATTTTTATAAAATATTTCCCTTTTATTAAACGTTTGATTGTTTTTTAGAAACAATATTGTTAAACGTTTCAAGGGAGATATGTTTATTTCCGTATATATGACACATAAACACACAGGTCTTTCCTCCTTGCGAGTTCTCGACCTCGGTGGCTGCAAATCCCTCGCCACTCTTTCCTCCCTTCCGACAACCCTCGAGATTTTGAGCTTAGAAATGGCGGACTGGCTGACTGGCAGCCTGGAGAGCGTGGAAGATGTGAGTTATGTGTTTTACTAAAACGTATGTTATGTGTTTTACTAAAACGTATGTTATGTGTGTTTATATTTTGCAGGCCTCGCTCCCAAACTTAAGAGAGCTCACTATCACGCGCTGCCCAAAGTTGAAGAGGTTAGCTCTCCACGCGACATCGCTGGAGAAATTGAATTTGTGGGGATGTGAAGGACTCCAGGACTTGGATAGCAAAGGTAGCATTTACACTTTCCTTTAATTTTGTAACTATTCTCCCATAAACTCAAACAATTACTCCTAGGTACGTTTTTTATTAACCACGAAAGGTTTTCTTCATTTAGTGTATGGGACTCTAACTCTGTTGGTCCACAATCACTGTACATTCTGAAGGCATACTAAAATTAGCGAAAACCTCATTCAAGGAGAAAATATTAGTAGAATCCCCTAAGATCAAAATATTGCACTTCTCCACCATTCTGAGCATGTTGCACAAAATATTGAGAATACCGTATTTTTCTTATAGAAATGATACGAGATCCTCATAGTCATTCAATAGCTCAATCTGCTGTAGAACTTAACCACAACCCACTCTTACAATCCTACCATTGAAATTTGTCACAATATGGGAATCATAAGAAAAGTAAAAAATGTTTTTCATAAGTATTTGTTCACCCATGTTGCATGTATTTAGACAAATAATAAATCTTGTTTCAAACGTTCATGAATTTCTTGAGGATGAAGCTTGCTAAATTTAGCTTAGAGTTTCGAGATTGGGAAGAATATAATTAAAAAGAATGTTATCAAGAAACAAATATTTCTTTTTGAAGTTCAATTGTTGACCCTTTCAGATGTGATCATCAGAGGCTAATGAAGCCTCTTATCATATGGTTCAAGATATTTTTCTAATTTTTTATTAGTTTGCCAGAGAAGAATCTATGCCAATTCAGACACACATATATCATGTTATGGATGATGGACTAGGGGGGAAACATTTGAGTAATGTGTCTCTATACTATAATTTCACATTCCTATTGATGAGTTTAAAACATCTTTGAGTTTAAAACATTCCTATTGATGAGTTATATTCTCAAGAACATCTTTGAGTTTAAAACACCCAAGATGTGTTAATTTCTACCATTAATGTTAATTTCTAGCTTGAGAGCTCTTCGTATAAATATTTCTTGATTGTGATCACAAATGTGGATGAAAGCAACTTTGTTATCTTGAGTGATCATCAAAGCTACGGCCTCCCCTATGAGTCTTTAAGAAAAGCTCTCCAATTTAGAAGGGTATAAAAGTGAAAAACAAATGCCTATAGAGAAGATTATTTCAATATATGTGTTTTGATTCAGAAATTTTACACACCAAAGTAAATAGGCCTCTTCAGAAAACCATCATGAACCTTAGATTTCATGTGACTTTTTAAATCGAATGTTTGATTTATAGTTTGCTTAAACTAATGCTACCATCACATTTGGAAAATGAATAAACCCTTAGATCAACTATTTACTTGCCTAATTTAGATATCAAGAGGTCTTATTTTGGATTGATGAAATCATCATTGAGATCCTCAATTTGCAACAGGACTATAGGTTTCATCATAGTCCACACCATATGTCTATGCATACCCTTTTACAACAAGTCTAGCTTTGTACCTATACACACTTCCAACTGCATACCTTTTTGTTTTGTAAACCCATTTGCATCCTATCACTTTTTGATTACCTGGTTTTGGCAAGTCTCATTCTCATTGAGTGCATCATATTCTTCTCTCATAGCTTTCTCCCAACTCTCTTTTTCTTTTGCCTCATAAATTGTTTGTGGATGGACTCCAGAAACTGTATCCCATTTTCTTAACATCATAATCAATGAACACATATTTTTCAGCCTTTAGTTCCAATTTATGCCTTAGTTGAGAAGGAACATAAGCATAGGCTAAACAACCAAATACTTTGCAATGAACCAATGTAGGCCTCTTACCCCACCAAGCTTCATATGATGTCATACCCTGCAAAACTTTACATGGTAGCCTATAAACCAAGTATGTGGTTGTATTTACAGCCTCAACCCACATATAATTAGGGCAATTCTTCTATTTCATCATTGATCTTGCAAACTCAACAAGAGTTCTATTTCTCCTTTTTGCTACACCATTTTGTTGAGGAAAGTAGCTGCAAGTAACTTCTCTCTTTATACTTGCATTCCACAAATAATCACTGAATTCATTTGAGAAATAATCTCCCCTCTATTTAATCTCAATCTCTTCAATATTTGTCCTGTAACCCTTTCTGTATATACATGATAGTGTTTAAATGTGCTAAATACTTCTAACTTATCTTTGATCACATAAATAGTGATCCACCTGGTACCATAATCAACATAAATGACATGATATCTTGAATCATTTATGCTAAATTCATTTGAAGGGACCCATACATCTGTATGCACCAATTCAAGTCTTTATAAATACATGAATCCATGTTTGTTATATGATTGCTTATGAGCCTTACCTAATTGACATGCTTCACATCTGTATGTCATTTGTTGACTTGCAACATTAGGTAATCCAAGTACCGAACCATCGTAAATCATCTCTTTAATACCTCTTTCATTGAAGTGTCCAAGCCTTTTGTGCAAAGATCCAACTCAGATATCTTTTGCTCTCCATATGTGAACAAGGCATGTCCAACATTACCTTGCACCTTCAATGTGAAAATTCTTTCTTCTTTCTTTCTTGTAACAATGTGCTTATACTGTTGACTAGGGCCTTCAACATAAACTCCATCATTAGTGAACCTCACCTCATATCGTTTTTTATTCCACAATTTGTCCTATAGTAATCAAATTCTTTGAAATTGGAACAATATACAAAACCTTACTCAAAAGATTACTTCCAAATTTGGCCTTTATTGATCCAATAGACTTCACCTTGTGCTTTGTATTGTCACCTATTTGAACTGTATGATCCACCACTTTAGCCTCCAAATCATTCATTAAAGCAATGTTACCACTCAGATGATTGCTGCATCCTAAATCCATGTAAAACACTCTTTGATCTTCACTTGGAACTTCACATGTTGCGTTCATGATTAGGGTTGAGTCCTCCTTCTCATCTGAAGCATAATTTTGACTAACCTTGAAAGTTTCATCACCATTTCTTCCAAAGAAGCCTCTACTACCTCTACCTCTAAAACTTCCTCTTTGATTTCTTTCACCTCTCCATCTTTGATTATACCTCTAATTAGAGCTATTAGCTCTTTGATTTTTATGCCAACATTCATGAGAAAGATGATTAGTCTTACCACATATCCAATAAGCTTTGACAAAGATAGATAGATAGATAGATAGATAGATAGATAGATAGATATATAGAAAGATAGATAGATAGATAGATATATAGATAGATAGATATATAGATAGATAGATAGATAGATAGATAGATAGACAGATAGATAGATAGATAAAAAGATGGATAGATAGGCAGATAGATAGATAGATAGATAGATATATAGATAGATAGAGAGAGAGAGAGATGGACAAACAGACAATCCGATAGATAGATAGATAGATAGATAGATAGATAGATAGATAGATAGATAGATAGATAGATAGATAGATAGATAGATAGATAGATAGATAGATAGATAGATAGATAGATAGATACATACATAGATAGATAGATAGATATATAGATAGATAGATAGATAGATAGATAGATAGATAGATAGATAGATAGATAGATAGATAGATAGATAGATAGATAAAAAGATGGATAGATAGACAAATAGATAAATAGATAAACAGATAGATAGATAGATAGATATATAGATAGATAGATAGATAGATAGATAGATAGATAGATAGATAGATAGATAGATAGATAGATAGATAGATAGATAGATAGATAGATAGATAGATAGATAGATAGAAAGGTAGATAGATAAAAAGATAGATAGATAGATAGATAGATAGATAGATAGATAGATTGATAGATAGATAGATAGATTTTATTAACCACGAAAGGTTTTCTTCATTTAGTGTATGGGACTCTAACTCTGTTGGTCCACAATCACTGTACATTCTGAAGGCATACTAAAATTAGCGAAAACCTCATTCAAGGAGAAAACCGAGAACGGGAGATGTTAGTAGAATCCCCTAAGATCAAAATAGTCATTCAATAGCTCAATCTGTTGTAGAACTTAACCACAACCCACTCTTACAATCCTACCATTGAAATTTGTCACAATATGGGAATCATAAGAAAAGTAAAAAATGTTTTTCATAAATATTTGTTCACCCATGTTGCATGTATTTAGACAAATAATAAATCTTGTTTCAAACGTTCATGAATTTCTTGGGGATGAAGCTTGCTAAATTTAGCTTATAGTTTCGAGATTGGGAAGAATATAATTAAAAAGAATGTTATCAAGAAACAAATATTTCTTTTTGAAGTTCAATTGTTGACCCTTTCAGATTGTGATCATCAGAGGCTAATGAAGCCTCTTATCATATGGTCTCAAGATATTTTTCTAATTTTTTATTAGTTTGCCAGAGAAGAATCTATGCCAATTCAGACACACATATATCATGTTATGGATGATGGACTAGGGGGGAAACATTTGAGTAATGTGTCTCTATACTATAATTTCACATTCCTATTGATGAGTTTAAAACATCTTTGAGTTTAAAACATTCCTATTGATGAGTTATATTCTCAAGAACATCTTTGAGTTTAAAACACCCAAGATGTGTTAATTTCTACCATTAATGTTAACCTTGGAAGGCGAAAGGTCCAAGCAAACGCACTATCACATGCAAGCAAGTCTAGCTTGAGAGCTCTTCGTATAAATATTTCTTGATTGTGATCACAAATGTGGATGAAAGCAACTTTGTTATCTTGAGTGATCATCAAAGCTACGGCCTCCCCTATGAGTCTTTAAGAAAAGCTCTCCAATTTAGAAGGGTATAAAATTGAAAAACAAATGCCTATAGAGAAGATTATTTCAATATATGTGTTTTGATTCAGAAATTTTACACACCAAAGTAAATAGGCCTCTTCTATCACGATCGACTAAGATGGATACAAAGAAAACCATCATGAACCTTAGATTTCATGTGACTTTTTAAATCGAATGTTTGATTGATAGTTTGCTTAAACTAATGCTACCATCACATTTGGAAAATGAATAAACCCTTAGATCAACTATTTACTTGCCTAATTTAGATATCAAGAGGTCTTATTTTGGATTGATGAAATCATCATTGAGATCCTCAATTTGCAACAGCACTATAGGTTTCATCATAGTCCACACCATATGTCTATGCAGACCATTTTACAACAAGTCTAGCTTTGTACCTAGACACACTTCCAACTGCATACCTTTTTGTTTTGTAAACCCATTTGCATCCTATCACTTTTTGATTACCTGGTTTTGGCAGGTCTCATTCTCATTGAGTGCATCATATTCTTCTCTCATAGCTTTCTCCCAATTCTCTTTTTCTTTTGCCTCATAAATTGTTTGTGGATGGACTCCAGAAACTGTATCCCATTTTCTTATCATCATAATCAATGAACACATATTTTTCAGCCTTTAGTTCCAAATTATGCCTTAGTTGAGAAGGAACATAAGCATAGGCTAAACAACCAAATACTTTGCAATGAACCAATGTAGGTCTCTTACCCCACCAAGCTTCATATGATGTCATACCCTGCAAATCTTTACATGGTAGCCTATAAACCAAGTATGTGGTTGTAATTCACAGCCTCAACCCACAGATAATTAGGGCAATTCTTCTATTTCATCATTGATCTTGCAAACTCAACAAGAGTTCTATTTCTCCTTTTTGCTACACCATTTTGTTGAGGAAAGTACCTGCAAGTAACTTCTCTCTTTATACCTGCATTCCACAAATAATCACTGAATTCATTTGAGAAATACTCTCCCCTCTATTTAATCTCAATCTCTTCAATATTTGTCCTGTAACCCTTTCTGTATATACATGATAGTGTTTAAATGTGCTAAATACTTCTGACTTATCTTTGATCACATAAATAGTGATCCACCTAGTAGCATAATCAACATAAATGACATAATATCTTGAATCATTTATGCTAAATTCATTTGAAGGGACCCATACATCTGTATGCACCAATTGAAGTCTTTATAAATACATGAATCCATGTTTGTTATATGATTGCTTATGAGCCTTACCTAATTGATATGCTTCACATCTGTATGTCATGTGTTGACTTGCAACATTAGGTAATCCAAGTACTGAACCATCGTAAATCATCTCTTTAATACCTCTTTCATTGAAGTGTCCAAGCCTTTTGTGCAAAGATCCAACTCAGATATCTTTTGCTCTCCATATGTGAACAAGGCATGTCCAACGTTACCTTGCACCTTCAATGTGAAAATTCTTTCTTCTTTCTTTCTTGTATTAATGTGCTTATACTGTTGACTAGGGCCTTCAACATAAACTCCATCATTAGTGAACCTCACCTCATATCGTTTTTTTTCCACAATTTGTCCTATAGTAATCAAATTCTTTGAAATTGGAACAATATACAAAACCTTACTCAAAAGATTACTTCCATCTTTGGCCTTTATTGATCCAATAGACTTCACCTTGTGCTTTGTATTGTCACCTATTTGAACTGTATGATCCACTGTTGGAGACCTCTTAATCTCCAAAGATTTGATCTACGCTGACTTAAGAGCACTTCTATGTGAGTTATAAACCAAACTTTACACAAATATTTTTCTTCTTTACCAAAACTTTCATCAACACTTCTTTGAGTGAAGAAATGTTTACTCCAGAAAGTCTGCTTCAGAAATCAACTTCATTACCTGCACAAAACTCCAAATTTCTTCAAGTAAATGATGCACAAGTATTCGCAATACCTTTGCCCAATCATACTAGTCATTAGTTCTCAAAACTAATCACCAAAAGTTTAATTTGATCATTAAGATCAAAAGTATATCATAACTGTCTCTCAGAAGTAGCGCCTTCGACATAGTCAACTTCTTAAGTTGATTTCTCCCAATCTGAAACCCGTTTTGCTAAATGCTTCTAGCCATAGCTTCCTTATCTCCTAACTTAGATTTTAAGTGCTCAATCAAAAACTTTACAGTATACACTCAGATCTAAGCAAAACACTAAGACAGAAAAGTGCGCTACTCTCAGACTTCAGTTTTCATTTCTACATACAAATGTTCCTATTGATCATTCTCACAGTAGGAGAGGAATTAGATTCTGAAACTCTAGACATAGCTTCATTAGTTTCTCAATTAGATGTGTACAAAAGGAATTCTGATCCACATGATCAGACAGAGAGCACTCAGAGAAAAACCCGTCGTCATATTCTGGGAAAAAACTCTCTACACATCTCTAAGGAGTTTGTCATCTACAAATGACTCTCATACATATTTCTTATCATCATTAACTTATATATACAGGATTTTAGACTGATCCCGTGTCTATGACATTACTCTTTATCATCCTAAGGATCTAGCTATACTCAGTTTACAAAGATTTCCACTTATATGTACATATGTGTACAAGACATCATTCTGAAATCTCCTTCAATTTCTCAAGTATCTTTCTTCACTTCATTCTGACCATAAGACTTTTTCAAGATCTGTATAATCACCAATTTGTGATTGGCTTGTTCCAACAGCTCCCCCTCAATCACTAATTGTGATTATTCCATTCTTCTTCACTCCTGCCATCTCCTTGAATCTCTGTAGCTTAGGTCCATCCAAGCTCTTTGTCATCATATCTTCCACTTCTTCTTTTGTTGAGGTATACATCACTTCAATCTCTTTATCAAGTACCTTTTCCCTCAAGAAATGATACTGAATCTCTATGTGCTTAGTCCTAGCATGAAAAACAGGGTTAGCTGCCAAATACAAAGAACTCATATTGTCTCCAAAAATCATTGGAGTACTATGATCAGTTTCAAAACTCTTCATCAAGGTCTTCAACCATATCACTTCCTTTGCAGCTTCTACCATTCCTTTATACTCAGCTTTTGTGGATGATAAAGCAACTGTATGTTGCTTCTTTGAACACCAAGAAACTAGTTTATCTCCAACATAACAAAGATACCCATGAGTAGACCTTCTATCATCTGAGTCACCTACCCAATCTGCATCACTAAACACTTTAATTCTTGTGTCAGAAGTGAAACCATAGTACAAACCTTCACTTAGGGTTCCTTTGATATATCTCAGTACCCTTTGGGCTGCAATCCAATGAGTCTTCTTTGGACAATGCATAAATTGTGACAACACACCTACTGCATATGATAAATCTGGTCTTGTCAAGGTAGCATAGATTAAACTACCTACCAAACTCTGATATTTCTTCATATCATTGAATTCTTCACCTCCATACCTGCTTAATTTATGATTTACCTCCAATGGTGTAGTTGAAATCTTGCAATCTTCCATATTAAACTTGACTAGAAGATTCTTCAAATACCTCTCTTGTGAAACATATACTCCATGTTGAGTATACACAATCTGCATTCCTAGAAAATAAGATAAGTTTCCCCAATCACTTATCTTAACCTCCTTCTCTATTTGCCTTTTGAGTTCATTGATTCCTTGAGCATCTGTTCCTGTGACAATAATATCATCAACATAAATGCACATGTAAATGTATCCATTTTCACTTGCCTTCACTAGCAAGCTACTATCTGCCTTTGATGCTTGAAATCCACATTCATTCAAGAACTTGACAAGCCTGTAATTCCAAGCTCTTGGGGCCTGCTTCAACCCATACAAAGCTCTCTTGAGCTTACACACATAATCTGATCCAATTGAATTCTCAAAACCTTCTGGTTGCTCCATATATACTTCATCTGCAATGTATCCATTTAAAAATGCATTTTTCACATCCAATTGTGATAATTTCCATCCCTTACAAGCAGCAATAGCAATCAATGTTCTAATTGTAGACATTTTAGCAACATGACTAAAGGTTTCATCATAATTTACCCCATAAGTTTGGGCATAACCTTTGACCACAAGTCTAGCCTTGTATCTAGACACCTTACCATCTGAAAACCTTTTTGTTTTATATACCCACTTACATCCAATGACTTTCTGATTCTTTGGTCTTGGTACTAATTCCCAAGTTTCATTTTCAAGTAGACATCATACTCTTCCTGCATTGCCTTTTCCCAATTATGTTTACCTTTGGCTTCTTCATAAGTGGTTGGATCTTCTTTTGTCTTCACAATGTAAGCATAATCTTTTGTTGTTAGGAAAGATGTATCATAACTATACCTTATAGGTTCTTTCCTTTCCCTTGAGGATCTTTTGATTTCTGCACTTCTCGAAGTTTCAGCCTCATTTGATTCTGGATCAAACCTTGGCCCTTCTTCTACATGATCCTGCAATCTACTTTTAGAGTCAACATCATCAATACTTTCTTCATACACTTTTACTTTTGCCTTTCCTTTCCTTTGTATCTCTTCAACACCTGCATAATCATTTGTTGATCCTGTATACCATGTATTTTGCTCATCAAATGTCAGATCTTTTGTAACAAGAAATTGCTTTGTGGATGGACTCCACAACCTGTAACCCATCTGTCTATCATCATATCCAATAAACACATACTTCTCTGCTTTTGGTTCTAGCTTGTGTCTTAATTGTGAAGGAACATAAGCATACGCTACACATCCAAATACTTTACAATGATCAAGAGTAGGTTTCTTACCCCACCATGCTTCATAGGGGGTTCCTCCATCCAAAGCTTTACAAGGTAACCTATTCACAAGGTATGTTGCAGTATTAATGGCTTCTGCCCATAAGTAATTTGGACAATTCTTTTCCTTCATCATGGCTCTTGCAAATTCTACAAGAGTCCTATTTCTCCTTTCTGCTACTCCATTCTGTTGAGGAGAGTACCTGCAAGTTACTTCTCTTTTGATACCTGCATTCCACAAATAATCATCAAACTCTTTAGAGAAATACTCTCCCCCTCCATCTCATCTTAACCTCTTAAGCTTTTGCCCTGTGATTCTTTCTGCATAAGCATGAAAATGTTTGAATGTCTTGAAAACTTCTGATTTATCCTTGATTACATATAAAGTAATCCACCTGGTTGCATCATCAACAAACAACACATAGTATCTCCATTTATGCTATAGTCCCTTGAGGGACCCCATACATCTGTATGAACCAATTCAAGCATAATTGAATACTTGTACCCTGATTTGTTGTAAGAACCTTTATGTGCTTTACCTAATTGACGAGCTTCACACTTGTACACCATGTGTTGTCCTTCAACATTCGGCAATCCAAGCACCACCTGATTCTTTGACATTACTTTTATAGCTCTCTCATTGAAATGACCTAGCCTTTTATGCCATAGGTCTAATTCAGATACCTTTTGACTTCCATAAGTAAATAATGCATGTCCCACATTACCTTGGACTTTGAGGGTAAAAAATCTTCCTTCCTTTTTTCCTGCAATTATGTTTCTATATCCCTGATTTGGATCTTGCACATAAACACCTTCATTTGTGAATCTTACCTCATATCCTTTCTCCACAATTTGCCCTACACTTATCAAATTTTTAGGAATAGTAGGAACATAAAGTACCTTACTCAAAAGTGTACTTCCACTCTTTGTCTTCACTGATCCAATGCTCTCCACTTTATGTTTGGTATTGTCACCTGTTTGAACTGTATGTCCATTCACCTTTGCTTCCATATCAGTCATCAAGGATAGATTCCCACTCAGATGGTTACTACATCCTGAGTCAATATAAAACACTCTTTGATCTTCTCCCACTGATTCATGAGTTGCATTCAAGATAAGAGTCATGTCATCCTTCTGATCTGATGCATAATTATAATAATTGTTGTTGTAGGACTGAGATTGGAAGTTTCTTCCACCTCCTCTACCATATGATGTCCTACCACCTCTTCCTCTGAAATTGCTTCTTTGGTTTCTGCCTCCTCTACCTCTTTGATTATAATTCTGATTATTGCTTCCACCATTTTGATTATTATACCAACAATCATTTGCCAAATGATTGGTTCTGCCACAAATCCAACAAGCTTTAGCATTATCTTTGTTCTTACCTCCTCTTCCTTTACCTCTGAAATTCATCTTTCCTTTTGTGAAGTTAGCTTGACTTGAAGTCCCTTCATCATCAGTCGATTGCTTTCCTTTGCCATTCTTTTTCTTGTCCTTGGAGTACATAGCTTGGCTTGCACTTCTATCATTGTCTCCTTTAATGTCCTGCTCAAAAGTTAGCATGTGTCCTAGCAATTGATTAAGATCAGGAGTAAAGTGATCAAGTGACAACTCTATGGACAATATGAAAGGCTTCCACTTCTCATCTCCTCTCAAACCTGTAAGTATTTGTCTTACCAACTTTTCCTCTTCAATGTCTTCATCCACTGCTCCCAAGCTATCTGCAATATCCTTCATCCTTGCCACATAATCAGAAATTGATTGTGAGCTCTTCTTCTTGAAGGTTGTGAACTCAGCCCATAGTGAGGACTTCCTTGACTTAGTTGTATTTTGGAAATGCTCTTCCAAAGCATTCCAAACATCTGTTGCACTTTCCAAACCTCTAATGTGAGGTAAAAGATAATCATTTACAGCCATGTAAATGATACTCCTTGCTTGAGCATCCTTTCTTATCCAAGTCTTCAAAATTGCAAGCTCCTCCCTAGTTGGAATACTAGGATCTGAAAATTCAGGCTTTTCTTCTTCTCCTGTAATGAATGCCATCAAATCTTTGCTCATGAGGTGTGCCTCCATCCTCATGGACCATGCTGGATAGTTCTCCCTATCTAGCTTATCAATCTGCAAGCTTTCTCCCATCCTTGACCTTCTGTATCTGCAATTACTATGGTTTATGAGGATAAAGTGTACCTTTGATATAAGCTTTGTCCTTCTTGATTCTTTTCAAACTCGTGCTTTGAACTTCT
>CM035413.1:55377830-55382830 GCA_020310875.1 Ceratopteris richardii
CACTTTGCACATCCATAAGTGCGTGTCTTCATGCATCCATGAGGATCCTGATCCTATGGAATGCACCGACTCCTTGTCATCTTTAGCTCTATGGACGGGGTTCCATTGAATAGGAGGGATGTCTCTATGAGAGTAATCCTTGAGATTGACTTTGGTCGTGACACCGAAGTGTTGCAGATACAAGGAGTTGGTTCCCCAATCCTGTACAACTTGCAATTGCCGCATGAATGGTCTTCCCAAAATCATCTCATAGGCATGATTTTTGCTAAAGTCGCATATAGCAAATGTGTGTTCAAACTCTACACCACAAGTGATGAGAGTTATTCCTTCTAGCAAGCCTAAGGGTCTTTCGATATGACCATCGGCCATCTGCAATTTCATTCTTGTGGGCCTGAGTGCTGGCTTGCCCCAACGCTTCCATAGGGAAGTGGTAGCAATTGCAACTCCTGCACCTGAGGCGAGAATTGCCTTGGTTGTGTATCCTTGATGGGTAATGGGGAGGTAGGTGTTTCCTTCCTCACCTTCACTCATATCTCCTATCTTATCCAAAGGTATCTCTGGCACTGTGCGATGAGATCCTACCTGGGAACATGGTTTTACTACTTCAGGCACTTGATTGGCTACATGTTTCCATAATTCTGGCCTGACCTTGAGTAGCTCTAGAGTGAGATTGCACTGCACTTTAGTGTTTTTCACTACCTCCGTGTTCCTAGGTATGACTGAATCTTCGTTTCTTACCATGACAATGGGTGCTCTCATACAACTTGACTTAGCTTCCCATGGGCCTGTGAAGTGGGGTAATTCTTGTAAAGAGTTAGACTCAAAGTCTCATCTTTCGTGAGATTGGGTGCTCTCCTGCTCCTCATAAATGGATGGGATGTCTTGTGGGAATTGGTCGTGTGCATCATCCACAAGTTCAATGGGAGGAGGGACTTCACTCTCTTTAGCCCATTTGTCTTCTTGAATCTCTCGGAGGAATTCTGGTGTGAACCGATTCATAGAAGAGGATGTGTCTGGCTCCATAGAGCTAGGCACATAGGCTTCCTGGGCAGGCAGGCTTTCTCTTTTACTTGCCTTGCCCTCATCCCAAGAGGTGGGTTCCTTTTCTGATTGTGCTATTAGCCTCTCTATCCTTTCTAATAGTCCTTCAAAGTGCAACTGCGTTTTGGCTGAGCTAGAGATGTTAAAGAGGCGACTGGCTTCAAACATAGCTTGAGCCAATTCCACCATTTTGGCACAGATTTTGGTTCGTTCAAGCTCTAGCTCCACCCTAGGGTAACATTTTTCATGATCGATAACGTTTGGCCCTTCTTGGATTTTGGCCTGATATGCCGTAAGCATCATGTTAAGGTCCTCAGGAGTGGGATCTGCTAAGACTGATCCTACTCTAGGGGGTTGTGGTATTATGTGAGGTGGGTTGGACGGTGGTGGATCGGATGGAGATGGGATTGGATGTGGTGGAGTGGTGTGAGAGGGAGGTTGAGATGTTAGTTCAATTAGTTTGGCTCTCGTCTCTCTTAGGCTTTCCTCAAGTTCACTCATCTTCTTTGCCCATTTCCTTTTCATTCTTTCGCGGCTATCTCTCCATGCCCTTATCCGTTTCTTGGCCATGCTCTCTCTTTCACTAACCTCGGCACTCTTCTCTTGGCTTACCGCGTGATTCTGCTGCAAGCCCTGAGCTCTGGTGACCACGTGCACTGGTGCAGTGGAGGTTACACTTCTTGTTGAGTCTACTACTAACCCAATAACATTAATAAGAGTGATTTTAGGCATATTATTGGGATCCTTTGGGCAATCTCGTAAGAGATGCTCTTTTCCACAATCTTGGCAAAAGCCCTAGATCATCATTGCCTGGGTTTGTGTAGGTGCAGGCATGGGGCAATCACGAATGAGGTGATCTCCCTGACATCTATAGCATGGTCCTCTGGGGAATGGGGGTCTTACCTGCCTAGGCGGAGGTCTAGGGTTGGGATTAGTGTACATGACATTCGAATACTCTAGATCTCAACTTGGTTCACTTGGCTCTTCAGAATAATATGACTCATTATGCTCAGGTGACTGCATGTAGTAGGCCTGGGGGCTATCTATATGTGTTGAATCAAAGCTATGGTCGCTCGGGTCACTTTCTATCAGCAATGGGGTTACTGGCACTATGGATCTATTCAAGTTCTCTTCTGCAGCTGCGTACTTTACAGGGATCACATTAGCTAGAGCAGGGGGTTGTTGGGCTAGCACCGACTGAGGCCTTTGTTGGTTTTGGTAGGGTTGCTGATATGGTTGTTGGGGCCTACCGTAGTGCTGTGGTGGATATTGGTTTTGGTATCTACCCTGTTGTGGATAGGGCTGAGGGTAAGGTTTTCTAGCCGCTTGCTTATTGTATGGACAGTCTTGTGCTGTGTGATTTGTGTATCTTCGTTCTATGGTGCAGTAATGGCTACTAGGATTTACTTGGGGTTGGGCCATGATGGGACACACATTCGCCATATGGTCCCCTCCAGAAGTATAGCATCTTTTTACTAGGGTAAATCTCGGGATTTGTTTGCTAGAGACACCTAGTTTTTGAGCTACTTTCTCAGCAAGCTCCTCAATTGATGTGGATTGCGAGGAAGAGAGGCTAGAGGCACTATCCGAGTCTTTGTAGATTTTGGAAAGCTCTAACTCCTCCCCTAGGTTATCCTCAATATCGATGCACATGCGTACACACTCTTCTATCATCCTAGGGTCCTTCAAGTACACATATGACCTCAATTTTGTACTTAGCAATCCATCCAGGAATAATGCCACTTGCTTGGCTCGAGTGGGTAACTCAGGGATAGGGCATCTCTCAAGATATTGCCTAAATCTTCTTCCTGCAAGTCTAATTGTTTCTTGGGGGGTCTGCTTGAAGCTATGTATCAATGAGGAAGTATTATGCCTTATCCCACTCTTAGAGAATTCAATGATAAAAGCCTCTAAGAGTTGGTCTATGCTCCTGAACTGTCTCTCGTTCAATGGTTGAAACAATGTGAGGGCTGTGTTCCTAAGGATTAGACCAAAGGCATTATACTGAGTGAATAGGTCCTTACCTTGTTCCGCTCTCAAGACTTGCCTAAACTCAGCCACATGATCATATGGGTCTCCTGTGCCATCGAAGTAGTTCTTCATGGACTTAACTAGCTGGGTAGGTCTCAAAGTCCTTGTGTGCTCTCTAGGCCTTGCTAGAGGGAATTCATCCGCATTCCTTTGGTTCCTTGGGGCTCTAAGTCCCTCAGGTTCCACTCTATTTGTTTCCGTTCTCGTTCTTTCTCTTCCCACTAGGTTGGCAAAGCTTACTTCCGGCCTATCTCTATGTCTGTCTCTTTGAGCTCCATGAGCCTGGGATGTTCCAGCTCCGGGGTGGCCATAGGACACATTAGATCTTGTGTGGGGGAAAATAAATTCACCCTTCCAAGTGTAAGCATGCCTATCATGTTCTGTAACCACAAAGATCCTCTCTGAAGTGTGATCTAAGTAGGTCACTCTGCCTGGCTATCAGGATCCTTGAACTCATAGATCATGATTTTTCCTACATCATTTGACCTATCAGATTTATACCTCCAAAAGGCTTCATCAGTCTCTCGGTTCAAGAGTAGGTCTATGCTTCTATTGTCCTGGGGAACCCACTCGAGATTGAGGATTCTTGTTAGAACTGATTTACCTCGAGGAGTTCTAGGCTCTCCACCTATATTTCCTTGCTCTAGGTCACCTATGTCCGCTTCGGGGATCACGTTTCCAAATTTGTTTGTCCTATCTGGGTGACTGGTGACTACATAAATGGTTCCCTCTTTGTCAAGGTATGCTCCATTTTCAAACTTGACAGCTGGGTGTTCCAGTCCAATGGATTGGTCAGGACTTTTAATCTGGACCACGGATCTTCCTAGGCCGTCCTCATAGATGCTAGCACCTAATCGGTTGGTCCTAAGGTATTCCAACTGTGTCTTGTAAGGGCCTTCCACCCTATACAAATATGGCACTCTTGAACTTCCTGTAGGTCTCTCCATACCTTGAGACATCTCTGATTCACTAGTCTCAGAGCTAGGGTAATGCGAGTGGTGACTCAACTGCTGAGCCCAAGACCTAGCAGTATGACTGACACTAGCCTCTGAAGACCTAAGACTCTGTCTATCTCTTCCTAGGTGTCTTCCTAACCTCAGGTTCATATGCCTAACTGAGCAATCCCAATTTTTACCCCAAAGTACAACCTCGTTGCCGATCAATTTGTAGCAATCACTTGGTTCTTTTTAGTTGATTATCGTGTTTATGATCTTGTCTGATATCACGTCGTCAGGAATACTTGAGTGATTTTCGCACTTTAGTTTATTCGTTCCACGTTAAGTTCTTTTCCGTTAAGTTATTGACCATACAGAGATTATGTTTTTAGCTTGAACTATGAGTTTTTAGGTAGTCTTTAACTTGATAAATGCCTATCGTCGCCCTGGCTTACTTATAGCACTATTCGTACTTAGCCTGAGCTAGGAAATGACAAAGGGAGCTGAGAATTTCCAACCTTAAGTCCCTTTCCGGGGTTGCCCTTGTGTGCCCAAGAAGCGCGTTCCCAAGCTTGCACTTACAATTGCTTAGAATGCCCTTCAACGCTCTCAATAAGCCTGTAACAATCCCAAAGTTAGCTCAAGAATTCAAGTCAACTGAGAGAACAATTCACTTTCATTCATGTAATCCACATATCCATTTGCACCATGTCTTTATTGAAAACAATTCTCGGGATCCCTGAGTTTTCTTCCCCGTGGATATGGTACTCCCCACGAGCTTTCCAACAAAACAAAAATCACAGCAAACGGATTTCGTATGAGAAAGTTAGGCTAGTTCAAGGTTTTGGGGCTAAAACAGGGTTCAAACGGGCTAACAGGCAAACAGGACTTCTCAAATTATTTTCTTATGGCCTCCCTATGTGCTTTAGAGCTCAATATTCATGCCCAAAATTAGCCAAAATCTTCAAATTAACAAACCCTAAAAAATTGACC
>CM035413.1:55387830-55390330 GCA_020310875.1 Ceratopteris richardii
GTATAAGGAAAGTACAAACCATGACTTTGAGTTCCTTTGAGGTACTTCAAGATTTTCTTTGCTGCCTCTAGGTGAGGTACCCTTGGTTTGTGCATGAATTGACTAAGCACACTAACTCCATATGCTATGTCAATTCTTGTCAAGGTAGCATAGTTCAAACTACCTACCATACTTTGGTATCCTGTAATGTCTTGGATTTCTTCTCCTTCATGAGCACTTAGCTTTAGATTGACCTTCATTGGAGTAGTAGATACTTTAGCATCCTGCAAGCCAAACTTCTTGACCATATCCTGCACATACTTCTTTTGAGTGATGTAGATACCTGAATTTGTGTAGACCAATTCAAGACCTAAGAAATACTTTAATAATCCAAGATCATTGATCTTGAATTCCTTCATCATCTGTCCTTTGATATGTCTAATTCCTTGAACATCATTTTCTGTAATAATGATGTCATCAACATAGACACATAAATATATTACCTCTGTACTACTTCTCTTTATAAACAGAGAAGTGTCTACTTTACTCATCACAAATCCTTGATCTTGGAGATAGGTTGTCAACCTGTAATTCCATGCTCTAGGTGCCTGCTTCAAACCATATAGAGCCTTCTTCAATTTACAAACATAATGTACCTTTTTTTTATCTTCATAGCCAGGTGGTTGTGACATGTAGACTTCTTCAGATATCCATCCATTCAAGAAAGCATTCTTGACATCTAGTTGGTACATATTCCAATTCTTGGATGCAGCTACACTCACCAAAATTCTGATAGTGGGCATCTTGGCCACAGGAGAAAATGTCTCCTCATAATCAATGCCTTGGGTTTGTGCAAAACCCTTGGCTACCAACCTAGCTTTGTACCTGTTTATTGTTCCATCTGAATTCTTCTTTAGTTTGTAGATCCATCTGGATCCTATCACCTTCATAGATTCCTTCTTGGGTACCAAGTCCCAAGTATCACTTTCTTTGAGAGCCTGCATTTCTTCATCCATTGCTTCCTTCCATTGTGGTTTAGTGATTGCTTCTTCAAATGAACCTTGTTCTTCATTCAATAGATCCTTTGCAAGATATACAGAATGCTTGGTTACAAGGGAAGTATCATACCCATACCTAATAGGCTTCTTCTTTTCTCTCTGAGATCTCCTCATTGCTTGTGTGAGGATTCTGGATTATCTTCTAGTTGCTTCATCTTCATCTTCCCTTTGGATTTCCAAGCCTTGAACACCTCAAGATCTATTGTATCATCATCATCTGAGCTTGAATCTTCTTTCTGAATTGATTTCTCCTTGGTGAGCTTTGGGAAATCTTCTTCCATATCATAGGGTAGACTAACTTTCCTGCACTCATTCTCATACCATGAGTCATTCTCATCAAAGATTACATCTCTGCTTACCTTGAAGCCTTTGTTTGTTGGATTGTAGAATCTGTATCCCTTTTGGTTCAAATCATAACCAATGAAGATACATTTTTCAGCCTTAGGATCTAGCTTTCCCCTTACCTGTGAGGGAATATGCACATATGCTACACAACCAAAGATTTTGCAATGATCCAGAGAAGGTCTCCTACCATGCGAAGCTTCATATGGTGTCATGCCATGAAGTGATTTGGATGGCAACCTGTTGATGAGATAGGTGGCAGTGGATACACCTTCTGCCCAAAGATAATTTGGCAACTTTTTCTCATTAAGCATAGACCTTGCTGTTTCTACTATAAGTCTATTCCTCCTTTCAGCTACTCCATTTTGTTCAGGTGAGTACCTTGTAGTAATCTCCCTTTTGATGCCTCTTTCCTGCAAGAAATCTTCAAACTCATTTGAGAAGTATTCTCCTCCACCATCTGACCTTAGCTTCTTCAAATGTCTACCTGTTTGATTTTCAACTAGTGCAAGATACTTTTTGAAACAATTAAATACTTCATCTTTATGTTTCATGTAGTATAAGATAGTCCACCTGCTATAGTCATCAATGAAGGACACATAGTACCTTGATCCAGATATGGATGGTTCCTTGCTAGGTCCCCAAACATCTGTATGCACTAATTCCAGGTAATCTTCATGCATGAAACCTTTCTTGGTATAAGGCAATCTGTGTGACTTACCAAATTGACAAGCCCCACACTTGTATATTATGTGTTGCTTGGATACATTAGGTATCCCAAGCACACATTGATCCCTACTCATTTGCTTTAAGGTCCTCTCACCAATGTGACCTAACCTCTTGTGCCAAATTTCCAATTCTGATAGTGTTTGATCCTTGTAATTGTACAAAGCAATGCTCTTTGTGTATTCTAATTCAAAGGTAAACAATCTACCTGATTTTTCTCCCTTAGCTATCCTTCTGAATCCATGTCTTGGATCCTCCACATATGCTCCATGTTGTGTGAACCTGACCTGCAAACCTTTTTCCACAATCTGACCTACACTCATTAGGTTCTTGGTGATTGTTGGAACATACAATACTCTGCTCAATAAATTCTGATTACCATCACTAGTTTTGAC
>CM035413.1:55400330-55402830 GCA_020310875.1 Ceratopteris richardii
AATTTCCACGACTTTCTCAAGTAGGTGTGATTACAAAAAAATATTCCAAGTCACAATGACTTTTACACTAAGTAAAAAAGTGAGAACTCATAAGCATGAGTTTCTATGGCTCAATCTTCTAGAATCAATCCAAGCTTTATGTGATGTCTTCAACGTACAAATCAAAGCCAAGTGTGAAGGCTTGACTTACACCAACAGCTCCCCCTCAAGCCAAACACTTTGGCTCAAGTCTTCATCTTCTTCATCTTTAGTCTTCAATCACATCCTGCAATCCAAACATGGATTTAAATCTGCATAACTTGTTTCCATCCAATGCCTTTGTGAGTAAATCTGCACATTGTATATTAGTAGACACATATGTCAACTGAATCTCTTTGCTAAGTAACTTCTCCCTCACATAAAGGTAATGAACCTCTATGTGTTTGGTTCTGGCATGATAAATTGGATTAGCTGCAAGGTGAAGAGAGCTAGTGTTATCTCCAAAGATAATTGGTGGCCTTGTGTATAGGCCTAACTCTGTATATAGGAGTTTCAACCAGATAGCTTCTTGAGTGGCATTGGCAAGCCCTCTATACTCAGCTTCAGTGGATGACAATGCCACTGTAGGTTGCTTCTTAGCTGACCAAGAGATAGGCTTATCTCCTGCAAAACAAATGTAGCCTGAGGTGCTTCTCCTATCATCCTTGCATCCTGCCCAATCTGCATCTGAATAAACTTTAATGTCAATATCTGATGTATAAGGAAAGTACAAACCATGATTTTGAGTTCCCTTCAGATACTTCAAGATCTTCTTTGCTGCCTCTAGATGAGGTACCCTTGGTTTGTGCATGAATTGACTAAGCACACTAACTCCATATGCTATGTCAATTCTTGTCAAGGTAGCATAGTTCAAGCTACCTACCATACTTTGGTATCCTGTGATGTCTTTGACTTCTTCTCCTTCATGAGCACTTAGCTTTAGGTTGACCTCCATTGGAGTAGTAGATACTTTAGCATCCTGCAAGCCAAACTTCTTGACCATATCCTGTACATACTTCTTTTGAGTGATGTAGATACCTGAGTTTGTGTAGACTAACTCAAGACCTAAGAAATACTTCAATAATCCAAGATCACTAATCTTGAATTCTTTCATCATCTGTCCTTTGATGTGCCTAATCCCATTGACATCATTGCCTGTAATGATAATGTCATCAACATAAACACATAGGTAAATTACCTCTGTACTACTTCTCTTTATGAATAGAGAAGTGTCTGCTTTACTCATCACAAATCCTTGGTGTTGGAGGTAGGTTGTCAACCTGTAGTTCCATGCTCTAGGTGCCTGCTTTAAACCATATAGAGCCTTCTTCAATTTACAAACATAATGTACCTTTTTTGGATCTTCATAGCCAGGTGGTTGTGACATGTAGACTTCTTCAGATATCCATCCATTCAAGAAAGCATTCTTGACATCTAATTGGTACATATTCCAATTCTTAGATGCAGCTACACTCACCAATATTCTGATAGTTGGCATCTTAGCCACTGGAGAAAATGTCTGCTCATAATCAATGCCTTGGGTTTGTGCAAAACCCTTGGCTACCAACCTAGCTTTGTACCTGTTTATTGTTCCATCTGAATTCTTCTTTAATTTGTAGATCCATCTGGATCCTATTACCTTCATAGAGTCTTTCTTGGGTACCAAGTCCCAAGTATCACTTTCCTTGAGAGCTTCCATTTCTTCATCCATAGCTTCTTTCCATTCTGGTTTGGTAATTGCTTCTTCATAGGTACCTGGTTCTTCATTCAACAAGTCCTTTGCAAGATATACAGAGTGTTTAGTTACAAGTGATGTGTCATACCTAAATCTGATAGGCTTTTTCTTTTCTCTCTGAGATCTCCTCATTGCTTGAGTTGAGGATTCTGGTTTATCTTCTTGTTGCTTCATCTTCATCTTCCCTTTGGACTTCCAAGCCTTGAACTCTTCAAGATTTATTGTATCATCATCTGAGCTTGAATCTTCTTGCTGAATTGGTTCCTCCTTGGTGAGCTTTGGAAAATCTTCTTCCATGTCATAGGGTAGACTAATCTTCCTGCATTCATTTTCATACCAAGAGTCATTCTCATCAAAGATGACATCTCTGCTTACCTTGAAACCTTTGTTTGTTGGGTTGTAGAACTGTATCCCTTTTGGTTCAAATCATAACCAATGAAGATACATTTTTCAGCCTTGGGATCTAGCTTTCCCCTTACCTGTGAGGGAATATGCACATATGCTACACAACCAAAGATTTTGCAATGATCCAGAGAGGGTCTCTTACCATGCCAAGCTTCATATGGTGTCATGCCATCAAGTGATTTGGATGGCAACCTGTTTATGAGATAGGTGGCAGTGGATACACTCTCTGCCCAAAGATAATTTGGTAACTTTTTCTCATTAAGCATAGACCTAGCTGTTTCTACTATGAGCCTATTCCTTCTTTCAGCTACCCCATTTTGTTAAGGTGAGTACCTTGTAGTA
>CM035413.1:55412830-55415330 GCA_020310875.1 Ceratopteris richardii
TCACATCCAATTGTGATTGTTGCCTTTTTCTTCTACTCTTTTTGTGTTTTAATTTTATTGTCAATCCCTTCAAAGAGTGGAACAGACTTCATGCAATGGAGGAGACACAAACCTGTGTGGTCCATCATTAACACACATCTATAGCTTGGTGGAAGCTTTAGTCTGTCACCATGGCCCTAAATACTCCGGCCGAGAAGCCTCTCCTCTAATCCCTTCATTTTGTCATACATTTAATTTCAAGACCTCTAGTAAGGAACACGTTGACACTGGTTGATTAAAATGAACTCATAAACTAAGAGGACAAAGCTGCAACATTACAATGGGACCAAAGCTTTGACTGTTAGGAAGGGACTAATTCTTGAGAATGTCTCCCAAGCCTTGTTGCAATGGCATACCCAGTGGTTGTCGTGATGACCAACTAGAGGTTAATCATATCATTCATGATTCAATTACGTCGTGATGGGTTACCTCATGATTGTCTTGATGGCTCACCCCGTGGACGTCGTGATGGCAATAGTGAGTACCATTTGTGCTAAAAGGGTGGAGTTGCAAGGGTGTCGGAAGTGCCTTAGTGAAACAAATGCTAAACTTCTTATTAATGCACTATTGATAACAACCAACCTTCCAAGGTGACATCTCGTCCCAACTATATATGACTTCAACAACGTTTTTTTTCTCTTTTTTTTTGAGAGAGGGCAAGGAAAAGATAAATTAATGGAGGAAAGTATACAAAGTACAAGGGGCAAGATATGAACCCCAACAATCCAGGATAAAGACTAGAGATTACAAACCATTAGATATCTCACTAGGGAGTATAACTGTTGGTGCATATCAAGCCTTCACACATTGGCTTGGAACTTTGGAACCATGGAAGACTAGCTTTGACAAAGTGTTTTATCAAGGCTTCACTTGAAGCAAGGTTCATATGAACATATGCTTAGATGTTCTTACCATTTATTCCTTTGTAAAAGTCTAAATGACTTGGCATGATGTATACACACTTAATTGACTAGAGTCGTGGAAATTGGATGGTATGATTGGAGAGCATATCTCCTTATTTTTAGAGTAGAGAATATAGGAGATTTGAATTTGAATTCAAATTCAAATCTCAACTCATTCTCTATAAAAGATGCAATCAAAAAGTCGCGGGTACTTCAGTTCAAATCCCGAGGCTATTCTATACCATTCTTGAGTGTGTAAGGTCTACTTCATAGCCTACACCTCTGAGTACCATTGTGCTATGGTTATCAAGCCAATGGGAATGTACATTCATATGATATAATACAAATAGTTACATTCATCATCTCTGTTTTGTCTGAGTTTCCTACTCCAAGTCTGTCAACTTCAAAGGAGCATATCTCAGGATCTACTGAACCAAAGCAAGAGATCTATAGCTCATTGGAACCAGCTCAAGGTCTTCTACAAGCATACAAAATCTCAGAAGTTTTCATTCAGCCATTTGGGAGAAATCCGCTTCGAAGTGCACACTGGTCTCTGTCTGCAGATTTCCTAAAAAGTCGGGAGTACACATAAGTTTGCTAAATTGATTTCTCAGTGAGTAGTCTATCATTTTATCTCATTCCACTTGCAAATGGTAGCTTGCTAAGCTAATTTAATATGTCCAAAAGGAAATAGATCAATTGTAAGTGTGCTGGTCATACTGAGTAAAAAACTGAACAGGTATCAAGACCAAAATAGAAAGTTTTTGAACCAAGTGTTCCACAAACTTGTCTGTTTTGATCTAATCATTACTCAACTCATTTGCAAAGTACATATATGGTTTCTTGGTACCATTTGAAAGCTCAAGGAGTCTACTAAGCATTTCTCGAATCAAAGGAGGGCAGGTGTGAAGCAGGTTTTGCAGCATCAACTCATTTCTTGAGTGCATCCAACCATCATTCCCAACAATAACTCTAAGTGCATTGATTTCCATCTCGAACTAGGGACAGAGGATAAAATCCCAAGCTTGGAAAAATATCTAGTAGGATACTCTTTAATGGCATAATGGCATAATACAGCTCTCTACGAAGTTTGATCTATCTATCTCTAGCATCAAAACCTCTTCTATCTTCCGTCTCCTTTGTTGTTGACCGAAGATACAGAGACTGTAATAAATCGTTTATCTCCGTGTGAAAAGGGTGAGTTATGAAACTTATTAAAGGTAGATCCAATATTTCATTTCTTAGTGAAAGAACTGGAAAATGGAATATTACATAGTTGGCTCTAACTATCGTTGATTTCTTTTTTGTATGTATATGACACACAGAGACATAGAGGTCTTTCGTCCTTGCGAGTCCTCCACTCTTTTCTCCCTTCCCACAACCCTCGAGAGTTCGAGGTTGGAAATTCTGTACGAGAATGGTAGCAATATTGTTTGATTTTTAAACAATATTTCCCTTTTAGTAAACATTTGATTCTTTTTTAGAAACAATATTGCTAAGGTTTATAATGAAAGTATATTTCCGTGTGTAAAGGGCTCTAACTATCGTTGTCTTCTTTT
>CM035413.1:55427830-55432830 GCA_020310875.1 Ceratopteris richardii
CTTTTTAGGATCTACACAGAAAAATACCAGTGATCACTTCGGGCGCAATTTCTCCCAGATGGTTGATCCAATGGCCTTCAAATTTTGTAGGCATATAGTATGCTTCAAGCTTGTTTCAATGTGCTTTGAATCATCCAATTTGGTTCAGTAGATCTTGAGATATGCCTCTTGGAAGTTGAAAGAGACTTGAGGTAGATGACTCAGAGAAACCAGAGTTTTTTTTTTTAATATAAAGGAAGTTCGGCAATAGCCTACTCTCCCGGACTTGTATTAAATATAGAAACAAAGGTACAGAAGAAGGGGACTAGTGCCCACAGGACCCCCCAAATCCCACAAAGCAGGGGAAGCTTAATTGAATCCTAGGTTGCACTATAGAGAAGGTTAATCACCCTCTCATCGCCCTCATGCGGGGCCCACTTGGGTTTGAGCTTGTTGTTAATCAAAAGGAGGACTTGATGGTGCCTGAAGGGGGGGATTTCTTACTCTTGACGATCCTTTTGCCAAGGAGGAATAGTGATTTCTCGATCGACCACTCCCTGGGGGGATCGCCGAAGTTGAGAGCACACCTCTCCCGCCAGATTTTCCACAGGACTTCCCCTCTGATGGCGTTCCAGAGTGAGAGAAACCAGAGTTGAGAAGTATGAATGTATCTATTAATTAATGTAAATGTACAAGCTCATTAGCATGCCAAGCATAGCTAAATGAGGTGTTGTGGTGTAGGCTAAGATGTAGCACTATCACACACACAGATACAGAAGTAGAATGCCTCAGGAAGTGAGCTCAATGAGTGAGACTGACCCGCGAGTTTTTTCCTTAGTCTTTTATAAGGTATATCTTGAGGTTTGAATTTCAAATTCAAATGTAGGCTCCCTCAAATCTCTCATCTAAACATATGGAGATATTCTCTCCATTCATACCTTCCAAATTCCACGACTTTTGAAGATAGGTGTGATTACATGAAGTCATATTGACTTTTACATGAGGTAGAAAATAACTAAGCATCGGCATGTGTTCCTATGCTCTTCCTTCAAATGAAGTCTTCATGAATTAATCCAAACTCTTGTAAAACCTTCAAGGTTGATATCCAATGCTAAGCAATCAATGTCCAATCTTTATGTTGAGTCTTCAAGGTACAAAACAATGCCAAGTGTGAAGGCTTGTTTGCACCAACAGCTCCCCCTCAAGCCAAACACTTTTTAATATAAAGGAAGTTCGGCAATAGCCTACTCTCCCGGACTTGTATTAAATTAAGAAACAAAGGTACAGAAGAAGGGGACTAGTGCCCACCGGACCCCCCAAATCCCACAAAGCAGGGGAAGCTTAATTGAATCCTAGGTTGCACTACAGAGAAGGTTAATCACCCTCTCATCGCCCTCATGCGGGGCCCACTTGGGTTTGAGCTTGTTGTTAATCAAAAGGAGGACTTGATGGTGCCTGAAGGGGGGGGATTTCTTACTGTTGACGATCCTTTTGCCAAGGAGGAATAGTGATTTCTCGATCGACCACTCCCTGGGGGGATCGCCGAAGTTGAGAGCACACCTCTCCCGCCAGATTTTCCATAGGACTTCCCCTCTGATGGCGTTCCAGAGTGTCGCAGAGCAGCCAATCGCTTCTCCCAAAAGGACTTGTTTCCAACTAAGCTGTTTTTGAAGTCTGATTTTCATTCCAACCGTCTGCCAGATTCTGCAGGAGTTGGGGCAAGTAAGGAAGATGTGTGGGACATCTTCGATAGCACGGTGGCAGCGTTTGCACCAAGGAGACCGAATGAGCAAGGTCTGTCCATCTATTTCCTTTCTTGTTGGAGACCGAATGAGCAAGGTCTGTCCAAACTGAATAGTATCTGTAGAAACTTTCTTTGGACGGGCGATCATAACAGAAGGGGGGTGCCCAAAATCAAATGGACCATCTGCACTAGCCCTAGAGATATTGGGGGGCTTGGTATCCTGGACATCGGGTGTATGGCTAACAAACTGGCAGCCAAATGGATGATTAAGGCTTGGTGCAATAGGGAGGCCTCGTGGGCCAAGCTGATCTTCAGAAACAAGAGTGAGTTGGCCCTCATGGGGTTCCCGAACTGGAAGAACCTTGACATCATGACCCTGCTATTCTCCCCGATCCCCGTCTTCCCGAAAGGCTCCAATCTCGTGTGCTCCCTTTGGAAGGGCTGGAATAAAGTCAAAAGCCTCACAAGAATTAGCGAGGACTGGAAGTGGGCGGCCAGAATCAGACAAAACGACTCTATCTGGTTTCCGATACATGGCATGAGGAGTGTGGAGTCGTGGAACATTCAAAATGCCAAGAAATTATGGAACAAAGGATTCAAAAAATGGAAACACCTCTGGAAACATGACACCAACAGCTCGATCAACTTCGAGGATATTGACCCTCGCATAAACATCTCCTACGAAGAATGGAACACTCTGCAAAGCAGATGCCTCGCTTGGGATCGTCACAAGACTCGCCTTCTCATGGGACACGACACACCAAACTCGCTTGGTCTCAAATGGCAAAATGGAAACAGCCTACTCAAAATCCCGAACATCAAAGAAACGGCTGACCTCCAGATTAGCCTCAACAAGAAGTGGTGCCTGTCTTGGACGCGGCTTCGGTGGGACATGAAATTCATGGGTATCTGGCACCCCCTAATTGAGATTAAGAAGTCTGTCCTCTTATGGCAAATTCTTCATCGAGGAATTTGGACCAACCATAAGGCTAGCAAACTTGAGTCTTCATCTTTAGTCTTCAATGATATCCTGTAATCCAATCATGGATTTAAACCTGCATAGCTTGCTTCCATCCAGAGCTTTAGTAAGCAAATCTGCACATTGTATATTAGTAGACACATATGATAATTGAATTTCTTTGCTAAGTAACTTCTCCCTCACATAGTGGTAATGAACCTCTATGTGTTTTGTCCTAGCATGATAAATTGGATTAGCTGCTAGGTGAAGTGAACTTGTGTTATCACCAAATATGATAGGTGGCCTTGTGTATAGGCCCAATTCTGAATATAATAGCTTCAACCATATGGCTTCTTGAGTGGCATTGGCTAGCCCTCTGTACTCTGCCTCAGTAGATGATAGAGCTACTGTGGGTCGTTTCTTGGATGACCAAGAAATTGGTTTATCACCTGCAAAGCATATGTAACCAGATGTACTCCTCCTGTCATCCTTGCAACCTGCCCAATCTGCATCTGAGTATACCTTAATGTCAATGTCTGATGAATATGGAAAGTACAAACCATGATTTTGTGTTCCCTTTAGGTACTTTACTATCTTCTTGGCTGCCTCCAAATGTGGTACTCTTGGTTTATGCATAAATTGGCTAAGTACACTAACACCATATGATATATCAATCCTGGTTCAGGTAGCATAATTAAGACTACCTACCAAACTTTGATAACCTGTAATATCGTTGAGTTCTTCTCCTTCATGTGCACTGAGTTTGTGGTTGACCTCCATAGGAATGTTTGAGACTTTAGCTTCCTGCAAATTAAACTTCTTGACCATGTCCTGAATGTACTTCTTCTGAGTAATAAATATACCTGAATTTGTGTAGACCAATTCAAGTCCTAGGAAGTACTTCAATAATCCAAGATCATTGATCTTGAATTCCTTCATCATTTGTCCTTTGATGTGTCTGATCCCCTGAACATCATTTCCTGTAATAATGATGTCATCAACATAGACACACAAGTATATTACCTCTGAATTGTTCCTCTTTATAAACAATGAAGTATCTGCTTTACTCATCACAAATCCTTGATCTAGGAGATAGGTTGTCAACCTGTAATTCCATGCTCTAGGTGCCTGCTTCAATCCATAGAGAGCCTTCTTCAATTTACAAACATGATTTACCTTATTGGGATCTTCATAGCCAGGTGGTTGTGACATGTAGACCTCTTCAGATATCCATCCATTCAAGAATGCATTCTTCACATCCAATTGGTACATGTTCCAATTCTTGGATGCAGCTACACTCACCATAATTCTGATAGTTGGCATCTTGGCCACAGGAGAAAATGTCTCCTCATAATCAATGCCTTGGGTTTGTGCAAAACCCTTGGCCACCAACCTAGCTTTATACCTGTTTATTGTACCATCTGAGTTCCTCTTGAGTTTGTAGATCCATCTGGATCCTATCACCTTCATGGAGTCCTTCTTGGGTACCAAGTCCCAAGTATCACTCTCCTTGAGAGCCTCCATTTCTTCATCCATTGCTTCCTTCCATTCTGGTTTAGTAATTGCTTCTTCAAATGTACCTGGTTCTTCATTCAAGATATCCTTTGCAAGATATACAGAGTGCTTGGTTAGAAGTGAAGTATCATACCCATACCTAATTGGTTTCTTCTTTTCTCTTTGAGATCTCCTCATAGCTTGAGTTGAGGATTCTGGATTGTCTTCTAGTTGCTTCATCTTCATCTTCCCTTTGGATTTCCAAGCCTTGAATTCTTCAATGTTGATGGTGTCTTCATCATCTGAGCTTGTGTCCTCTTTCTGAGTTGGTTCTTGCCTGATAAGCTTTGGAAAGTCTTCTTCCATATCATAAGGTAGGCTAACTTTCCTGCACTCATTTTCATACCATGAATCATTTTCATCAAATATGACATCTCTGCTTACCTTGAAGCCTTTGTTTGAGGGGTTATAGAACCTCTATCCTTTCTGATTCAAATCATAACCAATGAAGATACACTTTTCAGCCTTAGAGTCTAGCTTTCCCCTTACCTGTGAGGGAATATGCACATATGCAACACACCCAAAGATTTTGCAATGATCCAGAGATGGTCTCTTACCATGCCAAGCCTCATAGGGTGTCATTCCATCAAGTGTCTTTGATGGCAACCTGTTGATTAAGTATGTGGCAGTAGATACACTCTCTGCCCAAAGATAATTTGGTAGTTTTTCCTCATTAAGCATAGACCTAGCTGTCTCTACAATGAGTCTATTCCTCCTTTCAGCTACCCCATTTTGTTCAGGTGAGTACCTTGTAGTAATCTCCCT
>CM035413.1:55437830-55447830 GCA_020310875.1 Ceratopteris richardii
AAGGAATCCTTGGCTTGCACAAAATGGAGCTACAAAAATATAAAATGGTATTTACAATGATGGTTAGTGATGAGAATCACTGTTATAAAGTAGCTGATTTGGAAAAATTTGAGGGCCTATCTGCCAGATCTGCGTCTACTTCTTTGTCTACTTAACCCTTCGCTTTTCTCTGACTCTCTCCGCTGACTTCCTTGTCTCGTCAGTCCTTGGGTGCCCACATGCTCTCAACACCCCCCCCCCTCTCTCGCGTCCGTCGTCCCTGACAGACCGTTGTTGCTCGGAGTGTTGGATGTAATATTCCACAACATGAGTGGCAAGCTGATGTTCTTGTATGCGTAGTCCTCTGGCCAAATCTGTCATCATACGATCCCAATCAATTGGTCCTGGAATGTACGGATGTGGCAGATGTAACTGATCTGCATGGATGGCTTGTTCTACTGCGAATAGATGTAGCAAATGTGTTGGTCTGGGAATGAAAATTTCCGAATGATATTCCTAGAACCCCGTAGAGAACGTTTCCTCAAATGTCTGCTTGAAGCATGCGGGTAAGTACTTTATTCGTGCATGCCAGGCAAAGATTATAATGACTGAGGGAGTCTGGCTCATGTCGTAGACTAAATCCTTGTTACCTTGAGAGAATCCAAGGGCAGAGATGTAGGGAGCTTGTACCTTCCGAAAGGTTTTGAAGACAATGGTCATGAGCTCAAATATTTTCATACACATTTTCGCTGCTATGTCGGGTACATTATTTAGACGTGTAGACTAGTGTCGAATTGTTGATATCATGTAGGCTACGGTTGGGGTCCCTCGACGTGGGGCAAAATATGGATAGTTGACCCATGCCGAGCATTCTTTATTGTTGCGTACCTTGATTGCAAATGCTTGCCATGATCTGCGACGTACCATTGGGCAATAACATGGATTATATTTGATATACAGTGGCATGGTTGCCCATGTGCTCATCATCTTAGGATAATCGGTTAGTAGACGTGCACGCCGATTAGGTTGGAAGATCGAGCCAACACGTGCATCTGCCGGTAAGTCCTCTGGCTCAAATTGAGTGGCGAATGTGGGCTCCTTCCCTGTATGCCTTTTAACTTCTGCATTATAATCATGTAGCAAGACAAAGTAAGGCATGTATTGTGGTTCTGATGTTGTGATCAACCGTTGGTGGGATAGGTTCTGAAAGTACGAAGATCGAAGGACAGTTTCTTCCAGATTTGTAAGAGATTGAATTTGCACGGCAACGCGATCATCATGTGTCTTTCCCACTTTCTCGATCCTTTTAACCCAATCGGGAACTCCAATTTCTAAAGTGTCTTGTACTTCCTCTGTTATCCGACCGCCGGGTGTGGTCATCGCGTATGGCTCTTCATAACTATCATCGACTGGGATTTCCACTACTGTTTCAGGTTCTGGTTCTTCAGTTGGCAAAGGTGGCCTTTCATATGGTAAGAGGCGTGCTTGGAGTTCTGCCACCTGTTTCCGAAGGGTCTCTAATTCTTCTGTAGAGTGTTGCAAGATTATCGGCTCCTGTTGAGCTGTGGGGGCACTAGCTATTTGCTTCTTTAGATCCGCACATTGAACCTCTAACTTTTCATATGAATCCAAGAAATTTGCATGCTCTTCGAGTAAGATGCGAATGTCTTCTGATGGGACTGCTCTATACTTGGTAGGGCTAATGGTTTCTCCTGTAGTTCCTTCCATAGTCGCTTCAAAGTTGTCTTGGTTTTGTTGCTGAAGCCTCTTGTTCTCTTCTAGTGCTGCTGCCATATGCTTCCTTAATAGCCCAAGATTGTGTCTAAGTGTAGCATTGGATATCATTTGGGACTCGAGCATTCTTTCCAGTTCCTTCACCGCTTGATCATCCACAGTCGATATTCTCGATTCCAATTCTGTGTGAGCCTGTTGTAAGGTGGTATGTTCTGCTAGAAGCGTTTGGTAATCATCTTTGAGAGTGTTGACTCTAGCTTGTAGACGCTGCGATTCTGCTTGGAAGGCAACAGTGCGTTCTTCCAATTGATGGTATTCTTGTTGTAGTTGATGTGCACACTACAGTAATGTATTGAACGTGCTATTTACATTATGAGATGCAAGGGGGAAAGTTTGGAATGCAGGGGAAGTGGGAATGGGAAGGGAGGTAGTGAATGCTGTGTGTGCCAATGATGTGGTGAGTGGTGAGGTGGGAGGTAAGGGAGGGGGAGATGGTGGAATTGTGGGGAGAGGTGCGGTGGTTGGTGAAATGTCCATTGGGTCAGACAAGGTGGTGTGTACAGGGGCTACCATCTAGGTTGGTATGGTAGGTGAAGTGAGTGTGGTGTTTGTGTAGATGGATGTCGTTGCAAAAATGTGGGGAATGTGCCTCTGAGACATTGGAGTGCAGATGAACTGCTCCACAAAGGACGGGTATTGGGGTGGTGAGGTTAGGTTGAATGAGGTGTAGGGGGCAGATGGGAAGGGAGGGTCATGGAATGGAGGTACCCGTATTCGGGGATAGGCTGGGAAACACAGGGTGCCTTCTGTGGGTGCAGGGTTTCCAACCAAACTTGAGATTATGGGATGGCCAATTATGGGTTCGGAGGAGAGAAGGTTTGAAGTGTACAAGGGATTGGTGATGGAAGAGAAGAGGGTGTCTTGTGAGGTGGGTTCTCGAAATGAGAATGATGTGAATGAGGTTGGGTTATAATTGAAGGTAGAGGTGATGAGTGCCATTTCTTCCATGGTGGGAGGTGGTGGTGGTAGATAAGGTGGTGATGGGTGGTGCTGGGGTGAGATCGGTGATTGGAAGCCGATAATTATCTCTAATGGTGGCTGCATTAACCTTTTTCAAGTTAATGCACACACGTAGCTTTCCATTCTTCTTGGGCATCACTACAATGGGGGATACCCACTCAGTATGCTCAATTTCATAGATAAATCCAGCTTCTACCAGTCTATCTATCTCTTCTTTGATTTTGGCAACATAATTATCATTGTATGTATAGGGCTTTTGCTTGGAGGGTTTAGCATCTGAGGTCATGGGAATTGTGTGTGAGCATATGTCTGGGTCAACACCCTTCAAATCCTTGTAACTCCAAGCGAATACATCTCTGTATTCTCTTAGCAAGGCAATCAACTCATGCTCTTCCTCTTCCGTCAGGTCATGTCCTATGTAATTGCATCTCTCTTCTCCTTCTTCTATGGCTACTTATATTTTCTTGGTGGTTTCTTTGTTATCATAGGCCTCTCCTGATTGTGCCTCGCGTTTAGGCATTCTTATCATGACTCTTCTATCGTCGATTTCATACTTCTTAAAATTTTCAGGGACCTCAAACAAAGATACTTCTTCTTCTGATGTGACTTCTCTCTTCTTTCTTTTCTTTCCTTCATCCTTAGGGGTCACTTGGGTGGCTAACCTTACCTCATAATGCAAAAGGTGGGTCCATAATGATTGACTCTAGATCGGAGTCACTTGCATCTTCAAATGCATCAGGGCTAGGTTCACACTCTTCTAAAACTGCATCTCCCATGATTGGCTCTATGGAGAAAACTGAAATGTCATAGCCATCTTTATCACAGTGAGGTGTCCATTGTTCTTCATTGATGGCTACATCCATGGTTGCTAAAATTTTTGCCCAGCCATGAGGTTCAAATTCTTCGTCTGGTAATACTACTGGTGCATAGGCTGGGTCTTGAATTGATCTATGTGTTTCTTTTGCACCTATCTCTCTGGCTTTCTCTCTTTTCTCTTCTTCTACTGGCACTTTGCACATCCATAAGAGTGTGTCTTCATGCATCCATGAGGATCCTGATCCTATGGCGCGGAGGCTTTACAACATTTACGGTATGAGAAGGCAGCGTGCACCGACTCCTTGTCATCTTTAGCTCTATGGACAGGGTTCCATTGAATAGGAGGGATGTCTCTATGAGAGTAATCCTTGAGATTGACTTTGGTCGTGACACCTAAGTGTTGCAGATACAAGGAGTTGGTTCCCCAATCCTGTACAACTTGCAACTGCCGCAAGAATGGTCTTCCCAAAATCATCTCATAGGCATGATTTTTGCTAAAGTCGCATATAGCAAATGTGTGCTCAAACTCTACACCACAAGTGGTGAGAGTCATTGCTTCTAGCAAGCCTAAGGGTCTTTCGATATGACCATCGGCCATTTGCAATTTCATTCTTGTGGGCTTGAGTGCTGGCTTGCCCCAACGCTTCCATAGGGAAGTGGTAGCAATTGCAACTCTTGCACCTGAGTCGAGAATTGCCTTGGTTGTGTATCCTTGATGGGTAATGGGGAGGTAGGTGTTTCCTTCCTCACCTTCACTCATATCTCCTATCTTATCCAAAGGTATCTCTGGCACTGTGCGATGAGATCCTACCTGGGAACATGGTTTTACTACTTCAGGCACTTGATTGGCTACATGTTTCCATAATTCTAGCCTGACCTTGAGTAGCTCTTCTAAAGTGAGATTGCACTGCACTTTAGTGTTTTTCACTACCTCCGTGTTCCTAGGTATGACTGAATCTTCGTTTCTTACCATGACAGTGGGTGCTCTCATACAACTTGACTTAGCTTCCCATGGGCCTGTGAAGTGGTGCTCTTGCTCCTCATAAATGGATGGGATGTCTTGTGGGAATTGGTCGTGTGCATCATCCACAAGTTCAATGGGAGGAGGGACTTCACTCTCTTTAGCCCATTTGTCTTCTTGAATCTCTCGGAGGAATTCTGGTGTGAACCGATTCATAGAAGAGGATGTGTCTGGCTCCATAGAGTTAGGCACATAGGCTTCTTGGGCAGGTAGGCTTTCTCTTTTACTTGCGTTGCCCTCATCCCAAGAGGCGGGTTCCTTTTCTGATTGTGCTATTAGCCTCTCTATCCTTTCTAATAGTCCTTCAAAGTGCAACTGCGTTTTGGCTGAGCTAGAGATGTTAAAGAGGCGACTGGCTTCAAACATAGCTTGAGCCAAATCCACCATTTTGGCACAGATTTTGGTTCGTTCAAGCTCTAGTTCCGCCCTAGGGTAACATTTTTCATGATCGGTAACGTTTGGCCCTTCTTGGATTCTAGCCTGATATGCCGTAAGCATCATGTTAAGGTCCTCAGGAGTGGGATCTGCTAAGACTGATCCTACTCTAGGGGGTTGTGGTATTATGTGAGGTGGGTTGGACGGTGGTGGATCGGATGGAGATGGGATCGGAGGTGGTGGAGTGGTGTGAGAGGGAGGTTGAGATGTTAGTTCAATTAGTTTGGCTCTCGTCTCTCTTAGGCTTTCCTCAAGTTCACTCATCTTCTTTGCCCATTGCCTTTTCATTCTTTCGCGGCTATCTCTCCATGCCCTTGTCCGTTTCTTGGCCATGCTCTCTCTTTCACTAACCTCGGCACTCTTCTCTTGGCTTACCCCATGATTCTGCTGCAAGCCCTGAGCTCTGGTGACCACGTGCACTGGTGCAGTGGAGGTTACACTTCTTGTTGAGTCTACTACTAACCCAATAACATTAATAGGAGTGATTTTAGGCATATTATTAGGATCCTTCGGGCAATCTCATAAGAGATGCTCTTTTCCACAATCTTGGCAAAAGCCCTGGATCGTCACTGCCTGGGTTTGTGTAGGTGCAGGCATGGGACAATCACGAATGAGGTGATCTCCCTGACATCTATAGCATGGTCCTCTGGGGAATGGGGGTCTTACCTGCTTAGGCGGAGGTCTAGGGTTGGGATTAGTGTACATGACATTCGAATACTCTAGATCTCAACTTGGTTCACTTGGCTCTTCAGAATAATATGACTCATTATGCTCAGGTGACTGCATGTAGTAGGCCTGGGGGCTATCTATATGTGTTGAATCAAAGCTATGGTCGCTCGGGTCACTTTCTATCAGCAATGGGGTTACTGGCACTATGGCTCTATTCAAGTTCTCTTCTGTAGCTGCGTACTTTACAGGGATCACATTAGCTGGAGCAGGGGGTTGTTGGGCTAGCTCCGGCTAAGGCCTTTGTTGGTTTTGGTAGGGTTGCTGATATGGTTGTTGGGGCCTACCGTACTGCTGTGGTGGATATCGGTTTTGGTATCTACCCTGTTGTGGATAGGGCTGAGGGTAAGGTTGTCTAGCCACTTGCTTATTGTATGGACAGTCTTGTGCTGTGTGATTTGTGTATCTTCGTTCTATGGTGCAGTAATGGCTACTAGGATTTACTTGGGGTTGGGCCATGATGGGACACACATTCGCCATATGGTCCCCTCCACAAGTATAGCATCTTTTTACTAGGGCAAATCTCGGGATTTGTTTGCTAGAGACACCTAGTTTTTGAGCTACTTTCTCAGCAAGCTCCTCAATTGATGTGGATTGCGAGGAAGAGAGGCTAGGGGCACTATCCGAGTCTTTGTAGATTTTGGAAAGCTCTAACTCCTCCCCTAGGTTATCCTCAATATCAATGCACATGCGTACACACTCTTCTATCATCCTAGGGTCCTTCAAGTACACATATGACCTCAATTTTTACTTAGCAATCCATCCAGGAATAATGCCACTTGCTTGGCTGGAGTGGGTAACTCAGGGATAGGGCATCTCTCAAGATATTGCCTAAATCTTCTTCCTGCAAGTCTAACTGTTTCTTGGGGGGTCTGCTTGAAGCTATGTATCAATGAGGAAGTATTATGCCTTATCCCACTCTTAAAGAATTTAGTGATAAAAGCCTCTAAGAGTTGGTCTATGCTCCTGAACTGTCTCTCGTTCAATGGTTGAAACAATGTGAGGGCTGTGTTCCTAAGGGTTAGACCAAAGGCATTATACTGAGTGAATAGGTCCTTAACTTGTTCCGCTCTCAAGACTTGCCTAAACTCAGCCACATGATCATATGGGTCTCCTGTGCCATCGAAGTAGTTCTTCATGGACTTAACTAGCTGGGTAGGTCTCAAAGTCCTCGTGTGCTCTCTAGGCCTTGGTAGAGGGAATTCATCCACATTCCTTTGGTTCCTTTAGGCTCTAAGTCCCTTAGGTTTCACTCTATTTGTTTCCGTTCTCGTTCTTTCTCTTCCCACTGGGTTGGCAAAGCTTACTTCCGGCCTATCTCTATGTTTGTCTCTTTGAGCTCCATGAGCCTGGGATGTTCCAGCTCCGGGGTGACCATAGGACACATTAGATCTTGTGTGGGGGAAAATAAATTCACCCTTGCAAGTGTAAGCATGCCTATCATGTTCTGTAACCACAAAGATCCTCTCTGAAGTGTGATCTAAGTAGGTCACTCTGCCTGGGCTATCAGGATCCTTGACTTCATAGATCATGATTTTTCCTACATCATTTGACCTATCAGATTTATACCTCCAAAAGGCTTCATCAGTCTCTTGGTTCAAGAGCAGGTCTATGCTTCTATTGTCATGGGGAACCCACTCGGGATTGAGGATTCTTGTTAGAACTGATTTACCTCGAGGGGTTCTAGGCTCTCCACCTATATTTCCTTGCTCTAGGTCACCTAGGCCGCTTCGGGGATCACGTTTCCAAATTCGTCTGTCCTATCTGGGTGACTGGTGACTACATAAATGGTTCCCTCTTTGTCAAGGTATGCTCCATTTTCAAACTTGACAGCTGGGTGTTCTAGTCCAATGGATTGGTCAAGATTTTTAATCTGGACCACGGATCTTCCTAGGCCGTCCTCATAGATGCTAGCACCTCATCGGTTGGTCCTAAGGTATTCCAACTGCGTCTTGTAAGGGCCTTCCACCCTATACAAATATGGCACTCCTGAACTTCCCGTAGGTCTCTCCATACCTTGAGACATCTCTGATTCACTAGTCTCAGAGCTAGGGTAATGCGAGTGGTGACTCAACTGCTGGGCCCAAGACCTAGCAGTATGATTGACACTAGCCTCTGAAGACCTAAGACTCTGTCTATCTCTTCCTAGGTGTCGTCCTGACCTCAGGTTCATATGCCTAACTGAGCAATCCCAATTTCTACCCCAAAGTACAACCTCGTTGCTGATCAATTTGTAGCAATCACTTGGTTCTTTTTAGTTGATTCTCATGTTTATGATCTTGTTTTATATCACGTCGTCAGGAATACTTGAGTGATTTTCGCACTTTAGTTTATTCGTTCCATGTTAAGTTATTGACCGTACAGAGATTATATTATTAGCTTGAACTATGAGTTTTTAAGTAGTCTTTAACTTGATAAATGCCTATCGTCACCCTGGCTTACTTCTAGCACTATTCGTACTTAGCCTGAGCTAGGAAATGACAAAGGGAGCTGAGAATTTCCAACCTTAAGTCCCTTTCCGGGGTTGCCCTTGTGTGCGCAGGAAGCGCGTTCCCAAGCTTGCACTTACAATTGCTTAGAATGCCCTTCGACGCTCTCAATAAGCCTGTAACAATCCCAAAGTTAGCTCAAGAATTCAAGTCAACTGAGAGAACAATTCACTTTCATTCATGTAATCCACATATTCATTTGCACCATGTCTTTATTGAAAACAATTCTCGGGATCCCTGAGTTTTCTTGGTTTTGGGGCTAAAAAAGGGTTCAAACGGGCTGACAGGCAAACAGGACTTCTCAAATTATTTTCTTATGGCCTCCCTATGTGCTTTAGAGCTCAATATTCATGCACAAAATCAGCCAAAATCTTCAAATTAACAAACCCTAAAAAAATTGACCAAAATTGGCTATCAATCGCGATCGACTGGGCTGTCAATTGCGATGGACAGAGTTGTCCGTCGTGGCCTGTCAGTCGCGATGGACACGTGTCAGTCGCGATTGATGGGTGTCAATCGCGATGGACAAGGGGTGTCGGTCGCGATGGACAGAGGGTATCGGTCGCGATGGACCCCTATCAGTCACGATGGATAGCTGTCTGTCGTGATGGACTGGTGTCAATCGCGATGGACAGGTGTCAGTCGCGATGGACTGAGATTTTCGGGGTTTTCCATGGCTTTGTGTCAATCGGGGCTCTATACGTCGCGATGGACAAGAATCTTGTTGAAATGGGGTGTCAATCGCGATTTTTCTGTCGGTCACGATGGACACGGGTGTCCATCACGATGGACACGTGTCCGTCGAGGTCTGTCAGTTGCGATTGACTGGTTGTCCGTCGCGATGGACAGTGTCAATCGAGATTGATGCTATCAATCGCGATGGACTGAAAAAATGCAAATTTTTCAAAAATTTTTGTGGATCTCAGCTGTGCAAGGTCTCTAGTCTATTGTGGTGCACTTAGTCTACTGCTTTGTCTACTTAACCCTTCAGTTTGCTCTGACTCTCTCCGCTGACTTCCTTGTCTCGTCAGTCCTTGGGTGCCCATACTACTCTCAACACACACACACACACACACACACACACATATATATATATATATATATATATATATATATATATATATATATATATATATATATATATATATATATATATATGTATATATATATATATAGACAGATAGGTAGATAGATGGATAGATAAATAGATGCATACATAAATAGATACATAGGTAGGTAGGTTGGGGCTCTAAGTTCCTCAGGTTCCACTCTATTTGTTTCCGTTCTCGTTCTTTCTCTTCCCACTAGGTTGGCAAAGCTTACTTCCGGCCTATCTCTATGTCTGTCTCTTTGAGCTCCATGAGCCTGGGATGTTCCAGCTCCGGGGTGACCATAGGACACATTAGATCTTGTGTGGGGGAAAATAAATTCACCCTTCCAAGTGTAAGCATGCCTATCATGTTCTGTAACCACAAAGATCCTCTCTGAAGTGTGATCTAAGTAGGTCACTCTGCCTGGGCTATCAGGATCCTTGAACTCATAGATCATGATTTTTCCTAGATCATTTGACCTATCAGATTTATACCTCCAAAAGGCTTCATCAGTCTATCGGTTCAAGAGCAGGTCTATGCTTCTATTGTCCTGGGGAACCCACTCGGGATTGAGGATTCTTGTTAGAACTGATTTACCTCGAGGGGTTCTAGGCTCTCCACCTATATTTCCTTGCTCTAGGTCACCTATGTCCGCTTCCGGGATCACGTTTCCAAATTCGTCTGTCCTA
>CM035413.1:55482398-55484898 GCA_020310875.1 Ceratopteris richardii
TCACAACCTTCAAGAAGAAAAGCTCACAATCAATTTCAGATTATGTGGCAAGGATGAAAGATATTGCAGATAGCTTGGGAGCAGTGGATGAAGATATTGAAGAAGAAAAGTTGGTAAGACAAATACTTACAGGTCTAAGAGGTGATGAGAAGTGGAAGCCTTTTATATTATCCATAGAGTTGTCACTTGATCATTTTACTCCTGACCTTAATCAATTGCTAGGACACATGCTAACCTTTGAGCAGGATCTTAAAGGAGATAATGATAGAAGTACAAGTCAAGCTATGTACTCCAAAGACAAGAAAAAGAATGGCAAAGGAAAGCAATCAAATGATGATGAAGGGAATTCAAATCAAGCCAACTTCACAAAAGGGAAGACAAATTTCAGAGGTAAAGGAAGAGGAGGTAAGAACAAAGATAATGCTAAAGCTTGTTGGATTTGTGGCAGAACAAATCATTTGGCAAATGATTGTTGGTATAACAATCAAAGTGGAGGATACAACAATCAGAGTTATAATCAAAGAGGTAGAGGAGGCAGAAACCAAAGAGGCAATTTCAGAGGAAGAGGTGGTAGGACATCATATGGTAGAGGAGGTGGAAGGAACTTCCAATCTCAGTCCTACAACAATAATTATTACAATTATGCATCAGATCAGAAGGATGACATGACTCTTATCTTGAATGCAACTCATGAATCAATGGGAGAAGATCCAAGAGTGTTTTATATTGACTCAGGGTGTAGCAACCATCTGAGTGGGAATCTATCCTTGATGACTGATATGGAAGCAAGGGTGAATGGACATACAGTTCAGACAGGTGATAATACCAAACATAAAGTGGAGAGCATTGGATCAGTGAAGACAAAGAGTGGAAGTACACTTCTGAGCAAGGTACTTTATGTCCCTACTATTCCTAAAAATTTGATAAGTGTAGGGCAAATTGTGGAGAAAGGATATGAGGTAAGATTCACAAATGATGGTGTCTATGTACAAGATCCAAATCAGGGATATAGAACCATAATTGCAGGTAAAAAGGAAGGAAGATTGTTCACTCTCAAAGTCCAAGGTAATGTGGGACATGCATTGTTTACCTATGAAGGTCAAAAGGTGTCTGAATTAGACCTATGGCATAAGAGGCTAGGTCATTTCAATGAGAGAGCTATAAAGGAGATGTCAAAGAATCAGGTGGTGCTTGGATTGCCAAACATTGAAGGGCAACATATGGTGTACAAGTGTGAAGCTTGTCAACTAGGTAAAGCACATAAAAGTTCTTATAACAAATCAGGGTATAAGAATTCAAATATGCTTGAATTGGTTCATACAGATGTATGGGGTCCCTCAAGGGACTATAGCATAAATGGTTCCAGATATTATGTATTGTTTGTTGATGATGCAACCAGGTGGATTACTTTGTATGTAATCAAGGATAAATCAGAAGTCTTCAAGACATTCAAACATTTCCATGCTTATGCAGAAAGGATCAAAGGACAAAAGCTAAAGAGGTTAAGATCAGATGGAGGGGGAGAGTATTTCTCAAAAGAGTTTGATGATTATTTGTGGAATGCAGGTATCAAAAGAGAAGTGACTTGCAGGTACTCCCCTCAACAAAATGGAGTAGCAGAAAGGAGGAATAGGACTCTTGTAGAGTTTGCAAGAGCCATGATGAAGGAAAAGAATTGTCCAAATTACTTATGGGCAGAGGCCATTAACACTGCAACATACCTTGTGAATAGGTTGCCTTGCAAAGCTTTGGATGGAGGAACCCCTTATGAAGCATGGTGGGGTAAGAAGCCTAGTCTTGATCATTGTAAAGTATTTGGATGTATTGCATATGCTTATGTTCCTTCACAATTAAGACATAAGCTAGAACCAAAAGCAGAGAAGTATGTGTTTATTGGATATGATGATAGACAAATGGGTTACAGGTTGTGGAGTCCATCCACAAAGCAATTTCTTGTTACTAAAGATGTAACATTTGATGAGCAAAACATGTGGTATACAGGATCACCAAATGAGTATGCAGGTGTTGAAGAAATACAAAGGAAAGGAAAGGCAAAGGTAAAAGTATGTGAAGAAATTGTTGATGAAGTTGACTCTAGATGTAGAGTGCAGGATCATGTAGAAGAAGGGCCAAGATTTGATCCAGAATCAAATGAGGCTGAAACTTCAAGAAGTGCAGAAATCAGGAGATCTACAAGAGAAAGGAAAGAGCCTATAAGGTATAGTTATGATACATCTTTCCTAACAACAAAAGATTATGCATACATTGTGAAAACAGAAGAAGATCCAACTACTTATGAAGAAGCCAAAGGTAAACAGAATTGGGAGAAGGCAATGCAAGAAGAGTATGATGCTCTACTTGAAAATGAAACTTGGGAATTAGTACCAAGACCAAAGAATCAGAAAGTCATTGGATGCAAATGGGTATATAAAACAAAGAGGTTTGCAGATGGTAAGGTGTCTAGATATAAGGCTAGACTAGTGGTTAAAGGTTATGCCCA
>CM035413.1:55489898-55507398 GCA_020310875.1 Ceratopteris richardii
AGGTTTAGGTTAGAAGGAGAGGAGAAGTGAGGAGAAGAGGAGTAGGAGTAGACCAAAATCCCCAGAAAATCACCAAAAAATTCCAAAATTTCAAGTTCTGTCCAAAAAGTATAAAAACCAAAAAAAAATTGTTCATTTGACACTTCACTGCTCACTGGTATCGTGGCGAGCAGCGACTGGTATCGTCAGGTTGGTATCGTGCAAAAGAGAGCTTCAAAGCTTGTGCAGAAGATCAAGAAGCAAACTAGATAGACCCAAGGTGAGTCCCCATCAAGATTTAATACCCAAAACTCTCTAAACTTGCACAAACAAATGATTAAAAGCAATGCGCAGTATCGCGGGGGGGAAAATTTTTTATTAATTGCATATTTGGTGAGAGACAGAGGCTTAGAAGTGAGGAGAAGGGTGAGAGGTGCAAGGGGGTATAAAAATTTTTAAGTTTGGAGACCTTTTGGCTTGAGTATCGCGATCGGTTGAGTTTTGGTATCGCGATACCAAAATTCCCTTGTATCGCGACACTCGCCAGAAGTGTCGTATCGTTGGATACCTACTTTGGTATCGCGACACTATTTCGGTATCGCGACACTGAGTTGGTATCGCGATCGTATCGGATCCCTGGTATCGTATCGTCTGGTACTAACACTTGGTATCACGACACCATTGTGGTGTCGTATCGCCTAAGTTTTTAGTATCGCGACCTCACTTTACCGGGTGGTATCGTATCGCTTGATACTTTGGTATCGCAACACTACTTGAGTATCGCGATCGGGCCCTCCCCAAGTGTCGTATCGTCGATTGCTTATCTTGGTATCACGACACCGTAGTGGTATCGTGTTGCCAAGATTGGTATCGTGATCGCACTCATCAAGGTGAGATCGTATGGCCTGTGATCTCTGGTATCGTATCGTCGATTTTGCCAGTATCGTATCGTGGTGTTTCCTAGTGAGGTATCGCGACACTATATCTGGTATCGTATCGTCGGTCTTTTGAGATCGTATCGTGTCTCGATAATTCTGGTATCGCGACACCGCTGTGGTATCGTATCGTCTGTTCATTAGGACAGTATCGCGACACTGTCATTAGTGTCGTATCGTCGAGATTTTCAGGTATCGTATCGTGCATAGTTGAGGTGTCGTATCGTTTGTTTTCTGGGATAGTATCGCGACACCAGATTGATATCGTATCGTCTGGGTGTCTGGTATCGTATCGCGGTCAGTGCAGTATCGCCGAGAGTAGTATCGTGAGGAAGTGGTATCGCCCAGGTTGACCCCTTCTTTTGACAGACTAATTGAGTCATTGGGAGAGCTACCCAAGGGTAATCTAAGAAGCACAAAGAGAGGCTTAAGAGAGTGAATGAACTTGAGGTCAGGAAGAGTTCTAAGTAGTTGAAGGAGTGTCGTATCTTCAGTGGGAAGTGCAGCCCAAGCTAGCCATCACTCTATCTACGTTGAGACCTCTAGTGACTCGGAAGAGGAAGAAGTACCTATGGCTTCGGAAGACGTGCAAGGTCCCACACCGACTAGAAGCTTCATGACTATTGCGGAGGGGGACTACCGTACTACCCTACAGTATGTGTCCACCAATGCCCAGGAGATTCCAATCTACCTGGACGGCTTAAATAGGTCTGTGGCCAGGATGGTAACTTCCCAAAATGCCACAATTGTTCCCAGACCTGCTGTCAAATACGAAGGAGGTGCATATGTAGACAAGATCGGCCATATCTACATTGTAACTGAATTCCCGGAAAGGATCAATGAAAGAGGGGAACTCTCAGACCCGGAAAACCTAGGAAGGACACAACCAGAAGAGTTTGTGACCACCCCTAGAGACAGATCCCGAGTGTCACGTGTCTTGAGAGGTGACTTGATACCTCAAGACAACTATTTGTTAGAAGTCTATATGATTCACGGATCAAACTTATTGTTGCAAACCGATTCACCTGTCCCAGGGAGAGAAGAGAACCCCATGACATTCTATGAATTGAAAGACCCGGATGATGAGACTAGACTCACATACCTAGATAAAGATCAAAGAAGGTATTGGCCTGTGAGTATCTTAGACAGGTCTCGATTAAGATATATGGGTACACCTGTGTTTCCTCAGAGAGAGCAGGCAACAACCTCACAAAATCCATTTGGAAATCAAGAAGAAACAGAAAATACTGCATCAGGACAGACCAGCCATAGGAGCGTACCTAATCATGCTCATGTACAATTTGCCACGCCAGGAGTACAAGCACACTATCAGACCCAACCAGGGATAGGAAACCAGTACAGACCACCAGTAAGACCACAACCACCGATAGGAAGGCAGCCTGGAATGCCACCAATACGACCAGCTGTCCCTATTCTTCCTGTGATGCCCAGACCACCTGAACCGGTTAGAAGACTGAGGCCTATTCAAGTGGCTAAGTGTGTAAGAAACCCTTATGATGGATCAGGAGAACCATATGATCACATTGCTGAATTCAAACAAGTCCTAAGAGCGGAACAAGTGGACGACTTCTTTGTACAGTATGAGGCGTTTGGACTCCCCCTCATAGGAACAGCTCTGACCTGGTTCCAACCCTTAGATCCCAATCAGTTTGGAAACATGGAACAATTTTTTCAAGAATTCATAGGAGAATTCACTAAGAGGGGAATCAAACACAATTCAGCTTCGCTAATTCACAGCTTCAAACAAAATCCTAATGAAACGGTGAAGAATGCCGCCTGAAGGTTCAACCAGTATGTGGATAGATGCCCAGTAACAGAGAGACCGACTCAACAAAAAATGATTTCATTATTTTTGGATGGGCTCACTAATGGAACCTTGAGAACGCTAGTGTACGTGAAAAGACTACAAACTTTGAGTGAGTGTCTTCAGGAGTGTATTGATTTGGAAGATAACTTGGTCGAGGACCTCAACAGCAAGTCCAGCCACGCTAAATCAGACGATTCAAGGAGTGCTATTTCTTCCAACTCCAGTCACGTGGAAGAATTAGCAGAGCTACTAGCCAAGAAATTAGGGGCACAGGGGCAAAGAACTTATCAACCCCCAGCTCAAAGATTGCCTATGCTACGGAGATGTAGCTTATGTGGAGGAGATCACCCCACTCACCTGTGTGTTCGAGGAGGGGGCGGTGCGCAACCAGCTTATCCATACAACAGGCAGCAACAACAAGGGACTTCTTGGTATTGTCACATAGAACAGAAATACACTAATCACACTACTGAGAACTGTCCATTTAATAGGCAGACACGCCCTTTCCAACCACCTCAGTATCGACCGTATGGATATCCACCTAGAGACCCGAACAGAGAGATCCCAAGATACAACCCTTATCCTGCACAGACGAGAGTACCTAGACCAATTGAACAGACACCATACCCACCACCACAACCTGTGCTAGGACCCCAACCGTCGCAACCTCAACAAGTAGTACCAGTAAAGTATGCGCAACCAGACGAAAATCTAGAAAGAGCTATAGTACCAGCCACGACAATGACCCAGATAGAATCAACAAACCTTGGATACGAAACCCTACCAAGTGAGTACTATCCGTATGAGGCCTACATGATGGAATACGAACCGGCATATGAAACTACATACTATGGGTATGAAGGCTATGATCAGACTTATGGAGCAGAGACTTCCACTCTAATGTATACAGCTCCTAAGGCACCACAACCCATGAGACCACCCAGTAGACCACCAGTACAGAGAGGACCATGCTTTAGATGTGGAGGAGACCATTTCATTAGAGAATGCCCTCGACCCTACAATCCTCCACCACCTAGAATCTGGGAAGGATATTGCAGTGATTGCGGAAAGGAACATCTTTTTAGGGATTGTCCTAAGAACCCTGTAAAAAACCCAGGTTCTGCACCAATCAATGTAATAGAGGTCATAGAAGAATCGGGAAGTGATAAGGAGTACACAGTGCCACTAAAAGCTATCACTAGAGCCCAAACAAAACAACAAAAAGAATAGCACTCGGAAGACGAACAAAAAAACAACACGAAAATAAGCCCTTCAACTCAGATAGTGGAAGATTCGGAGGACCCATGTGAAAATTCCCGCAACACAAAAGCTCAGAAATGGAAAGAACGACGAGAGAAACTCAAGGATAAATGGGCAAAGAACAAGAGTACAAACAGTAAAAAGCAAATTGAAAAATCAAGTAAACACAAAGAACAAGGGAACTCTAAGGAGACTCCTGAGCCAATCGAACCTAGCTCAGATAGGGAGAAGCCCGGATCAATTCTAGCAGACCCAAAGCCAGACGACTTGGATATGTGGCTAAAAGCGTACCAAGCTAGAATCAAAATGGGACCGAACATAGAGCAACATGAAAAAATCTATCCTAGAGGGGAATTAGAAAAGGAAAGACTAGCCATATGCAGAAAACTCATAGAAGTAGCACAAACAACCCTAGAAAAGACTATCCCAACTCTACCAGAGAAAAGGATTGCACAGGAACCTTATGAAGAATACATCAAATCAAAGGATAAAGAATTGAGAAAAGAAGATTCCCAAGGTGAACAAGAGACAGCACAAGATGGCCCTGTATCAGCCATACCAGACTTAGAAGCAGAATGGCCCAAGGACTTGTGGGATAGAATCAGAGAAGAACAATGGAAGAAGAATGGTGTCGATCCACCACCATTTGATGAAATAGATGTGGAAGACTGTCAACCCCATCCTAACCTTGAGGAGGCCTACGAGAAGATCTCAGGACTCGATAGAGGTAGAGAGGAGACCATAAGCATTTCAACATTGCCTAACTATATGGGAGAGTACGAAAGAGAGTCGGTGGTAATACGAGCACCCACGGTGCATAGAAAAGGAATAGGAAAAGGAAAGGAGAGTTCACATAACTTAACAGAGTTAAAGAAAACAAAAGTACAATGCCAATTAACGGTGGAAGATTTGCTTCGACTTAAACCCCAGTGATGGAAGCAAATGGCAGATCAATTGAAACCACTGCCAAAGAATGGAGGATCAAACGAAAAGGAAATGGAAAATAAGTCCACAATACAGGTTCCAGTCGATAAAGTAGGAGAGTTCAGTGAAGGGGATGAAGGGAATACCTGTTTACCTGTCATCTACAATGGGTACATGACCAAAGCTATCTTAGACACAGGAGCAGGGGTAGGAATTGCAACGAACGAGATTTGGGAAAAGTGGGGAAAACCAGCCTTACGACCCACTCGCATGAAACTCCAGTTAGCAGACGGTCATGTGGAGAGACCCCTAGGGATATTGGAAGGAATTAAGTTAACCACATGTGGAGTGGAATTTGAACACACACTAGCCATATGTAAGTTTGAAAAAGCAAACAATTATGAGATGATATTAGGACGACCCTTCATGAGACAGATGCGTGTTGTACAAGATTGGGGCAGAGATTCATTATATCTCCAACATCAAGGGAACACTACCAAGATAAACTTGCACACATTCGCTTATTGGGATGTCCCTCCATTACAATGGAATCCAGTCCACAAAGAAGAAGATGACCTATCCATTCACAGTGCTGGATCAAGTGACCAATCTTGGATGCACGAGGATGCCCAGTTGTGGATGTGCAAAGAAGCAAAGAAGGAGGAGTGTAAAAAACAAATGTGGCCAATAGGGCACCCTAACTATCGATCGATAGAAGACCCCGATTATATGCCTCAAATTTTTTCAGATGAACTCTTCGAACCACATGGCTGGATGGAAATCCTAGCCACATTAGACGTGTGTGTGAATGAGGAAGTATTGACGATGAACGACTGTATAGACGAGGAAGGATATGACGTGAACCTCTACATGGTTGTCCTCCAAGAAGTAGAAGAAGGGGAAATTGAAGAGAAAGAGTGGAAAGAAGAGTACGAAGGCATAGAAATGGAACCAGAGTTTGACTCTGAGGAACAATATTTAGAAACCATGCAAAAAGAATCAAAAGAAAGACCAACAAAAGTCTTAGCAATCGAAACCATCCCAATAATCCACGAGCCTAGAGAGGACACGAGTAAAGTGGAACTGGAACCAGACCATTTCGAAGTTCCAGAACATTTTAAAAGATACGAAGTGGAAGAAAGAAAGATAGCTACTCAAATGCCTAAACGAGAGGCCCGGGATGGAGAAGCCTATGACAACAAGGAACAAACCAAGAAAGTTGTTGTAACGATAGAAGACGGAGAAGAGAGGTGTACATATATTGGGATAGATGTATCGGAAGAAGAAGAAGAGGATCTCATATGACTCATCCGAAAGTATCGAGACGTGTTTGCTTGGACGTACAAAGACCTCAAGGGTGTAGAACCCAGCATATGCGCTCATCAAATCCCTATGACATCGGATGCAAAACCTTCTAAACAACGCCCTTATACGTATAATGAAGTTTATGCAGCAAAAATAAAGGAAGAAATTGACAAGTTACTAGCGGCAGGATTCATTTATGAGATTGAACACACAGAATGGGTATCGCCACTAGTGGTAGTGCCCAAGAAAAACGAAAAACTAAGGGTGTGTATCAACTTGAAAAAAGTAAATGCAGCAACCATACGTGATAGTTTCCCTTTACCTATCACAGACCATCTTTTGGAAAGAGTTGCCGGCAAGGAGGTCTATAGCTTCTTGGATGGATTCTCGGGTTACAACCAAGTAGCTATTGCAACTGAGGACCAGCATAAAACTGCATTCGCGACTGAATGGGGAATCTATGCATTTAGATTAATGCCCTTCGGGCTCACTAATGCGCCAGCCACCTTCCAACGACTGATGTGTCATGTATTCAAAGAATTTCTGAGAAAAAGTATGGAAGTATACGTAGATGATCTGTGTACATACTCAAATCAACGACCAGACCGTATACCGGAACTGAGAAAAATATTCAATAAATGTAGACAGTATAGAGTTTGTTTGAACCCGGAGAAATGTGTCTTCATGGTACGACAAGGAAAAATCCTAGGACACATCGTTTCAAAGAATGGAATATCCACAGACGAAGAAAAGATTAAAGTTAACTTAGAGCTACCAAGACCCAGGAATGCTAAGGAAGTACAAGCCTTTATGGGACACTGTGGATATTACCGTAGGTTTATCCACATGTATGCCATAATAGCTAAGCCTTTATATGGTCTATTGACTCAGTTCACTTGGACAGACGAGTGTGAGAAGGCCTTCAACGAGCTTAAGAAGCGGCTGAGTACAGCCCCAATTCTAAAATCACCCAACTGGAGCAAATCTTTTCATATTCATGTTGATGCTTCAAACTATGCCATTGGATGTATCCTAGCTCAACCGTCTGACGAAGGGAAGCTTGACCATCCAATCGCTTATGCTAGTAGACAATTAAACCAAGCAGAAAGAAATTATACGACTACTGAAAGGGAAGGCTTAGGAATGGTTTATGCAGTGAAGAAGTTTAGACACTACCTCTTAGCCAACAAATTCAAGTTCTTTATAGACCATCAGGCTTTGTTGTATTTAGTCAATAAACCTTGCAACACAGGAAGATTGGTACGATGGTTCTTGTTATTAATGGAGTTCGACTTTGAGGTAAAAGTCAAAAAAGGAAACACACATGTAAGAGCAGATCACCTTTCAAGGCTAACGCATGGAGAACCACCTAGCGGAGTGCCGGATGATTTACCTGATACATATTTGTTTAATCTTGAAGTAGGTCCGAAGTGGGCGGAACGACTAATCCCCATACTCACCCATGGCCCTCAACACTCAATAAATAAGAATAGCAAAAAAGAGATTCTTCAAACAAGAAATTTACACATTGTTGCTGGAAGCATGTATTATAAGGAACGTAACAGAATCTTATTGAGATGTGTCGAGGAGGACGAACAGAAGCAACTAATTCAGCAGGCACATGTAAACAAGTGGAAAACCCATCAAGGGATGCATGGAACAATTCGAGAATTAAAAAGGTTAGGCGTATATTGGCCTGACATGTCAAAAGACGTTCACGATTATGTAAGTAATTGTGTGGAATGTAAAGAGACTAGCCCAGAGGATCACGTGTCCTTACCTTTTTCGACCATAGCGCCTAATTGGAGTAAAACATTAGTACAATTCCTCAAAACGAAAGAGCACGAAATAGGAGCTAGTTTAGCAAGAAAGCGATCCCTAGAAGAAATGAGCAAGGATTATGTGATAATGGGGAAACAATTGTTTAGAAGAGGAAAAGACAATCAACTCAGATTGTGCGTGCATGAAGGAGAATATCTTCCCATATTGGAGATGGCACACGCAGGAGCGGCCGGAGGACATTTTTCAGCAGACAGAACGGTCAAGATGATTCTCTTTGCAGGCTTGTGGTGGCCAACTCTACATATGGATGCGGAGACATATGTGAGAAGCTGCGAAACATGCCAGAGAGCGAAATATCCCATTCGAAGAGACGACATGCCTTTAAGACCCATGGTTTGTGCGAGAGCATTTACCAAGTGGGGTATAGATTTCATAGGACCTATCAATCCACCGGCTAAAGGATCACATGCAGAGTACATTATAGTAGCCACAGACTACCTAACCAAGTGGGTAGAAGCAAAAGCCACTAGAAAAAATGATGCTCAAACCACAGGAAAATTTCTCTTTGAGCACATTTTCACACGCTTTGGACTACCGATCGAGATAGTGAGTGATCGAGGAACGCATTTCCTAAACGAAGTCATTGAGTCGCTAATGAATGACTTTCTAGTGATTCATAAAAAATCAGCCCCATACCATCCTCAAGCTAACGGACAAGCTGAGAGTTCCAACAAGGTACTATGCACTGTATTGACAAAGATTGTCAATAATGGAAGGTCAGATTGGGACAAACAATTGCATCACGCAATTTGGGCCTTCCGAGTGGCATATAAAACGGCCATTGGAACCACACCTTTCAATCTAGTGTATGGGCAGAATGCAATTTTGCCAATTGACTTCTTAGTACCTACATTGAAAGTGGCCCAGCAATATGAGTGGAACGGTCATGAATTGTCCCAGCAACTAGATCAAATTGAAAAGTTGCACGAGACTGGATTGCAAGCTGTAGCAGGCATTTATGCTGCTAAACGGAGACAGAAGGCGTATTATGATGCACATATAAAAGACAAGGGACTAAAAGAAGGCGACTTAGTCCTAGTATACACCCTAAAACAACATGCAAAGAAGCTACAAAAACGCGGATATGGACCTTTGATTATAAATCGAATCTCTACTGGTGGTGCAGTCAATCTCGCTACACTAGACGGAGACATTCTTCCCAATTACATTAGTGGATGCAGAGTAAGACGATTCATGGAGCCTTTGACTGATCAAATGCTAGCGCGGCTGTTAGGAGCTCAAAATAGGAAAAAGGAAGAAGAACAAATTCGAGAGGAAGCCCGACAGGAAGCACTAGAACGCATTAGGAAACGGAAAGAGTGGATCAGGCAAAGAGACGAACGTTATATCCAAGGAGAAGAGCCCATCCCTATGGCAAACTATCAGGTCAAAAATCAGGATTCAACGGGTATGTGTAAAACGCAACCTTACCTAAACCTAGGGATTGGCAAGACAGAGTATAAATTAATAGATGCATTGATAGACTCAGGAGCAGGTCTTAGCTGCATGCGAAAGAGAATAGCAGACGAGCTGCAATTAGAATTGAATCCCACAAAAGCCCAATTAATAGGAATTAGAGGTCACACCATAGAATGCATTGGAACCACAAATGTATCCCTCCACCTAGGAAATTCCTCCATGGAACAAAGAGTCCTAGTATGTGAGGATGACGATTTGATAGAAGACTTCATTCTAGGACACGACTGGATCATTGAGACAGAAGCATGTATCCATCTAGCTCAAGGTTAAATTTCAGCTACGATAGGGCATAAAGAGATTTTCAGCTTGCTTGAAGAGAAACCATGTATCCAAACCATGTCAATACCAAGATCAGAGGAGGTTCAAACAAGGACAAAAGAAAGTAGCAACTATGCTCACCACTCAGAAAGCAAATGCATCGAAGCTGAAACTTCAACCCTAGCAGCGTCCACCATAGGGTCGAAGTCATCCAATGCAATTGTGGAAAAGTCAATCATTGAGGGGACACATTCTCCTAAACAGGCTCGAAACATCCAAAGACCGCACTATTGGAAGCCAACAAGCAGATACTCGAATCAAGAACCACCTAAATATATGTGGGTACGCAAGGATCAAATACAGAGTCAAGAGACGTCCACAAGCGCTCTGAAGAAGGAAACAGGCGTCACCAAACCAGCTGCAAGGAACTACAGACAAAACGAACCAGTGCTAGTATGGATTGCCAAGCCCTTGCTTGAAGCTCAAAGATCGCGACATCAGATATGGATGCCCAAAAAGGTCAGACAAGCAGCTAAACAGAACGTAAGGACAAAGGAGAAAATACCACATCAGACAAGGAACAAGTCAACAACACATAAGAGTCATCACAGAAAATCGCAAAGCAATGCTAAATTCACTCGGACAATGGATGAAGCAAATGGAACACGGGCAGCTACACGAATCGAGAAAACCCAGCGACCTCTCTCAGTGTCCTCAAAATGGATCTGGAAACCAAAGCTACCACGAGGAGCGGATGATCAAGGAGATAAAGCACCCGATTGCACTCATGTAGTGTCTGATGCACCTCAAGTAAGCATGATAGGGCCGTACTACAAGGCCAAGCATTCGGCACAGGATGTACATTATCAAACTAGGGGTGCACGATCTCCAAGTGAGACTAGACCTTAGCTTTAACCTGATAGGAATGGACATACTATGTACATATACTATGCTTCGGCTATACTAATGATTGTCTTCTTTCAGAAAAAAATATAAAAAGAGGCGGTAAGAAATCCCACTCTGGCAATAATGGGGAACGGAGTGACGAGCGACCATAATCACAACAATACACTGTATGGTCTCATGAAAGCCTTTCAAGCTAATGCACTTCTCCTTGTAAGTGCAGATGGCTTCTGAAGACTCTGAAGCGACAATCCAAGAGGAGGTCCAGGAATTTCCTCCCCAATGTCTTACGAAAGCAAAAGGCCATTGGTTCAGAGATGAACAGCCAGTTGAGGAATATCTCTTCTTGGCCAACATAAAGATCATGGACACAGAGCACCACTTTCCGATCATGTCCCAAGACTTCAAAGTTTTACATGGACTGCCATCCACAATCGATATCATGAAGAAAGCAGGAATTCATAAATATTTTGCGCTACCTATCTACAAACCGGATTTCCAACGTTGTACACAAGTCATGAACACTCTACGACCAACACTACATGATCCATTGGTACCAGAAGCCAATGTGATGGATAAGAATGGTGAATGGGTAGTCATTCAATTCTCCCACGACTTAATCAAAGAAGCATTTGGATGGGAAAAGGATGGTGTCAACACGGTCAAGGAAGAGAGTCGTGGAGCAAAAACAAGAACTTTCGTCGATATCAATAGGGTGGACATCGAAGAAGAAGTTAGATTGATTCACCAACACTTCTGCTTCCCGAGTATGAACAGATACACGGCCCCTCAAAAGATCATTGTGCAATTATTATCGCATGCAATAAAACAGATCGGCAACCAGGTAAACCTTACACCATATGTGCAAGAAAGATTGTTCGAGGCGAAGAAGAAATGGGAAAATAAAAAATTCCTCAATGGGACCACTGCCCTAACAATTATGATTTACCACGCATTGGGCATGCGCGAATACTTACAGGAGATGCCATCTTCAATGGAGTTGGCTCAATTTGTCAAAGCAGCTAATGTACCGAAACAAAAGAAAGGAAGCAAACAAGTAGAAGAAGCAGAAACAAGTTCGCAACCCCGAATGAGAGGCACAATGAGAGGCACAAAACGACCTCAAGAAGTCCAACAAACAGAAGAGGAAGTACCAAAAACAAAGAGAGTACATGTACTGCCTACAACCACTACTCAAGGAACCAGAAAGATCACGGAAGAAGAATTAACCCAAGCACTGGAGGAGACTCACAAATATACAGAAGGACAAATTAATCTGCCAGTGCAGGGTCATCATTATCAACAGTCCGCAAAAGCTCAGGAACCAAAAGGCAAACTTACTAAGGTACATAGATATCGGGAAATTGGGCTAGACAACTCGAGTTCTGGATCCGACGGCCAAGAAAAGCCCAATACATCATTATTGGATGTAGATATTCAAAGTGAATCAAAGGATGATGGCTAGTGGGCCGAATTAAATGAAGTAGACTATGGCGAAGACCAAGCGGGCCACAAGGAAAAAGCTCAATCACCACTGGTAGACCAAAATACAACCAAAAAGCAGGCAGAAGAAGAAGGGCAACACCCCATTCAACCGAAAGATGCCTCCACCACCCACAACAAGGAGGGCAAATCTGATGATGAGGAGCATTTAATGATATCAGAGGATAAGCCTCAGGAAGAAGGAAAAGAAGACGAAGAACCCTTCACCCCACTAAGGGTTGTGGCAGAACCGTCCCCAATGGATGTCACATTTCAACGGAGTGCCACGAAGGTTCGTAAGGTAATGGAAGATGACGCAGAACCGCAAGTACAACTACAGGTCAGACAACCACATAATGAAATGATCCACGTCGCAAAGGGACAAGATGTACATACAGGAGAAACCCCAGACATACCAAAGACATGGCTGAATGTGGATATAGCTCAGCTCAAGCCTGTGGTGCAGGATATGATTCGCACTGCACTAGACACTCAACAATTGATGCTTGATGCTGATGAAGATTACGACCAAGCCATGCTCGAAAAGCAGGAGCTTCAAAAAGAAGGTATGAATCTGGCTAAGAAATTATCCAAAGCAGAAGCTCAAGTTTTGAAGAAACACGAGGAAATAAAAACAACCAAAACACAGTACAGAATATTAGAAACGGAAAATGCCAAACTAAAAGAGCAAGTTTTGGAGCTCACAAAGAAACTAGACATGACTGAAAAAGAGAAAACAAGGATCCATGCTCGTAGCAAGGTACTCGAATCACAGCTCAAGGTGAGCATGGAGGAAGCAGACCACTTAAGGGACAGGAATAAGGAGCTCATGACAGCTCTCCTCAGTGATCAACCACCGACAGATACTGACAAATCAAACGAGGATATAAAAGACATGGAAGAAAAGTTGACCAAGATGGCAGATCAGCTCAAACAGGAGCAAGAGACAATTGCAGAATGGGAACAAAGATATATGAATGACACTGCAGCTCTACGCAAAAAATGGAAAAAAGCAGAGAAAGATTATTTCCGGTAGTGCAAAGAAGACACAGATCACATGCACATAGTCGCACAGGAATTAATCAAACATCAGGAAAAGCTTACAAAGGCTGAAGAAGAACTTAAGAATAAGGATGAAATCATCAAACGGCTGCAGGAGCAGATAGAGCTTGAATCAAGAAGGCCATCGAATCTGCATGTCTGTTTAACTGCAGACAATACTGACCAAGGGGAGCGTGCGGAGGAAAGCTGAGCGCCTCTAAAACGTAATGCAAGATCAAGAATCAGGCAACACTGACCAATGGACGCGTGCGCGAAGCAAAGTCTGTCAAGGGACGACAGAGATGAAGAGGGGGAGAGTGTTGCAGAGCTAAAGAGCGCACAAAGCAGAGAAAAAGACGGGCCCTAAAATTTTTCCGATTTGGACACAGAACTTTTGTATCATAACCACTTTTGTATATATTTTCCGTTGTAAATGCACTAGAGGAGTCCTCTAGAGGCATCCCCACAGAAGATTAGTGATTTACCCATTTACAATAGTAGGAAATTAGTCTCTTAGTGAATAAAGTGCCGGTCTCTTGTGTGAAAGGACCAAACTTAGGGCACTAGTATATAAGTCAAAAGTGACTCATTGTAAAGAACTTTTTGCCATTGTGAAGAAGGAGCACTTCTGAATTTTCGAGTTTGCCTCTTCCTTGCTGATTTTGATCTTCATTTTGCTCTTGAATGTGTGTGTTATGCTTGAAATGCATGTGTAGGACTGTTGTCTACCCCATCCCCTTTGTTTTGAGCTGCTGTAGTGCATGCGTAAGCTAGGAGAAGCTGTGGCGCGGGTGTTTGTGACTCCCGTAATTCACTGTTTTTGCCATAACTTGAAGCAGAGTGGTCAGAATTGAGTGAAACCACCATTGTTGGATTCGTCTTGTCGAGAGCTTCGAAACGAGTACCCTATTGCCTATGTTCGGAGTTCTGTGCTGGGAGAAAACCCCAAAATACGAAAACTGCTGAAAAGAGGCTTGCGGCAACACTTTCAGTATTTCAGTAGGTGTGAGAGGTAGTAGTCTTTTCTCATGCGTGAATAGCTGAACCACTTCATTTTCCATCACGTGTGCATACGTCTTCATACACTTGGTTAGTCGCTCCTTAGGATTGACATTTAAATGTGTGTTAAAGAATCCACTATATGCACTTGTGTGGCAATTGAGGTATAGTCTCATTGGCACAAGTCCTTGAGTCTTCGTGGCTCAAGTACACAGAGAGGAATTAGATTATGAAACTCTGAACATAGCTTCATTAGCTTCTCAATTAGATGTGTACAAAAGGAATCTTGATCCACATGATCAGACAGAGAGCACTCAGAGAAAAACCCGTCGCTATTTTCTGAGAAAAAACTCTCTACACATCTCTAAGACATTTGTCATCTACAAATGACTCTCACACACATTTCTTATCATCATTAACTTATATATACATGATTTTTGACTCATCCCGCGTCTATGACATTACTCCTTATTATCCTAAGGATTTAGCTCTACTCAATTTACAAAGATCTCCACTTATATGTACATATGTGTACAAGCTATCATTCTGAAATCTCCTTCACTTTCTCAAGTGTCTTCCTTCACTTCATTCTGACCATAAGCCTTCTTCAAGATCTTTATAATCACTAATTTGTGATTGGTTTGTTCCAACAAAAACCACTGGTGGACACACGAGTGTCATAGCAACCAACCCAATCTGAGTCAGAAAAAGTATGCAAATCTGGCGGTAATGACCCAAGTAGCCGAGTACCACTCAAGTAGCAAAAGATGCGCTTAACCGCTTTCCAATGCGTGACTCCTGGGCAATGCATAAACCTGCTCATATTTGAGACAGCAAACTGAATATCTGGCCGAGTAATGCATAAGTAAATTAAGCATCCAACAACCTGTTGATTGAGAACAACATCAAATACATCTCCAGCATCATGAAAACTCAATCGTAAACCTGTCTCCATAGGAGTGGCAATAGGCTTAGAGTCTTCAAGGCAAATAGCGATGCAAATGCCCCAAATAAGACATCTGAAATGAGGCATGCAAATCAGCCTTGAAATCAGCAATATGCTTCTATATAGGACTTGTGAGCAACATGTCATCAACATAGACAACAATGATCAGAAGCACATCATTAGCCTGTTAACATATGAGGTGCTTTCAATTGGACTGTTCTCAAAACCATGTGCAATCAGATAGGCATGTATCTTCTCATACCAAGCATGTGGTGCTTGCTTTAAACCATATAATGCCTTCTTTAACCTGCACACCTGGTTTTCATGCCCTTTCTGCACAAAGCCACGGGGCTGAAAAACATACACTTCTTCATGCAAGTCACCATTCAGAAATGTTAGTTTTAATGTCCAACTAATGTACATTCCAACCATGATGGGCTGCAAGTGCACAAATGCTCCAAACAGTAGTCATATGGCATGTAGGTGCAAAGGCCTCATCAAAATCAATGCCTCTTTCTTATGCATAACCCTTTGCAACAAGCCTAGCCTTATACCTGTCAACTGTACCATTAGGTTTACGCTTCAGCTTGTATATCCACTTAGTGCCAATGGCCTTCTTGTCAAGAGGCAAGTCACATAAAGACCATGTACCATTCTTCATTATAGCATCGTATTCAAACTGCATAGTAGCCATCCAATTTTCTCAATTCTGTGCTTCATCAAAAGAAACAGGCTCATTCTCATCAAAGAGACTAGACGTAGCCATAGCATAGCAATCTGATACAAAGGAGGCACTATGAGAGCCTGAACGAGTACGATATGACAAAGGTGCATCTAATTTGCTGTCACGCAAAGTCTGCACCAGCCATTTGGGCATAGTTTTTTGCCTGCTCAATATCAACTCTCTCATCAACAAGTGCATCATGTAAATCTGCATCAGAAATGGAATGATTTGCATCGTCATATGAAACCTGCAAAGGCTAAGAAGTTGCCTCATTAGGATGAGCACTAGATTGTCCACCTGTAAAGAGAGGCATCAAAGTATCATACATGTCTTTGGAGCTAACAGAAGTCTCCTTAGTACATGAAAGCAATGGCTGAATAGCATCTTCCACAAAGACAACATCATGGCTAACCAGAATGTGTTTAGTCTGTGGATGATACAGACAATATCCTTTACTTTCAAAACTGTACCCAACAAAAATACATTTTACTACCTTATCATCCAATTTTCTCTGATGTTGTTCAGGCACTAGTGCATATGCCAAACAACCAAAAACACGTAGATGAGCAACAAATGGCTTGGGATCATGCCAAGCCTCATATGGAGTGATAGACTACAGCGCTTTAGTGGGACACGTGTTCAATACATATGCTGCACACATGACAGCCTCAAGCTAGAAACTATGTGGTAAAGCCTGACTTTTGACCATGCACCTCGCCATCTCCATGAGTGACATGTTCTTTCGTTCAGCAACTCCATTCTGTTGAGGTGTATACGGCACTATACATTGGTGTTTTATCTCATGTTCAGCCAGAAATGCATTAAAATCAGAAGGCATATATTCCCCCCCTTAATCAGAACGGAGGATGCCCATTTTACATGCTCAGAAATTTTCAGCCAAAACCAAAAACTGTTTAAAGCACATGAACACTTCAGACTTTGCTTTGAGTGGATATACCCATGCATGCCTGGAAAAATCATCAATTAAAGCCACGAAGTAAAGGTAATTTCCAAAAGAAGGTGTCTGCATAGGACCACAGACATCACTATGTACAAGCTACAATTTCTGCGTAGCCTGAACTGAACCATCTTTTGGAAAGGAGGAACATGCATTTTGCCCAAAATATAGCCTTCACAAACATGTTTTCTAGGTGCCTCAAGCTTGGGCAAAGAAGACACCATATCAGATTTCTGCAGGCGTAGCAAATTAGCAAAATTCAGATGACCAAAGCATGCATGCCAAAGCTTTGCATCTGACATAGCCTGAGAATCATGAACTGCACATGCCGAATCATTAATAGATCTTTCATATCCTATGAGCTTATACATCCCACGACATAAAATGCCAGAAGCCATAATCACATTGCCATTTGACACATCATGAACAGTACACCTATCATCAACAAATTTGACAACCAAGCCAATCTTGGCTAATGCAGAAACTGATAACAGGTTCTTTTTGATCCCTGGCACAAATAAAGCATCCGACAAAGTGAAAGAACTACCATCAGCTGTAGTCAAAATGATCTTACAGAATAAGAGGAGTTGTTTGCGCATGTAACAGTATTCCCTGTAGGGGCAGGCTCGAGTGAAGA
>CM035413.1:55512398-55514898 GCA_020310875.1 Ceratopteris richardii
TCCATATCAAAATTCTTCACTAGATTCAGAAGATACCTTTCTTATGATACATATATGCCATGATCTGTATAAGTGACTTCCATTCCAAGAAAGTATGATAACTTTCCTAGATCACTGATCTTGAATTCTTTTTCAAGTAATCTCTTTACCTCCTTGATTCCTTCATCTAAAGTACCTGTGATTATAATGTCATCTCCATAAATACGAATGTAGATTGTACCTTCCTTTGTTCTTTTGATGAGTAGACATGGATCTGCTTTTGAACTTTGATATCCAAGTTCATTGAGATACTTCACCAATCTATAGTTCCATGCTCTTGAAGTTTGCTTCAATCCATAGAGTACTCGTCTCAGCCTGCAAACAAAATTTCGATACCTGGAATCTATAAACCCTTCAGGTTGTTCCATGTATACCTCATCTAATGTGTATCCATTCAAGAATGCATTCTTTACATCCAATTGACTTAGAGTCCATCCTTTTGAAGCTGCAATAGCAATGATTGTCCTTATAGTTGACATCTTAGCTACAAGATTGAATGTCTCATCATAATCTATGCCATAGGTTTGGGCATAGCCTTTCACCACCAGTCTAGCTTTGTATCTGGCTATACTTCCATTTGCAAGCTTCTTCACTTTATAAACCCATTTATTTCCAATTAATTTCTTACCATTTGGTTTAGGAACAAGTTCCCATGTCTTGTTCTCCTCCAGTGCATTGAATTCTTCCTTCATTGCTTCTTCTGATTGCTTCTTACCTTTAGCTTCATCATAGTTATGAGGTTCTTCATCATCTTTGACCATATATGCATAGTTCTTCTGAGTTCTGTAAGATGTATCATAAGAATACCTTTCTGGTTGTCTTCTTGTCCTCCTTGATCTTCTTGGTTCACATTCTTCATAAGTGGTTGGATACACCTCTTCATCAAATATAGGAGCTTCTTCATTCCTTCTTGTTAATCCACTTCTGGATGTACTTGCTTGCATATAGTCTTCATCTCTATTCACCAGCACAATTGATTTTCCTTTCTTAAATCTTTTTACCTCTTCTTCAAATTCTTCAACTGTATGACTTTGATCTGCAAAACAACTTTTCTGTTCATCAAATGTAACATCTCTTGAAACAAGAAATTGTTTGGTTATAGGATTCCACAACTTGTAACCCATCTACTTTTAATCATAACCAATAAACACATATTTTTCTACCTTTGGTTCAAGTTTATGCCTAAGTTGTGATGGCACTTAATTGATCCAAACACTTTACAATGATCTAGTGTTGGTTTCTTACCCCACCAAGCTTCATATGGAGTCATTCCATTGAGAGCTGCACATGGTAATCTAATCACAAGATATGTAGCTGTATTTACAACCTCAACCCAAAGATAATTTGAGCAATTCTTCTCCTTCAGCATAGCTCTAGCAAACTCAACCAAAGTCCTATTCCTTCTTTCTGCTACACCATTTTGTTGTGGTGTATACCTACAAGTTATTTCTCTCTTAATACCTGCATTCCAAAGATAATCATTGAACTCTTGCGAGAAGTATTCTCCCCCTCCATCAGACCTCAGTCTTTTAAGCTTTTGACATGTGACTCTCTCTCCATATGCATGAAAATGCTTCAAAGCTCCAAACACTTCTGATCTTTCCTTCAAAACATATAATGTTATCCATCTTGTAGCATCACCAATGAAAAGAACATAATACCTTGAGCCACTGATAGATCCTTCTTTTGTTGGTCTCCATACATCTGTATGAATGAGCTCTAGTAATCCATCATGTTTGAATCCTTTCTTTTGAAATGGTACCTGTGTGCTTTACCCATTTGACATGCTTCACATTTATAAACCATATGTTGACTCTGTACATTTGGTAATCCTAGTATAGAGTGATTTTCAAACATAGCTCAAATTCCTCTTTCATTGAAATGACCTAATCTCTTATGCCAAAGATCAAGTTCTGTAATCACTCCTTCACCATGTGTGAACAAAGCTTGAACAATGTTCCCTTGTAGTCTTAAAGTAAAGAGTCTACCTTCTTTCTTACCACAAACAATCTGATTATATCCATTCTCTAGATATTCAACAAATACTCCTTCATTTGTAAACCTTACTTGAAAACCTTTTTCAACTATCTATCCCACACTAATCAAGTTTTTAGTTATTGTAGGAACATACAAAGCATTGGTTAAAATATCTGCTCCACTCTTGCATTTCACTTTTCCAATTGAATGTACACTATGTCTTGTATTATCACCTGTTTGAACACTATGACTAGAAATGCCTTTTTCCAATTCTAACATCAATTCTATGTTTCCTGACAAATGATTAGAACATCCAGAGTCAATGTAAAATACCTTTAGATCTTCTTTATCTAATGTGCTGACTGAATTCATCATCAATGATGTATGACTTTCATTTTGTGTGTCATTTGCATAGTTGTAGTAGGTAGTGTTGTAGGATTGATTTTGTCCCCAACTTCTTCCTCCACCTCTGCCATAGCCTCCT
>CM035413.1:55519898-55542398 GCA_020310875.1 Ceratopteris richardii
TTATCATGTGCTTCGAGTAGCATGGCATAATCTTCCAATATAATCTTGATATTATCGGGGGTCACTGCTTGAAACTTGGATGGGCTGATGGGTGCCCCCGGTGTGCTCTCAATAGCTGCCTCCAGGTTCTCTTGATTTTGTATTTGCAGACGTCTGTTCTCTTCCTGAGCAGCCGCAAGATGGCGTTTAAGTAGCGCCATATTTCGCTGAAGTTTTGAGTTGCGTTCCAGCTGTGTCCGTAGGTGACCTTCTACCACCTGCACTGCTTCCTGATCTACGTTCTGTAGCTGTACCTCCAATATATTATGGGCGTCTTGGAGGGTTTGGAACTGTGTGTGGAGGCGAGCGTTCTCCTCTTCTAGTGCCGCAAGGCGGTGCTGTAGTGTCGCTGAGTGCTCTTGCAGGCGTGCGTTTTGTTGCTGGAGCTGAATGTAATCTGTTCTTAAATTTGATATACAAGCCATCATGGTGTCCAATGCATTACCTATAGATGAGTGGGGGGTGTTTACCGTGGAAGATGCATGGGAAGGGAATTGGGGAAGGGAGACAGTGAATGATGTGTCTACGAAAGTTGTGTGTGTGAGTGAAATTGGTGGAGGGGGAATGGGAGGAGGTGAAACCGTGGGTGGAGGTGCCGTGGGTGGTGAAATGTCCATACCTTCCGGAGTGGGTGTTAGTGTGGGGCCTGCCATATACATTGGTATGGTAGGTGGTGTGTGTGTGGAAGTGGTGAATAGATGTGAAGTGGGGTGGGGAGCTGAAAAGACAGGGAATGGTTGAGGGCCTGGTTGAAAAGCCCTAGCAAAGAGGTCATGGAGGGATTGTAGGAATGGAGAGAGGGATGTCGGGGGTTGAGGTCGTAAATTTGAGGAGGACTGAAAGGGTTGCGTGGTAGCAGGGAAGCCCATGAATGTGGATCTAGGGTCAGGATGACCCGTGGCTGAGGGCGTTGGGGATGGTTGCCCTAGGGCAGGCTCTAGGAGGGGTTCAGCGGATTGTGTAGTGTTGGGGTTTGCTTCGAAGATTGGATTATCAGTGGTAGAGAATAGGGTGGCACTAGAGATGGGAGTACAGAAGATGAAGGTTGGGTCAGCGGGTTGAGTGGTCGATGGGATTTCCACTGTCTCTGTTCTAGGAGGTGATGGTGGGGAAGTAGGTGGTAGTGGTTCGGTGGACTCCTCATGGGTGGCCGGGTGCTGTTGACTAGCTGTTTGGGAGGTTGGTGTAGTAGTTGGCTCTTCTGCAACTATAACGGGGATTTGGATATTTTTACCTGAGCGAGGTCGTGTCTGGAACCTTCGTGGGTCATATTGAACTGAAGGCCTCTGAATGGCAGTGCGCACAGCTTCTACAACTCCATATGTTTCTGCCATCAATAAGAGACCTTCCCTGTACTCTGAGTCCATTCCCGCTTCTTCCAACAACTGAGTCATAAGTACTCTGCTGCTCTGTTCAGTGAGTAACTGCTACGATCGCACTCTTTCCATAATCTGATACAGCCTTCGGAGTTCTGCTGTATATGCTGGGGCTTCAGTGGTCTCTTCTTCATATGCTTCTTCTTCTTCCGTGTGTCCGTGTTGTTGACTTTGCTGAGCGTCACTCCAATGGACATGTCTACCGTCTGTAGACTTTCTTCTTCTTCGTGAGGATGTGCCCTGCTCCTCTGCCTCTGAATAAAACTCCACATCAGAGAATTGTGTGCTTTGTAGGAATGCTTCGAAATCCTGGGGGTCCAGTCCTTCAGCCTCTCCAGTGGCAGCAAATTCGAATTTAGGTGTAACCGGAGGAGCCGATGGGGTAGGTTGTGTCGTAGTGTCAGATTCCGACCTGGGTATCCTAATGGTAAAGGGAGGTACAGTGCCCTCTCTTAGTGGTGAAGCCTCAGGAATAGTCAGGACTTCCCGTGTCTGGACGCAAGGGATCGCACCCCTCATGCGCTTGGACTGATGTGTGGATGTCTTGAGCCTTTTAAACATTTGTAATTGTGCCCAAGTTAAGGCACGCTCAATGGGGACATCATATGCCAAGCATCGGTAAATGATGCGTGTGAGTGCACAGCATCCGTTCGCCACTAATTTCCTAGAAGCCCGTTTGTTCGCTTCATACAACTGATCTATAATCCACACTGGTAGCTTAATAGGTAACGCACCTGCTTCCGCCAAGTAGAGAGCAAACCAGATCTTCTTGTGTGGTTGCGTGAATCGGTCTTGACCGGGGAAGGCGAAATGTTGCATGCACATTCGGAGAGGGATGGACACATTTGGGGTGAGTGCTGCCATGTCTTTCAGCTTCACTAGTTTCCTTTCCTTCATGTTGGTGGGAACAAGAGCATCCTTTTCTGAGGGCACATGCGTGCCATGCATATTTAAAGCGTCGCTTACCAGCTCCACAGTAAGTTCAAACCTCTTCAACTCGTTGTTGCCCAGCAATGAGGGGAGAACAAATGATCCGGGTTGGTCCTTATCTTCATGAGCTTGTAATGTGGAGACCAAATAATAACATCGGAGGAGATCGGGTTTAGGTAGTGGGGCTTCAAAATATTCCGCCAATCCTGCTCGTTGCCATATGGTCTAGAGATCTTCGGTGTTCTGTAAAGTCTCAAACTCCTTGGAGAAAAATTGGAATCGCACCCATGATCTGTCGTACTCGCATTTAGACTCCCAGATATACTTGGCCTCACCTAATGGACCGGGCATGCCATTGAACCAATGAGAATTGGCATGAACTCTTTCCGTGATGCCTGTAGGTGGATCTGGCACCGGGAGTTGCTGAAGGTGTAGCATCTCCACTGGTCGTTCCGTCGGGGGCACATCCACGGGTATACTATCCACATCAATTCCCGCAGTAAGTATTCCTGCTTGTGAGCCCGAACCTGTCGCTTCTGCCATTTTACTGCTTGCCTTCTGATTCTGTGAGAATATAGAAGCATGTGTTAACATCGTAATGGACAGAATAAATCCGTTGCTGTCCCCGTTACAACATTAACATGAGGCAGATGATGAGTTAGTGGTTAGTAAGTGCACGAAGACAGTGAGTGTAGTTAACGTTTGTGTATTCCTAGGAGACTAATGCCGTTAGTAAGTGGGGTGAATTTACAAATCGGGGTCGGGGGGTTTATTACGGGTCTTAGACTGCCAAATGCAGTGGATGGGCTTTGCTTTCGGTTTCGTAGAGACTCTAGAGAGCTGTGTCGGTGTCGCCGTTTGGGAATGGGGCCTTTTAGGGACCCACTTATAAGTGATTACATGCATGCTCTTGGGTCTTGGTGTGTTCCTAAGTGTTGAGAACGAGGGAATACTGGTCGTTCTCGTAGTCGAGTTATGCTGAATAGGTTGTGGCCTTGGCATAACAACTTGTGCCCTCAAGCAAGCCTTAGGCACCCAAATTTGTCTTGATTGTGGGCCTGCCTTCATCGACTTCTTGGGCACCCAAATAGATTTTACTTTAGCGGAAGAATTTCTGAAAGACTTCTTATTAGCGTTGTGTTGTTGGTTACTAATAAGAGGCCTTGTCCGTGTAGTTGACGGTGGTGCAGCCGGTCGTTCGCCTTTCCGCACCCACACCTGGTTGATTTTCTGGGACATTTTGCTGCGCAGGTACTTTTGATCTCGGACATAGGTAGTACTCTGCTTCTTCTGCCTGAGATCCGCCTTTGGTTGCTGCCTCCTTCTGGCCTTTGGAAAAGAAGGGAGTTCCGTTGCATCCTTGACTCCTTTTTTGCAATTATCATTCCTCTGCAACATAGGGTTTTGAACAAGAACAGCATGGTCATCTTCATGTGTACCCCTGGAAGGACCAGGAGTCTGTGCCTTTCCTAATTCCTTGAGTGCTCCCTTGTCTAATTCTACTGTAACTCGACTATGATTGACCCAAACCTGGAGAAGTCCACTTCTTAGGTTTAAATTGACTGCTTGGTCATAGATCCAATCCTGACCCAAGACGAGAGGTTCAGTGAGATCCTCATCTTGACACACTAGTACTTTAACGGTCATTGCCTCATTGTGAATGTAGAGGGGAAGTTCCACCTCGCCCATGCAAGGGGTTTCCACGCCTCCCAATCCTATGAGATATGCTTCCACAGGATGGACAGTTAACTGTAACTCTTGACAGTAAGACAATTTAACAGCGCTAGTGGCAGCACCTGAGTCAATCAAGGCTCTTACGGTCCTTGCACTCTTACCTTGTCCTATATCTAAGGTTACGAAAGGACGTCTATCAATTATCCTATGCGAGCTTGTTCCTGCAACTTCACACATGGCCATGGGAAATCCTTGGTCTGCATAGTCATTCGCTCCAGGCTGATCTCTACCTTGCCTTCTTAATTTCATCCTTCTGATGCGTTCTAAAGCTTCAGCTTGAGCTTCTTCTCGAACTCGCTTTTCTTCCTCTTTGCGTTTCTTAGCAGTGTTGAGTCGACTGAGCATTTCCTCCGTGAGGGGTTCTTGATATAACTTGACTCTGCAACCGCTACTATAATTTGGGAGAACATCACCTTCTAATGTGGCCAATTGTACTGCTCCGCTCGTGGAGATCCTATTGATGATCATAGGTCCGTAGCCTCTCTTTTCTAGCTTCCTCGCGTGTTGTTTTAGTGTATAGACTAAGACTAGATCTCCTGCTTTCAAGCCTTTATCCTTCACGTGGGCATCAAAGTATGCCTTCTGTCTCTTCTTGGCTGCATATATCCCTGCAGCGGCTCTCAGTCTTGTTTCTCCTAATCGTTCAAGGTCAAAGATCCTAGAGGAGAGCTCATGACCTGTCCATTCGTGCTCTTGTGCTACTCTCAATGTAGGGATCAGGAAGTCCAAGGGTAGCACAGCATTTTGGCCAAATACCATCTGAAAGGGAGTGGCTTGGAGTACCGTTTTGTAGGCCACTCGGTATGCCCAAACAGCATGGTGTAGCTGTTTGTCCCAATCAGAGCGTTTAGTGTTCACTAATTTCGTCAGTACATTGCATAAAATCTTATTAGTGCTCTCAGCTTGTCCATTAGCTTGAGGGTGATAAGGGGCAGACTTCTTGTGTATTACCAAGAATTCTTGGAGTAGATTTTCAATTACTTCATTCAAGAAATGAGTGCCTCTATCACTTACAAGCTCTATAGGTAGTCCATACCTCGTGAATACATTCTCAAACAAGAATTTGGCAGTTGTTTGAGCATCGTTCTTGGTTGTAGCCTTTACCTCTACCCACTTGGTGAGATAATCTGTTGCCACAATGATGTATTCCGCATGAGAACCTTTGGCTGGGGGATTAATAGGACCTACGAAGTCTATTCCCCACTTAGAGAATGCACGTCCACCCATCATAGGTTTCAGTGGCATCTCATCTTTGCGTATAGGATACTAAGTCCTCTGACAGACATCACACCGTTTCACATAGGTATGTGCATCCATGTGAAGGGTAGGCCACCAGAAGCCCGCAAACAATATTGCCTTGATCACCCGATCTGGTCCAAAGTGTCCTCCTGCTACACCTTGGTGAGCAGTTTCCAAGATCTTAAGATATTCACTCTCATGGACACACAGTCTCAGGTAACCATCCTTACCGCGTTTGTATAGATTATCACCAATGAGTGAGTAATCCAAGGCTTCTTGTTCTAAACTCCTTTTCCTAGCCAGAGTCATGTCTGGAGGGAATGTGTTTGTCCTCAGGAATGATACTAGTGGTTCGCTCCAATCTGGCGCAATGGATACTTGATAAAGAGTGGCATGTTCCACTGGTGGTTTAGTGTAACAGATTGGGCATTCCTTGCACAACTTTTGGACATCCGCTTCCATAGTTGGCCAATGCACTCCGAATCTCTTTAGAGTCTGTAAAGTTCGTTGCTTTGAATGGTGTTGCTCTAACGCACCTACATGTGCTAATTGCAACCATTTAGCGTACTCATCCTCTTCTACGCAACAAGCCAAGATCCCTTGATCTGTGTGCTTGTACATGCTTCCTGCCATGATGTGGTATTTTTGGGCTTTTACAACCTCTCTATTCCGTGTGTTTACCACTGGATGGTTAGGCCCGTATGTCAATACTGGTACCAATGGCTTGGCCCACTGCGGCACCACTTCCAAATTAAACAAGTAAGCATCAGGAAGGTCATCTGACACTCCTTGTGGGGCTTCTCCCGATGTGAGCCTAGAGAGGTGATCTGCTCTCAAATGGGTCCTACCTTTCCTTACCACCACTTCAAAGTCATATTCCATGAGCAAGAGAAACCATCTCACTAATCTTCCTGTATTGCATGGCTTGTTTACGAGATATAACAATGCCTGATGATCAGTAAAAAATTTAAACTTATTTGCAAGCAAATAGTGTCTAAATTTCTTAACTGCATACACCATGCCTAATCCTTCTCGCTCTGTGGTGGTGTAATTCCGTTCAGCCGCATTCAATTGTCTACTGGCATAGGCGATTGGAAGATCCATATTACCTTCACCAGTAGGTTGTGCGAGCACACATCCAATAGCATAATTGGATGCATCAACATGAACATGGAATGGCTTATTCCAATCTGGTGTGGTCAAGATTGGTGCTGAACACAATCTTCGTTTAAGCTCCTGGAAGGAATTCTCACATTCATCAGTCCACTCAAAGTTAGTCAAGAGTCCGTACATGGGCTTTGCGATGACAGCATACATGTGGATGAAACGTCGGTAATACCCGCAATGCCCCATGAAAGCTTGTACTTCCTTGACATTCTTTGGCCTCGGTAGCTCTGCTATGGCTCTCACTTTTTCTTCGTCTGTAGATATGCCATTCTTTGACACTATGTGTCCTAGAATCTTGCCTTGCCTGACCATAAAAACGCACTTTTCTGGGTTCAGGCAGACTTGATATTCTCTACATTTGTCAAAGATTTGTCTGAGTTCAGGGATATGGGTTTGTCTAATGTTGGAATGAGCACACAGATCATCAACATAGACTTCTAAACTCTTCCTCAGGAACTCCTTAAACACATGGCACATCAGCCTCTGGAAGGTAGCTGGTGCATTGGTAAGCCCAAATGGCATTACTCTAAAAGCAAAAATGCCCCATTCTGTGGCAAAGGCTGTCTTATGCTGATCCTCTGGAGCTATGGCTACTTGATTGTAGCCCGAAAATCCATCAAGGAAGCTGTACACTTCCTTGCCTGCCACCCTTTCTAAGAGATGTTCTGTGATGGGAAGCGGATAGTTATCTCGAATCGTGGCGGCATTAACCTTTTTCAAGTTAATGCACACACGCAGCTTGCCATTCTTCTTGGGTACCACTACGATGGGGGATACCCATTCGGTGTGCTCAATTTCATAGATAAATCCAGCTTCAACCAGTCTATCTATCTCTTCTTTGATCTTAGCAGCGTAATTATCGTTATATGTATAAGGCTTTTGCTTAGAGGGTTTGGCGTCTGAAGTCATGGGGATGGTGTGCGAGCATATGTCCGGGTCAACCCCTTTCAAATCCTTGTAACTCCAAGCGAATACATCTCTGTATTCTCTTAGCAAGGCAATCAATTCGTACTCTTCTTCTTCTGTTAGGTCATGACCTATGTACGTACATCTCTCCTCTCCTTCTTCTAGGGCCACTACTATTTTCTTGGTGGTTTCTTTATTATCATAGGCCTCTCCTGATTGTGCCTCTCGTTTAGGCATTCTTATCATGACTCTCTTGTCATCTATCTCATACTTCTTAAAATTTTCTGGGACCTCAAACAAAGATTCTTCCTCTTCTGGTAAGACTTCTTTCTTTCTTCGTTTCTTTTCTTCTTCCTTCGGGGTCATATGTGTTGCTAATCTTACATCATTTGTAACCTCTCCATGCTTCTGAGGTTGAAATTCTACTTCATGGAAGTATTCTTCATCTGATGCAAATGGTGGGTCCATAATGATTGACTCTAGATCGGAGTCACTTGCATCCTCAAATGCATCAGGGCTAGGTTCACATTCTTCTAGAACTGCCTCTCCCATGATTGGCTCTATGGAGAAGACTGAAATGTCATAGCCATCCTCATCACAGTGAGGTGTCCATTGTTCTTCATTGATGGCTACGTCCATTGTTGCTAAAATTTCTGCCCAGCCATGGGGTTCAAACTCCTCATCTGGAAAGACTATAGGTGCATAGGCTGGGTCTTGAATGGGTCTATGAGTTTCGTTCGCACCTACCTCTCTGGCTTTCTCTCTCTTCTCTTCCTCTACTGCTACTTTGCACATCCATAAGTGAGTATCTTCATGCATCCATGAGGATTCAGACCCTATGGAATGCACCGATTCTGTATCATCTTTGGCTCTATGGATGGGATTCCACTGGATAGGAGGTACATCTCTATGAGAATAATCCTTGAGATTGACTTTGGTCGTAACACCCAAATGTTGCAAATACAAGGAGTTGGTTCCCCAATCCTGTACTACTTGCAATTGTCGCATAAATGGTCTTCCCAAAATCATCTCATAGGCATGATTTTTGCTGAAGTCACATATAGCAAAACTATGTTCAAACTCGACACCACAAGTGGTGAGCGTTATCCCTTCTAGCAATCCTAGGGGTCTCTCTATGTGACCATCGGCCATCTGCAATTTCATTCTCGTCGGCCTGAGTGCCGGCTTGCCCCAACGTTTCCATAAGGAGGTTGTGGCAATTGCAACTCCTGCACCTGAGTCCAAAATTGCCTTCGTGGTGTAGTCCTGGTAGGTGATGGGAAGATATGTGTTCCCTTCCTCACCTTCACACATATCCCCTATCTTATCCAAGGGAATTTTTGGCACTGTCCTATGGGATCCTACCTGGGAACGGGGTTTTGCTATCTCTGGTACTTGTTTGGCTACATGTTTCCACAATTCAGGTCTAACCTTGAGTAGCTCTTCTAACTTGAGATTACACTGCACGTTAGTGTTCTTCACTACCTCTGTGTTCCTAGGTATGACTGAATCGTCGTTCCTTACCATGACTCTGGGTGCTCTCATACATGTGGACTTTGCCTCCCATGGGCCTGTGAAGTGGGGTAGCTCCTGTATGGAATTAGAATCAAAATCCAATCTCTCATGAGACTGAGTACTCTCATGTTCCCCGTAAATAGATGGGATGTCTTGTGGGAACTGGTCATGTGCGTCATCCACAAGTTCAAAGGGAGGGGCGACCTCGCTTTCGTTATCCCATTTGTCTTCTTGAATCTCTCGTAGGAAGTCTGGTGCAAACCGATTCATAGAAGAAGAAGTGTCTGGCTCCGTGGAATTGGGCACATAAGCAACCTGGGAAGGGGGGCTTGTTCTATCGTTGGCTCTCTCCTTGCTCTCATAAATGGCTGGAGCACCAGCTTCTTGGGGAGGATTGCTTATTCTATTACTCTTCCGAGCAGGCTCATACATTCCCTGAGAAGGAATGTAGGCAGACTGTGGAGGTACGTGAGCTTTCGAGGGAGGCTCATCTGCCTTTTGGGGGGAAAGATAAGCTTCTTGAGGAGGCACATGGGCTTCCTGAAGAGGCTGGCTTATCCATTCTCTTGCCCTTTCCTTTCTTTGAGGGGTAGGTTCCTTTTCTGACTGTGCAATTAGCCTCTCTATTCTTTCTAAGGAGGGGAAACTGTCTGGTTTAGTGGGATTGGCCACATAAACTTCCGATTGGGAATGATTCATGTTTTTGCTTGCTTTTTCCTGGTCTTGATTTTTTTCTTCCTTGTCAGATCTTGCAATTATCCTCTCTAACTTCTCTAGGAATCCATCCAAGTGTAATTGCGTTTTGGCTGAGCCTGAGTAATTGAAAAGGCGACTGGCTTCAAACATAGTCTGAGCCAATGCGACCATTTTCGCGCATAGTTTGGTTCTTTCTATCTCTAGGTCAGCTCTAGGATAGCACTTGTCATGATCCGTGACGTTTGGCCCTTCTTGGATTCTGGCCTGATATGCTTTAAGCATCATGTCTATGTCTTCAGGAGTGGGATCAGCTAATACCGATCCTGTTTGGGGTGGTGGGTGGGTTACGTGGGGTGTCTTAGAGGGTGAAGGGATGGAGGGTGATGGGGATGGTAGCGGTGGGAATGTGTGAGAGTGCGGTTGAGATGTGATCTCTATGATTTTAGCCTTGGTTTCTCGTAGACTTTCCTCAAGTTCACTCATCTTCTTTGCCCATTGCCTTTTCATGCGTTCGCGGCTATCTCTCCAAGCTCTTGTTCTCTTTTTACTTTGGCTCTCAGTATCGCTAGCATCTGGGCTCTTTTCCTGGCCTACCCCTTGGTTTTGCTGCAAAGCTTGAGCTCGAGTGACTACCTGTACTGGTGCAGTGGAAGTGACACTTCCTGAGGAGTCTACCACTAACCCAACAACGTTGATAGGGGTGATTTTTGGCATGCTATTGGGGTTCTTTGGGCAATCTCGTAAGAGATGCTCTTTTCCGCAGTCTTGGCAAAAGCCTTGGATAGTCACGGACTCAGGTTGTGTGGGCGGAGGCAAGGGACAATCACGAATGAAGTGATCCCCCTGACATCGGTAGCATGGTCCTCTAGGAATTGGTGGTCGTACCTGCCTAGGTTGAGGCCTAGAATTGGGGTTTGCATACATGACGTTCGTGTAATCTGACTCCCAACTAGGTTCATTCGGCTCTTCACTATAGTAGGACTCACCATGCTCAGGAGACTGCATGTAGTAGGCCTGGGGGCTATCAACATGTGTAGAATCAAAGCTATGGTCACTCGGGTCACTTTCAGAAAGCAAGGATGTTACAGGGACTATAGCTCTATTCAGGTTCTCTTCTGCAGCAGTATACTTTACCGGAATCACATTAGCTGGGGCTGGGGGTTGTTGTGCTAGCACAGGCTGAGGCCTTTGTTGGTTTTGATATTGAGGTTGGAAATTATGTTGTGGCCTGCCATATGGTTGTGGAGGGTACTGGTTCTGGTATCTGCCTTGTTGGTAGGGCTGAGGGTAGGGTTGCCTAACCGCCTGCTTCTTGTATGGGCAATCTTGTGCGGTGTGGTTAGTGTATCTCCGTTCTATGGTGCAGTACTGGCTACTAGGATTTACTTGGGGTTGAGCCATAATAGGGCAGACATTCGCCATGTGGTCACCACCGCATGTATAGCATCTTTTCACAGGGGCAAACCTTGGGATTTGTTTGCTAGTTACACCTAATTTCTGAGCTACTTTTTCGGCCAGTTCCTCAATTGATGTGGCTTGTGTGGAAGATTGACTAGATGCACTATCTGAATCTTTGTAAATTTTGGACAGCTCTAGCTCTTCTCCTAGGTTATCTTCAATGTCAATGCACATACGTACACACTCTTCTATAGTCCTAGGGTCTTTTAGATACACGTAGGATCTCAATTTTGGACTCAGCAATCCGTCAAGGAATAAGGCTACTTGTTTAGCAGATGTGGGTAGCTCCGAAATAGGGCACCTTTCAAGATATTGTCTAAATCTTCTTCCTGCAAGTCTCACAGTCTCTTGAGGGGTTTGCTTGAAGCTGTGAATCAATGAGGAGGTGTTGTGTCTTATGCCACTCTTGGAGAACTCAATAATAAATGCTTCTAGGAGTTGGTCTATGCTCCTGAACTGGCGCTCATCCGACGGCTGAAACCATGTAAGTGCCGTATTCCTCAGGGTTAGACCGAAGGCATTGTACTGCGTGAATAGATCCTCAACTTGTTCAGCTCTCAAGACTTGCTTAAACTCCGCCACATGATCATAGGGATCTCCTGTGCCGTCAAAGTAATTCTTCATGGACTTAACTAGCTGGGTGGGTCTCAAAGTTCTTGTGTGCTCTCTAGGCCTCGGCAGAGGGAATCCATCTACATTTCTTTGGTTCCTGTGGGCTCTAAGCATCTCAGGTTCTACCCTATTCGTCTCCGTTCTCGTTCTTTCTCTGCCCACTGGATTGGCAAAACTTACTTCTGGTCTATCTTTACTTCTGTCTCTTTGCATACCATGAGCCTGGGATGTTCCAGCTCCAGGGTGACCATAGGATACATTTGATCTTGGTTGGGGAAAAATGAATTCGCCCTTCCAAGTGTAAGCATGCCTATCATTTTCTGTCACCACAAAGATCCGTTCTGAAGCATGATCTAGGTAGGTCACTCTGCCTGGGCTATCCGGATCCTTAAATTCATAGATCATGATTGTTCCTATATCAATTGGATGATCCGGTTTATACCTCCAAAAGGCTTCGTCCGTTTCTCGATTGAGAAGCAAATCTATGCACTTGTTATCTTGGGGGACCCACTCAGGCGTGATAATCCTAGTGAGAACTGATTTACCTCGAGGGGTTCTAGGTTCCACTCCCATGTTTCCTTGTTCCAAGTCGCCTAAGTCCGCTTCTGAAATTACATTTCCAAATTCATCTGTCCTATCTGGATGACTGGTGACTACGTATATGGTTCCTTCCTTGTCCAGGTATGCACCGTTTTCAAACTTGACAGCTGGGTGCTCTAGTCCTATGGATTGGTCAGGGTTTTTAATCTGGACCACGGATCTTCCTAGGCCGTCCTCATAGATGCTAGCACCTAATCGGTTGGTGCCAAGGTATTCCAACTGTGTTTTGTAAGGGCCTTCTACCCTGTACAAGTAAGGCACCCCTGAACTTCCCGTAGGTCTGTCCATGCCTTGAGACATCCCTGATTCACTGGTCTCAGAGCTAGGGTAGTATGAGTGGTGGCTCAACTGCTGGGCCCTAGACCTTGCAGTGTGATTGACACTAGCCTCTGAAGACCTAAGGCTTTGTCTCTCTCTTACTAGGTGTCGTCCTGATCTAAGGTTCATATGCCTACCTAAGTAGCCCAATTCTTTGCCCAGAGTACAACCTCGTTGCCGACCAATTGGTACCAGTCACTTGATTCTTTTTAGTTATTTCTCGTGTTTAAGGTCTTGTCTGATATTACGTCGTCGGAATACTTGAGTGTTCTTCGCACTTTCAGGTTGATCGTCCCACGTTAGGTTCTTTCCCTTATGTTGTCGACAGTACAGAGATTAAGTTTTTAGCTTGAACTTGAGTTTTTAGGTAGTCTTCAACTTGATAGTGACCTATCGTCGCCCTGACTTACTCCTACTTCTAATCGTTCTTAGCCTAAGCTAGGAATTGACGAAGAGGAGTTGAGAATATTCCGACCTTTCTTGCCGAACCTTGCTCTTTAGTGCTCGAGAAGTTGGTTCTCAAGCGTGCGCCACACCCTTGCTTGGATACTCTCAATTGCTTCTTAATAGGCCTGCATAAATTCCAAGATTAGCTTCAAGTAGACCTTTCAATTGACAGACAAATTTTTTCAGACACTTTTTTTAATGACCCTTGTTCCCCCTTTTGTATTGCTAGAAATTTCCTCTAGAGCTCCCTTGGTGTTCCTACCCCTCTGTGTGTCCACTTCCAAATATCCTATCTGAAAAACAAAGCGATATTCTTATAAAAAACAGTTGAGGGCGTGTAGTATATGTCACGAGCTTTCCGACAAGCCCTAGAGCTCAGAAAATGGATTTCGTATGCAAAAGTTATGACCGTTCAGGGTTTAGGGGGTTACTAAACAAACAGAACCTTTCAGGAGTTTTAATGCATTTTCTAAGGCCTTCGTAAGTATATGAGTACATGAAAGTGCAAATATGCCCAAAATTTAGCCTAAATTTCCAAAAATTCACTCCTTAATTTTTTGCCGAAAATGCCTGTCTATCGCGATAGACGGTGTCTGTCGCGATAGACACAATCTATCGTGGGGGCTGTCTGTCGCGATAGACGGTGTCTGTCGCGATAGACAGTGTCTATCGTGGATTTCTGTCTGTCGCGATAGACGGTGTCTGTCGCGATAGACGGTATCTGTCGCGGATTTCTGTCTGTCGCGATAGATGGTGTCTGTCGCGATAGACGCTATCTGTCGTGAAATTCTGTCTGTCGCGATAGACGGTCTCTGTCGCGATAGACGCTATCTGTCGCGAAATTCTGTCTGTCGCGATAGACGATGTCTGTCGCGATAGACGCTATCTGTCGTGGGTCTCTGTCTGTCGCGATAGACGGTGTCTGTCGTGAAATTCTGTCTGTCGCGATAGACGGTGTCTGTCGCGATAGACGCTGTCTGTCGTGGGTCTCTGTCTGTCGCGATAGACAGTGTCTGTCGCGATAGACGGTGTCTGTCGTGAAATTCTGTCTGTCGTGATAGACGGTGTCTGTCGCGATGGACGGTGTCTGTCGCGATGGACGGTGTCTGTCGCGATAGACGCTGTCTGTCGTGGGTCTTTGTCTGTCGCGATAGACGGTGTCTGTCGCGATAGACAGTGTCTGTTGCGATAGACTGAAAAAATGCAAATTTTTGAGAAACTTCTAGTGATCTAGAGTGCCCTCAATGTGTAGGTTACAGTGCTAATCATGCATTCACAAAATGTTAAGATTTTCTGTCTGTCGCGATAGACAGAGATTGTCGTCCCGGGACCTGTGCAGAGCCTGTCGTACCTGCGCACACTGCTGGGGATGATGGTACAGCAAAAAACCTGCAAAATAGCTCAAGAAACATGCAAAAACAGCGCATGCAAATTCGCTCTCTCGCTCTCTCTCACAAGTGAAATGAGGGAAATGAGGTGGAGATGGGGATATAGTCAAAAACTGAAATTTTCGCGATGATGGAGATGGACGTGGGAGATGGTGATGATGATGATGAAGATGGTGAAGAAAGTAAAAGAAAACCGATGAGAGTGAAGAAAATACCTACAACTCCAACGCGTCAACTCTACGTCTTACCATCACACGCTCGTCCTCAAAGCTCGATCCCCGGCAACGGCGCCAAAATTTGGTGTAGCTCAGTGATGAGTAGCACCTCCTTTAATGTCAATCCGGGAAGACGTGAGGATGGTATGAAGACCTCGAGCAAGTGGCGGCACAAGTGCGTGAGTGAGAAGCACACAAGCATGCACACACATACACACACACGCGCACACACGGCAAGACAAAGAGAGAGAATCAATGGAGTTCTTTAGATTACTTTCAAAAGCTCTTACAAGTTCGTTTCAATTACAATCTAACCTCAAAAATGAGCTCTCTAGCTCTTTTTATAGTTTTTGACTAGCTTTGGCCCTGTCCAGACCTAGTGTCCGGCCTAGTTAAAAATTAGGTTCCAGGGCTTATTTGAGGGCTCAAACGAAGTCTAAAAATTATGAAAATTGGTACGATGGTACTTCTAATACTCCTCAAGCTCGAGGACTCCTCGGCTTGCACAAAATGGAGTCTAATCTACCAAAAACGGGATTTACAATGTTTGTGTAGTGATTAAAATCACTTGAGTTGTACATAATCTATGGGAAAAAATGATCTGGCCTTGTTGTTGCCGTATTGTGCATGATTCCTCTGTTGCTTTGTGTGCCAACAATCTATCTATCTATCTATCTATCTATCTATCTATCTATCTATCTATCTATCTATCTATCTATCTATCTATCTATCTATCTATCTATCTATCTATCTATCTATCTATCTATTTTTCTATCTAGCTATCTATCTATCCATCTATATATCTATCTATTTTTCTATCTATCTATCTCCCTCTATCTTTATGTATCTATCTATCTATCTATCTATCTCTATCTCTACCTCTCTCTCTCTCTATCTATCTATCTATCTATCTATCTATCTATCTATCTATCTATCTATCTATCTATCTAACTAATTAACTAACTATCTATGTATCTATCTATCTATCTATCTATCTATCTATCTATCTATCTATCTATCTATCTATCTATCTATCTATCTATCTATCTATCTATCTATCTATCTATCTATCTATCTATCTATCTATTTATCTATCTATCTATCTAGCTGTCTATCTATCTATCTAATTATCTATCTATCTAACTATCTATGTATCTATGTATCTATCTATCTATCTATCTATCTATCTATCTATCTATCTATCTATCTATCTATATATCTATCTATCTATCTATCTATCTATCTATCTATCTATCTATCTATCTATCTATCTATCTATCTATCTATCTATCTATCAATCAATCAATCTATCTATCTATCTATCTATCTATCTATCTATGTATCTATCTATCTATGTATGTATGTATCTATCTATCTATCTATCTATCTATCTATCTATCTATCTATCTATATATCTATCTATTGTTGATGTATAAAACACCACAAGAAATGAATTAATGTGACACTAGAAGACCTCTATGGTCACCATTAACTCATTGCCACTCCAAACTTTGAGAAATGATAGCTTAAAGTGAGAACTTTGCTTCTACAGAAATTCTTAGTCACCCAAATGACATACCTTCAGTATTTTGCTAATTTCTCCTAGCTCAAGTATGATTTCTCCAGAAAACGTTATAGGCTGAAACTAGAAGAGTAGAGCTTTCCAACAAGCTATCATATGCATCAAACGGATCTCTAGAACTCAAGTTATGGCTCTCACAAGATGACCCTGTATGACCTTCCAAAACTGGAAATATTACCTGTTTTAGTAAGAGCGCCTGTTTAAAATTAGAATTCGATGCCTAGCATCGACTTGCAACGAGAATTCGATGCCGGGCATCGACTTCCCGCATAAAGTCTTGATCTTTTGGACACCAAAACTAGAGGTGATTTCATGCACACTTAGAATATGACTTATCAACTGGAATTCGATGCTAGGCATCGAGTTGCTCCAACAACATCATGTTTTTCAAACACTTCAGTACTGAATGAAAAATATAAAAGAAAATATGACTTATCAACAGAGATTCGATGCCAGGCATCGAGTTGCTTGGAAAACTTGATCTTTGTAACTCATCACACAATAGGTAATCATGGAGATGATGGAGAGAGGCTCATACACAGAACTTTACTCAGTTCTTCTCATAACTATAAAAACTCAGAAGTTTTACAGATGCTTTCTCACTCAGAGAAGCCCGACTATACTCAGTCATACAAAAATGAGTTCTTCTCACTTTCTCATTGTCTTCCTCCTACTTCTTCTCTCCTCTCACACTCCGCGTCAGTTGATACAAACTAACTTATATAGATTTTCGTATTCTCGTGATTTTTAAAAAACTTCTAGAACTAAAGTGAACTAACTTTACAAGTATGATACACTTGTGAATTTGTCCCTTCACATAGGCATGGGGTTTTCTTTCTAAGATTTGACCTTCAAATATATGTCTAATTAGTGATTGTTTCTCCAACAGCTCCCCCTCAATCACTAATTGACATTCCCTGTTTCTTCATATCTTCTTCTTTTCTTTTACTCCTGCCATGCTTTTGAATCTGCTGGTCTTCACACCATCCAAGCTCTTTGTCATTATGTCTGCTAACTGATCTTTAGTAGAAATGTACTCCACTTCAATCTCCTTCTCCAATACCTTTTCTTTGAGAAAATGATATTGTATCTCTATGTGCTTTGTCCTTGCATGAAATACTGGATTTGCTGCAAGATAAAGTGAACTCATATTATCTCCATGTATTGTAGGTGTACCTTGATCAATGCCTAAGCTCTTGAACAATGTCTGCATCCATATGACTTCCTTAGCTGCTTCCACAAGTCCTTTGTACTCTGCTTCAGTTGATGATAATGCTACTGTATGTTGTTTCTTGGAACACCAACTTACAAGCTTATCACCAATGTATATCATGTAACCATGAGTTGATCTCCTGTCATCTTGATTACCTGCCCAGTCTGAGTCACTGTAGGCTCTCAACTTCAAATCTGATGTAAAAGGATAATATAATCCTTCCTTTATAGTTCCTTTGATATATCTGAGAACTCTTTGACCTGCAATCCAATGTGGGTCCTTTGGACAATGCATGAATTGTGACAAAACTCCAACTGCATAACTAAGATCAGGTCTTGTTAGTGTAGCATAAATCAAACTACCCACAAGAGATTGATACTTCCTCATATCTTTGTAGTCTGCACCATCATATTTACTGAGCTTGTGATTAACTTCAAGTGGAGTTGAAGCTTCTCTGCAATTTTCCATATCAAACTTCTTCAACAAGTTCAGAAGATACCTTTCTTGTGACACATATATGCCATGATCTGTATAAGTAACTTCCATTCCAAGAAAGTATGATAACTTTCCTAGGTCACTGATCTTAAACTCTTTCTCAAGTAATCTCTTTACCTCCTTGATTCCTTCATCTGAAGTACCTGTGATTATAATGTCATCTACATAAATACAAATGTAGATTGTACCTTCCTCTGTTCTTTTGATAAGTAGACTTGAATCTGCTTTTGAGCTTTGATATCCAAGGTCATTGAGATACTTCACCAGTCTATAGTTCCAAGCTCTTGGAGCTTGCTTCAATCCATACAATGCTCTTCTCAACCTGCAAACAAAATTTGGATACCTGGAATCTATAAACCCTTGAGGTTGTTCCATGTATACCTCATCTGATATGTATCCATTCAAAAATGCATTTTTTATATCCAATTGACTTAGGGTCCATCCTTTTGAAGCTGCAATAGCAATGATTGTCCTTATAGTTGACATCTTAGCTACAGGACTGAATGTCTCATCATAATCTATGCCATAGGTCTGGGCATAGCCTTTCACCACCAATCTAGCTTTGTATCTGGCTATACTTCCATCTGCAAGCTTCTTCACTTTATAAACCCATTTATTTCCAATTACTTTCTTACCATTTGGTTTAGGAACAAGTTCCCATGTCTTGTTCTCCTCCAGTGCATTGAACTCTTCCTTCATTGCTTCTTCCCATTGCTTTTTACCTTTAGCTTCATCATAGTTCTGAGGTTCTTCATCATCTTTGACCATATATGCATAGTTCTTCTGAGTTATGTAAGAAGTATCATAAGAATACCTTTCTGGTTGTCTCCTTGTCCTGCTTGACCTTCTTGGTTCACATTCTTCATAAGTTTCTGGATACACCTCTTCATCAAATATAGGAGCTTCTTCATTCATTCTTGTTAATCCACTTCTGGATGTACTTGCTTGCATATAGTCTTCATCTCTATTCACCTGCACAATTGATTTTCCTTTCTCACATCTTCTTACCTCTTCTTCAAATTCTTCAGCTGTATGACTTTGATCTGCATACCAACTTTTCTGTTCATCAAATGTAACATCTCTAGAAACAATAAATTGTTTGGTTAGAGGATTCCACAATCTGTAACCCATCTGCTTTTCATCATAACCAATGAACACATATTTTTCTGCCTTTGGTTCAAGTTTATGCCTAAGTTGTGATGGCACATAAGCATATGCAATTGATCCAAACACTCTACAATGATCTAGTGTTGGTTTCTTACCCCACCAAGCTTCATATGGAGTCATTCCATTCAGAGCTGCACATGGTAATCTATTCACAAGATATGTAGCTGTATTTACAGCCTTAGCCCAAAGATAATTTGGACAATTCTTCTCCTTTAGCATAGCTCTAGCAAACTCAACCAGAGTCCTGTTCCTTCTTTCTGCTACACCATTTTGTTGTGGTGTATACCTGCAAGTTATTTCTCTCTTAATACCTGCATTCCAAAGATAATCATTGAACTCTTGGGAGAAGTATTCTCCCCCTCCATCAGACCTCAGTCTCTTAAGCTTTTGACCTGTGACTCTCTCTCCATATGCATGAAAATGCTTGAAAGCTCCAAACACTTCTGATCTTTCCTTCAAAACATATAATGTTATCCATCTTGTAGCATCATCAATAAAAAGAACATAATACCTTGAGCCACTGATAGATCCTTCTTTTGTTGGTCCCCATACATCTGTATGAATGAGCTCAAGTACTCCATCATGTTTGAATCCTTTCTTTTGAAATGGTAACCTGTGTGCTTTACCCATTTGACATGCTTCACATTTATAAACCATATGTTGACTTTGCACATTTGGTAATCCTAGTACAGACTGATTAGCAACCATAGCTTTAATTCCTCTTTCATTGAAATGACCTAATCTCTTATGCCAGAGATCAAGTTCTGTAATCACTGCTTCACCATGTGTGAGCAAAGCTTGACCAATGTTCCCTTGCACTCTTAAAGTAAAGAGTCTACCTTCTTTCTTACCAGAGACAATCTGATTATATCCATTCTCTGGATCTTCCACAAATACTCCTTCATTTGTAAACCTAACTTGAAAACCTTTTTCAACTATCTGTCCCACACTTATCAAGTTTTTAGGTATTGTAGGAACATACAAAACATTGGTTAGCAAATCTGCTCCACTCTTGCATTTCACTTTTCCAATTGAATGTACACTATGTCTTGTATTATCACCAGTTTGAACTGTGTGACTAGAAATGCCTTTTTCCAAATCTGACATCAATTCTATGTTTCCTGACAAATGATTAGAACATCCAGAGTCAATGTAAAATACCTTTAGATCTTCTTTGTCTGATGTGTTGATTGAATTCATCATCAATGATGTATGACTTTCATTCTGTGTGTCATTTGCATAGTTGTAGTAGGTGGTGTTGTAGGATTGATTCTGTCCCCAACTTCTTCCTCCACCTCTACCATAGCCTCCTCTTTGACTTTGTCTACCTCTTTGAAAATTACTTTGATATCTTCCACCTCGACCTCTGCTATTGTTGTTTTGATTCTGGTTTGATCCTTGTTGGTTGTGCCAACAGTCATGAGCCAAATGATTACTCAATCCACAGATCCAGCAAGCCTTTTTGTTGTTATTTTGATTACCTCTTCCTCTTCCAAAACCTCTTGCTCTTCCTCTGCCAGTGCCTTTACCTCTTGCATAATAAGCTTGAGAATTAGACTCCTCTTCATCCTTTGCTTTACCTTTATCTCCTTTCTTCTTATTCTTCATGTACATTGCAGAACTTTGTCCTTTATCTCCATCTCCCTTCAAGTCTTGCTCATATGTGAGCATCAAACCAAGCAACTGGTTCAAATCTGGAACATAATGATTTAATGAAAGTTCTGTTGATAAGACAAAAGGTTTCCACCTTTCATCCCCTCTCAAACCTGCAAGTAATTGAGCAATCAATCTGTGATCTTCAACATCTTCATCTATGGATCCAAGACTATCTGCAAGATCCTTCATCTTAGTGACATAATCACTAATACTTTGACTTGGCTTCTTCTTGAATGTTGTAAACTCTGACCATAGACTTGCTTTCCGTGCTTTAGTAGTGCTTTGGAAATGATATTCCAATGCATTCCATATATCTTCTGATGATTCCAATCCTCTGATGTGTGGTAGCAAATGATCTGAGATTGTATTGTAGATGTAGGCTTTTGCACTTGCATCCTTCTTCTGCCAATGCTTTAAAGCATCAAGTTCTTCTTTCTTTGGTCGGCTTTCATCTTCAAATACTGGCTTCTCTTCTTCACCTGTTACATATACCATGAGATCCTTACTCATAAGTAAGGCTTCCATTCTCATTACCCATGCGGGGTAATTATCTCTGTCCAGTTTGTCAATGGAAATATGATCTGCCATAGTTCTTTTCTTCTGCTGCAACCTGTGAGCTTAAAGGATAAAGGATAATACCTTTTGAAGTTCTTTGTGTATGAGGATACTTTTGAAGTAACCTTTTGATGCCTTGTGTCTTCAAATGCTTCACCTTTCAAACTTTAATGGAAAACTTTACAAAAGTTCTCGTACCTTTGTCGTCTTCTGCTCTCGAGAATCTTTCTGCTCTGATACCACTTGTTGATGTATAAAACACCACAAGAAATGAATTAATGTGACACTAGAACACCTCTATGGTCACCATTAACTCATTGCCACTCCAAACTTTGAGAAATGATAGCTTAAAGTGAGAACTTTGCTTCTAGAGAAATTCTTAGTCACCGAAATGACATACCTTCAGTATTTTGCTAATTTCTCCTAGCTCAAGTATGATTTCTCCATGAAACTTTACAGGCTGAAACTAGAAGAGTAGAGCTTTCCAACAAGCTATCATATGCATCAAACGGATCTCTAGAACTCAAGTTATGGCTCTCACAAGATGACCCTGTATGACCTTCCAAAACTGGAAATATTACCTGTTTTAGTAAGAGCGCCTGTTTAAAATTAGAATTCGATGCCTAGCATCGACTTGCAACGAGAATTCGATGCCGGGCATCGACTTCCCGCATAAAGTCTTGATCTTTTGGACACCAAAACTAGAGGTGATTTCATGCACACTTAGAATATGACTTATCAACTGGAATTCGATGCTAGGCATCGAGTTGCTCCAACAACATCATGTTTTTCAAACACTTCAGTACTGAATGAAAAATATAAAAGAAAATATGACTTATCAACAGAGATTCGATGCCAGGCATCGAGTTGCTTGGAAAACTTGATCTTTGTAACTCATCACACAATAGGTAATCATGGAGATGATGGAGAGAGGCTCATACACAGAACTTTACTCAGTTCTTCTCATAACTATAAAAACTCAGAAGTTTTACAGATGCTTTCTCACTCAGAGAAGCCCGACTATACTCAGTCATACAAAAATGAGTTCTTCTCACTTTCTCATTGTCTTCCTCCTACTTCTTCTCTCCTCTCACACTCCGCGTCAGTTGATACAAACTAACTTATATAGATTTTCGTATTCTCGTGATTTTTAAAAAACTTCTAGAACTAAAGTGAACTAACTTTACAAGTA
>CM035413.1:55559898-55817398 GCA_020310875.1 Ceratopteris richardii
TATATATATATATATATGTATGTATCTATCTATCTATCTTTCTATCTATCTATCTATCTATCTATCTATCTATCTATCTATCTATCTATCTATCTATCTATCTATCTATCTTTCTATATCTATGGCTAGAATTTGAGAGGTTAATTGCAATCAGGCTGAGAGAATTTTGTTTAGGAACATTCATATGTGAAGATGTTCTGAGAGTCGACAAAACTGGCGTAGATTTCATGTTCAGAGAAATGAAGATTTCTCAGTGTGTGGTGTAAAGTTTTACACAAGTGAGGTCTTAAATAAGTTGGAAGGTAAGCCGTCTATGGCTAAAAGATCTTGATCAAACGGGTTCGACATTGTGAGAACTATAGCTAAGAAGTTGCAGGTGTCAAAGTCGCTACTGCAGAGAAGGTGTTTTACACATAGGAAACTTGTTTGTATGATTTCTCAGAGTGTACTCAATCATTTTGAGAAATTTAACTTGGTAAAGTTGCGCAATCTCAAGGCAAAGTGTTGTACAAAGTTTTATAAAAAACTTTACAGGATTGATTAGTCAATGAGTGATTAATCTGCAGCAGACTTTTCTGAGAAGTTGAATTTTTCAGAATAATCAATTTTCTAATTATTTGGTGAAGATTCTCTAAATTAGGTGGAGTCTAAAGTTGGTCTTGATATAGAGGTGATCTAAGTTCAAGGTCAACTTGTTCTTTTGGAGATTAGCACTCTCCATCAGTGGTATCAGAGCAGGTTGTGTCAAAATTGAAGTGAAGAAGACTCCGACTACTACAGAAGTACAAATCTTTACATCTTGAAGGTGCAGAAGGATAAAGGTTGAAGAAAACTTGAAGGTAGACACATTGAAGCTATCAAAAGAATCAGAAGGAGCGAGATTCAAAGTAAAGGTACATTTATTTCTCATAAAGATTAAAGAGTTGACAATATAGGTAAAGAAACAATGGGAGATAGTCTCCAAATTGAAAAGTTGGATAGAGAGAACTATCCAGCTTGGTCTATGAGGATGGAAGCTCATCTTATGAGCAAAGATCTGATAGGATACATCACAGGAGATGAAGAAAAGCGAGAATTCAAAGATCCTAGTGTTCCAACTAGGGAGGAGCTTGGAGATTTGAAAAATTGGATGAAGAAGGATGCTCAAGCAAGGAGCATAATCTACATGGCAGTCAATGACTATTTTCTTCCTCACATTAGAGGACTTGAAAGTGCATGTGACATTTGGAATGCTTTGGAGGAGCATTTCCAAAACACAACCAAATCAAGGAAGGCTTCACTATGGGCAGAATTTACTACTTTCAAGAAGAAGGCCTCACAATCAATCTCTGATTATGTGACAAAGATGAAGGACATTGCAGATTCTTTAGGTGCAGTGGATGAAGATATTGAAGAAGACAAATTGGTAAGACAAATACTCACAGGGCTAAGAGGAGATGAGAAGTGGAAGCCTTTCATTTTATCTACAGAACTTTCATTAGATCATTTTACTCCTGATTTGAATCAATTGCTAGGTCATATGCTAACTTTTAAAATTGAAGAGACTAAGGTCAGATGGAGGGGGAGAGTATTTTTCAAATGAATTCAATGATTACTTGTGGAATGCAGGTATAAAGAGAGAAGTTACTTGCAGGTACTCTCCTCAACAAAATGGGGTAGCAGAAAGAAGAAATAGGACTCTTGTTGAGTTTGCAAGGTCCATGATGAAAGAGAAGAATTGCCCAAATTATTTGTGGGCAGAGGCTGTAAATACAGCTACATATTTGGTCAATAGATTGCCTTGTAAAGCTTTGCAAGGTATGACACCATATGAGGCTTGGTGGGGTAAGAAACCTACCTTGGATCATTGCAGAATATTTGGATGTTTGGCATATGCATATGGTTATGTCCTTGATGGAAGATACATGAGGGCCACACTAAAAATGTGTGCTTTTTGCTTTATTTACAAAAATAGCTAAAAATAGCTAAAAGTAACTATCTTCTAAACATAACTCCAAAAAGTATGTGAATAAATCCTCTTGCGTTCACACTCGTTCACACTTGAACTTGCTCATACCCTCATGGATCTCCACCTGCTAAATCAAAACACAACACACATTAAAATCCTCAAGGCGTTAAACCTTCATTCCAAGTATTCCATAAAGTATAACAGAAATATTCTATCATAAGAAAAATGTAATGATGAGATAGATGATTCAATAGAACTAGAAATCAAATTAATAAACTATGATCCACATATTTATTCTTATGAAAAAATTTGGGGTAAAATGGTGAAGGAGAATTTAAAGAAATAAACTATTATCTGAGTATGTTGACATACTTCTCGAGTTCTTCTACAAAGAGATCAAGAATATTGAAGAAAAAGGCAAACAATATCTTCCCAAAGGATGGATTTTTTCGGCAACACGTTAAAGGGAAGTTGAAATATCCACAAAGGGTTATGCGAAAGATGATTCTTCAAGTTTAGTTTTACCAACAATATGCACAAAAGCAAGATTGATAAACTTAATATACAAAATCCAACAAAGCATAGCATTGTCTAGACATGAGTAATTAGCAATCATTCCAATGAACGTAAGATATTTTTAATTAACTACTATATTAGGCCCAATGAAATATTTCCTATTGGTTTTTAAAGTAGAAATCAATGTCAATATCTCTCTTTTAGTTTGAGGATAATTTCTTCGAGTGTCATGTAGAATCTAAGAACCAAAATGCACTCCATATCACTTCCCTCATCATCATCATCTTGGCCAATGACCCAATCTAGCCTAATAGGGCTAATATTAATACTTAAAATAAGTATTCTACTTCTCAAATGATCTACTTGCTTCAAAATTGAAGCTTGGATTTGCATTTGTTTAAGCTTTTGCATTTCTCTTGAATGTTTATTAGTCCATATGAAGTCCATTCGCTTTCTAAAAAGATCAACAATGGGTTTGCAACAGGAGGATAGTGAGGGATCAACATCACATAGAGGATGTAGGCTCCTAGAAATCATCTCACTTCACTAACATTGTTACAAATTTTAGACATCTTTCTTTAACTTTCTATGGATTAAGCGTTTGGCCATAATTTCAAAAAAGGTGTGCAATGTTAAAATCTTCATTTACACCAAAAAATATTTCTCAAGGGAGGATGTCAATCCGACCTCTTAAGATCCCCTCAAAATTTTTTTCTTAGTCCAAGATATGATTGGTGAAAATTTTCCTACATTCAGAAGGATCTTTAGTCTCCTCTTTCAGTCTCTCATTGCAAATTTTATTGGAATATCATCAAGAGGTAATTTTTTTGTAGAAGAAATCGAATTCTAGATGCAAGGAAAAAAATTTAAATTAAAAGCTTTCAAAATCATATACAATATTTGGTGAAACATCAAACCATATTCCACTATTTTCTCACTCAACAGTGCTGTTCTAACAAAAATTCTAATCGAAATAATTCCTGTAGTCATAAACCAGCCCACATTTATCACACACATGCTATTATGAACTTATATGAGTTTTGTCCTTGCTCCACTTCTATTTTGTCTTTCATGCTTTCAAGAAATGGACTACTAAATCTGTGTTTCTTGATTCCTTTTTACACTTTAACGTTGAAGTTCTTCTTTAGTTATTCCAATCTTTAACTATTTATATGTTTTGTAGGACTTGATTCAATTAAGGTAACTATTAATGTTTTTAGTCTATCAACTTTTGCTATGCACAAAAAATTATCTAGTTTCTAATGCAATCTAGCATGATTAGAAAAGCATTCTTTGATTTTCAATAAGCATTGTAAAGCAATATTGAAACAAACTTGAAAGTTGTTACCATAATTCAGAGGTGAGGCTCAAAAAAGTGGTTTGTGCAATATATTTACATTTATCATAAGTGAATGAAGTAAATGCAAATCAAATATAAGAAATATGTTAATCTAATTCAATTGATGTTAGGGGTGAAGTGAGGAGGTTTTATAAGCTATGTCGAGTGTTTGTAGGGGCACACATATCCAGTCCTCAGCAATAAAAAAATTTCCTCTAAGAAGAATAACAACCTTGCATCAACCAATTCGCACTTAAAATCTCTACAACTTCAACCTTGCACATCTTCAATTTATGCAATGAATAGTTGCAAGCATCACTCAAGAAACTTTTATCTATCGAAACATAAATGCAAATAGAACATAACAAATTTCATGTCAACTTCACTATTGATGAGTAGGCCACTGAGTGGACTAGCTGTCATTTTCTAATGTACAAATACGTGATGCACACAAGGGCCCTATGTCTAAAAAAATATGTAGGTGATTTTAAAAGATGATATGAGTGACTTTGACTTCAAAAACATACACATTTCAATTTCGCAACTGCTAAAAGTGTGAATTATGCGAGCTCTAGGTGGACATTGAGGGGGGTGTTAGATATGCTCAATGCCTCACCCTTATGTAATAGCACCATTGTTCCATAAAAATCTATTTTATAAGGCCCACATTATGAGAAAATGCCATGTGAGAATGTTCTAATCCCTCATAATATTTTGAGAACTCTTGAATCACTTGAATTTGTTTTGGAGAACTTGAAGTTTGGTTGTCCCAAACATCTAACTTGGATGTTGGTACAATGATTAACTCCTATCCAATAGTTACTTGATTCTTCACCCGACCAGAGGACTACTTTTTCCAAATGATTTTTAAAAATCCTATCTAAACTCTAAGAGAAAGTTTACCATTTTTTTTAGTCATCCATACTATAAATTGTCCAACTTAGGACACTTTTCTCAAAGATTTGAGCTAGAAGTTCCTTGGGAATTGTCAATCTGATGCGCAATTCCTAAATTCTCTATTCTAAGTATATTGGACTGGAGGAAATCATTTATGCTATAACTTGAAGCAAAATCAAATGAATAAGTCAATCTTGAACTTATCGTCTTTCCATGCTTGAAAAGATTCTTGTATAAAACATCTATCTAGGATGTTTAATTTAGTTACGTGGTTCTATCCGGCTAACCCTTGACTTTTATGAAAAGAATTAGATATCATATTTGAGTCAAATCCAAAAGATTCGAGAAGCGGAAAGAAAGAAATAAAATTCTATGCAACAAATTCAAACATCAAAGATACGTAAAGTTGCTATGAGTCAAAGTCTAGATGACTCATGACGTTTACTTCTTGAAGATCTATTTCAACAAGGTATTGAAGCATTTTCTCTATCTTTAAGAGAAGTATTCAAATAATACTTCGCTTGAGACTAAGTTCAGGTCATACTCAGTCTTTTTGACTCCTTAGTGGGAATGCAATTCTTGTGCATTTCTTTGAGTCAAAAGAGTGAATTTGAGTGACTTAGTCAATTAAATCCTTGGTTGAAAAGATCTAATCAAAGTCCAAATTTTCTAGAGATTTATGAAATATTTCTGAATTTACAACACTTTATCTTGAAGTGTTTTAAGAAGATTTTGGAAGTTACTCACTTCATATCTTCATACATACTTGATCTTGAAGTATCTTGAGATCATAGGCTTTTATCCTTCTTCAATTCAAACTTCTCCTTTGAAGTCTTTAATCTCCTTGAGGATCAGATCTAACTTCAAGATTCATTTTAGGACTAAACGATAATTATCATCCACGGTTCGATTTCCCGTACCATCTTTTCTACATCAATCTGAGTATAAAATTTGGCATCCCATACCACCCTATCTTATATTCACATTAATGTGTAGATGATACTTATCTTAAAGTCTAAACATCTCTTGATAGAGTACCTTCTTGCGTCAATTCTTTACAAGAATTTTGAAGTTTCAAACATTACATCTAACTAGATTTTCTAGGTTTTGATCCCTTCACATGATCATTTCATGATCTTGTGCTTTCCTTTGGGAACTTGAAAATCTTTGATGGAACATCCATCCTTCTTTGCTAGGGTTTTCAAATGAAAAGCAAATAGAATTCCAAGTATTTGAATTTTCATAGATTCAAGCTCAATTGGTTTATTCTTAAACAATTTGTAGTGGCAAGAGTTTTTGGACTTCTTGTCTTTAGATTCCTTCTTTACTGATGCTTAAGGTACCTATCTCAGACGATACTTTTACAGGAATCTCTCTACTACTCAAATCTAAGCATTCGCTCATGCTTTCTGGATTTGTACCAAAATCCCTTTAACGATAGGTAAACTTATGTTTTATCTTCCATAGACTTAAGTACCATCTTTACCATTGTAGAATACATTCTTGGAATTTCTTGCTATGTTCCAACTTGGAACAACTTACTCTTTTCACAATTTTCCAATGGATAAATGGAATCTGAGTGAATAATTCCCAAAAGGAAATTTATTGCCAATACTTGGGCTATCTACAGAGTAGTTCTGATCGCACATTCTTGGAAAATCATGGCCAAGCTTGATCAATTCTAGTTGATCTTGCAACTAAAATAAAGACTTAGTCTTCATAATTAAGATCTTCTGAACTATCAAAAGCTTCTTTGTTTACCCATGGGATTTTTAGAGATCTTTCCCTCAACTTAAGTCCAAGCATACACTAATGTCAAATCTTAGATTCCAAAGCTTGGATTCCAAAGCTAAGAATCCTTTGAACTTGAAAGTTCAATTGATTTAAATTCCAATTGATTTTATTTGATTCTTATCATGTCTTGGGATAGAATCAGATAAAACTTCCAAAGGAAACTTTACCGATCTACTCGGATGCATGTTTCTCAAATCCAAGCTAATGACTAGATCTAGGCTTGTCGTTAAGATTCTCTAAGTTTTCTCCTTACTTAGAGTCATCATCGAAATTTTCAAGTAGCCCTATTTTCTTGCCATTCCAATGAACAAGACAATTGAACACTTTAACTTTCGATGGGTCCACTTTTCTCAATCAAGAATCTTAATTTTGCGATACCTAGGTATTATATTTGGGAAAAACAAACTAGCTACTTGCATTGCATGGCAGCCAAGAGCCTTGCAACCACCTAGTTTGCTATTTTCCTGAGCCATCTAAGTTGAGTTAGAGAAAAGAGGTAATGAAAGTATAATTATTCAACTACTTAACCAACAATCATGCATATGCAAATGGTGCATGCATGTGTTGGCATTCTCCTTTCATGCACCAAACCTAAATCAAGTAATTTCTTCAGCTTGAAAATGCCTTGAGCATTAACTAGCTTTTTAAGTAAGAAGAAAATGTGTTTTGTGCATGAAGACATTCTTTGAAAAGGATAAACGCACCAAAATTCTTTTGTAGATGCATGTTTATGCTTTCGTTTAATGAGTGTTTCAATATCTTTATGATCTTTCATGTGGCTTTCAATAATTTGCATCAAGATTTTCAAGAATGAAGTTTACTACCAGACTTCAATGCTAAAATGCAACCTACAGAAAAGTAGAAAGCAAAAAGAATATTCAAAACAATCATTAATTTGGAAAATAATTATTTTCCTTCTCTTGATCCTCAGGAAGAGCCAACCTCCATCCTTTGGTCCATGAGGAAAATTTACATACTCCTCCTTGAAGACCATGGCTTTGTCTTGTCCTTTTCTTTGAAGAAATGAAATGTTCCTTGGATTATGCACCCATCCTTTATCTTCGGATGATATGTAAAGATGATGCGTCACTTGAACTAGGTGTGAATTAAAGCAAAGAGCTCAAAAGGAAAAGCTCTTTAAAGACCAAATCAATGTAGATCAATTGGTTCACCCCTCAACTAGAGGTTCACGATGCATGATATGCCATAATGAGATACAAACTGATAACAAAAAGCAATTAAATGCCATCGATCATGTGGTCAGCACAACAAGTTCCTACGCTAAAGTGGATGTTTGAAACCCATTGCACTTCTGTGTTGAGCAGGTCGCAAGGTCAAAACTAGATCTTTACAACTCTACACATGTCACTAACCACACATACTTTTGCTTCTCTGTGCTCAAATGGTCAACAATCGTGGTGTCATCAAAGCCGTAATACTTTTTTAATCTGACACTGATGGTCACTAAGCATTTCTAGCTTAGCGGACACAATTAACTACTTATACAAGATGACGAGAGTTCAAGACTCAAAAGTTACCCCCTGCAGATCTCACTTTTTTTCTTATGCATTAGAGGCTTCTATAGTATGCAATAATAATAATGAAATAGAAATATATTAAGCACTACTTGCTCTAGTGGATAGAGCAAAATTTCCAATTTTGGATGTGTGAGGTCGATCCTTGCCTAGCACCTTCTCAGGATTTAGCTCTTCCTTTTGTTTCACATAAAGGCTTTGGCTGTCAACACCATTATGAGGGAGACTCAATCACCTTGCCAAAGATTATATTTCCAATTGAATAGAACAAATCGTGCTATTTGATCTCACAACTAAAAAGAGAGTTATACCAGCTCTATGCTCCAAGTTCAAACCCATTTTGGCACTCTATGAAGCCTGGTCACATGGAGAATGGAGTGTGTATTCTCTTGCTTGATCAACCAATGTCTATTCATGACCGAGTATGCAAAGGTACTATGCATGTCTTGTTGAAATAGAGGTCTGCGGAAGCACACGAACAACACAAGGAAGAAGAAGAAGCTTGGAGCACAAACACACAATACTTAATGTATTACTAGAGAATGTACAAAGATAGGTAGCCCATTAGGGCAATAGGCATATATACAAGTCGGGGGAAAAAACCTCCGAAAGAGGGAAAAAGGTGCCCCGGTGGTCCTAGTGTGTTCATCCACATCACTACCTAAATATATCAACAAATCCCCCCTGGGAGTGATGCAGTGAAAAAGGAGCTCGCACTCATGTATAAGAAAGTGCCAAGCTATGTGGAAATCACTCCACAAAAGGAAGTAAGCCCAAAGCTTTGTGGAAAGCTTCAATCGTCTCCCTAGGCAAAGCCTTCATGAAAAGGTCTGCAATGTTCTCTTGCGTGGGCACATATGCCAAGCTAATCTCCCCAGTAGAGAGCCTCTCCTTGACATAGTGATAATGCACCTCAATGTGCTTAGTGCAAGCATGGAACACAGGGTTCCTCGCAATTGCCAATGCGCTCTGACTGTCAGTGAAGATGGTGGTGGCAGAAGACTGGCCAACACCCAAATTAGTCATAAGGCGTCTGAGCCACACACACTCAACAGCCGCTGTGAAAGCTGCCCTATAGTCAACCTCACAACTAGAAGTGGTCATAGTAGGCTGCTTCTTGCTCAAGCAAGATATACATGAGCTACCAAGCATGAAGCAAAAACCACTGGTGGACACACGAGTGTCATAGCAACCAGCCCAATCTGAGTCAGAAAAAGCATACAAATCTGGCGGTAGTGATCTCCCCTTGGGATAAAACAACCCAAGTAGCGGAGTACCACTCAAGGAGCGAAAGATGTGCTTAACCGCCTTCCAATGTGTGACTCCTAGGCAATGCATAAACCTGCTCATCTGTGAGACAACAAACTAAATATCTGGTCGAGTAATGCATAAGTAAATCAAGCATCCAATAGCCTGCTGATAGAGAACAAAATCAAATGCATCTCCAACATCATGAAGACTCAATCATAAACCTATCTCCATAGGAGTGGCCTTACAATCTTTAAGGAAAAACGCTGCAATAATGTGTCAATATATTTTGTTTGACACATAGCCATTCCACCATCAAGTTGCATAAACTGAATGCCCAAATAGTGATGGAAATGCCCCAAATCAGACATCTCAAATGAGGCATGAAAATCAGCATTATGCTTCTCAATAGGACCAGTGAGCAGCACGTCGTCAACGTAGACAACAATGATCATAAGCACATCATTAGCACACTTAACATATAAGGTGCTTTCAGTTGGACTATTCTGAAAACCATGTGCAATTAGATAGGCATGTATCTTCTCATACCAAGCACGTGGTGCTTGCTTTAAACCATATAATGCCTTCTTTAACCTGCACACCTAGTTTTCATGCCCTTTCTGCGCAAAGCCACGGGGCTGAAAAACACACACTTCTTCATGCAAGTCACCATTCAGAAGTGGTGTTTTAATGTCTAACTGATGTACATTCCAACCATGATGGGCTACAAGTGCACAAATGCTCCGAACAGTAGTCATACGGTATGTAGGTGCAAAGGTCTCATCAAAATCAATGCCTCTTTCCTACGAATAACCCTTTGCAACAAGCCTAGCTTTATACCTATCAACTGTACCATCAGGTTTACGCTTCACCTTGTATACCCACTTAGTGCCAATGGCCTTCTTGCTAGGAGGCAAGTTGCATAAAGACCATGTACCATTCTTCATTATAGCATCATATTCAGATTGCATAGCACCCATCCAATTTTCTCAATTCTGTGCTTCATCAAAAGAAATAGGTTCATTCTCATCACAGAGACTAGACGCAGCCATAGCATAGCAATCTGATGCAAAGGAGGCACTATGGGAGCCTGAACGAGTATGATATGACAAAGGTGCATCTAATTTTCTATCATGCAAAGTCTGCACCAGCCATTTTGGCATAGTTTTTTCCTGCTCAATATTAGGTCTCTCATCAACAAGTGCATCATGTAAATCTGCATCAGAAATGGAATGATCTGCATCATCATATGAAACTTGCAAAGGCTGAAAATTTGCCTCATTAGAACCAGTACTAGACTGTCACCTGTAAAAAGAGGCATCAAAGTATCATACATGTCTTTGGAGCTAACAAATGTCTCCTTAGTACATGAAAGCAATGGTTGAATAGCATCTTCCATAAAGACAACATCACGGCTAACCAAAATGCATTTAGTTTATGGATGATACAGACGATAGCCTTTACTTTCAGAACTATACCCAACAAAAATACATTTTACTACCTTATCATCCAATTTTTTGTGATGTTAATCAGACACTAGTGCATATGCCAAACAACCAAAAACATGCAGATGAGCAACAGATGGCTTACGGTCATGTTAAGCCTCATAATGGCGTGATATACTGCAATGCTTTAGTGGGACACCTTTTCAGTACATATACTGCACCAACCATTCCAGCTTCTTTTTTCTTTGCCTCTTTAGCAGCCAGTTTTGGATAGTTCTTTATGATATGATCATTCCCTTTACAGTACCTACAAAAAAAATTTCTGCTTTTTTTCTTTCTTCTCATCTTTATCTTCCTTCTTCGAATATGCAGAATTAGCAGATTTCTACTTACTAGTTGAAGAGCTCCATTTTCCTTTGCCCTTCCAAATGTTTTCAGAGGTAAGCAACACGAGCCTCATTCCTAGCTTGGTACAATGTGGTAAGTGTATCCCAAGCATCCTTAGCTATTCTACAAGAGCGAATATGAGGAAAAATGGCAAGTTTGACATACAAAGCTATCAATGCATGTTCGTGGGCATCTCTGCCATGCCAACAAATCTAGTCTGTAGTAGGTGCAGCAGAAACAATAGCGCGAATAGGAATCTGCGGAATATCATCTTCGACACCATCTTCATCAGCTCCAACACCTGTATTTGTAGTACCTATAGTCAGAGGTGTAACAGGACGTCTTTCAACACCTTGCACAATGTTCCACAATCCTTTTGCAACCAATACATGTCACATCATATAAGCCTATAATGGGTAGTTGGTACCATCCAACTTATCCTCAACAGCCAACATACGGAATACATCACTGCTTTCAACCATGGGCGGTGACTGAAATACCTTGATGCAAAAAATTGATTGTATCTCAAAAAGTTGAACAGAACTGCCCCAACAAATTCTACTAGACCTATAGTAGACTTCCAGACACTTATATAGGCGAACAAAAACTGGTATATAAATTTGGCACAAAAAGATGAAATAGCCTACACAAGCACTACGGTAATGCATTCGAAGGTTAAAAATGAGCTCAGATCGCGATTTGGGCATGACAGAGAGAAGTTGTTTTGATCTTTGAAACACCCTAAGTATGCTCACCAAATTCCGTGCGAATATGAGACTGCAAACGGAGGAGTGTTGACGGCACCCTAGATGAGGCGACGACCTGCTCTGATACCAATTGTTGGAAATAGATGTCTGCGGAAGCATGGGAACAACACAAGGAAGAAGAAGAAGCAACTTGGAGCACAAACACACAGTACTGAATGTATTACTAGAGAATGTACAAAGATAAGTAGCCCATTAGGGCAATAGGCGTGCATACAAGCCAGGGGAAAAAAACCTCCTAAAGAGGGAAAAAAGTGCCCCGGCGGTGCTAGTGTGTTCACACACATCACTACCTAAATATATCAACATGTCTGACGAGCACCATTGGCATGTGACTCCTGCTTGGAAGACTCTTAGATTTGCAAAGACCTAGGCTCAAATCCTGTACTCGATCATCTAAAGCTTTTTTATCTTTTCTTTTGCTTGTGAAGTGAACTCTTCAATGCGGATGATTAAGGTCCCAATTCAAATCATTCAAGATCAAAATCACAAATCATGTGTGATTTAATGGATAGAGTGGTAGAAAATTTTGCACAGGATAACATGGGTTCAGTCTTTGATTGGCACCATTCTAAGAAAAGTGCTCTTTTGTTTTGTTTTTGTTTTGTCTTTGATCTTGAAAGACCAGCAAGGAGCTAACACAAGTATTAAATGAGGTGATAGAATCTCACCAACATCCTCTATTCCCTTGGTTAAAAGGAATTTCCCTCTTGGTGATGTCTTGCATTCAACACCCACTGTAGACCAATGTCTCTTCATTTTGCTCCCATGAATATGCTTTACACACAAACCAATAAGGAGGAGATGCACGAGATAAGAATATGCAAAAGTTTGAATAGCAAGATGTGATGAGAACTTATGAAGAAGGTGATGATGTCTCTCAAGGTGTCCATGACAACTTGGCTTTGATACCAATGTAAGAGAATGAGGATTACAACCACCACATGCTAGAGAGATGACTCTCCTCCCAACCAAATGCCTCTATATATATATATCTCTCCAGGGACTGCCTGCTTGGGTAGGTGGATACTAACTATCCATGTGTTAGCCATGTAATTGCATGTGTGCCAAGTGTCCTAGTTAACTTGAGTTAACTCAAGTGGATGCTTCTAGAAGGTTCTACAGCTCTTTGGGCAAAACACGCTCCCAATGAACCCCATGGGGGTTGAACCCAAGATCTCCTCCTTCACAACCTTGAGTCTTAACCACTAGGCTAAGTGGATCACTTGGTTACAAGAGTAAATTACCTTCTAGTAAGTCTAGACTTGAGATCTTTGGTCATATACACGGGTGACCAAATGGTCCTGGATTTAAGATCTGTCTGAACTGACCGGACCCTTGGATCATAGACTTACTTTATTACATTGAGTTTGAGGTCAAATGAGGTCTAGAGTAGCCCATAGATGGATAGTTAAGAAAGTTACTATAAGCCATTGGATTTGAGATTGATCCTATGTGAGGATCAACTTAACTCAAGGGCTAGGAGCAAACCTAGCTTTCTTAACTTGGGAAAGGGTATATTTGATGTTGGGAATTGAATCTAGACTTGATCCTAAGTATGGATTAAGCAAGATGAAGGGCTACAAACAAATGATTGCTGATTCTACCTTTCTACCATTGAATTTACCCCATAGATCACTGATGGAGACTATTTTGTGCATGAATCAAGCCACCACAAACCTAGAACATGGATAGGCCAACTTAGTCTTGGAGGACCTTATAAGGAGAGTCCCCTCCCCATGAATGTCATGGAATTCTTTTAGGTCATTGGAGACCAAGAGTCATATACTCAAGGAGGCTCAAGTGGAGAGTCATCCAAGGCACAAGGAACTGAAGCACAGATGTCCAAGCTAGGAAAACATATAGGAGGGTGTTATATTTGTTGAGATATCAAGCTCAACATGTGATGATCTAGGATGACACGTACCAATTTTTTGTTTCTCTGACATGTATAGTGGTCACGCCAATATATGTCAGGGATACTTCACTGATCTTTATTAGATTTATCTACTAAGAATGATCGCACATTTGTTCCTTGCTAGCTCACTCATTCGTGTACATTAAGTTTTTCCTTATGTACTGATCTTTATATATTGCACTTGTTGTATTCTTGTTTTTAGGTCATTCTTGTACATTCCTTTTTATGTAATAGAAGAAGAAGAAGAAGAAGACCATTCTTCCTTGCCTCAATCTGTGTGCGTGCTTTTCCTTGAGAGTGAGAGTGTGTATGTGAGCTCTCTTCCTTATCAAAAGAGTTTTGTGAAATGGGATACATATACAGTATAGTGTCTGACTGAAAAGACATCTAGAATTCATGAAGTTTTTTCTTAAACTTCAGAAAGAGTTCATTCAGTGAAGGAAGTTCATGAATCACTTCCTTACTTCATGTAAACACATTTGAAGTAATTACAAATAGAATTGCAGTTGATTCCGATAACATTCCGGTACAATTACGGTGACAGTTCGGTGAAGTTCCGGTGATATTTCGGTGAGTTAAAAACCCAGTTTTGGCACAGTTAAGTAGCAGAAAGATTATTTAACTATAAGCAAACACGGTAGTGTAAATTTGAAGTAAATCAGTTCAGAATTGAAGCTTGAAGGAAACGTGAAGCTTTCTATAAAGTGAATTTTCAGTTTCAATAAATACAGTTATAAAGTTTTCAGTTTCAAAAAGTTTGCTAAGCGACTGATCATTATAGAGGTGGTATATCTTAATCATGATCCTATTGAGGGCACTATAATCAATGCACATTCTATAAGTTTTATTCTTTTTCTCTAGTAAGAGAATAGGTGCCCTATGTGGAAGAAATAGGCCTGATAAGTCCCTTTTGAACTAAATATTTAAATTATTTTTCTATTTCCTTTTGGTGATGAGGTCCATGCATGTAAGGTCCTTTATAAGGAATCACTTTATGTACATAGTAAGGACATCACCCTCCTTCCATGGGAACATTGTCCATGAACATCGAACATGTAGATGAAACTAAGGGGGAAGAAAAATTTCCATAAATCCTACCATAAAGTAAGTTGTAGGGGTGTGAGTCTTGTCATGCTTCACTCGATTAGAAGGATTATACAAATTGGTCCACCATTGTATGAATTTGATATTAGTTCATGTGGTTCTTCCATAGTGGACTAGGGCTTCCTATATTCTAATCAAAGCAGACTAAGGTTCATGGGAGAGTGTTGATGCTCAAGGTCAAGGACAAAGAATGGAAGCACATCAAGGAAGTGGACACACAATAACAAGGAGCAAGTAGGGAGCTCCAAGAAGCACCTATCAAATTCGTAGAAGAAATCCCTATAAAAATAATGATTTTTATCACTAAAAACCATTGTAAATACCATTTTCCATGTTTCTAACTCCATTTTGTTCAAGCCGAGGAGTCCTCAAGCTTGAGGAGTATTAGAATTACCATCCTACCAATTTTCAAAATTTGTAGACTCCCTTTGAGCCCTCAAATAAGCCTTGGAACCTAATTTTTAACTAGGTCGGACACTAGGTCTAGACAGGGCCAAGACTACTCAAAAAACTATAAAAAGGGCTGGATTAGCTTGTTGTAGATTTGAGCTTTTGTAAGAGAAGTCTTTTGCAATCAAAGTCCGTCCATTGTTCCACTCTTTGCTCTTACCTTGTGCACGTGTGTGTGTGTATGTGTGTGCATGCTTTTGTGCTTTCACTCACGCACTTGTGCCATCACTTGCTCACGGTCTTCATACCAGTCCTCTCGTTTCCATGGGTTGACATTTGTGAGGTGAAGCTCCTTAGTGTTGAAGCTCAAGGTCAAGGACAATGCATGGAAGCAAATCAAGGAAGTAAACACACAAGAAGAAGGAGCAAGTAGGGAGCTCCAAGAAGCACCTGTCAAATTCTTTGAAGAAATCCCTATAAAAAAAGTGACTTTTATCATTAAAAACCATTGTAAATACCATTTTCCATATCTCTAACTTCATTTTGTTCAAGCCGAGGAGTCATCGAGCTTGAGGAGTATTAGAATTACCTCGAGCCTTGGAATCCATCTCAAACGTGAAAAATCTTAGCAATGGTATTGTGGAGTGATGAGACTAGCGGCTGGTATCGCGAGTGTCAAATTGTGAATTTGGAGTGTGACTTTGCATCCACGGGCAACTAGGACCGACAAGGAGGACACAAGGCACACATATCTACAAAAAGTTTTGGATTTGGGTATCAAAATCTCCAAGGATCATGTCCGGTTGACTTTTGGTATCGTGATACCAGAACTCCCATGTATCGTGATACTTGTCGAGGTATCCACATGGTTTCCTTCAGAGAATCACCCTCAGTTGAGCATGTGAGGATCCAAGGTGGGCTAGTAAGAGCATAGTTCGTGGATTCAATTTTTAGACTTCCTCTCTAGGATAAGATCATAAACCCAGTTTCTCTTTCTTTGCTCACCCTCAGTGGAGTGTGTGAGTGAGTTAGAGCTGTTTTTATATGTCTTAGAATTCTTTAAAGACACATTATGATCCTAGAAAGACATAGGGTCGATGAAGTGGAACCTATCCTCTTAGGTGTGACATTTGGTTGAACTGTCATGGTGAGAGGGTCATGCGGGCAACCTTTGACTGGTACAATGCTTAGCTTGACATTTCACAACATTCATGTATATGTTTGTCATAACAATATCTTCTAATTCATGTCTCATGTCTCTTATCTCTTTGTCCCTTAGATGTTTTTACATGTCATGTTCTATCTCTTTCTATGTGTGAGAAGGCTCTGTAGTATTGTGTTGAATTAGTGAGGATGATCCATTAAGGTTGAAAGAATAATTTTCTATTCATTTTTTACATCATGACCCACATGCATTCATACTACCCACAAAAACCCATGCTTATGAATTGATTTTTGAAAGTGTATAAGAAGCTCCATTCGTGGAACATTCTTCCTTTCAAAAGTTGATTCATGCATGTGGTTTTCTTTCTATTCGCATCATGCATGCATCCACAAGAACCCATGCTTATGAATTGATTTTTGAAAGTGTATAAGAAGCTCCATTCGTGGACCATTCTTCCTTTCAAAAGTTGATTCATGTATGTGGTTTTCTTTTTGTTCTCATCATGCATACATCCATATGTTCCCCTTTCATAATTAAATCATGATATCTCTCCTCCCCATACCAAACTTCATCTTCACCTTCACATTTTAATCAAAAAGACCCTTCGAACACTCACTAGCTTCATACACTCTATGTGTGCTGCGATTGGACCCGATCCACCCTGATCGTGATCACCTCCATAGCGTATGTGAGAATTCAATCTAGACCAGGAATGGATTCTTTGCAAGTTATGAAAGTTTGCCCAAATCTCTCAACAAATAGGAAGAACTTACAGAGAAACTCCATAGACTCAAACAGTCATTGCGAACTTACAAAGAAACCCCATAGACTCAAACAGTCATTGCGAAGATTCACTAGCTGTTAGAGAATATGGGGCATATTATGACCAAAATTTCTATTAGATTCAACTATTGAGTGGGACAATAGTGGACATTGTTTTGATATCTCACCTAACGATGTACATAATTTTGAAAACTTTTTAGTGTCTACTCCTACGACAAGTTTACAACTTACTACAAAAGAAAAACTTATGAAAACATTTAGAAAACAAAATGAGAAATATTTTAGGAAATTAATTTACCTGATGAAAGAATTGAGTGTATAACTGAACTCTCGAGAAGTGCTGCTTTGTTAGAAGATCTTGAAGCTCCTTTCCAAGAAAAATTGGAATCAAAATAATTATTCTAGACTCTATTCAAGAATATGAGTTTATGACTGATTTTTTTTTCTAGAACATGAGGTTAACATAGAAACTAAATATAAGACTGTAGAAAAGAAAATCAAGGTGGTAGCTCAACCCTTACCTCAGAACAGTCATGATATATTTTGTAGAGTATCTGAAGACCCTATACTTAGAGACCGATCTAAGATAGGTCATACGTTTACACAAGAAACTAAGAAATATATTAAATTCAACGAAGAGTTTCTCTTAGAGATAGAAAAAGATCAGTTTACGAAGATGATCCTTCGACATGGAAAAGCATTTTCTTTATTCCCACATGAAATAGGATATGCTGATCCAAAGCTTGTAGCTCCGATGATCATTTTTACAGTACCATACATTCCTTGGAATCTTTGTCCAATACCATTCCCAAAGGCTCATTTACCTAAGCTAATGAGACTATTAAAGGAGAAGATTTTGATGAGAATCCTGGAATAATCATCAGCACCATACTCCAATAGGTGGTTCATGGTATCGAAAAAGAACGAGAAGTTATGCTTTATTTAGGATCTACAATCTGTGAATAACTTCACTATTAGGACCTACAACAGGTCCTATTGTTGATGAGTTTTCCGAGGCATTTGTTGGTCATTCCATCTATTCAATGGGAGACCTATATTCAGGATATGATCAGTTTCAATTAGCTATTGAAAGTCAAGATATGACCACGATGAAAACACCTTTGGGTCTAGTACATATGTGTACTTTACCACAAGGAGCGATGAATTTTGTAGCACACATGATGAATGCAATGAACTTGGTCTTACACGACTCTATCCCAAAAGTGACAATGCCATTTATTGATGATATTCCAATAAAAAGATGTGTGGAAAAAGAGAAAGATGAGACCCTAGATTCATCCGGTTGTAGAAAGTTTGTTTCAAGCCATATTTCCAATTGTGAGAAGATCTTTCAAAGGTTTGAGGAGGTTGGACTGACTTTCTCCTTAGAGAAGTCTACTTTTGGTCTTAATGAAGTGTTAATAATTGGACATTATGGTCGTAGGCCTTACCTGACAAAAGTTGGTACCATTAGTAGAATTTCAGAGAGATGTCACAATGTTAGTGAAGTAAGGAGATTCTTAGGTGCATGTGTTTTCTATGTCATCTGGATCGCTCACTTTACTCATGTTCCAAACCCACTTTATGATTTGTTACCAAAAAAAAAATCTATTGGACTGATGAGCATACTAGAATGATGAGACGATTGAAGCAATCGCTTATCAAGGCTCTAATCTTGAAATGTATTGATTAATTAGGAAATAAGACTATAATCCTAACCATTGACACTAGTCCTATTGGTATAGGCTCGGTCATTGGGCAAGATGATGAGAAGGAGCAAAGATACACAGTTTGCTTTGGAGCAAAAATCTTACATGATACTCAAAAACATTATTCTCAAATTAAAAGAGAATTATGGGGATTACTTACAGCTTTAAAAACACATAAGGAATATTTTATAGTAGTGAATGTAATAGTAGAGATGTTACCATGGATAGCCTTTATTAAGCTTATTAACCTTGCTTTTGTACATATTGATGGTAAACATAACACCATTGCTGATATGCTCTCAAGAGCAAAGTTTGACAATGATAGTGACGCAATAAATAAACATATAAACTGAACTCATTATGAAACATCTACTTTTATGTATGAGAGATTTAGAGAAGATGACTATGAAGGAGAGTGGAAGAATATAGGATACTATTTGAGTTTGTTTCAACCTATTCCAAGCTGGTCCTATCGATTCTGGAACATCAGAAAGAAGTCTCTTAACTTCTTCTTGAAAGATGGATATCTTTGGTGGCATGCTAGGTAAGAAACCCACAAAGATTATTAGGCTTAAGAAACTTTCAAGTGCAAGTTATGCACAAAATGCATGAGAGCCTATGGGCGGGTCATAAAGGTTTTGTAGCTACGTATAAGAAGATTCAAGAAATCTATTGGTGGCTGAGGATGTATGTAACTGTTAAAGAGCTTGTGAGCACTTGTACTACATGTCAGTTATATTCCTCTCTCAAACATAGAGACCCTTTACATCCAAGCTATCCACCTTGTATTCATGACAAGTGGGTAGCTAACCTTGTGACTATGCCTAAAAGCAACAATGGTATGAGAAACATCTTTCTTGCACATGACAATTTAACAAATCACATTGACGATAGAGCACTTCGTTCTAATACTACTATAATGTATGCTTATTTCTTTTAGAAGACCTATTATCCAAATTTGGATATGTAGAAAAAGTAGTAGCAGATTGAGGTGAGTTAGATGCTAGAGAGGCAAGAGAGGCAAGAGAGTTCTTTGCACATCATGGAATATGATTGTCTGTTGGAAAACTTGAACGAGGGCATCCTTCCATAGTGAAGGTCATTTCAAAAGCATGCCATGGAGATATAGGAAAATGGCCAAAATATCTCCCATTTTCGCTATGGGTCGATAGGATGACATACACGAGAACAATTGGTTTTATGCCAGATGAACTTATGTAGTGGCAAAAGCCCATATTTCCTATTCATACTCAGATAGTAAATTGGGAAGACAGCGTATCAAGAGAAGAATTATAGCATTAAGGATTAAGCAATTAAAGCAAGGTAATGAAACTTTAAAAGAATCTATTAGAAAATTAAAATCATCACGATTGAAAAATAAAATTTATTTTGACAAGAAACATCAATCGAGGCCACAACCAATAGAGAGTGGAGATTGGGTACTTGTACATGATAGTACTTTTGAGACTCAATATGATGCACACCGTAAATTAACTAAACATGGGTTTCGGCCATATGTTGTTGTTTCCATTTTTGAGACAGGTACATATAAATTACAAGAATTTGATGGTACTGTGTTAAGAAATGTGATTGCATGAAAAAGAGTAAAGCTATTTAAAAGAAGAGCATGTACTAAGTGTGAGCTAGATGAAGATTTCCTGGAAGATGAAGATGAAGATGAAGCATAATTAGGTGAAATAATTCTAAGTGTTATTTAATGTTTATAAAAATTTCTTTTCATGCATTTTCATAATTAAGGTATTATATGTTTCTAGTAAAAAAAGGAAATTTATTAAAATTATGTAGAAAACGAGAAAGAAATCAAAGATGGAATGTGCATGCAAGTTGAAGGTTTAATTTAGGGAACTTATAATTTGTTGTGAAGATAGGAGAGTGGAACACTTGACCTATGACCCTTAGTAAAAGTGAATTTACTTTATACAAGTGGACTTCTTTATTTTCTGAAACCATTTAGCAAATGAGATCCTAGTTTTCACTGTAGCATGCTTCTAGATCCTCAACTCTGATTAGGGGTTGAGCCTTTCCCCTTTAACAAAAAAGTTGCAAAGAAAGAGAAAGAAAAATAAATACATCAAGCAGTACATTAATGGCTGCTGCAAGATGAAAAAAAAGAAAGAGAAAAATTATTATGATTTAGTTGTGTTCCCAAAATCACTTCTGAAATGTATTGCGGCCTATATGAGGCAGAGATCTACTGCAAAAGAATTAGTTAGATGTATTTTATGGTGGATGACTAAGAGATATAAGATAGAATGCTTATATAAATTAAAACTTACTTGTGAACAGGGTTTATAGAATGGTAAGTACCACGACTTTCTAAATGACTGTTATAGGATTTCCTAAATTTGTCTTTAGACTATATGCATTGAATGAAATGATTTCCTATACACATTTATGTAATTTTATGAATTTTATAATTTGAATTTAGAAGCATTTTTTATCATCTTATTTAGAGTCAATTTATAAGTTTCTCCAAAGAATTTGATGATGCTTTCCATGAACTGCAGGTCGGCCCATTAGGACGATGTGCAAGTTTGGTGGGTGTAGATGTCGAAGGGATTTCCAAATCCACATCAATGCTCAGAAAATAAAAACCTTTTTATTTCAAGATGATTAATTGTTGTTGGGGGATTCTTGGACAAGAAGGCGTTTGAGTGTTTGTAGGAGAAAATGGAAAGACAAGAAGAAAGATACACATTGGAAGCCTCTGTCGATTGATTATAAGAAGACAAATACAAGGGTGATGCACAATACAATCCAATAATACAACCCAATGCTTCTGTGTAGAATACCACAAAGTGCTTAGTCACAAAATACCAAATACCCAAGGTCTTGTTTTTGTCGGACTCCTCTGCACCAAACCTCCACCTTCTCCAAGCTTGCACTTGTGCACACCTTGCACCAAGCTTCCAATAAGGGGGGAGGGATAGACACTTCTATCTGCACGCGCACACTACAATGAGACCTTGCGATCCTTGGCGTACTAGCTTAGCCTTCTTTGCACACTTCCTTAGTCACTCTTCATGCACACGTTGCACTTCACTTCTATGCGTTGCACACTGTGTGTCTCTTGCACTTCTCTCTCTTGCCTTGCTTAGACTATGCTCTCTCTTTCTTACACTTAGAAATGTCCAAGAATAGTCCTTACCTTGATTTTGAGTGTGGATTCATGTATGCTCCTAACTGCAAGAGTATCTTGGTGCTCACTTTGATGTCCCAAGATTGCCTTTACAAGTGGCAGCCAATGAATCCTTGTTTTTTCTTGTAGTGACTTTAGACTAAAACAAAATTTTTAATTGGGGGGGGGGGGATACTTTCACTTCTATGTACACTGCCGCTTCACATACCTTCAACATTTTCCTTTTAAGTCTTCACTTTTGCACATAAGAGGGGATTCACCTGAACCTTCCAAACACTTTGAAAACACTTTGAACCTTAGGGAAATTAGAGAAATACCTCTGGAACCTGCAACCCACTTTCTCCAATTTACCCTTTGTGGACAATTAATTGTGCACTACCTGTGCACTTTGACACCTACACTTTAGCACTTTGACTTGGCACTTGTTGACTTTTGACCTTGAACTTGTTGACTTTGACCAACTTGACTTTGACCTTTTGACTTTTGTTAGTGCAAAACAAGCCTACACACATTGGCTTGGAACATTGGAAGCTTTGGAAGACTTGGCTTATCAACCTTGAAGACTTCACATAAAGCTTGGAACCTTTGAAGAATGTTTTTACATGGAACAATGGTCATAGGAACCAATGCGTAATTGGTTATTACTTTTTATCCTATGTAAAAGTCTATATGACTTTAATCACTCTTGTAAACTCACCTACTAGTTTGAGTCATGGAAAAGTAGATGATGTGATTGAGGGAATATCTCCCTAAGTTTATTGGAGAGATTCTAGGGAGCTTCAATTTGAATTTCAAATTCAAATGACCAATCAACACTTATAAAAACCATGAAGAAAAGTCGCGGGTATACTTCACTCCTCTCGAGGCAATTTTGAGTCAATCTTTGAGTGTGTGTGAGCTACACCATAGCCTACACCTCTGAGTACCATTGAGCATCACATTTCATGCCAATGGGAATGTACAATCATTAGATTTAATCAATATACTTACATTCATAATCTCTGGTTTCTCTGAGTATCTACATTCAACTCTGTCAACTTCAACAGGGCATATCTCAAGATCTACTGAACCAAATTGGATGATTCAAAGTGCATTGGATTCAACTCAAAGTCTACTATATACCTACAATGTTTCAAGGCTATTGGATCAACCATTGCAGAGAAATCTCAGTCGGGGTGCTCACTGGTCTGTGACTGTAAGTCTCCTAAAAAATTGGGGGTACACCTTATTTTGCTAAAGTGATTTCTCTGAGTGTAGTTTATCATTTCCTTTCATTCCACTTGCAAATGGAAGCTTACTAAGCTAATAGAATATCTCTAGAAGGAATTTTGCTAATTTTAACTACACTGGTCACACTGAGCATAACACTGAGCAGGTGTCAATACCAAAATAGCAAGTTTTTCAGGATTTTGAAGTCACAAGTAGTCTGTCTTGATTTGATCATTACTCATAACATTTGCAAAGCACATATATGGTTTCTTGGTATCATTTGGAAGCTCAAGGAGTCTACTAAACATATCTGGAGTCAAAGGAGGGCAGGTGTGAAGCAGGTTTTGCAGCATCAACTAATCTTCTGAGTGCATCCAACCATCATTCCCAACAGTGGTATCAGAGCAAATAAGGTAATCATGGGTGATGGTTTCCCTTCCTTCATTGACAAATTAGACAGAAACAACTACCAAGCTTGGTCTCTGAGGATGAAGACCTATCTACAAGGAAGGAGCTTGTATGGATTCATATCAGGAGATGAGGAATTGCCCTCATTCAAGACTAGAGGCCTACCTACAAAGGATGAACATGAGAGGCCCAACCAATGGTGTGCAAAAGATGCTTTGGCAAGGTCTTATCTCTTAAACTCTATATCTGACTTTCTTTTACCTCATGTAAGGAATTGTAAGACTTCCCAAGAGACTTGGGAAACCTTGTCAACATACTTTTCATCAAGCACAAGGGCCAGAAAGAATCAGCTATGGATTGAGTTTACAACTCTTAGGAAGCAATCAAAACAATGTGTCTCAGATTTTGTCACCAAGGTCAAGGACATTGCAGACCAACTTGCAAGTGTTGGAGAAGAGATTGAGGAAGAGAAAATAGTCAGACAAGTGATCAATGGGCTAAAGGCAGATGACAAGTGGGAGAGCTTTACCACAGCAATGGACTTATACATGGACATCCAAGCACCTGATCTAACAACCTTGATTGGACAACTCTTTACACATGAAGCAAAGATCACAAAGAATGGAGAGCAATCAAAAGGTAACAATCCCTCTGCCCTTTATACTGATAAGAAAACCAAAGACAAAGGTAAAAGCAAGAAGGTTGATGAAGAAGGCTCTACCTCCCAAGCAAACTATGCAGGGAGAGGTAGATCATCTAGAGGTAGGGGCAGAGGAGGTAAGTCAGGTAGGGGGAGATCCTACAATCAATCTCCATGCAATATTTGTGGCTTGTCTAACCATACCACAGATGAATGCTACAAAAACTACAAGAACCAAAGAGGAAGAGGTCACCAAAGAGGAGGATACTCTCAAGGCAGAGGCAGATTCAACCAATCTCAAGGCTACCATGGTTACAACAATAATTACAACAATAGCTACAATCACAATGGCAACTATCAAGGTGGATACAGAAATAGGAAAGACTACAACAATTATGCAGAGGAGCAAGATGATTCCTTATTGATCATGAACATGACATCTAAGTCAGGTATCAATGATGATCACTTATTCTATATTGATTCAGGTTGCTCTAATCATGTAGCTGGAAATGTTGCATTGCTTTCTGATTTGGAAGAACCCAAAGGCAAGCATCAAGTGCAGACAGGTGATGACACTAAGCATTCAGTTGTTAAAGTAGGCAATGTCAAAACTAGTGATGGTAATCAGAATTTATTGAGCAGAGTGTTGTATGTTCCAACAATCACCAAGAATCTGATGAGTGTAGGTCAGATTGTTGAAAAAGGTCTACAGGTCAGGTTCACTCAACATGGTACATATGTGGAGGATCCAAGACATGGATTCAGAAGGATAGCCAAGGGAGAGAAATCAGGTAGATTGTTTACCTTTGAACTTGAAGACACTAAAAATATTGCTTTGTACAACTATAAGGACCAAACCCTATCAGAATTGGAGATTTGGCACAAGAGATTAGGTCACATTGGAGAGAGGACCATAAAACAAATGAGCAGGGATCAATGTGTGCTTGGGATACCTAATGTATCCAAGCAACACATGATATACAAGTGTGGGGCTTGTCAATTTGGTAAGTCACACAGATTGCCCTATACCAAGAAAGGTTTTATGCATGAAGATTATCTGGAATTGGTGCATACAGATGTTTGGGGACCTAGCAAGGAGCCATCCATATCTGGATCAAGGTACTATGTGTCCTTCATTGATGACTATAGCAGGTGGACTGTCTTATACTTCATGAAACATAAAGATGAAGTGTTTAATTGTTTCAAAAGGTATCTTGCATTAGTTGAAAATCAAACAGGTAGACATTTGAAGAAACTAAGGTCAGATGGTGGTGGAGAATACTTCTCCAATGACTTTGAAGATTTCTTGCAGGAAAGAGGCATCAAGAGGGAGATTAATACAAGGTACTCACCTGAACAAAATGGGGTAGCTGAGAGAAGGAATAGACTCATTGCAGAGACAGCTAGGTCTATGCTAAATGAAAAGAAATTGCCAAACTATCTTTGGGCAGAAAGTGTATCTACTGCCACATATTTAATTAACAGGTTGCCATCAAAGACACTTGATGGAATGACACCCTATGAGGCTTGGCATGGTAAGAGACCATCTCTGGATCATTGCAAAATCTTTGGATGTGTTGCATATGTGCATATTCCCTCACAGGTAAGGGGAAAGCTAGACCCTAAAGCTGAAAAATGTATCTTCATTGGTTATGATTTGAATCAGAAGGGATACAGATTCTACAACCCCTCAAACAAAGGCTTCAAGGTAAGCAGAGATGTCATCTTTGATGAGAATGATTCATGGTATGAAAATGAATGCAGGAAGGTTAGTCTACCTTATGACATGGAAGAAGACTTTCCCAAGCTTATCAGGCAAGAACCAATTCAGAAAGAGGACACAAGCTCAGATGATGAAGACACCATCAACATTGAAGAGTTCAAGGCTTGGAAATCCAAAGGGAAGATGAGGATGAAGCAACTAGAAGATAATCCAGAATCCTCAACTCAAGCTATGAGGAGATCTCAAAGAGAAAAGAAGAAACCTATTAGGTATGGGTATGATACTTCACTTGTAACCAAGCACTCTGTATATCTTGCAAAGAATCTCTTGAATGAAGAACCAGGTACATTTGAAGAAGCAATCACTAAACCAGAATGGAAGGAAGCAATGGATGAAGAAATGGAGGCTCTCAAGGAGAGTGATACTTGGGACTTGGTACCCAAGAAGGACTCCATGAAGGTGATAGGATCCAGATGGATCTACAAACTCAAGAGGAACTCAGATGGTACAATAAACATGTATAAAGCTAGGTTGGTAGCCAAGGGTTTTGCACAAACCCAAGGCATTGATTATGAGGAGACATTTTCTCCTGTGGCCAAGATGCCAACTATCAGAGTTATGGTGAGTGTAGCTGCATCCAAGAATTGGAACATGTACCAATTGGATGTGAAGAATGCATTCTTGAATGGATGGATATCTGAAGAAGTCTACATGTCACAACCACCTGGCTATGAAGATCCAAAAAAGGTAAATCATGTTTGTAAATTGAAGAAGGCTCTGTATGGATTGAAGCAGGCACCTAGAGCATGGAATTACAGGTGGACAACCTACCTCCTAGACCAAGGATTCATAATGAGTAAAGCAGATACTTCATTGTTTATCAAAAGGAATAATTCAGAGGTAATATATTTGTGTGTCTATGTTGATGACATCATTATTACAGGAAATGATGTTCAGGGAATAAGACACATCAAAGGACAGATGATGAAGGAATTCAAGATCAATGATCTTGGATTATTGAAGTACTTCCTAGGACTTGAATTGGTCTACACAAACTCAGGTATCTTTATTACTCAGAAGAAGTACATTCAGGATATGGTCAAGAAGTTTAATTTACAGGAAGCTAAAGTCTCAAACATTCCTATGGAGGTCAACCACAAACTCAGTGCTCATGAAGGGGAAGAACTCCAAGATATTACAGGTTACCAAAGTTTGGTAGGTAGTCTAAATTATGCTACCTTAACCAGGATTGATATATCATATGGTGTTAGTGTACTTAGCCAATTTATGAATAAACCAAGAGTACCTCATTTGGAGGCAGCAAAGAAGATAGTAAAGTACCTAAAGGGAACACAAAATCATGGTTTGTACTTTCCCTATTCATCAGACATTGATATTAAGGTATACTTAGATGCAGATTGGGCAGGTTGCAAGGATGACAGGAGAAGTACATCTGGTTACATATGTTTTGCAGGTGATAAACCAATTTCTTGGTCATCCAAGAAACAACCTACAGTAGCTTTGTCATCTACTGAGGCAGAATATAGAGGGCTAGCCAATGCCACTCAAGAAGCCATATGGTTGAAGCTTTTATATTCAGAATTGGGCCTATACACAAGGCCACCAATCATCTTTGGTGATAACACAAGTTCTCTTCACCTTGCAGCTAATCCAATTTATCATGCTAGGACAAAACACATAGAGGTTCACTACCACTATGTGAGGGAGAAGTTACTTAGCAAAGAAATTCAATTGTCATATGTGTCTACTAATATACAATGTGCAGATTTGCTTACTAAAGCTCTGGATGGAAGCAAGCTATGCAGATTTAAATCCATGATTGGATTGCAGGAAGTAATTGAAGACTAGAAATGAAAACTTGAGCCAAAGTGTTTGGCTTGAGGGGGAGCTGTTGGTGCAAAACAAGCCTACACACATTGGCTTGGAACATTGGAAGCTTTGGAAGACTTGGCTTATCAACCTTGAAGACTTCACATAAAGCTTGGAACCTTTGAAGAATGTTTTTACATGGAACAATGGTCATAGGAACCAATGCTTAATTGGTTATTACTTTTTATCCTATGTAAAAGTCTATATGACTTTAATCACTCTTGTAAACTCACCTACTAGTTTGAGTCGTGGAAAAGTAGATGATGTGATTGAGGGAATATCTCCCTAAGTTTAGTGGAGAGATTCTAGGGAGCTTCAATTTGAATTTCAAATTCAAATGACCAATCAACACTTATAAAAACCATGAAGAAAAGTCGCGGGTATACTTCACTCCTCCCGAGGCAATTTTGAGTCAATCTTTGAGTGTGTGTGAGCTACACCATAGCCTACACCTCTGAGTACCATTGAGCATCACATTTCATGCCAATGGGAATGTACAATCATTAGATTTAATCTATATACTTACATTCATAATCTCTGGTTTCTCTGAGTATCTACCTTCATCTCTGTCAACTTCAACAGGGCATATCTCAAGATCTACTGAATCAAATTGGATGATTCAAAGTGCATTGGATTCAGCTCAAAGTCTACTATATAGCTACAAAGTTTCAAGGCTATTGGATCAACCATTGCAGAGAAATCTCAGTCGGGTTGCTCACTGGTCTGTGACTGTAAGTCTCATAAAAAATCGGGGGTACACCTTATTTTGCTAAAGTGATTTCTCTGAGTGTAGTTTATCATTTCCTTTCATTCGACTTGCAAATGGAAGCTTACTAAGCTAATAGAATATCTCTAGAAGGAATTTTGCTAATTGTAACTACACTGGTCACACTGAGCATAACACTGAGCAGGTGTCAATACCAAAATAGCAAGTTTTTCAGGATTTTGAAGTCACAAGTAGTCTGTCTTGATTTGATCATTACTCATAACATTTGCAAAGCACATATATGGTTTCTTGGTATCATTTGGAAGCTCAAGGAGTCTACTAAACATATCTGGAGTCAAAGGAGGGCAGGTGTGAAGCAGGTTTTGCAGCATCAACTGATCTTCTGAGTGCATCCAACCATCATTCCCAACAACTTTGACTATGGTTGACTTTGATCAATATGACATTTATGGGTTAAACAACTGTTATCTCTCTCAAACTTTTTTGATGCATTTGTTTAATTTGACTAATCTTTTCTCTTGAGTACCTACAGACAAAAGAAGAAGATAATGTATTCTAAACATAGGATGCAGGGATAATTCAACGCTCATTTGAACCCTTAATTTTATGACCATTTATATATTTATGAGATCACTAAGTGAGGTTTATGTGTGCCCATTACCATATGAAGATATCTATGTGAGAATGATAGTGAATTTAAGTATGGATATGTATATGTTTCTATGCTTATGTATGAATGGGGTTATATCTCTATATATTTATGAATGCACTTAATTTTGTATGTGTTCATGTGTCTATGAGTGTGAGTGTGCTATATGAACGTGATTTTGATGCCTTTATGTATGTGCTTGTATAGGTATACTTAAGAAATATGTATGTATGGACCTATGACTTTGTCTTTGTACGGTTATGTCCACCTAAACATGAGTATATAGGGGTCCATGATGTATGTGGGTACAACTAAACCTATGAATTGTTTAGATTTCCTTAAGTGATCATATATGTGTATGTGTGTGTGTATGCACATATCTCTGTGTTCATATGTGTATATAAATGAATGCTTAATTGTGTTTTAGCTAATGATACAATCTACAGGTACGTGATCTAGGGAGGGGGAGAGAGAGAGAGAGAGAGAGAGAGAGAGAGAGAGAGAGAGAGAGAGAGAGAGAGAGAGAGAGAGAGAGAGAGAGAGAGAGAGAGAGAGAGATGTAACCTCTCCCCCCTCCTCCATCCAGTGACAGAAGCACAGATAGAGAAGGAGAGAGAGAGAGAGAGACAAAGAGAGAGAGAGCTATAACCTCTCTGCCCCCTCCTCTATCCGACAAAAGCATAGATAGAGAAGGGGAGAGAGAGAGAGAGAGAGAGAGAGAGAGAGAGAGAGAGAGATGTAACCTCTTCCCCCTCCTCCATTTGATGACAGAAGCACACATAGAGAAGAGGAGAGAGAGAGAGAGGGAGAGAGAGAGAGAGAGAGATGTAACCTCTCCCCCCTCCAACGGACAATAGAAGCATAGACAGAGAAGGAGAGAAAGAGAGAGAGAGAGTGATGTAACCTCTCCCCCCCTCCTCTATCTGATGACAGAAGCATAGATAGAGAAGGAGAGAGAGAGAGAGGGGAGAGAGAGATAGAGAGAGAGATGTAATGTCTCCCCCGCTCCTCCATCGGGTGAAAAAAGCATAGATAGAGAAGAGGATAGAGAGAGAGTTTGTGTGAGGGAGGATGAGAGTGAGAATTTAGGAATGTGCATATATGTATGAATGAATGCACTTTGTATGCATGTATGCATATGCATGTATTGGAGATGAATGCAAATGTATGATTGCATGTGCATGTATGCATGAGATAAAGTGAATGTTGAATGCATGTGATGTTATGTGCATATACACATGAGAATGCATATGAGAACATGTATATGCATGAAAACATAATGAATGCATGTATGCATGCATATGTATGATGAGTGTGTATGCATGTATGCATGTGTATTGAAGATGAATGCATATGCATGTATGCATGTATTCCCAAGATTGATATCAGAGTCTAGTTGAGAAATTGGGTGAGATGGAGGTTTGCGCCTCATTCGTGGGCACTTGGAAAAAGCACTTATCTGTGGTGTGTGAAACTAGCCTTGGATGAAGGCGCATGGGCATTTGGGCACCCACGAAGGGTAGGATAGGTCCAAATTTGGTCCATGTGCTGGAGTTTGACGTTGGTGGAAGCGCTCATGCATGGAAAGTGCGTCCAAGAGTTAGAAGGATCCACAAGTGAGCATTGAGGGCAAGGCTCAGCCTAAGGGGAAAGGAATGTCACATAATCCTAGTAGGAAATGGTTGAACCACACCTTAAGAGAGAGGATTAGGAATTGATCCTCAACCATGGATTTTGGGGCTAGTGGTTAGCCCATCGCACTCCTAACCGGGAGGTTGTGAGTTCAATTCCCAAGAGTGCATGATTAATATGCATGAGCATGAATGGTATGATGAGAGCATGCATATAAAATGTAATAGTATATATGAGAAGTGTATTAGAATGATAAACATAAGAGAGTTAATTAGTATGAAATAGCATAGGTTTACATTATGTTAAGTTTTGAGTATTAGATTTGTAAATTTTCGTTAACAATGAATGTTGACATGCATATACGAGCATGTATGTAGTTATAATTAGGAAAGTATGACGAGCATGTAAGAGAATGTATAAGCATGATTGCACTTAAATACGTGTGTATATGCATGCATATTTATATACATATAAGTGGGAAAGTACATAATTAAGACATGCATAATTAGATGCATTTGTACATAAGTGATGAGTTAGTATGGAAATGCATCCCTATGTTAAGTATATGCATGTGTATATGCATATGGGTATTTATACATATACGATAAGTGAAAGTTAACCCGTATACATAATAATTTTAATGTTAAATGCATAGAAATATGAGAAAAAGAGTTAGCATAAGTTAGCACGTGTCCAAATGTATGTTAATTTGAAGAAAATAAATGCATGTTAGCATAAGTAAATATGAATTTGCATACATGAACATGTGTGTTACCATGTATATAAGATCATATTAGCATGCATCTATGAATATAAAGAATATTTGAATGAATAAGTATAGTATATATAAGTATGTTTTATACGTAATGAGACATAAGTGTGTTTTATATGTAATGAGACATAATTATGTTTTCTTTGTGAATGATACAATCTGCATATCAATTGAAAAAGGATTGATGAGAAACACAACCTGACGAGATTTATGAGATTGGAGCTGCTTTTATGCCACTCATCTTAGTTTCATTATATTACCTTTGAATTATGTAATCTTGTATTAAGTTGTTATACTGATTTGTATAGGAGCATCTTCTTAAATTTGTATTAGGATTTTTCTCAAGTACTTGTATAAGATTAGTTTTGGTTCTAAAAGTTTTAGCATTTCCATTTTACAATTCAATTATCAGTCAATTTGTTACCTTGCACTTTATTTCTTATGCGTGCAAATATTGCATCTTGAAGTAAATCTTCTATTGAAAACAAAGATATACATAGCTCTTTTAATTTAGAGACACTTTTACTTGATCCTTTAGAGAATACCATTACTCAAACCAATGAAGACGAGACTAGTGTTGAATTAGTAAAAGAAATAGTTAAAGGTCGTGTTGTAGATAAAACTTTCCACTCTCTAGAATATGATCGATGTTTGTCTAGAGTTTTACCTTTACTCTCAATCATCTTACCTGAACCAAAAAATAGTGAAGATTTGTTTCCGCCAACCCTAAATAGAAATACTCAACCTCAACAAATAGGAAACAACGTAGCTGAAATTATTAAAAATAGAATAACTAACGAAGACATTAATTTTGCTATCCTATAGAGACATTGTTTCTAGGTATAGATATGCACTTCCTTACGGTCTTTAAAATTGTAGGCTAAGCTTAAATAGAGTTCAAAGCTATAGCTAAGCACTCCCCATACGCTAAAAACACATCCTAATTCCTAAAACACATCCCATCCCAACCTCCACCTCCCTTGATGTTGTAGATAACCTCGAGGTTTGCATTCCATCTCCCCATTCTGTTTGGCCCCTTGAATCTAGCCCAATTCTAACCACTGCTCCCACTCCCCCCTATCTCCATTCCACCTGTCATGACACCACCAATCCTTTATGTTATACTCCTTTCTCGTCTCCACATAGCCAATCTCCTTCTATACTTCTTTCACAACCTTTTTGCAACCTCGATCTACACCTTTTCAATTTGTGAGACCTTCTCAAGAGCTTCGTCCACCAGTCCCCTTTCCATGGCCACCAAGCACACCTCCTCGCTAACCCCTCACCACACAATTGCATCCACCACCATGCATCATAGCTCAGACATCATTTTTCCATGTTGCAATCACTGAAAATTCCACTAGTGACATGGACATCTCACCCACTGCTTCACTAGATGCACAATTACATGCATCCACCACACCACATAATACATCTCACACATCACCTATTTGCATGTCACTCCCATCACTTGCCACTACATCCACTATCCCAACCCCTATTCCCACTCCCATTGAATTAAAAACTACCTAGCATGTATGCCACATTCCCCACCCTTGCATCTTCTTCGTCATCCATTGTTGATGTGGCTCTCCAGCTAATGCTACGGTGTATGCAACAAATTAATGTCAAATATTCATCACTCGGGTAGCAACATTCCACCCTACAACGAACTATAGAAGATATATTGGTACGCTTAGATGCCCTCACATTGCAAAATGAGGAGCTTAACATGAAGTATCAAAACTTGGAGGACAAACATCAGAGGCAGCAACAAACTTTGTAAGCCAAGATATAGGAACGAGTCAAGGAAGTTGAAACCCAATTAGACGTTCACTTGATACAAAATGCCCAACTATCATGCAATATGGTGCTTCTTCACTGGCACCTCAATGTTGCAAACGAGGAAAATCAACATTTGCAATAGTAAAATGGAGAGAATTTTGAAGCTACATTGGACAATCTCAATACACCACTTACTACATACCACTTTGAGGTTGTTCCCCCTAAATCGATGCAGATACTATTGGAAGACCATGCATGTGTGCTTGAGGTCTATGACTGTTTGCAGGAAAAATCTCAATCCCTTAGGGAGAGTAATAAAACTTTGTTTCCTAAAAATTCTTTGGAACCCACCATTGTACAAGAAGTGGCACCATAGGCCCTCTTGGAAGAATTTACTGCATTACGTATGAAAGTACAGGAGTTAGAGACTCACATATCTAATATGACGGAACCCCCTCGATCCTTTTGCCAACTTCCATGTGAGTTTTTCTTGGTGTATGCATGAATTGACTCAGTGTACTTCCTCCATAGCATATGTCCACTCTTGCTAGGATTGAATAATTGAGACTCCCAACAAATCTTTGATAACATGTAATGTCTTCAAGTAGCTCTCGTTCATGTGTATTGAGTTTGTGATTCAATTCCAAGCATGTACGTGCATTTTTTGCATTTTCCATCTTGAACATAACTAGCACATCATGGATGTACTTTCTCTAAGTATTGTAGAGAAGCTCAAGATGTTTTGGAAGCTGCTTAGATTAGAGGACATGATGTTGAGCTTGATAGGCGGTGTTGAGATATCAAACTCAACATGTGATTATCGAGGATGACATGTATCCATCTCTATGTCATGTAGTGGTCACGTCAGTATATTTGAGAATACCTTAGTGAGTTTTACTAGATTCATCTACTGGGAGTGATGGTGCACTTGTTTCTTGCCAGATCACTCATTCACAGACATTCGGTTTTTCCTTATGTATTGTTCTTTATGTATTGCACTTAGTCTAGTTTTATTGTTGTATTAGAATTGTGTGTGCTCCTCTTTGAGTGTGAGAGTTTATGAGTGAGATCTCTTCCTTATCTCTTCCTCTTGACAACCTAGGAGGTTCTTTGCAAGATAAAAGGATCCTTTCCCTCAACTTTAATCAAATCATGCTTACAAATATTTGACTCATAATCAAAGGAGCAAAGGTTTCTAATTCCTTTATGAACTAAAGGAACTAATCCTTTAGAATTTGTTCGATTCCTTGTCCTCTTTATGAGGTCGTGTTAAAGATGTTCTCTAAAAGCATCCATGGAGCTAATCTTTACATCCATTCTCAAAGATCTGTAGGTAAATGACTACCCGTCATGTGATGAAAGCATGCTATTGAATCTATGTTGATTTATTTCTCCAAGATTTAATGTTTTGATCATTAATTTGAGAGTTTTTTAAATTATTCATTTGATTGAGACATCATTTTGATTATATATATATATATATATATATATATATATATATATATATATATATATATATATATATATATATATATATATATATATATATATATATATATATATATATATAATTCCTATGTACACTCATTCCTTTCCAAAGATAAGCCAACTTGGAGGATTGCTCGTCTTTCTCCCTCCTTTCCATAAACCACTCGATAGGAGTGTGAAGAGGAAGTGGAAATACAGCACTCACCAAAGTTGTCTTGTGTGATTCTCCTCCTTGGAACTCCATTGCTTACCTATCACATTGTCTCTTAAAGTGATAGAAAAAGTATAGGGGGTGTCAAACAAATTAGTATACGAATATGAGGTTAAGAAATGAAGTACCTAGGCAACCACTTTAGCAATAAAACAAGATTTTCTTATATGGCTACGCTCAAGTTCTTTCTCTTCCAATGGGGATTCTTCCTCTTCATTAGAGCATTAATTTTTTTCCTATATCCATGATTGGAAAAACCTTGTGAATCTTGACACTCCTCCTATCTCTCTTTTCTTTCTTGTTTGTTTCTCTTATTCAATAATGGTAGTTGCTGTATTGTGTTTGCTTTTTTGGGCTATTGGTGCTCTATTCTTGTTAGTAATCAATGCAAACATGAAGTTGTAGGCCCTGGAAAGAGAATGAAGAATGGGTTGCTGTTTGTAGCTATGACCCACCTTTGATGGAGAATGTTAATCTCCAAAAGAACAACTTACTCTTGTGATTAGAGCACCTCTATACCAAGAGTAAGTCAAAACTTCCACTAATTTAGAGGATCAATTACTAATTATCAAAAGATTAACAAATCTGTGAAGTAGATGAAACACAGAAAAGTCTGCTGCACTATTTCTCCACATTGACCTATCAAACGTGTAAAGTTTTTGATGAAACTTTGTACGACGTATCTCCTAGAGATTGCGCATCTACTCCAAGTTGAATTACTTCAAAAGATTAAGTATAACTTGAGAAATCAACTTCTCAAGTTACCTATGTCAGAAACTGTCATTCAGAACAGTCGATTTTACACCTGTAACTTTTAAGACTTGGTTCTCCTTGAATAGAACCCGTTTTCCAAAATGCTTCTAGCCATGAGTAGCTTATCTTCCAACTTAAAGATTAAGCCCTCACTTATGCAAAACTTTAAACTGTGCTAGGAGAAATGATCAAAACATTAACTTCGAAATCTGCGCCTGTTTTAGGAACCAGTGAACATACTTCACATATGAATGTTCCTACACTTAATTCACTCAGCCTGATTACAATTGAAAGCTAAAACTTTGCAAAGAGGTCAAGCAACTCTCAACTTAGACTTGTACAAAAGCATTTCACAATTGATCTACTGTAGAAGGAGAACACGCAGAAACATCGGGCGCAAATATTTTCAATTACTCAGAAGAAATACAGTTGAGTGATGAGAGCTAACTCAACTAACTTTTCCTCTATCTCATGACTTCTAACTCCCTCATTCTTGACTTCTAACTATTGTCACATATGCTCTCATACTTGCCCCGACTTTTCTCAAAGTATTTATAGATAGATTTGTACATGATTCTTACTAAACAAAAGATCTAAGTCAGCTATGACTAAACTAATGTACATATGTGTACACTTCTCTTATCCTCTGAATGTAATCTTCTTCCACACTTTAGGAATTGATTCTTCCTTCATCATTTGATCTTCCAAGCCTTCAATTGGTGATTGGTCTGCACCAACAGCTCCCCCTCAATCATCAATTGAGGTTTTCTCTGTCTTCTTGATACTTGCCATGTCTTTGAACCTTTGTAACTTAGGTCCATCCAAACTCTTTGTCATCATATCTGCCACTTGTTCTTTTGTTGGAGTGTACATCACTTCAATCTCTTTATCTAGTACCTTTTCTCTCAAGAAATGATACTGAATCTCTATATGCTTAGTCCTGGCATGAAAAACAGGGTTAGCTGCCAAATACAAAGAACTCATATTGTCTCCAAAAATTATTGGAATACTATGATCAATCTCAAAACTTTTCATCAAAGTCTTCAACCATATCACTTCCTTTGCAGCTTCTACCATTCCCTTATACTCAGCTTCTGTGGATGATAAAGCAACTGTATGTTGCTTCTTTGAACACCAAGAAACTAGCTTATCACCAACATAACAGAGATACCCATGAGTAGACCTTCTATCATCTGAGTCACCTGCCCAATCTGCATCACTAAACACTTTGATTCTTGTGTCAGAAGTGAAACCATAGTACAAACCTTCACTTAGGGTTCCTTTGATATATCTGAGTACCCTTTGGGCTGCAATCCAATGAGTCTTCTTTGGACAATGCATAAATTGTGACAACACACCTACTGCATATGATAGATCTGGCCTTGTCAAGGTAGCATAGATCAAACTACCTACCAAACTCTGATATTTCTTCATATCATTGAACTCTTCACCTCCATACCTGCTTAATTTATGATTTACCTCCAATGGTGTAGTTGAGGTCTTGCAATCTTCCATGTTAAACTTGACTAGAAGATTCTTCAAGTATCTCTCTTGTGACACATATACTCCATGTTGAGTATACACAATCTGCATTCCTAGAAAATAAGATAAGTTTCCCAAATCACTTATCTTAAACTCCTTCTCTATTTGTCTTTTGAGTTCATTGATTCCTTGAGCATCTGTTCCTGTAACAATAATATCATCAACATAAATGCACATGTAAATATATCCATTTTCACTTGCCTTCACTAGCAAGCTACTATCTGCCTTTGATGCTTGAAATCCACATTCATTCAAGAACTTGACCAATCTGTAATTCCAAGCTCTTGGGGCTTGCTTCAACCCATATAAAGCTCTCTTGAGCTTACACACATAATCTGATCCAATTGATTCCATGAAGCCTTCTGGTTGCTCCATATATACTTCATCTGCAATGTATCCATTTAGAAATGCATTTTTCACATCCAATTGTGATAATTTCCATCCCTTGCAAGCAGCAATAGCAATCAATGTCCTAATTGTAGACATCTTAGCAACAGGACTAAAGGTTTCATCATAATCTACCCCATAAGTTTGGGCATAACCTTTGACCACAAGTCTAGCCTTATATCTAGACACCTTACCATCTGCAAACCTCTTTGTTTTATATACCCACTTACATCCAATGACCTTCTGATTCTTTGGTCTTGGTACTAGTTCCCAAGTTTCATTTTCAAGTAGAGCATCATACTCTTCCTGCATTGCCTTCTCCCAATTCTGTTTACCTTTGGCTTCTTCATAAGTGGTTGGATCTTCTTCTGTTTTCACAATGTAAGCATAATCTTTTGTTGTTAGGAAAGATGTATCATAACTATACCTTAAAGGTTCTTTCCTTTCCCTTGTAGATCTTCTGATTTCTGCACTTCTTGAAGTTTCAGCCTCATTTGATTCTGGATCAAATCTTGGCCCTTCTTCTACATGATCCTGCACTCTACTTCTAGAGTCAACTTCATCAACAATTTCTTCACATACTTTTACCTTTGCCTTTCCTTTTCTTTGAATTTCTTCAACACCTGCAAACTCATTTGGTGATCCTGTATACCACATATTTTGCTCATCAAATGTCACATCTTTAGTAACAAGAAATTGCTTTGTAGATGGACTCCACAACCTGTAACCCATCTGTCTATCATCATATCCAATAAACACATACTTCTCTGCTTTTGGTTCTAGCTTATGTCTTAATTGTGAAGGAACATAAGCATATGCAATACATCCAAATACTTTACAATGATCAAGACTAGGCTTCTTACCCCACCATGCTTCATAAGAGGTTCCTCGATCCAAAGCTTTGCAAGGCAACCTATTCACAAGGTATGTTGCAATGTTAATGGCTTCTGCCCATAAGTAATTTGGACAATTCTTTTCCTTCATCATGGCTCTTGCAAACTCTACAAGAGTCCTATTCCTCCTTTCTGCTACTCCATTCTGTTGAGGGGAGTACCTGCAAGTTACTTCTCTTTTGATACCTGCATTCCACAAATAATGATCAAACTCTTTAGAGAAATACTCTCCCCCTCCATCTGATCTTAACCTCTTGAGCTTTTGCCCTGTGATCCTTTCTGCATAAGCATGAAAATGTTTGAATGTCTTGAAAACTTCTGATTTATCCTTGATTACATACAAAGTAATCCACCTGGTTGCATCATCAACAAACAACACATAATATCTGGATCCATTTATGCTATAGTCCCTTGAGGGACCCCATACATCTGTATGAACCAATTCAAGAATATTTGAATGCTTGTATCCTGATTTGTTGTAAGAACTTTTATGTACTTTACCTAATTGACAAGCTTCACACTTGTACACCATATGTTGCCCTTCAATATTTGGCAATCCAAGCACCACCTGATTCTTTGACATCTCCTTTATAGCTCTCTCATTGAAATGACCTAGCCTTTTATGCCATAGGTCTAATTCAGATACCTTTTGACTTCCATAGGTAAATAATGCATGTCCCACATTACCTTGGACTTTGAGAGTGAACAATCTTCCTTCCTTTTTACCTGCAATTATGTTTCTATATCCCTGATTTGGATCTTGTACATAAACACCATCATTTGTGAATCTTACCTCATATCCTTTCTCCACAATTTGCCCTACACTTATCAAATTTTTAGGAATAGTAGGAACATAAAGTACCTTACTCAGAAGTGTACTTCCACTCTTTGTCTTCACTGATCCAATGCTCTCCACTTTATGTTTGGTATTGTCACCTGTCTGAACTGTATGTCCATTCACCCTTGCTTCCATATCAGTCATCAAAGATAGATTCCCACTCAGATGGTTGCTGCACCCTGAGTCAATGTAAAACACTCTTTGATCTTCTCCCATTGATTCATGAGTTGCATTCAAGATAAGAGTCATGTCATCCTTCTGATCTGATGCATAATTGTAATAATTATTGTTGTAGGACTGAGATTGGAAGTTTCTTCCACCTCCTCTACCATAGAATGTCCTACCTCCTCTTCCTCTGAAATTGCCTCTTTGGTTTCTGCCTCCTCTACCTCTTTGATTATAATTCTGATTATTGCTTCCACCACTTTGATTGTTATACCAACAATCATTTGCCAAATGATTTGTTCTGCCACAAATCCAACAAGCTTTAGCATTATCTTTGTTCTTACCTCCTCTTCCTTTACCTCTGAAATTTGTCTTCCCTTTTGTGAAGTTAGCTTGATTTGAATTCCCTTCATCATCATTTGATTGCTTTCCCTTGCCATTCTTTTTCTTGTCTTTGGAGTACATAGCTTGACTTGTACTTCTATCATTGTCTCCTTTAAGATCCTGCTCAAAAGTTAGCATGTGTCCTAGCAATTGATTAAGATCAGGAGTAAAGTGGTCAAGTGACAATTCTATGGACAATATAAGAGGCTTCCACTTCTCATCTCCTCTCAAACCTGTAAGTATTTGTCTTACCAACTTTTCCTCTTCAATGTCTTCATCCACTCCTCCCAAGCTATCTGCAATATCTTTCATCCTTGCCACATAATCTGAAATTGATTGTGAGCTCTTCTTCTTAAAGGTTGTGAACTCAGCCCATAGTGAGGACTTCCTTGACTTAGTTGTATTTTGGAAATGCTCTTCCAAGGCATTCCAAACATCTGTAGCACTTTCCAAACCTCTGATGTGAGGTAAAAGGTAATCATTTACAGCCATGTAGATGATACTTCTTGCTTGAGCATCCTTTCTCATCCAAGTCTTCAACATTGCAAGCTCTTCCCTAGTAGGAATACTAGGATCTGCAAACTCAGGTTTTTCTTCATCTCCTGTAATAAATGATATAAGATCTTTGCTCATGAGATGTGCTTCCATCCTCATGGACCATGCTGGATAGTTCTCCCTATCTAGCTTATCAATCTGCAAGCTTTCTCCCATCTTATGTCCACCTGTGTATTGAAATCTTCAAGCTTTACAAACAATGTATGTACCTTTACTTCGAATTAGACTCCTTTAGCTTTTCTTGATGTCAAATAGTCTTCTCCTCAGGCTTTGACTCCAAGCTTTCACTTCTTAATCCTTCAAGTGTTGAATTTCTTGAATCTGCAGCAGTCGGGATCCTCCTTTCCTCAATTTGATGTCTCCTGCTCTGATACCACTGATGGAGAATTTTAATCTCCAAAAGAACAACTTACTCTTGTGATTAGAGCACCTCTATACCAAGAGTAAGTCAAAACTTCCACTAATTTAGAGGATCAATTACTAATTATCAAAAGATTAACAAATCTGTGAAGTAGATGAAACACAGAAAAGTCTGCTGCACTATTTCTCCATATTGACCTATCAAACGTGTAAAGTTTTTGATGAAACTTTGTACGACGTATCTCCTAGAGATTGCGCATCTACTCCAAGTTGAATTACTTCAAAAGATTAAGTATAACTTGAGAAATCAACTTCTCAAGTTACCTATGTCAGAAACTGTCATTCAGAACAGTCGATTTTACACCTGTAACTTTTAAGACTTGGTTCTCCTTGAATAGAACCCGTTTTCCAAAATGCTTCTAGCCATGAGTAGCTTATCTTCCAACTTAAAGATTAAGCCCTCACTTATGCAAAACTTTAAACTGTGCTAGGAGAAATGATCAAAACATTAACTTCGAAATCTGCGCCTGTTTTAGGAACCAGTGAACATACTTCACATATGAATGTTCCTACACTTAATTCACTCAGCCTGATTACAATTGAAAGCTAAAACTTTGCACAGAGGTCAAGCAACTCTCAACTTAGACTTGTACAAAAGCATTTCACAATTGATCTACTGTAGAAGGAGAACACACAGAAACATCGGGCGCAAATATTTTCAATTACTCAGAAGAAATACAGTTGAGTGATGAGAGCTAACTCAACTAACTTTTCCTCTATCTCATGACTTCTAACTCCCTCATTCTTGACTTCTAACTATTGTCACATATGCTCTCATACTTGCCCCGACTTTTCTCAAAGTATTTATAGATAGATTTGTACATGATTCTTACTAAACAAAAGATCTAAGTCAGCTATGACTAAACTAATGTACATATGTGTACACTTCTCTTATCCTCTGAATGTAATCTTCTTCCACACTTTAGGAATTGATTCTTCCTTCATCATTTGATCTTCCAAGCCTTCAATTGGTGATTGGTCTGCACCAACAACCTTTTCATGAGTAGTTTATATTTGCAATACAATCAGATTTTTGGTACTTTCATAGTGTGGTAACCAAACACATCACCTCGTAGAAGAGTTTCTTTAATTCACTTGAGCTTGCCACTACACGAATACTATCACATCTACTCAAAAATCATGTGATCATGTAATGGGAGTTTCTAAGATCATTCTGACTACTATTGATGGTAGTTCTTTCACATTTTAGATGTTTTGTATATACTAGAGATAAAGACAAATCTATTCTTAGTTTCAACATTAGACAAGATTGCCTTGGTTGTCAAGTGTTTTGATGATAGATCTATAGTTCATGATCTCTCAAATGGAAATGTTATTATAGCTTTTGGCATTTTATGTCATCGGTTATATAAGCTCATAAACTATAAAACATCTATAAATTATTCATCATGTGAAATTCAAGATTCTCAGGCTATCTCAAATGCAAAGCTTTGGCATGTATGATTTTGTCATTTGAATTTTTCTAGTACCAAGGAGACTTTAGTTGGCTCTAGAAATGTGTATGACATTTTGATGCCTCTTTTTATAGTTGGAAACTCAAGTGCTAGTTGAAATGAGGAGGTTTCTCAACCATTACATGTTGCACATGATAATGCATATCATTCCATGTTTTTAATGTAGATATACATGATGCACTTGTTGATGAGAAAAGTGATATAGAGGAGGCAAAATGTATGCCTAAATGAATAGTGCAAACTTTGAGAGATAAAAAATTAGATGCATCTCTATCATATCATATTGATTTAGGCTTTTGTAGTGCTTCATTTGCATCGGATTGCTATGCAATGAGAATGAGAGTGTTTCTTTTGAGGAAACACAAAATTTAGAAAATTGGATGATTTCTATGAAATTAGAATTTGATGTAATTATGAACAATGGTAGTTGGTATTTATATGATTTACCTCAATGCAAAAAGGCGATAGGGACTAAAAGGGTATACAAGTTGAAAGATAAACTTGATGAAAAACTTAACATGTAAAAGGCTAGGCTTGTTTCAGAAGGATATTCTCAAGATAGATGCATTGATTTTCATGAGAAGTTTGCTCCCACATGCCAAATGACCACCTATCATAGCATCTATGCACTTGTACCTCATCATGATTGGAATGTACATAAGTTGGACATTAAAAAGGCACTTTTGAATGGTGACTTACATGAAGAAGTTTGGATATGTAAAATAGACCTTCTATGCATGGTTAGTGCAATGAAACCCAATAGGTACTTTGGAACATCAACAAGAACAAGTTGATGCAAAACAGATAACTTGCACCTTGACTAGCTCACAAAAACCTTCTAAAAATGGATGGAAGTTATGACTTCAAACATTGTCAGCAGCCAAAACAATAAAAATTGGAAAAAATCCTCTTAATGGAGTTTCATACATAGGTATGGATTTCTATCATGCATAAAATCACTAATTTATATGAATTGAACAAGGAGCAATAGCCTTAACATTGAACTGGTGTCATCCTGATTTCTCAGGGAGTTGGAGAGAATGACCTTGAGGTTGAAAAACTTGGATATCTCTAAAACTAATGAACCAAATGACTTGAAAATTTGTAAGCATAAAAAAGACAATTATAAATTTCCAATGACTGCTTGTGCACTAGATTTGGGGCTCCGTATTGAGAGCAACACTCTTTGCAAGTTGACTAAATTTGAGGAAGAAGAAGTAGAGAATAGAAATGGCACCAAGCAATGATCAAAAAGTATATGTATTTCTTCAAATCAACAATCTCTTTAATGTAAAAGTTTTGTGGAGTCTTTTTATAGACTCTTGAAGATATGGCCATGTCTTTTCTCCATAAATTTTACTTTGAAATAGTTTAGATTGATTCGAATCATTTCCTATCATCTAGGAGAAGAGAAAATTGAAATCACATCTACTTTTCAATTCATTGGTTGAAAATCAATCGCAAACACTTCTAAATCGTGGCTTTTAAGCCTTTTACTCTTCCCTTTTAGAATGGTAAATACCTTGAACCTTACAAGAAATGATCATAAGCGATCAACCAATTAATATAAAGAAAATATGTGCACCTATGTGATATTCTTCAAACCATATCCATATCATCCAAATAATGTATTTGATGTAGAGTATATCCACCTCAAGCATAATGAAAGCTTGTTTTTCCAACATAGGTTTCAAGCATTGACAAGCGGTTAAGCACATCTTTCACTACTTGAGTGGTACCTAGTTACTTGGATTGTTTTATCCCAAGGGAGGATCACCACTACAAGATTTACATGCTTTTCATTACTCTAATTGGGTTGGTTGCTATGACACTCATGTGTCCATTAGTGGCTTTTGCTTCATGCTTGCTAGTTCACGTATATCTTGGTTGAGCAAAAAGGAGCCTATTGTGGCCACTTCTAGTTGTGAGGCTGAGTATAGGGTAGCTTTCATAGCGACTATTGAGTGTGTGTGGCTTAGATGCCTTATGGTTGGTTTGGGTGTTCATAAGTCTTCTACCACCACCATCTTCACTAACAGTCAGAGTGCATTGGCAACTGCAAGGAACCCTATGTTCTATGCTCCTACTAAGCACATTGAGGTGCACTATCACTATGTTAGGGAGAGGTTTTCTGCTGGAGAGATCAATTTGGCATATGTGACCACACCGAAGAACATTACAGGCCTTTTCACAAAGACTCTACTTATGGGGAAGTTTGAAGATTTTTGCAAAGCTTTAGGCTTACCTCCTTTTGTGGACCGATTTCGCATAGCTTTGAACTTCTTTATACATGAGTGGCACCTCCTTGTTCACCGCATCACTCCTAGGGCGATTTTCTGATATATTTAGGTAGTAATGTGTGTGAACACCCTAGTACCACAACATCACTTTTTTCCCTCTTTAGGAGGTTTTTTCTCTCGGCTTGTATATATGCCTATTACCCTAATGGGCTGCTTATCTTTTTACATTCTCTTGGTAATACATTTAGTATTGTGTGTTGTGCTCCAAGCTTCTTCGTCTTTCTTATGTTGTTCACATGCTTCCACAAACCTCAAACTCTGACAAGATGATACAATAATTTTGGATAAATAAGAGGATAAGAATTTCAAGGAGTTTGTGGAGTCAAACTCCTAAAGTAAAGATCTTGCTTAAAAATTAATCCTATCCAATTATAAAACCTTGAATGAGAGAATGATCAGTAAAAGATCTTCCTTTGAATACTTGGTGAGAACAAGTGATTCAAGAATGTTCACTAAATTCCTAGTAGGAGTTGGGATATGATGCCTATAAAAAAGTATCTTTCTCACAAGATCTGGGAACTAAAATGGAATAATTGAATCATTTAACTCCATCCAATATATAGAGGATCTATAAGGTATCTGGATGGGTTGATAAAGTATTGTCGCTCAATTATTTTGAGGATTTGAAGGAATTGTTTTAGTAAGCATTGTTTCTCTTTGAAAATCTTTGGTGACCTTTGAGGTTAGTATACATAACTATCTAAGGTGAAAATGTTCGTAGATTGAAGGAGATTTGTTGAAATCATGAACTTCCAAAATGGTTTCGTAAAAGTTACGTTGAACATTAACACATCTAAAATAAATTTTTATAGTTGTCAACGTTTTACATATGTAATCTCATCCTAAATGTATTTGTTCAAGATTATCCTTCTCATAATCTACTAGGAACTATAGCATGCCATATATTGAAGGTTCACTAAAATTGCTTCTCCGATGTTGTTGAATTAGTTTTCAATTAATTCCCTTACTTTGTAAGTTTCCTCTATATATGCTCTCTTAGAGTTTAGGATTAATCCAAATACATGGAGTTTCTCATTGCATGAGTAAAGTAAAGTAGTACCATGGTTACAATTGGTTGCCTATTAACCTAATGCGATTAGCGGATCTTTCTATGATATACAAAACATGTGTAAGAGAGCATACACATATATGCAAAAAGAAACACGTATGTGTGTGTGTGTCTGTATAGAAGTTGAAACAGTCTATAGAGAAACTCGCAACGTAATATCAATGATGATCCAAGCAAAGCACATCAGAGTTTCTGAATAAACCACAAGAATTCAAGATTATGTCGGGCTACTTTACCAAAATCACTAGCTTCGACGCCATAAGAACATAAAATCGAATCTAAAGAGGATTATGTGCATGTAAATGTTATAGATGTTTATCTTATTAGCTTCCTACAACTAATAAAAACCAATGCAATAAAGCTACCTCTGAGATAAAACACTTGGACTTTAAAGTGATTATGTCGTATAACATCATGATTGTCATATTATGGCTTTGTTATAGTGGCTTTGTGTCACATGGCTCCATGAGGAGCATTGTTTAATATGATCGGTAGAAGAAGGGAGATTATTATCTCATATAGAAAGAGAGACTCAAGTAGAGAATACGGGACTACTCATTATCAAAGACAGCAACTCGGACGCGGTTGGGCGGAAAAGGAGATAACTCTCTGTGTGTATATCCGTCAGCAGATCCCTATGGCGATGGCGAAGCAACAGTCCTTGACTAGAAAAAGAGATTGTTATAGTTGATATCAAAGCCCTATTTTGGGCTATGTGAGCGGTGCAAATATGAGAATTTGAACTCACGTCCCCAATATGCAAGGCACTCATCATAACCAAGGCGGGAAAGCCATTCCATGCCCATAGTATAAACGTTTTGAGTTATAAACAATGCCGTCAACGGAGCACAGTTCAGAGAGGAAGGATAACAAACTTTATGGTTGCAATTCAAGTGGAGGGTTGAGGTGTTGCCATGACATTTAAAGAAAGACATAATATTGGCATCAAAGAGGCTTCCTCTCTTCGTAGCTTTTTTATTTTTGAATCACATATAGTTGAAAGGACAAAAGATAAAGAGTAACTTCAAATGAGGATTGAGAACAAACAAGAGACAGAGAGAGATGGGATGCACCTGCTGCATATGAAGAGTCCACGAATGAAGAGAATCCTTTCTAGGACTTGTTCGATAACATGGTTCCAAATTGATTGGGCATGGAACTTCACGTCAATCACACGTATTATCATTTCAATATTCAAAGGGTCTGCATTTGCGAGAAGCTACGAAGGCATAAGGGGGCCAAGATCTTGGAGGGAAATCACATGTATGGAGAGTATGAGATATGTTTTCTCAGCTAGAGTCAAGGACTCCCTCAAAATATTACATAAATTTTAGGAGCTATTTTGAATAAGCATCCACTTTGGGAAGGGGAAAAGAAGAGGGATTTATCATAGATTTATGGAAAAAATCATGCACACATATAGTATAGTGTATTGAATTCCATGTAAGATCAAGAAATCCAAAAGATACCTCAGTTTGATGGGATTTTGAATCTCCACAAAATCCCCTTCCATCATAGTTTGAGAAAACATTTTAGCACCTGAATCTAAGAAATTCCCATTTTGGAAGAGGGAAAAAGAGGTGCACTAGCTATGGACAAATATGAAAAAGTATATATACTGAGAGTATGGTGTATGGACTTCTTAGAAGAATCATTAGATTCATCAAAATAATAAGTTAAGGAGGAATTTTACTTCCTCAAAAACCCCCTTCCTGCACCTTTTTGGAAAAAAATCAGATGTTAATTTTTGCCAAACTTCACTTTTGGGAGTAAGAAAAGAGACAATTTAAGAGGTTTCCCATGGATTAGTGCATACATACATGAAGTATGATGTATGTATTGCCATGGAAAATAAGAGAATCTAAGAAAAATCCACATTTCGAATGGATTAGAAGCTTGCTAAGAGCTCCCATTTAACTTTTTGCATAAAAGTAAAACTTTAGATTTAGGCCACTTTTGGGGAGCGAATTAGCATGCACGAAGGGAGGATTTGGAAAGATAAAAATAGGCCCAAGCATCTTCATATACCACTCTCTACGGTTATGGAGAGAGTTTTAGCATTGGCTTGATGGAAGAACTTGGGCTAGGAAACTCCAAATTGGACGTGCTATCATTTCGAAGAGCACAAGGTGTATTTTCAGGTTATCAAAAGAAATTTTGGAAAATAAGTATTTTTGCAGGTCTGATTAGGTCTACAAAGTCTGAACAGTTTTTGGCAAGTACCTTATGGGAGCCATATTTTACAAACCAGGAAGGCGATTTGAGTAATTTCACTTTGAGCTTTTTGCACATGCTATATATTTCAGTTTATGAATGTTTTCAAGTCCTAAAATGGTTTTTGTAGGTGTAAATAGGGATTATAAATGCATTTTTGAGTAAAATTTACATTATTCTAGTAATCATTTGACCATGCTTTATGTTTTGGGAAGTGATCCAATCTCTTTGGACACTTCAAAGCTTATGTTAGGACCTAAGAAAGAAGGTGCAGAGGTCTCGAAGCTCGTGAAAAGGATTGGATGCATGCAGCTCCAAAACCAATCTATTCAGGGAGGTATGCTTTATGTTTCAAGCATTTTACTTTATGTTATGGCATGTTCTGTATGTACATGCATAGATTCGATTGCATACATTAAATGTTGATCATTGTTTGATTTCTAAAAGTATGGATAAATAGGCAAGATGTATACTTTTTTATTGTTTGCAGGAAAGAGGATTACAGAAACCGCAACACAGAGAATGGTTGCTAGCAATTGTTTTTATGTTTTTGCAGGTTATGGAGTCCATATATAAGTTTATGGCGTGCATGCCATGGGCGTGCCAAGTCCGATGTTGTTGGGTGGCCTCTGTGCCACTGAGCTTATGGTTAATTTTTTTGGGATTCCATTTCCTTGGGAAATGCTATCAAAATTTTTCTTACCACATGGCATTATATACGCACTTGCTTTTAGGTAAGAATGTTATGGCATAGTAACATGCCTTTCTGCAAACATCAATAAGTTTTAGGTATGCTTATAAGCATGTATTTTATGGACTTAGGACCATTATAGTAGTATATATAAGGAAACTTCAGTAGTAATAGGATCCCTACAGATAATCCTTATGGATTTAGACCATAGGATTGCTAACGAAAGGAGCTACACCTTCACCATTAGTAGTGTGCACAAGCAATCCTATAGGTTTAGGAAGTTTTATAGAGGCACGGGAGATATACTTTGATAATCTCCAAGGTAGTGAAGATTTACTTATCTTCACAAGCGTCTCACAGTATGATTAGGAGACTATGGGGTATTATTAGGAATACCCAAAGAGTGATTAGTTTCACTGATACACCTCACTTGAGCAAGTAGTGAAGTACTTCTGCTACACTACTAAGGAAACCAAATTGGATGGGATCACAGAGATGGGTTTCATGAGATAGCATCGATGTCTGCTTATGTGATTCCAGGGATGGTAAGGAAGGCCACAAGCATGGCACTAACTCTATGGTATAGAGCATAGATCCCTTAGTCAGGAATAGATGGGGTAGCCAATACATATATATGTATATTGGGATCTATAGAGAGGTACTGAGACCTAGTCTTCGTACCTAGGAACAAGTTGGTTTGGAATAGAAAGGGATATCCATTGTCACTTGTTGACTAGAACCAAACTAACTAGTTCTAGAACATGGGACTTATTTGAGTCCATTGACATGATTTTAGGATATGGGATTCATTACAGTCCACCTACATATTCCATTACATGGAATATATATTTGGTTTAGTGCAGCTATGGTACCATGAATTGGAAGAAGTTTTCACAGGTATGGGATGGTGGAGTGACTTCCCTGTGAGCACTCTTCTTCTATGGCCAGGGAGAAAAGGACTCATCATTCATGGCATCATGTCTCACTGCATCAGAGGAGAGCTCTTAGTAGACATCTCCTTAGGATTGGGAGTTATCCTTCATAGTGTAGGGAAGATTTATTATTCTAGTAGAGAATGTGATAGGTTATTTTATCAGCATTGTTATCACATACTGATTTTGAGTTTTCAGGAAAGATAATTCCATCAGTTTGATTGGATCCTATAGATCCATAAATACAGTATGGTTGGAAGAGATACTTCTTTACTATGGATACATATATGTTTACGGTATCATGTCACATCATTGCTGACCATTTTACTAGAGGGCTTTGACCCTTATTAGCAATTTATTTTCTCCACTCTTCACTACATACACCTTCATTAGTTAGGGGAGATCTGTTCTCCATTTTCATAGGAATATGGATAATGAAGGATTATGCGTTAGTTATGGAAGAGAGGACTAAATAAATTCAGAAGTTTCTCTTTTAAGGAAAGGAGAGAGTGGGAATCAGCTCAAAGATGCATGAGAGATATCACTTTAGTTCAGTAGGTCTCATTTTATCTCTTACTCTTTGAGAGAGAAAGAAAGAAAGGAAAACATGATTTCTTCATACGAGAAGAATAGAGTATGTTTTCCTTTAGACAGAAGAGGTGTTTGGGAAACATCTCTTAGTCTTTATTTCAAAAGGAATTCATTTACTCTACTTTTCATTGTAATTTTCCTTCACATGGGGGTCTCTTTTTCCACTAGTTTCGAAGGAAAATATGGAGAACTTGTGTATATGTTCTCAGTTATGAGCTGAGTAAATGGATTCAACAGAATCTCTTTCAAAGGGAAAGGGAAAATGGAATAGGTTCCACTACTAGAGCTCTTTTCCTTAGAAGAGATTGAATAGAGAGAGACAGAGTTTCACTTTCTCACTTTTAAGTTGTCTAGATAGAAGTGGCACTCTTCTGTCAAAAGACGAGAGGGAGATCAGTTAATCATGATAGTTAGATTGAATCTCACTTGTAGAATTTAGAGAGAAGCAGTTATGCTATTTTCAACGATGGTTTTTGACTAGATGAGATGATCTAGTTATTGACATTAGTGAGACTTAGAGTTGAGTATGACTCTTCTCATTAGGGTTGCTAGGATATAGGTAGATATCTAACCTATTAGGGTACCAAACTCTTAGTTGCTGTTACATCATGAGTATGATGAGTAAACATCAGTTAGGAGGATGGGTACTTAGGGATTATCTGAATCTCAAAGGGAATGCTTTTTGCATTCATATGGAAAACTAAAGGGAAGAGAAATATTAGAGTTTTCACAAGTGCCAATAGATGCTCTTCCAATAGAACTTAGTCCAAAGGTTAAGAATGACAAACCACATAATTATTTGGCTGGTGAAATGTAGAGATTACATTTTACTACTAAGAAATTATTTTATATGAGCTAGATGAAAGATTTGCATAGTCACAAGGTGGTTTATAGAAAACTATTGATTATGAGCACACTCAAGGTTAGGAAGACCTGGAGTGTTATGAGGGCAATCTATAATTTAGTCTTAGATGGGTTTGGAGTCACTTGTTATGGGACTTTGTTCTATATCTTAGAGGATTCTATGGTTTATTATCTCCATTATAGTATGGTCAAGCTTATGAGCTTGGCACTTTGCACTTACTTTTCATATTATTTCTCCATCGAGGATATATGATATGAACTCAGATCATTTTGATGATGTCACTTTTCATGGGAATGATAGTTTGAAAGTGGAGTGTACATGGGAGATAGTAGGCACCACTCAGACGGTTCCCCACCTTTGAGATTATCTCATATGAGACTTCTTAAGGGGAAGGATACGAGGAAACGTCACATAGAGATGACCATGTACATAGAGTACATGGGGTTCAGGGGAGTCCGAGCGTTTATTTATATCATTACAGACATTTTATCTATATTTTTGAGGATGAAAATGTTTTCAAGGGGAAGGAAATGTCATATTATGGCTTTGTTATAGTGGCTTTGTGCCACATGGCTCCATGAGGAGCATTGTTTTATATGATGGGTAGAAGAAGGGAGATTATTATCTCATATAGAAAGAGAGGCTTAAGTAGAGAATACGGGACTACTCGTTATCAGAGACAGCAGCTCGGACGCGGTTGGGCAGAAAACTAGATAACTCTCTGTGTGTATGTCCCTTAGTAGATCGCTATGGCGACGGTGAAGCAACAGTCCTTGACTAGCAAAAGAGATTGTTATAGTTGGTATCAGAGTTCTGTTCTAGGCCACGTGAATGCTGCAGATATAAGGATTTGAACTCGCGTCCCCAATATGCAAGGCACTCATCATAACCAAGGTGCCAAAGCCATTCCATGCCCATAATACAGACGTTTTGAGTTATAAATGGTGCCGCCCACGGAGCACAGTTCAGAGAGGAAGGATAGCAAAGTTTATGGTTGTAGTTCAAGTAGAGGGTGGAGGTGTTTCCATGGCAATTAAATAAAGATGCAATATTGGAATCAAAGAGGCTTCCTCTCTTCGTAGCTTTTTGATTTTGGAATCACATATAGTTGAAAGGACAAGAGATAAAGAGTAACTTCAAATGAGGATCGAGAACAAACAAGAGAGAGAGAGAGAGAGAGAGAGAGATGGAATGCACCTACTGCATATGAAGAGTCCACGAATGAAGAGCATCCTTTCTAGGACTTGTCCGATGACTTGGTACCAAAATGATTGGGCATGGAGCTTCACGTTAATCACAGGTATTATCATTTCAACTTTGAAAGGGTCTGCATTTGCGAGAAGCTACGAAGGCATTAGGGGGACAATATCTTCGAGGGAAATCACATGTATGGAGAGTATGAGATATGTATTCTCACCTAGAGTCAAATATTCCCTCAAAATATAATAAAGGCTAAGCTTTAGGCACCTCCAAAGTAGCCTATTTTATGATTTTTACCTGAATTTCAGGAGCTATTTTGGATAAGTAGCCATTTTGGGAAGGGGAAAAGAAGAGGGATTTGTCACGGATTTATGAAAATCATGCACACATATACTATGGTGTATTGACTTCCATGTAAGATCAAGAAATCGAAAAGATACCTCAGTTTGATGGGAGTTTGAAGCTCCACAAAATCCCCTTCAAAAAAATTCAGCACCTGAATCTAAGAAATTCCCATTTTGGAAGAGGGAAAAAGAGGTGCACTAGCTATGGATGGATTGGAAAAAGTATATATAGTGAGAGTATGGTGTATGGTATTCTTAGACAAATCATCATCAAAATAATAAGTTTAGGAGGAATTTTACTTCCTCAAAAACCCCCTTCCCACACCTTTTTGGAAAAAAAATCAGATGTTGATTTTTCTCAGACTCCACTTTTGGGAGTAAGAAAGGAGACAATTTAAGAGGCTTCCCATGGATTACTGCATACATACATGAGCTATGATGTATGTATTACCATGGAAAATAAGAAAAACTAATAAAAATCCACATTTGGAATGGATTAGAAGCTTGCTAAGAGCTCCCATTTAACTTTTTGCATAAAAGTAAAAATCTAGATTTAGGCCTCTTTTGGGGAGCAAATTAGCATGCACGAAGGGAGGATTTGGAGAGCCAAAAATAGGCCAATGCATCTTCATATACCACTCTATGAGGTTATGGAGAGAGTTTCAGCATTGGCTTGAGGGAAGAATGCTTTGGCACACCTCAAAAATCACAGTTTTTACACTTTTTCCAGCCCCTCCAACAGTCCACTAGTTTGGCATGTCATGCTTGGAATGGCCATATCTTGGACTAGGACACTCCAAATTGGATGTGCTATGGCTCGTTTCGAAGAGCACAAGGTCTATTTTCTGTTTAAGAAAGAAAATTTGGAAAATAATTTTTTTTGCAAGTCTGAATAGGTCTACAAAGGCTTAATAGTTTTTAACAAGTACCTTTCGGGAGCCATATTTTACAAATCAGAAAGGCGATTTGAGTAACTTCACTTTGAGCTCTTTGCACATGCTATATATTTCAGTTTATGAATGTTTTCAGGTCCTAAAATGGTTTTTTTAGGTCTAAATAGGGATTACAAGTGCATTTTTGAGTAAAATTTGCATTATTCTAGTAATCATTTGACCATGCTTTATGTTTTGGGAAGTGATCCGATGTTTTTGGACACTTCAAAGCTTATGTTAGGACCTAAGAAGGAAGGTGCAAAGGTCTCGAAGCGCGTTAGAAGGATTGAATGCATACAGCTCCAAAACCAATCTATTCAGGGATGTATGCTTTATGTTTCAGGCATTTTACTTTATGTTATGGTATGTTCTGTATGTACATGCATAGATTGGATTGCATACATCAAATGTTGATCATTGTTTGATTTCTAAAAGTATGGATCGACAGGCAAGAAGTATACTTTTTGATTGTTTGTAGGAAAGAGGATTACAAAAACCATATGGCTATGCAACACAGAGAATGGTTGCTGGCAATTGTTTTTATGTTTTTGTAGGTTATGCAGTCCATATATACGTTTATGGCATGCATGACATGGGCCTATCAAGCCCTATGTTTGTTGGGTGGCCTGTGTGCCACTGAGCTTACGGTTTTTTTTTTGGGGGATTCCATTTCCTGGGGAAATGCTGTCGAAATTTTTCTTACCACATGGCATTATATACGCACTTGCTTTTAGGTAATAATGTTATGGCATAGTAACATGCCTTTCTACAAACATCAATAAGTATAAATCATGCTTATAAGCATGCATTTGATGGACTTAGGACGATCATAGTAGTATATATAAGGCAACTTCAGTAGTAATAGGATCTCTACACATAATCCTTATGGATTTAGACCATAGGATTGCTAACAGAAGGAGCTACACCTTCACCATTAGTAGTGTGCACAAGCTATCCTATAGGTTTAGGAAGTTGCATAGAGGCACAGGAGATATACTTTGATAATCTCCAAGGTAGTGAAGATTTACTTATCTTCACAAGAGTCTCACAGTATGATTAGGAGACTATGGGGTATTATTAGGAATACCCAAAGAGTGATTAGTTTCACTGATACACCTCACTTGAGCAAGTACTGAAGCACTTCTGCTACACTACTAAGGAAACCAAATTGGATGGGATCACACAAATGGGTTTCATGAGATAGCATCGACGAATCCTTATGTTATTCGAGTGACGGTTAGGAAGGCCACAGGCATGGCACTAGCTCTATGGTATAGAGCATAGATGTCTTAGTCAGGAATAGTTGGGGTACCCAATACATATATATGTATATTGGGATCTATAGAGAGGTACTTAGACCTAGTCCTGGTACCTAGGAACAAGTTGGTTTGGAACAGAAAGGGATATCCATTGTCACTTGTTGACTAGAACCAAACTAACTAGTTCCAGAACATGGGACTCATTTGAGTACATTGACATGATTTTAGGATATGGGATTCATTACAGTCCACCTACATATTCCATTACATGGAATATATATTTGGTTTAGTCCAGCTATGGTACCATGAATTGGAAGAAGTTTTCATTGGTATGGGACGGACATTTGTATCATCGGTGCAGAACCTCAATAACATTAGATTCTGGTTGTGGGGGAGAAATAGTCCCTTGATCTTCCCAGGTTGATCATGATGTTTAACCACATAGCTTAGTCCATCAATGGAAATAATGAACAGAAGAAGGGTGTGGGTTCAACATTGTCCAATTAGCCTTTTCAATCTAATCTACTCTTTTAGAGGAGGTGTTGTTACACACTTGGAGGAGTTGTGCTCTAGATCAAGAGTTATTTGGAGGGTTTCCTATTAGCTAACCATCCACAACACTTACTGAGTTACTATGAGTAACAAGTCTATTTCCATTCTCAACTATTCATTCACTAGTTTCTCATTTAGAGATAATAAAAATTCAGGTTGCTATAAAAAAACTCTAAACTATTCATATTATCCATATTCTCACACACTCTTCATAGCTCTTATGCACACAATCTCTTGTATGTAATTCCTATTTCTACCTAGATTCAAATACTATCAGTTTATATCATATTCACACATTGTAACTTGGCATTTAAATTTATGATAGTGTAGGTGATCACTCTAGCATACTATACACCTTGAACAATCATGTCTAATCTCTCTCTATCTCTCACTCATCATATTTTTAGTATTCACTTGTGTATGCTAAGGTCCCTATGTTGGAAGATCCTATAAATGTTTGATTAAGGCCCACACCACTTCCAACATTTGGTATCAGAGCATAGTTGACATACACCTTTAATAAGATGAGTGATTATAGATTTGAGAATGAAGATAATGTTGAACGGATGTCTAACTATCCAATGTGGAGTTTCATTATGATGAATCTCTTAGTATGAATGGATTTGTAGAATATTTTCAATGGCACTTATCCAAGGCCAAGATAAGTGAGAGAAGATGTTGCTTCATCTTCTAGAAGAACCATTGTTCCTATTTCTACTCAACAAGAGGTTAGTGAACAAGAAATAGATTACTTTCTATAGAAGATCAATCAAGATGGGATTCAAAGGGTGCACACACACTTTCATATATTTCTATCAGAGTCAAGAGACATATTATACCTAAAATCATGTCTTCTAGAACCTCTCGTCAAGTTTGGTTGGAGTTGGAGAATCTCTATCAAAGCAAAGAATCTACTAGCAAAGGTCATCTAAGAAGATAGCTAGCCAACACAAGGATGAAAGTCGGTGAATCAATTCAGATATATATTTTGAAGCTCAAAGCTTTCACCAATCCAAGAAGTAAAGCAAATCTTCCAATCCTAAACCCTTTACTCCTAACTCTAATTCTTCCTCTACACCTAAAGATAAATCTATTACTACATCTACTTCAAGAGAAGGAATTTTCCATTACCCTAAGAAACCAAGTCATTACATAGTAGAATGCAAAACAAGGATTTTTAATGAGAAGAAGAAAGCATCAAGTAATAGTGTTGAAGATGATACAAAACCTAAATCTTCAAAGCTATATTCATAATCATGTTTTACTATTGAAGAGGTAGCTTCTAATCAGGTAGCATTAAGTGCAATCTTTGATAATCCTTAGACATTATATTTTGGAGCTACTAAGAATATGATAGGTTGCATAAGGTATTTTTTTCCCTTTCTAACTCTTTAGGTAAAAGATTGAACATTGCTTATGGTCATGATTTGAATGTTGTAGGTGTTCCAGAAGTCAACTTAAAGTCGAGAAGAGGTGGAAATCTCACAATTTCCAATGTTCTTTCTGTTCTCGATATGAAGAAGAATTTGCTCTCTATCTCTACTTCCTTTTCACATGGTTATAAAGTTATTTTTAAGAAAGATTCATGTCTAATACTCTCACCTAATGAGGAGCATTGTGTACTTCAAGGTAAAAGCAAAAGTATCATGTTTGTATTGTCCAAAATAATTCATGCTAATGTTGCTAGGTCTACAACATTAAAAAACCAAGATAGTTGAGATTTTGCATACTTTTGCTTTACCAGATGGTGCAGCATCATGTGAAGGATGTCTTGAAGGAAAGCTTCACAAACTACCTTTCAAGAAGCATGGATACATCACAACCACAAGTTTCATATCATACGTTGAGTTGTGAATAGTCCGATGAGAACAAATTCTATTCAAGGTTTCAGGTATGTTTTTTCTATTATTGTTGACTTCTCAAGATATTCGTGGATTTAAGGTCTGAAGTGAGACCTTTTCCTAGTTTTAAGAAATTCTTAGCTATTTTTGACAATTAAAGTCAATCAAACATCCAAATTTTGAGAAGTGGTAGGGGAGGAGAGTACATTTCTAAATACTTTAAGTATTTTCTTGAAGACAAAAGTATTTCACATCAACTCACTATTATTTACACTTCAGAATAGAATGGTGTTGTAGAGAAAATGAATTGGATACTTGTTGAGATGATGCATAGTATGATCTCATCCAAAAAGCTTTCTCCCAAGTTTTGGGTTGATGTAGTACATACAACTAATCACATTTTGAATAGGTCTTGCACAAATGCTTTGAGGGTGAGTACACCTTATGAAGCTTTTCATGAGAAGAAACCCAATGTGAGTTACTTTAAAGTTTTTGGTTCTCTAGCTTATGTTCACATTCAGAAGAAGGATTGTGGAAATATTGATGTAAAGTCCATTAAAGCTGCCTTTATTTGTTTTGCAATTGAAAACAAAGGATACAATTTGTATGTTCGATATACAGGTGATATGCTTCTCTCACGCAATGCATATATTGCAAAAAGTCAGGTTTATGATGAGAATGAAGAGATTATAGAATTCATAAAAGTAGATAACTATGCATTTCTAAGAAGGAATTTGGTTTCTTACATTCAACCATAAAAGGGGTGTCATGAGGAAGGAGATAAGGAAGAGAGCACACACAGAATGAGGCCGGGAAGAATGATCTTCTTGTTCTTCTATTACATAAAAAAGAATGTACAAGAATGACCTAAAAAACAAGAATACAACAAGTCCAATATAGAAAGATCAGTACATAAGGAAAAACTTAATGTCTGCCAATGAATGAGCTGGCAAGGAACAAATGTGCCATCACTCTCGGTAGATAAATCTAATAAAGCTCAATGAAGTATCCCTGATATATACCGGCATGGCCACTATACATGTTAGAGAAATGAAAAACTGGTATGTGTCATCCTCGATCATCACATGTTGATCTTGATATCTCAACACGCCCCCTCAAGCTCAACGCGATATCTTGTAACCCAGGCATCTCTTAAAACTTCAACATGGCAGCTCCAAGTTCTTTAGTGAAAATATCAGCAACCTGCTCATCTGTTCTGAGATAAACAAGATCAATATCATCTGCTAATACCTTCTCTCTGATGAAGTGATATTGTGTTGGAAAACAATGTCACATCAGTCCAAAATCCATATAGGCAAGAAACCCTAATTTTGGTACTTAGTCATTTTTGGCACAAAAATGGGTAAAATTTTTATGAGTCTATCTTGTAGAGCTTGAAGAGAGCTTTCCAATGGTATATGGAATTCACTCATCAAAGATCAGATGTGAGAGAAAAACCTAACCCTAATTTTCTATTGATTTAGGGTTTTGACCTCATATGATAGCTCGCGGCATGAGGATCATAAAAATGTTGTCAGATCATTCATCAGGTAGTCAGAAGTGTGAAAAAGTAGGTCAAGAAGTTATTTTTTAAAGTTAGCTAAAAGCAACCTCACTTAAAATAAAGCAAAAGCAATTTGAAAAGCAATGTGATTAAAATAAAGCGCTTTCTATGATTTTTTTGCATGTATCTTTTGTTGGGAGTGATGGTTGGATGCACTCAAAAGATCAAGTTGGTGCTGCTAGACCTGCTTCACACCTGCCCTCCTTTGACTCCAGATATGTTTAGTAGACTCCTTGAGCTTCCAAATGATACCAAGAAACCATATATGTGCTTTGCAAATGTTATGAGTAATGATCAAATCAAGACAGACTACTTGTGACTTCAAAATTCTGAAAAACTTGCTATTTTGGTATTGACACCTGCTCAGTGTTATGCTCAGTGTAACCAGTGTAGTTACAATTAGCAAAATTCCTTCCAGAGATATTCTATTAGCTTAGTAAGCTTCCATTTGCAAGTAGAATAAAAGGAAATGATAAACTACACTCAGAGAAATCACTTTAGCAAAATAAGGTGTACCCCCGATTTTTTAGGAGACTTATAGTCACAGATGAGTGAGCACCCCGACTGAGATTTCTCTGTGATGGTAGATCCAATAGCCTTGAAATTTTGTAGGTGTATAGTAGACTTTGAGCTGAATCCAATGCACTTTGAATCATTCAATTTAGTTCAGTAGATCTTGAGATATGCCCTGTTGAAGTTGACAGAGTTGAAGAGTACACTCAGAGAATAACAGAGATGATCAATATGAGTATATGTATTAAATCTATTGATTGTACATTCCCATTGGCATGATATGTAATGCTCAATGGTACTCAGAGGTGTAGGATATGGTGAAGCTCACACACACTCAATGATTCACTCAGAATTGCCTCGGGAGAAGTGAAGGATGCCCACGACTTTTTCCTTGTACTTTTTATAGGAGTTGAATGAAATTTTGAATTTCAAATTCTAAGTTAATCTCCTAGAATCATGTACCTAAAAGTGAATGAGATATTCTCTCAATCATGCATTTACTTTTCCACGACTTTCTCAAGTAGGTGAGTTTACAAGAGTGATAGACTTTTACATAGGATAAAAGGTAATAACCAATTAAGCATTGGTTCCTATGATCATTGTTCCAAGTGAATATATCCTTCAAGGGTTCAAGCTTTATGTGTGGTCTTCAAGTTTGATAACCAAGCCAAGTCTTCCAAAGCTTCCAATGTTCCAAGCCAATGTGTGAAGGCTTGATATGCACCAACAGCTCCCCGTCAAGCCAAACACTTTGGCTCAAGTCTTCATCTCTAGTCTTCAATTATTTCCTGCAATCCAATCATGGATTTAAATCTGCATAGCTTGCTTCCATCCAGAGATTTAGTAAGCAAATCTGCACGTTGTATATTAGTAGACACATATGACAATTGAATTTCTTTGCTAAGTAACTTCTCCCTCACATAGTGGTAGTGAACCTCTATGTGTTTGGTTCTGGCATGATAAATTGGATTAGCTGCAAGGTGAAGAGAACTTGTGTTATCCCCAAATATGATTGGTGGCCTTGTGTATAGGCCCAATTCTGAATATAAAAGCTTCAACCATATGGCTTCTTGAGTGGCATTTGCTAGCCCTCTATACTCTGCCTCAGTAGATGACAAGGCTACTGTGGGTTGTTTCTTGGACGACCAAGAAATTGGTTTATCACCTGCAAAACATATGTAACCAGATGTGCTTCTCTTGTCATCCTTGCAACCTGCCCAATCTGCATCTGAATATACCTTAATATCAATGTCTGATGAATATGGAAAGTACAAACCATGATTTTGTGTTCCCTTTAGGTACTTTACTATCTTCTTTGCTGCCTCCAAATGAGGTACTCTTGGTTTGTGCATAAATTGGCTAAGTACACTAACACCATATGATATATCAATCCTGGTTAAGGTAGCATAATTAAGACTACCTACCAAACTTTGGTAACCTGTAATATCTTTGAGTTCTTCTCCTTCATGTGCACTGAGTTTGTGGTTGACCTCCATAGGAATGTTTGAGACTTTAGCTTCCTGCAAATTAAACTTCTTGACCATGTCCTGAATGTACTTCTTCTGAGTAATAAAGATACCTGAGTTTGTGTAGACCAATTCAAGTCCTAGGAAGTACTTCAATAATCCAAGATCATTGATCTTGAATTCCTTCATCATCTGTCCTTTGATGTGTCTAATTCCCTGAACATCATTTCCTGTAATAATGATGTCATCAACATAGACACACAAGTATATTACCTCTGAATTGTTCCTTTTTATAAACAATGAAGTATCTGCTTTACTCATCACAAATCCTTGATCTAGGAGATAGGTTGTCAACCTGTAATTCCATGCTCTAGGTGCCTGCTTCAATCCATACAGAGCCTTCTTCAATTTACAAACATGATTTACCTTATTGGGATCTTCATAGCCAGGTGGTTGTGACATGTAGACTTCTTCAGATATCCATCCATTCAAGAATGCATTCTTCACATCCAATTGGTACATGTTCCAATTCTTGGATGCAGCTACACTCACCATAACTCTGATAGTTGGCATCTTGGCCACAGGAGAAAATGTCTCCTCATAATCAGTGCCTTGGGTTTGTGCAAAACCCTTGGCTACCAACCTAGCTTTATACCTATTTATTGTACCATCTGATTTCCTTTTGAGTTTGTAGATCCATCTGGATCCTATCACCTTCATGGAGTCCTTCTTGGGTACCAAGTTCCAAGTATCACTCTCCTTGAGAGCCTCCATTTCTTCATCCATTGCTTCCTTCCATTCTGGTTTAGTGATTGCTTCTTCAAATGTACCTGGTTCTTCATTCAAGGGATCCTTTGCAAGATATACAGAGTGCTTGGTTACAAGTGAAGTATCATACCCATACCTAATAGGTTTCTTCTTTTCTCTTTGAGATCTCCTCATAGCTTGAGTTGAGGATTCTGGATTATCTTCTAGTTGCTTCATCTTCATCTTCCCTTTGGATTTCCAAGCCTTGAACTCTTCAATGTTGATGGTGTCTTCATCATCTGAGCTTGTGTCCTCTTTCTGAATTGGTTCTTGCTTGATAAGCTTGGGAAAGTCTTCTTCCATGTCATAAGGTAGGCTAACTTTCCTGCACTCATTTTCATACCATGAATCATTTTCATCAAAGATGACATCTCTGCTTACCTTGAAGCCTTTGTTTGAGGGGTTGTAGAATCTGTATCCCTTCTGATTCAAATCATAACCAATGAAGATACATTTTTCAGCTTTAGGGTCTAGCTTTCCCCTTACCTGTGAGGGAATATGCACATATGCAACACACCCAAAGATTTTGCAATGATCCAGAGATGGTCTCTTACCATGCCAAGCCTCATAGGGTGTCATTCCATCAAGTGTCTTTGATGGCAACCTGTTAATTAAATATGTGGCAGTAGATACACTCTCTGCCCAAAGATAATTTGGCAATTTCTTTTCATTTAGCATAGACCTAGCTTTCTCTACAATGAGTCTATTCCTTCTCTCAGCTACCCCATTTTGTTCAGGTGAGTACCTTGTAGTAATCTCCCTCTTGATGCCTCTTTCCTGCAAGAAATCTTCAAAGTCATTGGAGAAGTATTCTCCACCACCATCTGACCTTAGTTTCTTCAAATGTCTACCTGTTTGATTTTCAACTAATGCAAGATACCTTTTGAAACAATTAAATACTTCATCTTTATGTTTCATGAAGTATAAGACAGTCCACCTGCTATAGTCATCAATGAAGGACACATAGTACCTTGATCCAGATATAGATGGCTCCTTGCTAGGTCCCCAAACATTTGTATGCACCAATTCCAGATAATCTTCATGCATAAAACCTTTCTTGGTATAGGGCAATCTGTGTGACTTACCAAATTGACAAGCCCCACACTTGTATATCATGTGTTGCTTGGATACATTAGGTATCCCAAGCACACATTGATCCCTGCTCATTTGTTTTATGGTCCTCTCTCTAATGTGACCTAATCTCTTGTGCCAAATCTCCAATTCTGATAGGGTTTGGTCTTTATAATTGTACAAAGCAATATTCTTAGTGTCTTCAAGTTCAAAGGTAAACAATCTACCTGATTTCTCTCCCTTGGCTATCCTTCTGAATCCATGTCTTGGATCTTCCACATATGCACCATGTTGAGTGAACCTGACTTGTAGTCCTTTTTCCACAATCTGACCTACACTCATCAGATTCTTGGTGATTGTTGGAACATACAACACTCTGCTCAATAAATTCTGATTACCATCACTAGTTTTGACATTGCCTACTTTAACAACTGAATGTTTAGTGTCATCACCTGTTTGCACTTGGTGCTTGCCTTTGGGTTCTTCCAAATCAGAAAGCAATGCAACATTTCCAGCTACATGATTAGAGCAACCTGAATCAATATAGAATAAGTGGTCATCATTGATACCTAACTTAGATGTCATGTTCATGATTAATAAGGAATCATCTTGCTCCTCTGCATAATTGTTGTAATCTTTCCTATTTCTGTATCCACCTTGATAATTGCCATTGTGATTGTAGCTATTGTTGTAATTATTGTTGTAGCCATGATAGCCTTGAGATTGGTTGAATCTGCCTCTGCCTTGAGAGTATCCTCCTCTTTGGTGACCTCTTCCTCTTTGGTTCTTGTAGTTTTTGTAGCATTCATCTGTGGTATGGTTAGACAAGCCACAAATATTGCATGGAGATTGGTTGTAGGGTCTCCCCCTACCTGACTTACCTCCTATGCCTCTTCCTCTAGATGACCTACCTCTCCCTACATAATTTGCTTGGGAGGTAGAGCCTTCTTCATCAACCTTCTTGCTTTTACCTTTATCTTTTACCTTCTTATCAGTATAAAGGGCAGAGGGATTATTACCTTTTGATTGCTCTCCATTCTTTGTGATCTTTGCTTCATGTGTAAAGAGTTGTCCAATCAGAGTTGTTAGATCAGGTGCTTGGATGTCCATGTATAAGTCCATTACTGTGGTAAAGCTCTCCCACTTGTCATCTGCCTTTAGTCCATTGATCACTTGTCTGACTATTTGCTCTTCCTCAATCTCTTCTCCCACACTTGCAAGTTGGTCTGCAATGTCCTTGACTTTGGTGACAAAATCTGAGACTGATTGTTTTGATTGCTTCCTAAGAGTTGTAAACTCAACCCATAGCTGATTCTTTCTGGCCCTTGTGCTTGATGAAAAATAAGTTGACAAGGTTTCCCAAGTCTCTTGGGAAGTTTTGCAATTCCTTATGTGTGGTAGAAGGAAATCAGAAATAGAGTTTAGAAGATATGACCTTGCTAAAGCATCTTTTGCACACCATTGATTGAGTCTCTCTTGCTCTTCCTTGGTAGGTAGGCCTCTAGCTTTGAATGAGGGCAATTCCTCATCTCCTGATATGAATCCATACAAGCTCCTTCCTTGTAGATAGGTCTTCATCCTTAGAGACCAAGCTTGGTAGTTGTTCCTGTCTAATTTGACAGTGAAGGAAGGGAAACCATCACCCATGATTACCTTATTTGCTCTGATACCACTGTTGGGAGTGATGGTTGGATGCACTCAGAAGATCAAGTTGGTGCTGCTAGACCTGCTTCACACCTGCCCTCCTTTGACTCCAGATATGTTTAGTAGACTCCTTGAGCTTCCAAATGATACCAAGAAACCATATATGTGCTTTGCAAATGTTATGAGTAATGATCAAATCAAGACAGACTACTTGTGACTTCAAAATTCTGAAAAACTTGCTATTTTGGTATTGACACCTGCTCAGTGTTATGCTCAGTGTAACGAGTGTAGTTACAATTAGCAAAATTCCTTCTAGAGATATTCTATTAGCTTAGTAATCTTTTATTTGCAAGTGGAATGAAAGGAAATGATAAACTACACTCAGAGAAATCACTTTAGCAAAATAAGGTGTACCCCCAATTTTTTAGGAGACTTACAGTCACAAACCAGTGAGCACCCCGACTGAGATTTCTCTGTGATGGTAGATCCAATGGCCTTGAAATTTTGTAGGTGTATAGTAAACTTTGAGCTGAATCCAATGCACTTTGAATCATCCAATTTAGTTCAGTAGATCTTGAGATATGCCCTGTTGAAGTTGACAGAGTTGAAGAGTACACTCAGAGAATAACAGAGATGATCAATATGAGTATATGTATTAAATCTATTGATTGTACATTCCCATTGGCATGATATGTAATGCTCAATGGTACTCAGAGGTGTAGGCTATGGTGAAGCTCACACACACTCAATGATTCACTCAGAATTGCCTCGGGAGAAGTGAAAGATGCCCGCGACTTTTTCCTTGTACTTTTTATAGGAGTTGAATGAAATTTTGAATTTCAAATTCTAAGTTAATCTCCTAGAATCATGTACCTAAAAGTGAATGAGATATTCTCTCAATCATCCATTTACTTTTCCACGACTTTCTCAAGTAGGTGAGTTTACAAGAGTGATAGACTTTTACATAGGATAAAAGGTAATAACCAATTAAGCATTGGTTCCTATGATCATTGTTCCAAGTGAATATATCCTTCAAGGGTTCAAGCTTTATGTGTGGTCTTCAAGTTTGATAACCAAGCCAAGTCTTCCAAAGCTTCCAATGTTCCAAGCCAATGTGTGAAGGCTTGATATGCACCAACATCTTTAAAACCTATGTAAGAGAGTCTTGGGTCACTTTGTTAGACATCACACACCAATTGGCAATGCCAGCTTTGGTCTCTCAATAGAGGTGGTTTTCAGAAGTGCGCACATTTATGTTTATACCAGGTTCTGAAGGAAAGAGGTATAAAAGACTTACACATTGAACAAGTATGAAGACATGATGACATCATAGGTTTTTTGATGAGACTCATATTTGAGTTGATTTCAATTGAGTTGAGTTGACTTGAAGTACAGTCAAAGATGAACCAGCGGTGTTCATAATACACTAAGTTGTGAGTTGGCAATCACAGGTTCCAGGATTCAGTTCTTGATTTTGTTTACTGTATTTACATGACACAACAAAAGTACATTGAGAAATCTTTGGTAAGGTAAATGCAAATATGTGGGTCCTACTGTTTGTTTTTAGGTTTATGAAAATAGGAGATAACAGGTTGAGAGTAAGTTCATGCTATATTTGTTGTCAAGTAGTGATTGCTTGATGTGTACACTATTGGATATCTAGTTTGCATATTTTCTCAAGTATTATGGTTCATATTCAGCAAGTTCAGGTGTTTTGAAGGAAAGCCAAATTCAGTTTTGAAGAAGACTTTTGAAGAGACGGTTTGAAGATCAGTACAAGCTTGTGATAGTATGCAGATTGTAATTGTGATAGGTTGCAGATCTAGTCTAGTTTGTACCAATATGACATTGCAGGGGGGATTGTTGGAATCAATGTCCTATAGGTCAAACAATATTCTTCTATTGGTCAAATTGTTCAGGTATTACAACATATGTAGAGTTGGGACCTAGTTCCTCTACAAGAAGACGGGCGCGCTTAGCATATCTAGATCTTCTTAAAAGTCTTTCTACAAGCAAAATGAGAAGGCGACATGGTTAGATCATATTGCTCCCAACCTGTCCAGGCGGGTTCGATTCCCGATTCTAGCAGCGCGGAAAAGTTTTTTTTGTTTGACATGCTTTTGTGTAAAACAATGAACGGATAAACAACGCAAACAAGTTTGATTCATTCTAACGATTACAATCTTGAGTTATGCTTTTGGTATAGCTTTTCATGGAAAAAGAATACTATAAAAACACAAGCTTGGGCTCACTTATATTTATCCTTCACCTAGTTTTCAACACAAGCATTGTGCTTGGACCTCAGTAGAGGTGGTGTTTCGTCTAGCACATGGGGCAGCCATGGTGCTAACTTGAAGCATGTTGAGGAGCATCTATGGAGTTCTTCTTAATGATTCTTCTTGGAGAAGATGAAGGGTGTGCTCACACTCTAGCTCATGGAGAGGAGGTTATCTCTTTTTCATGGCAAGAAGACTTGGTCATTAGCAGCTTAATGGTAAGGATTGGCCATCTACATTTTGTAGGTGAAGATTGTCTTCTACAAGAAGATGTCGGACTACTTCAAAGACATTGGATGGTGTTTAATATAAGATTTACATCTTATGTTAAGTATTCAGGTACATAATCTCTTTATGAACACAGGTACTACTTGAAGTTTATGGAGCAAGTAACATCTATATCAGCAGGAGTCCTATTCAGCATATGTACAAGAGAATCAGTACGTATATGCTTTATGCATATTTGGATGAGGTGTTTGAGAAGGTGTGTTCACATGAGTTTGAGGATTTCCGGCAGCAAACTTGTTAGCATTCTTTGCTACTTTTTAATTATGTGATCTTTTCACACACGAATCTGACTTAGGGTCTTCCATAGCCTAAGGTTAGATGATGGTTTGTTGATTATCAGTTTCACACTGATCCTTCCTCTTTCAGTCACTCATATTCACTCCTCTATAACCTATTAGGTCACACATCTCATGTGTATTATGTTTGTTACATTTGTACATTCATTCTTCCATCTATTTCGCATCACATAGAGTGGTTGAGAGTTTTGCTCCCACATTGTACATTGAATATTGGTATATATGATACTATGAGTAATCGATGGCTTACATAACAACTTACACATGTCATCTATTCTTTCTCTATCCTTGTCTCATCATTTGTATCATTATGTTTGGTATGATGATGTTTTGTCAATATTGGAAGATTGTTGGAATTTATGTTGTATATCGTGGACCTATGGAATCATGGACCTGTGATATGAGCCAAGGGCCTCCCTCATTTCTAACAATGGAATCTTGTTTTCCATGCTAGAACAAAGCACATCAAGGTACATTATGTTGGAAATTTAGTAGGCCCATCAAGTTCCATAGGTCCAAGATCTACAACATAGAATCCACCAATCTTCCAATATTGACAAAACATGAAAATACCACATTTAATCATACAAATGATGAGACAAAGATAGAGAAAGATCACACAACATGTGTAAAGTGTTACGTAAGCCACTGCTTACTCACACTATCATATACAAAAATGTCAATTTACAATGTGGGAGCAAAACTCTCAACCACTCTTTGTGAATAGAAATAGATGGATGAGTGAATATACAAACGTAATAAACATATTCAGATGTATGGACAGAAATCTAAATATATATGAGATGTGTGACCTAATAGGTTGTAGAAGAGTGAATATGAGTGATAGAAAGAGGAAGGATCAGTCTAAAACTGATAATCAGCAAACCCTCATCTGAACTTAGGCTATGGAAGACCCTAAATCAGATATGTGTGTGAAAAGATCACATACTTACAAAAGTAGCAAAGAATGCTAACAAGTTTGCTACCACAACCTCAAACTCATATGAACATACCTTCTCGAATGCCTCATCCAAATATGTATGAAGCGTACATGTACGGATTCTCTTGTACCTATATGGAATAGGATTCCTCGTGATATGGATGTCATTGCCTCCATAAACTCCAAGTGGTACTTGTGTGCATAAAGAGAATATGTACCCGAAGTCTTAACATAAGATGCAATGTCTTTGAAGTAACCCGAAATCTTCATGTAGAAGACAATCTTGAAATACATCATGTGGATGGCCGATCCACACCACCAAGCTACTGATGAGCAAGTCCTCTCCATAAGCAAGAGTGTGAGCAAACTTTTCTCCAAGAAGAACTCCATAGCTGCTTCTCAACATGCTCCTAGAGTGCACCACGACTGCCCCATGTGTGCTAGAGCACCACCTCTACTGAGGGATGAAAGCTGGCGTTGCCAATTGGTGTGTGATGTCGGTTTTAAATATCCATGTGAAAAAACTCACAAAAAAGCGCTTTATTTTAATCACATCACGTATTGCTTTTGCTTTATTTTAAGTAAGTTTTCTTTATTTTTAAAGTTTCTTTTAGCTAACTTTAAAAATAACTTCTTGACTTCCTTTTTCACACTTTTGACTACTTGATGAATGATCTGACAATGTTTTTATGGTCCTCATGCCAAGAGCTATCATATGACATCAAACCCCTAAATCGGCAAAAAATTAGGGTTAGGGTTTTCTCCCAAATATGATATTTGATGAGTGAATGTCATATACCATTTGAAAGATCTCTTCAAGCTCTACAAGATAGACTCATAAAAAGTTTACCCATTTTTGTGCCAAAAATGACTAAGTACCAAAATTAGGGTTTCTGCCATAAATGGATTTTGGACTGATGTGACATTGTTTTCCAACAATCCCCCCTACAATTTGATATTAGTACAAAATGAACTGGATATGTAACTTCATTCATTTGCAAACTATCATAAGCTTCAAACATGTACTCCCCGAATTGACCTTCAAACCTTTTCTTCAAAAATCTTCTTCAAAATTGAATTTGACTTTCCTTCAAACTTCAAACACCTGAACTTGCTAAATATGAACCATAATACTGATGGAGAATATTAATCTCCAAAAGAACAACTTACTCTTGTGATTAGAACACCTCTATACCAAGAGTAAGTCAAACACTTCACTAATTCAGAGGATCAATTGCTAACTTATCAAAAATTAACAAATCTGTGAAGAAGATGATACACAGAAAAGTCTGCTGCATTGTTCATTCACATTGACCTATCAAATCTGTAAAGTTTTTGATGAAACTTTGTACGAATCATCTCCTAGAGATTGCGCATCTACTCCAAGTTGAATCACTTCAAAAGGTTAAGTATAACTTGAGAAATTGATTTCACAAGTTACCTATGTCAGAAACTGTTATCCAAAACAGTCGACTTTACACCTGTAACTTTTAAGACTTGGTTCTCCTTGAATAGAACCCGTTTTACAAAATGCTTCTAAACATAAGTAGCTTATCTTCCAACTTAAAGATTAAGCCCTCACTCATGCAAAAATTTAAACTGTGCTAGGAGAAATGATCAAAACATTGACTTCGAAAACTGCGCCTGTTTTAGGAACTAGTGAACACACTTCACATATGAATGTTCCTACACTTAATTCACTCAGCCTGATTACAATTGGAAGCTAAAACTTTGCACAGAGGTCAAGCAACTCTCAACTTAGACTTGTACAAAAGCATTCTACAATTGATCTACTGTAGAAGGAGAACACGCAGAAACATCGGGCGCAAAACTTTTCATTTACTCAGAAAAATTACAACTGAGTGATGAGAGCTAACTCAAATTCACTTTCCTCTATCTTATGACTTCTATCTCCCTCATTCTTAACTTCTAACTATTGTCACATATGCTCTCATACATGCCCCGACTTTTCTCAAGATATTTATAGATAATTTGTACATGATTCTTACTGAACAAAAAATCTAAGTCATCTATGACTATGCTAATGTACATATGTGTACACTTCACTTGTCCTCTGAATGTGATCTTCTTCCACACTTTAGAAATTGATTCTTCCTTCATCATTTGGTCTTCCAAGCCTTCAATTGGTGATTGGTATGCACCAACAGCTCCCCCTCAATCATCAATTGAGGTTTTCTCTGTCTTCTTTATACTTGCCATGTCTTTGAACCTTTGTAACTTAGGTCCATCCAGACTCTTTGTCATCATATCTGCCACTTGTTCTTTTGTTGAAGTATACATCACTTCAATCTCTTTATCTAGTACCTTTTCCCTCAAAAAATGATACTGAATCTCTATATGCTTAGTCCTGGCATGAAAAACAGGGTTAGCTGCCAAATACAAAGAACTCATATTGTCTCCAAAAATTATTGGAGTACTATGATCAGTCTCAAAACTTTTCATCAAGGTCTTCAACCATATCACTTCCTTTGCAGCTTCTACCATTCCCTTATACTCAGCTTCTGTGGATGATAAAGCAACTGTATGTTGCTTCTTTGAACACCAAGACACTAACTTGTCTCCAACATAACATAGATATCCATGAGTAGACCTTCTATCATCTGAGTCACCTTCACTTAGGGTTCCTTTGATAAATCTGAGTACCCTTTGGGCTGCAATCCAATGATTCTTCTTTGGACAATGCATAAATTGTGACAACACACCTACTGCATATGATAGATCTGGCCTTGTCAAGGTAGCATAGATTAAACTACCTACCAAACTCTGATATTTCTTCATATCATTGAACTCTTCACCTCCATACCTGCTTAATTTATGATTTACCTCCAATGGTGTAGTTGAGGTCCTGCAATCTTCCATGTTAAACTTGACCAGAAGATTCTTCAAGTATCTCTCTTGTGAAACATATACTCCATGTTGAGTATACACAATCTGCATTCCTAGAAAATAAGATAAGTTTCCCAAGTCACTTATCTTAAACTCCTTCTCTATTTGTCTTTTGAGTTCATTTATTCCTTGAGCATCTGTTCCTGTAACAATAATATCATCAACATAAATGCACATGTAAATGTATCCATTTTCACTTGCCTTCACTAGCAAGCTACTATCTGCCTTTGATGCTTGAAATCCACATTCATTCAAGAACTTGACCAATCTGTAATTCCAAGCTCTTGGGGCTTGCTTCAACCCATATAAAGCTCTCTTGAGCTTACACACATAATCTGATCCAATTAACTCCATGAAGCCTTCTGGTTGCTCCATATATACTTCATCTGCAATGTATCCATTTAGAAATGCATTTTTCACATCCAATTGTGATAATTTCCATCCCTTACAAGTAGCAATAGCAATCAATGTCCTAATTGTAGACATCTTAGCAACAGGACTAAAGGTTTCATCATAATCTACCCCATAAGTTTGGGCATAACCTTTGACCACAAGTCTAGCCTTGTATCTAGACACCTTACCATCTGCAAACCTCTTTGTTTTATATACCCACTTACATCCAATGACCTTCTGATTCTTTGGTCTTGGTACTAGTTCCCAAGTTTCATTTTCAAGTAGAGCATCATACTCTTCCTGCATTGCCTTCTCCCAATTCTGTTTACCTTTGGCTTCTTCATAAGTGGTTGGATCTTCTTCTGTCTTCACAATGTATGCATAATCTTTTGTTGTTAGGAAAGATGTATCATAACTATACCTTATAGGTTCTTTCCTTTCCCTTGTAGATCTTCTGACTTCTGCACTTCTTGAAGTTTCAGCCTCATTTGATTCTGGATCAAATCTTGGCCCTTCTTCTACATGATCCTGCACTCTACATCTAGAGTCAATTTCATCAACAATTTCTTCACAAACTTTTACCTTTGCCTTTCCTTTTCTTTGAATTTCTTCAACATCTGTATACTCATTTGGTGATCCTGAATACCACACATTTTGCTCATCAAATGTCACATCTTTAGTAACAAGAAATTGCTTTGTGGATGGACTCCACAACCTGTAACCCATTTGTCTATCATCATATCCAATAAACACATACTTCTCTGCTTTTGGTTCTAGCTTATGTCTTAATTGTGAAGGAACATAAGCATATGCAATACATCCAAAAACTTTACAATGATCAAGACTAGGCTTCTTACCCCACCATGCTTCATAAGGGGTTCCTCCATCCAAAGCTTTGCAAGGCAACCTATTCACAAGGTATGTTGCAGTGTTAATGGCTTCTGCCCATAAGTAATTTGGACAATTCTTTTCCTTCATCATGGCTCTTGCAAACTCTACAAGAGTCCTATTCCTTCTTTCTGCTACTCCATTTCGTTGAGGGGAGTACCTACAAGTCACTTCTCTTTTGATACCTGCATTCCACAAATAATCATCAAACTCTTTTGAGAAATACTCTCCCCCTCCATCTGATCTTAACCTCTTTAGCTTTTGTCCTGTGATCCTTTCTGCATAGGCATGAAAATGTTTGAATGTTTTGAAAACTTCTGATTTATCCTTGATTACATACAAAGTAATCCACCTGGTTGCATCATCAACAAACAACACATAATATCTGGATCCATTTATGCTATAGTCCCTTGAGGGTCCCCATACATCTGTATGAACCAATTCAAGCATATTTGAATACTTGTACCTTGATTTGTTATAAGAGTTCTTATGTGCTTTACCTAATTGACAAGCTTCACACTTGTACACCATATGTTGCCCTTCAATATTTGGCAATCCAAGCACCACCTGATTCTTTGACATCTCCTTTATAGCTCTCTCATTGAAATGACCTAGCCTTTTATGCCATAGGTCTAATTCAGACACCTTTTGACCTCCATAGGTAAACAATGCATGTCCCACATTACCTTGGACTTTGAGAGTGAACAATCTTCCTTCCTTTTTACCTGCAATTATGGTTCTATATCCCTGATTTGGATCTTGTACATAGACACCATCATTTGTAAATCTTACTTCATATCCTTTCTCCACAATTTGCCCTACACTTATCAAATTTTTAGGAATAGTAGGAACATAAAGTACCTTACTCAGAAGTGTACTTCCACTCTTTGTCTTCACTGATCCAATGCTCTCCACTTTATGTTTGGTATTGTCACCTGTTTGAACTGTATGTCCATTCACCCTTGCTTCCATATCAGTCATCAAAGATAGATTCCCACTCAGATGATTGCTGCACCCTGAGTCAATGTAAAACACTCTTTGATCTTCTCCCATTGATTCATGAGTTGCATTCAAGATAAGAGTCATGTCATCCTTCTGATCTGATGCATAATTGTAATAATTGTTGTTGTAGGACTGAGATTGGAAGTTTCTTCCACCTCCTCTACCATATGATGTCCTACCACCTCTTCCTCTGAAATAGCCTCTTTGGTTTCTGCCTCCTCTACCTCTTTGACTATAATTCTGATTATTGCTTCCACCATTTTGATTATTATACCAACAGTCATTTGCCAAATGATTTGTTCTTCCACAAATCCAACAAGCTTTAGCATTATCTTTGTTCTTACCTCCTCTTCCTTTACCTCTGAAATTTGTCTTTCCTTTTGTGAAGTTGGCTTGATTTGAATTCCCTTCATCATCATTTGATTGCCTTCCCTTGCCATTCTTTTTCTTGTCCTTGGAGTACATAGCTTGACTTGTACTTCTATCATTGTCTCCTTTAAGATCCTGCTCAAAGGTTAGCATATGTCCTAGCAATTGATTAAGATCAGGAGTAAAGTGATCAAGTGACAATTCTATGGACAAGATAAAAGGCTTCCACTTCTCATCACCTCTTAAACCTGTAAGTATTTGTCTTACCAACTTTTCCTCTTCAATATCTTCATCCACTGCTCCCAAGCTATCTGCAATATCTTTCATTCTTGCCACATAATCTGAAATTGATTGTGAGCTCTTCTTCTTGAAGGTTGTGAACTCAGCCCATAGTGAGGACTTCCTTGACTTAGTTGTATTTGGGAAATGCTCTTCCAAGGCATTCCAAACATCTGTAGCACTTTCCAAACCTCTGATGTGAGGTAAAAGATAATCATTTACAGCCATGTAGATGATGCTCCTTGCTTGAGCATCCTTTCTCATCCAAGTCTTCGACATTGCAAGTTCTTCCCTAGTAGGAATACTTGGATCTGCAAACTCAGGTTTTTCTTTATCTCCTGTAATAAATGCTATAAGGTCTTTGCTCATGAGATGTGCTTCCATCCTCATGGACCATGCTGGATAGTTCTCCCTATCTAGCTTATCAATCTGCAAGCTTTCTCCCATCTTGTATCCACCTGTGTATTGAAATCTTCAAGCTTTACAAACAATATATGTACCTTTACTTCGAATTGAACTCCTTTTGCCTTTCTTAATGTCAAATGGTCTTCTCCTCGAGCTTTGACTCCAAGCTTTCACTTCTTAGTTCTTCAAGTGTTGAATTTCTTGAATCTGCAGCAGTCGGGATCCTCCTTTCTTCAAATTGATGTCTCCTGCTCTGATACCACTGATGGAGAATATTAATCTCCAAAAGAACAACTTACTCTTGTGATTAGAACACCTCTATACCAAGAGTAAGTCAAACACTTCACTAATTCAGAGGATCAATTGCTAACTTATCAAAAATTAACAAATCTGTGAAGAAGATGATACACAGAAAAGTGTGCTGCATTGTTCATTCACATTGACCTATCAAATCTGTAAAGTTTTTGATGAAACTTTGTACGAATCATCTCCTAGAGATTGCGCATCTACTCCAAGTTGAATCACTTCAAAAGGTTAAGTATAACTTGAGAAATTGATTTCACAAGCTACCTATGTCAGAAACTGTTATCCAAAACAGTCGACTTTACACCTGTAACTTTTAAGACTTGGTTCTCCTTGAATAGAACCCGTTTTACAAAATGCTTCTAGACATAAGTAGCTTATCTTCCAACTTAAAGATTAAGCCCTCACTCATGCAAAACTTTAAACTGTGCTAGGAGAAATGATCAAAACATTGACTTCGAAAACTGCGCCTGTTTTAGGAACTAGTGAACACACTTCACATATGAATGTTCCTACACTTAATTCACTCAGCCTGATTACAATTGGAAGCTAAAACTTTGCACAGAGGTCAAGCAACTCTCAACTTGGACTTGCACAAAAGCATTCTACAATTGATCTACTGTAGAAGGAGAACACGCAGAAACATCGGGCGCAAAACTTTTCATTTACTCAGAAAAATTACAACTGAGTGATGAGAGCTAACTCAAATTCACTTTCCTCTATCTTATGACTTCTATCTCCCTCATTCTTAACTTCTAACTATTGTCACATATGCTCTCATACATGCCCCGACTTTTCTCAAGATATTTATAGATAATTTGTACATGATTCTTACTGAACAAAAAATCTAAGTCATCTATGACTATGCTAATGTACATATGTGTACACTTCACTTGTCCTCTGAATGTGATCTTCTTCCACACTTTAGAAATTGATTCTTCCTTCATCATTTGGTCTTCCAAGCCTTCAATTGGTGATTGGTATGCACCAACAAATACTTGAGAAAATATGCAAAATAGATATCCAATAGTGTACACATCAAGCAATCATTTGCTTGACAACAAATGTAGCAACTTGCAAGTACTGTCTCTGAACCTGCTATCTCTTGTTTTCTCAAACCTATAAAACATACACCAGGATCCACATATTTACATTTACCTTACGAAAGCTTTCTCAATGTACTTCTATTCTGTTATGTAAATACACTAAACATAATCAAGAACTGAATCTTGGGACTTGTGACTGACAACTCACAACTTAGTGTATTATGAACACTACTGGTTCATCTATGACTGTACTCCAACTCGAATCAACTCAATTCATCCTATGAGTCTCATCAAAACATCATATCTATGATGTCATCATGTGTTCATCTTTGTTCATAACTGTTAGTCCTTCATACCTCTTTCCTTCAGAACCTCGTATAAACATATATGTGCGCACTTCTGAAAACATATCTCTCTTAAATATCAAATTTCTCTTCAATAGAACTCGAGAACCTTCTAACTCCACTTCTCAATCAAGTGTTAGGATCTTATGGAACACTTTTTTGAATACAAGCATGTATCCAAAAAACAAGACAAACATTGAAAGTAGATTTTCCAACCGGTTGGTATATTAGAAAATCTAAATTTTATGAAGTTTTTTGAAAATACTGAATATGAGGTAACTTTTCCAAACATAAGACCTCTCTTCAAGTCTCCAACGTCTTGTACAAATACTCTTTTACCTCAAGAGTTAGATAAAGAAAATATACTTCTCTGCAACTTGTCATATACCAAGTAGCTTTGTATTGACACTCCAAGAATTCTTTGAGGGAATATATAGGTACGTGCTCAAAATCTTCAACTTATATATAACTCATACATATGAGTCAAAATATACAAGTTGTCTTCAAAATCTGCTCCTTTTCTTTCTCTCAATGCAATTCTTTCTCAAATCTACTAAATCATGACCCAGTATAATGCAAAATAAGAAACTGCTTCTTCTTTAAATTATCTTTTTCACAAGATGTTCTCATAGACTTGTCTTCGGATGTAGAGGATAAAAGTAGGAAAAATATATGGAAAATATAAGAGAAAAGGAAGTCTTGCTTTTCTTTTGGAAATATTGGATTTTCTTCTTTTGCATCTTTCTTCCAGCTGATGATGTCAACATCTTCAAAATTCTCTTCCATAACTTTTGTTCTCTTCATCTTGAAGTACTAAGCATTCTTGACTTCTTCAAATGAGCTTTTCTCTTCCTCTAGTGCTACGTGTTGGTGCAATTCAAGCCTTCACATTTGGCTTGGAACCCTTGAAGGATATCACTATGTGAAGCAAGAACCATAGGAACTTATTCTTATGACTTATTACCATTTTATCTCTCGTAAAAGTCTAAATGACTTGGCATGTAAATGATCACACCTACTTGATTAGATTGGTGGAAAAATGGATGGTGTAATTGGAGAGAATATCTCCTTACTTTTAGATGAGTGATTTTAGGGAGCCTTAGTTTGAATTTGAACTTCAAATACATCTCCATCACATATAAAAGTCATGTAAAAAACTCGCGGTGTAGAGGGTGAGCTTCCGAGCTCCATTTTCACTATCTCTGAGTGTGTGAGTGCTACACTATAGCCTAAACATCTCCAACTCATTAGGCTACATCTATCAAGCCAATGAGATTGTACATTCATGTGAACTAATAGAAAGATTTACATTCACTATCTCTGGTTTTCTCTGAGTCATCATCTCCAAGTCTGTCAACTTCAAAGAGGCATATCTCAGTGCATACTGAACCAAATCAAGTGATTCAAGGCTTGTTGGAACCAGCTCAAAGTACTCTACAAGACTACAAAGTTTGAAGAATTTTGGTTCAGCCATTCTCGAGAAATCGCCTTCGAAGCAGCCTCTAGTATTTGTGTGCAGTGCTCCTAAAATGTCGGGGGTACATATATTTTTGCTAAACTTATTTCTCAGAGTATAGTTCATCATTTCTTCTCATTCCACTTGCAAATGGTAGCTTGTAAAGCTAATTTAATATGTCCAAAAAGGAATTTGATCAATTGTAAGTGTGCTGGTCATACTGAGTGAAAGACTGAGCAGGTGTCAATACCAAAATAGCAAGTTTTTTGGATTTTAGAAGTCTCAAGTAGTCTGTTTTGATTTAACCATTACACATATCATTTGCAAAGTACATATATGCTTTCTTGGTATCATTTGGAAGCTCAAGGAGTATACTAAGCATATCTGGAATCAAAGGAGGGCTGGTGTGAAGCAAGGATAGCAGCACCAACTCAATCTTCTGAGTGCATCCAACCATCTCTCCCTACAGTGGTATCATAGCAAAATTAATAAGGTAACATGGGAGATGGTTTTCCCTCTTTCATTGATAAATTGGACAGGAACAATTACCAAGCTTGGTCTCTAAGGATGAAGACCTATCTACAAGGAAGAAGCTTATTTGGATTCATATCAAGAGATGAGGAATTGCCCTCATTCAAAGCTAGAGGACTACCCACCAAGGATGAACAAGAGAGACTCAACACATGGTGTGCAAAAGATGCATTGGCAAGGTCTTATCTTCTTAACTCTATATCTGATTTCCTTTTACCTCACATCAGGAATTGCAAGACTTCCCAAGAAACTTGGGAAACCTTGTCAACATATTTTTCATCAAATACAAGGGCCAGAAAGAATCAACTATGGATTGAATTCACTACTCTTAGGAAGCAATCAAAGCAATCAGTTTCAGATTTTGTCACTAGAGTCAAAGACATTGCAGATCAACTGGCAAGTATTGGAGTGGAGATTGAAGAGGAACAAATAGTAAGGCAGGTAATCAATGGACTAAAAGCTGATGACAAATGGGAGAGCTTTACCACAACAATGGACCTATACATGGACATACATGCTCCTGATCTAACAACTGTGATTGGTCAACTCTTCACACATGAAGCAAAGCTTACAAGGAATGGAGAGCAATCAAAAGGTAACAACCCCTCTACTCTATACACTGATAAGAAGGTTAAAGATAAAGGTAAAAGTAAGAAGGCTGATGAAGAAGGCTCTACCTCCCAAGAAAACTATGCAGGGAGAGGTAGATCTTCAAGAGGTAGAGGCAGAGGAGGTAAGCCAGGTAGGGGGAGACCCTACAACTCATCACCATGCAACATTTGTGGATTGTCTAACCATACCACAGATGAGTGCTACAGAAATTATAAGAATCAGAGAGCAAGAGGCTATCAAAGAGGTGGATACTCTCAAGGTAGAGGCAGATTCAACCAACACCAAGGCTACAATGGATACAACAATCAGTACAACAACAATGACAACCACAACCACAATGGTAATTACCAAGGTGGATACAGAAACAGAAAGGACTACAACAACTATACAGAGGAACAAGATGACTCCTTATTTGTTGGAACAAATCAATCACAAATGAGTGATTATAAAGGTCTTAAAGAAGGCTTATGGTCAGAATGAAGTGAAAGAAGACACTTGAGAAAGTGAAGGAGATTTCAGAATGATAGCTTGTATACATATGTACATATAAGTAGAAATCTTTGTAATATGAGTAGAGCTAAATCCTTAGGATGATAAGGAGTAATGTCATAGACGCGGGATAAGTCTAAAATCATGTATATATAAGTTAATGATGATAAGAAATGTAAGTGAGAGTCATTTGTAGATGACAAATGTCTTAGAGATGTGTAGAGAGTTTTTTCCCAGAAAATAGTGACTGGTTTTTCTCTGAGTGCTCTCTGTCTGATCATGTGGATCAAGATTCCTTTTGTACACATCTAATTGAGAAGCTAATGAAGCTATGTTCAGAGTTTCATGATCTAATTCCTCTCCTACTGTGAGAATGATCAATAGGAACATTTGTATGTAAAAGTGAAAACTAAAGTCTGAGAGTAGCGCACTTTTCCGTCTCAGTATTTTGCTTAGATCTCAGGGTATACTGTAAAGTTTTTGATGAGTGAGCACTTAAAATCTTAGTTAGGAGATAAGGAAGCTATGGCTAGAAGCATTTAGCAAAATGGGACTTGTACTGTGAGAAATCAACTTAAGAAGTTGACCATGTCGAAGGTGCTACCTCTGGAAGACAGTTGTGACATATCTTTGATCTTAAGAATCAAATTAAACTTTTGATGATTAGTTTTGAGAACTAATAATTAGTATGATTGCACGAAGGTATTGCGAATACTTGTGCATCATTTGTTTGAAGAAATTTGAAGTTATGTGCAGGTAATGAAGTTGATTTCTGAAGCAGACTTTCTGAAGTAGACACTTCTTCACTCAGAGAAGTGTTAATGGAAGTTTTGGTAAAGAAGAACAATATTTGTGTAAAGTTTGGTTTGTAACTGATATAGAAGTGTTCTTAAATCAGTATAGATCAAACCTTTGGAGATTAAGAGGTCTCCAACAGTGGTATCAGAGCTGAAGGTGCAATATAAGAGAAGAAAAGACAATTGAAGTTCCGATTGGTGCAGATATTGGAGTTCTTCCAAATCAAAGGAGGATAAGGACAAATTATTGAAGATAACCTGCAGAAGTTTAAAGCACGAGTTCGAAGAAAATCAGGAAGGATCAAAGCTTCATATCAAAGGTACACTTTATCCTTATAAACCATAGTAATTGCAGATACAGAAGGTCAAGGATGGGAGAAAGCTTGCAGATTGATAAGCTAGATAGGGAGAACTATCCAGCTTGGTCCATGAGGATGGAGGCACACCTCATGAGTAAAGATTTGATGGCATTTATTACAGGAGATGAAGAAAAGCCTGAATTTGCAGATCCTAGTATTCCAACTAGGGAAGAACTTGCAGTTTTGAAGACTTGGATGAGAAAGGATGCTCAAGCAAGGAGTATCATTTACATGGCTGTAAAGGATTATCTTCTACCTCACATTAGAGGATTGGAAAGTGCAGCATGTGTTTGGAATGCTTTGGAAGAGCATTTCCAAAATACAACCAAGTCAAGGAAGTCCTCACTATGGGCTGAGTTCACAACCTTCAAGAAGAAGAGCTCACAATCAATTTCTGATTATGTGGCAAGGATGAAGGATATTGCAGATAGCTTGGGAGTAGTGGATGAAGACATTGAAGAGGATAAGTTGGTAAGACAAATACTTACAGGTCTGAGAGGAGATGAGAAGTGAAAGCCTTTCATACTGTCCATAGAGTTGTCACTTGATCACTTTACTCCTGATCTTAATCAATTGCTAGGACACATGCTAACTTTTGAGCAGGACATTAAAGGAGACAATGATAGAAGTGCAAGTCAAGCTATGTACTCCAAGGACAAGAAAAAGAATGGCAAGGGAAAGCAATCGACTGATTATGAAGGGACTTCAAGTCAAGCTAACTTCACAAAAGGGAAGATGAATTTCAGAGGTAAAGGAAGAGGAGGTAAGAACAAAGATAATGCTAAAGCTTGTTGGATTTGTGGCAGTACCAATCATTTGGCAAATGATTGTTGGTATAACAATCAAAATGGTGGAAGCAATAATCAGAATTTTAATCAAAGAGGTAGAGGAGGCAAAAACCAAAGAGGCAACTTCAGAGGAAGAGGTGGTAGGACATCATATGCTAGAGGAGGTGGAAGAAACTTTCAATCTCAGTCCTACAACAACAATTATTATAATTATGCATCAGATCAGAAGGATGATATGACTCTTATCTTGAATGCAACTCATGAATCAGTGGGAGAAGATCAAAGAGTGTTTTATATTGACTCAGGATGTAGCAACCATCTGAGTGGGAATCTATCCTTGATGACTGATATGGAAGCAAAGGTGAATGGACATACAGTTCAAACAGGTGATAATACCAAACATAAAGTGGAGAGCATTGGATCAGTGAAGACAAAGAGTGGAAGTACACTTTTGAGCAAGGTACTTTATGTTCCTACTATTCCTAAAAATTTGATAAGTGTAGGGCAAATTGTGGAGAAAGGATATGAGGTAAGATTCACAAATGATGGTGTTTATGTGCAAGATCTAAATCAGGGATATAGAAACATAATTGCAGGAAAAAAGGAAGGAAGATTGTTCACTCTCAAAGTTCAAGGTAATGTGGGACATGCATTATTTACTTATGGAAGTCAAAAGGTGTCTGAATTAGACCTATGGCATAAAAGGCTAGGTCATTTCAATGAGAGAGCTATAAAGGAAATGTCAAAGAATCAGGTGGTGCTTGGATTGCCTAATGTTGAAGGGCAACATATGGTGTACAAGTGTGAAGCTTGTCAATTAGGTAAAGCACATAAAGGTTCTTACAACAAATCAGGGTACAGGCATTCAAATATGCTTGAATTGGTTCATACAGATGTATGGGGTCCCTCAAGGGACTACAGCATAAATGGATCCAGATATTATGTGTTGTTTGTTGATGATGCAACCAGATAGATTACTTTATATGTAATCAAGGATAAATCAGAAGTTTTCAAGACATTCAAACATTATCATGCCTATGTAGAAAGGATCACAGGGCAAAAGCTTAAGATGTTAAGGTCAGATGGAGGGGGAGAGTATTTCTCTAAAGAGTTCGATGATTATTTGTGGAATGCAGGTAGTAACTTGCAGGTACTCTCCTCAACAGAATGGAGTAGCAGAAAGGAGAAATAGGACTCTTGTAGAATTTGCAAGAGCAATGATGAAGGAAAAGAATTGTCCAAATTACTTATGGGCAGAAGCCATTAATACTGCAACATACCTTCTGAATAGGTTACCTTGTAAAGCTTTGGATGGAGGAACCCCTTATGAAGCATGGTGGGGTAAGAAACCTACTCTTGATCATTGTAAAGTATTTGGATGTGTAGCATATGCTTATGTTCCTTCACAATTAAGACATAAGCTAGAACCAAAAGCAGAGAAGTATGTGTTTATTGGATATGATGATAGACAGATGGGTTACAAGTTGTGGAGTCCATCCACAAAGCAATTTCTTGTTACCAAAGATGTGACATTTGATGAGCAAAATACATGGTATACAGGATCAACAAATGATTATGCAGGTGTTGAAGAGATACAAAGGAAAGGAAAGGCAAAAGTAAAAGTGTATGAAGAAAGTATTGATGATGTTGACTCTAAAAGTAGATTGCAGGATCATGTAGAAGATGGGCCAAGATTTGATCCAGAATCAAATGAGGCTGAAACTTCGAGAAGTGCAGAAATCAGAAGATCTTCAAGGGAAAGGAAAGAGCCTATAAGGTATAGTCATGATACATCTTTTCTAACAACAAAAGATTATGCTTACATTGTGAAGACAGAAGAAGATCCAATTACTTATGAAGAAGCCAAAGGTAAACAGAATTGGGAGAAGGCAATGCAAGAAGAGTATGATGCTTTACTTGAAAATGAAACTTGGGAATTAGTACCAAGACCAAAGAATCAGAGAGTCATTGGATGTAAGTGGGTATATAAAACAAAAAGGTTCGCAGATGGTAAGGTGTCTAGATACAAGGCTAGACTTGTGGTCAAAGGTTATGCCCAAACTTATGGGGTAGATTATGATGAAACTTTTAGTCCTGTTGCTAAAATGTCTACAATTAGAACATTGATTGCTATTGCTGCTTGTAAAGGATGGAAGTTATCACAATTAGATGTGAAAAATGCATTTCGAAATGGATACATTGCAGATGAAGTATACATGGAGCAACCAGAAGGTTTTATGAATTCAATTGGATCAGATTATGTGTGTAAGCTCAAGAGAGCTTTGTATGGGTTGAAGCAGGCCCCAAGAGCTTGGAATTATAGACTTGTCAAGTTCTTGAATGAATGTGGATTTCAAGCATCAAAGGTAGATAGTAGCTTGCTAATGAAGGCAAGTGAAAATGGATACATTTACATGTGCATTTATGTTGATGATATTATTGTCACAGGAACAGATGCTCAAGGAATCAATGAACTTAAAAGGCAAATAGAGAAGGAGTTTAAGATAAGTGATTTGGGAAACTTATCTTATTTCCTAGGAATGCAGATTGTGTATACTCAACATGGAGTATATGTTTCACAAGAAAGGTATTTGAAGAATCTTCTAGTCAAGTTTAACATGGAAGATTGCAAGACTTCAACTACACCATTGGAGGTAAATCATAAATTGAGCAGGTATGGAGGTGAAGAATTCAATGATATGAAGAAATATCAGAGTTTGGTAGGTAGTTTAATCTATGCTACCCTGATAAGGCCAGACTTATCATATGCAGTAGGTGTGTTGTCACAATTTATGCATTGTCCAAAGAAGACTCATTGGATTGCAGCTCAAAGGGTACTTAGATATATCAAAGGAACCTTAAGTGAAGGTTTGTATTATGGATTCACTTCTGACACTAGAATTAAAGTGTTTAGTGATGCAGATTGGGCAGGTGACTCAGATGATAGAAGGTCAACTCATGGGTATCTCTGTTATATTGGAGATAAACTAGTTTCTTGGTGTTCAAAGAAGCAACATACAGTTGCTTTATCATCCACAGAAGCTGAGTATAAAAGAATGGTAGAAGCTGCTAAAGAAGTGATATGGTTGAAGACCTTGATGAAGAGTTTTGAAACTGATCAGAGTACTCCAATTATTTTTGGAGATAATATGAGTTCTTTGTATTCGGCAGCTAACCCTGTTTTTCATGCCAGGACTAAGCACATAGAGATTCAGTATCATTTCTTGAGGGAAAAGGTACTTGATAAAGAGATTGAAGTGATGTATACTCCAACAAAAGAACAAGTGGCAGATATGATGACAAAGAGCTTGGATGGACCTAAGCTACAGAAATTCAAAGAGATAGAAGGAGTGAAGAAGAATGGAATAATCACAATTAGTGATTGAGGGGGAGCTGTTGGAACAAATCAATCACAAATTAGTGATTATAAAGATCTTGAAGAAGGCTTATGGTCAGAATGAAGTGAAAGAAGACACTTGAGAAAGTGAAGGAGATTTCAGAATGATAGCTTGTATACATATGTACATATAAGTAGAAATCTTTGTAATCTGAGTAGAGCTAAATCCTTAGGATGATAAGGAGTAATGTCATAGACGCGGGATAAGTCTAAAATCATGTATATATAAGTTAATGATGATAAGAAATGTAAGTGAGAGTCATTTGTAGATGACAAATGTCTTAGAGATGTGTAGAGAGTTTTTTCCTAGAAAATAGCGACGGGTTTTTATCTGAGTGCTCTCTGTCTGATCATGTGGATCAAGATTCCTTTTGTACACATCTAATTGAGAAGCTAATGAAGCTATGTTCAGAGTTTCATGATCTAATTCCTCTCCTACTGTGAGAATGATCAATAGGAACATTTGTATGTAAAAGTGAAAACTGAAGTCTGAGAGTAGCGCACTTTTCCGTCTCAGTATTTTGCTTAGATCTCAGTGTATACTGTAAACTTTTTGATGAGTGAGCACTTAAAATCTAAGTTAGGAGATAAGGAAGCTATGGCTAGAAGCATTTAGCAAAATGGGACTTGTACTGTGAGAAATCAACTTAAGAAGTTGACCATGTCGAAGGCACTACCTCTGGAAGACAGTTGTGACATATCTTTGATCTTAAGGATCAAATTAAACTTTTGATGATTAGTTTTGACAACTAATGATTAGTATGATTGCGTGAAGGTATTGCGAATACTTGTGCATCATTTGTTTGAAGAAATTTGAAGTTATGTGCAGGTAATGAAGTTGATTTCTGAAGCAGACTTTCTGAAGTAGACACTTCTTCACTCAGAGAAGTGTTAATGGACGTTTTGGTAAAGAAGAACAATATTTGTGTAAAGTTTGGTTTGTAACTGATATAGAAGTGTTCTTAAATCAATATAGATCAAACCTTGGAGATTAAGAGGTCTCCAACATTATTGATCATGAATATGACCACCAAGGCAGGTACAAATGATGATCATTTATTTTATATTGATTCAGGGTGCTCTAACCATGTAGCTGGTAATGTGGCACTACTTTCTGCTTTGGAAGAACCCAAGGGCAAACATCAGGTACAGACAGGTGATGATACTAAGCATTCTGTTGTAAAGGTTGGTAATGTAAAGACTAGTGATGGTAATCAGAACTTATTGAGCAGAGTACTTTATGTTCCAACTATTACCAAGAATCTAATGACTGTAGGTCAGATTGTGGAAAAAGGTTTACAGATCAGGTTCAATCAACATGGAGCATATGTGGAGGACCCAAGACATGGATTCAGAAGGATAGCCAAGGGAGAAAAATCAGGTAGATTGTTTACCTTTGAGCTAGAAGACACAAAAAATATTGCTTTATACAATTATAAGGATCAAACACTTTCAGAATTGGAAATTTGGCACAAGAGGTTAGGCCACATAGGTGAAAGGACTCTAAAGCAAATGAGTAGGGATCAATGTGTGCTTGGGATACCCAATGTATCCAAGCAACACATAATTTACAAGTGTGGTGCTTGTCAATTTGGTAAGTCTCACAGGTTACCTTATACAAGGAAAGGTTTTATGCATGAAGACTACCTAGACTTGGTGCACACAGATGTTTGGGGACCTAGCAAGGACCCTTCCATTTCAGGATCAAGGTATTATGTGTCCTTCATTGATGATTATAGCAGATGGACTATGTTATACTTTATGAAGCATAAGGATGAAGTATTTAATTGTTTCAAAAGATATCTTGCACTAGTTGAAAATCAAACAGGTAGAAACTTGAAGAGGCTAAGGTCAGATGGAGGAGGTGAATACTTCTCCAATGAATTTGAAGAATTTTTGCAGGAAAGAGGCATCAAGAGGGAGATAACCACAAGGTACTCACCTGAACAAAATGGGGTAGCTGAAAGAAGGAATAGACTCATTGTTGAAACAGCTAGGTCTATGCTTAATGAAAAGAAATTGCCAAATTATCTTTGGGCAGAGAGTGTATCTACTGCCACATATCTCATTAACAGGTTGCCATCCAAGTCACTTGATGGAATGACACCTTATGAAGCTTGGCATGGTAAGAGACCATCATTGGATCATTGCAAAATCTTTGGTTGTATTGCATATGTGCATATTCCCTCACAGGTAAGGGGAAAGCTAGACCCTAAAGCTGAAAAATGTATCTTCATTTGTTATGACTTGAACCAGAAAGGGTACAGATTCTACAACCCCTCAAACAAAGGTTTCAAGGTAAGCAGAGATGTCATCTTTGATGAGAATGACTCATGGTATGAGAATGAATGCAGGAAGGTTAGTCTACCTTATGACATGGAAGAAGACTTTCCAAAGCTCACCAAGGAAGAACCAATCCAGAAAGAAGACTCAAGCTCAGATGATGATGACACAATCAACCTTGAGGAATTCAAGGCATGGAAGTTCAAAGGGAAGATGAAAATGAAGAAGCTAGAGGACATACCAGAATCCTCAACTCAAGCAATGAGGAGATCTCAGAGAGAAAGTAAGAAGCCTATCCGATATGGATATGACAGTTCTCTTGTAACTAAGCATTCTGTATATCTTGCAAAGGATCTATTGAATGAAGAACCAGGCTCATACGAGGAGGCAATCACAAAACCAGAATGGAAAGAAGCCATGGATGAAGAGATAGAGGCTCTCAAGGAGAGTGACACATGGGACTTGGTACCCAAGAAGGACTCTATGAAGGTGATAGGATCCAGATGGATCTGTTGATGTATAAAACACCACAAGAAATGAATTAATGTGACACTAGAACACCTCTATGGTCACCATTAACTCATTGCCACTCCAAACTTTGAGAAATGATAGCCTAAAGTGAGAACTTTGCTTCTACAGAAATTTCTAGTCACAGAAATGACATACCTTCAGTATTTTACTAATTTCTCTTAGCTCACATAATATTTCTCTATGAAACTTTATAGGCTGAAACTAGAAGAGTAGAGCTTTCCAACAAGCTATCATATGCATCAAACGGAGCTCTAGAACTCAAGTTATGGCCCTCACAAGATGACCCTGTATGACCTTCCAAAACTGGAAATCTTGCCTGTTTTAGTATTTCTGATGTCCAAAAATAAAAAATTCGATGCCTGGCATCGAATTTCAGTCCAAGTCGATGCCGGGCATCGACTTTGAGCTTTTTTAGGCCCTTTTTCTGCACCAGAAATACTCTCTTTTACACACACATGAAGAAGACCACTTGTATGCTAGAAGTCGATGCCAGGCATCGACTTTATGCTCAAACTCGATGCCAGGCATCGAGTTGCTCCACAAACTTCATATTTTTAAAAGATTCAACAATAGTTAACACACAGAGAATGAAAAAATGACTTATCAGCCAAGATTCGATGCCAGGCATCGAATTGCTCAGAAAACTTGAACTTTTGAATTCATCACACAGTAGGCAAGCATGGAGATGATGAAGAGAGACTCATACACAGAACTTTACTCAGTTCTTTCTAATAGCTATGAAAACTCAGAAGTTTTACAGATGCTTTCTCACTCAGAGAAGCCCGACTATACTCAGTCATACAAAAATGAGTTCTTCTCACTTTCTCTCTCTCTTCCTCCTTCTTCTTCTCTCTTTCTCTCTACGCGTCAGTTAATACTAACTAACTTATATAGATTTTCTCATTCCCGTGATTTTTAAAAAACTTCTAGAACTAAAGTGAACTAACTTTACAAGTATGATACACTTGTGAATTTGTCCCTTCACATAGGCATGGGGTTTTCTTCCTAAGATTTGACCTTCAAATATATGTCTAATTAGTGAGTGTTTCTCCAACAGCTCCCCCTCAATCACTAATTGACATTCCCTGTTTCTTCATATCATCTTCTTTTCTTTTACTCCTGCCATGCTTTTGAATCTGCTGGTCTTCACACCATCCAAGCTCTTTGTCATTATGTCTGCTAATTGATCTTTAGTAGAAATGTATTCCACTTCAATCTCCTTCTCCATTACCTTTTCTCTGAGAAAATGATACTGTATCTCTATGTGCTTTGTTCTTGCATGAAATACTGGATTTGCTGCAAGATAAAGTGAACTCATATTATCTCCATGTATTGTAGGTGTACCTTGATCAATGCCTAAGCTCTTTGACAATGTCTGCATCCATATGACTTCCTTAGCTGCTTCCACAAGTCCTTTGTACTCTGCTTCAGTTGATGATAATGCTACGGTATGTTGTTTCTTGGAACACCAACTTACAAGCTTATCACCAATGTATATCATGTAACCATGAGTTGATCTCCTGTCATCTTGATTACCTGCCCAGTCTGAGTCACTGTAGGCTCTCAACTTCAAATCTGATGTAAAAGGATAATATAATCCTTCCTTTATAGTTCCTTTGATATATCTGAGAACTCTTTGACCTGCAATCCAATGTGGGTCCTTTGGACAATGCATGAATTGTGACAAAACTCCCACTGCATAACTAAGATCAGGTCTTGTTAGTGTAGCATAAATCAAACTACCCACAAGAGATTGATACTTCTTCATATCTTTGTAGTCTGCACCATCATATTTACTGAGCTTGTGATTAACTTCAAGTGGAGTTGAAGATTCTCTGCAATTTTCCATATCAAACTTCTTCAACAAGTTCAGAAGATACCTTTCTTGTGACACATATATGCCATGATCTGTATAAGTAACTTCCATTCCAAGAAAGTATGACAACTTTCCTAGGTCATTGATCTTGAACTCTTTCTCAAGTAATCTCTTTACCTCCTTGATTCCTTCGTCTGAAGTACCTGTGATTATAATGTCATCTACATAAATACAAATGTAGATTGTACCTTCCTCTGTTCTTTTGATAAGTAGACTTGAATCTGCTTTTGAACTTTGATATCCAAGATCATTGAGATACTTCACCAGTCTATAGTTCCAAGCTCTTGGAGCTTGCTTCAATCCATACAATGCTCTTCTCAACCTGCAAACAAAATTTGGATACCTGGAATCTATAAACCCTTGAGGTTGTTCCATGTATACCTCATCTGATATGTATCCATTCAAGAATGCATTTTTTATATCCAATTGACTTAGGGTCCATCCTTTTGAAGCTGCAATAGCAATGATTGTCCTTATAGTTGACATCTTAGCTACAGGACTGAATGTCTCATCATAATCTATGCCATAGGTCTGGGCATAGCCTTTCACCACCAATCTAGCTTTGTATCTGGCTATACTTCCATCTGCAAGCTTCTTCACTTTATAAACCCATTTATTTCCAATTACTTTCTTACCATTTGGTTTAGGAACAAGTTCCCATGTCTTGTTCTCCTCCAGTGCATTGAACTCTTCCTTCATTGCTTCTTCCCATTGCTTTTTACCTTTAGCTTCATCATAGTTCTGAGGTTCTTCATCATCTTTGACCATATATGCATAGTTCTTCTGAGTTATGTAAGAAGTATCATAAGAATACCTTTCTGGTTGTCTTCTAGTCCTGCTTGACCTTCTTGGTTCACATTCTTCATATGTGTCTGGATACACTTCTTCATCAAATATAGGAGCTTCTTCATTCCTTCTTGTTAATCCACTTCTGGATGTACTTGCTTGCATATAGTCTTCATCTCTATTCACCTGCACAATTGATTTTCCTTTCTCACATCTTCTTACCTCTTCTTCAAATTCTTCAGCTGTATGACTTTGATCTGCATACCAACTTTTCTATTCATCAAATGTAACATCTCTAGAAACAATAAATTGTTTGGTTAGAGGATTCCACAATCTGTAACCCATCTGCTTTTCATCATAACCAATGAACACATATTTTTCTGCCTTTGGTTCAAGCTTATGTCTAAGTTGTGATGGCACATAAGCATATGCAATTGATCCAAACACTCTACAATGATCTAGTGTTGGTTTCTTACCCCACCAAGCTTCATATCGAGTCATTCCATTGAGAGCTGCACATGGTAATCTATTCACAAGATATGTAGCTGTATTTACAGCCTCAGCCCAAAGATAATTTGGACAGTTCTTCTCCTTTAGCATAGCTCTAGCAAACTCAACCAAAGTCCTGTTCCTTCTTTCTGCTACACCATTTTGTTGTGGTGTATACCTGCAAGTTATTTCTCTCTTAATACCTGCATTCCAAAGATAATCATTGAACTCTTGGGAGAAGTATTCTCCCCCTCCATCAGACCTCAGTCTCTTAAGCTTTTGACCTATGACTCTCTCTGCATATGCATGAAAATGCTTGAAAGCTCCAAACACTTCTGATCTTTCCTTCAAAACATATAATGTTATCCATCTTGTAGCATCATCAATGAAAAGAACATAATACCTTGAGCCACTGATAGATCCTTCTTTTGTTGGTCCCCATACATCTGTATGAATGAGCTCAAGTACTCCATCATGTTTGAATCCTTTCTTTTGAAATGGTAACCTGTGTGCTTTACCCATTTGACATGCTTCACATTTATAAACCATATGTTGACTTTGCACATTTGGTAATCCTAGTACAGACTGATTAGCAACCATAGCTTTAATTCCTCTTTCATTAAAATGACCTAATCTCTTATGCCAGAGATCAAGTTCTGTAATCACTGCTTCACCATGTGTGAGCAAAGCTTGACCAATGTTCCCTTGCACTCTTAAAGTAAAGAGTCTACCTTCTTTCTTACCAGAGACAATCTGATTATATCCATTCTCTGGATCTTCCACAAATACTCCTTCATTTGTAAACCTGACTTGAAAACCTTTTTCAACTATCTGTCCCACACTAATCAAGTTTTTAGGTATTGTAGGAACATACAAAACATTGGTTAGCAAATCTGCTCCACTCTTGCATTTCACTTTTCCAATTGAATGTACACTATGTCTTGTATTATCACCAGTTTGAACTGTGTGACTAGAAATGCCTTTTTCCAAATCTGACATCAATTCTATGTTTCCTGACAAATGATTAGAACATCCAGAGTCAATGTAAAATACCTTTAGATCTTCTTTGTCTGATGTGCTGATTGAATTCATCATCAATGATGTATGACTTTCATTCTGTGTGTCATTTGCATAGTTGTAGTAGGTGGTGTTGTAGGATTGATTCTGTCCCCAACTTCTTCCTCCACCTCTACCATAGCCTCCTCTTTGACTTTGTCTACCTCTTTGAAAATTACTTTGATATCTTCCACCTCGACCTCTGCTATTGTTGTTTTGATTCTGGTTTGATCCTTGTTGGTTGTGCCAACAGTCATGAGCCAAATGATTACTCAATCCACAGATCCAGCAAGCCTTTTTGTTGTTATTTTGATTACCTCTTCCTCTTCCAAAACCTCTTGCTCTTCCTCTACCAGTGCCTTTACCTCTTGCATAATAAGCTTGAGAACTAGACTCCTCTTCATCCTTTGCTTTACCTTTATCTCCTTTCTTCTTGTTCTTCATGTACATTGCAGAACTTTGTCCTTTATCTCCATCTCCCTTCAAGTCTTGCTCATATGTGAGCATCAAACCAAGCAACTGGTTCAAATCTGGAACATAATGATTTAATGAAAGTTCTGTTGATAAGACAAAAGGTTTCCACCTTTCATCCCCTCTCAAACCTGCAAGTAGTTGAGCAATCAATCTGTGATCTTCAACATCTTCATCTATGGATCCAAGACTATCTGCTAGATCCTTCATCTTAGTCACATAATCACTAATGGTTTGACTTGGCTTCTTCTTGAATGTTGTAAACTCTGACCATAGACTTGCTTTCCGTGCTTTAGTAGTGCTTTGGAAATGATATTCCAATGCATTCCATATATCTTCTGATGATTCCAATCCTCTGATGTGTGGTAGCAAATGATCTGAGATTGTATTGTAGATGTAGGCTTTTGCACTTGCATCATTCTTCTGCCAATGCTTTAAAGCATCAAGCTCTTCTTTCTTTGGTCGGCTTTCATCTTCGAATACTGGCTTCTCTTCTTCACCTGTAACATATATCATGAGATCCTTACTCATAAGTAAGGCTTCCATTCTCATTACCCATGCGGGGTAATTATCTCTGTCCAGTTTGTCAATGGAGATATGATCTGCCATAGTTCTTTCCTTCTGCTGCAACCTGTGAGCTTAAAGGATAAAGGATAATACCTTTTGAAATTCTTTGTGTATGAGGATACTTCGAAAGTAATCTTTTGATGCCTTGTGTCTTCAAATGCTTCACCTTTCAAACTTTAATGGAAAACTTTACAAAACTTCTCGTACCTTTGTCGTCTTCTGCTCTCGAGAATCTTTCTGCTCTGATACCACTTGTTGATGTATAAAACACCACAAGAAATGAATTAATGTGACACTAGAACACCTCTATGGTCACCATTAACTCATTGCCACTCCAAACTTTGAGAAATGATAGCCTAAAGTGAGAACTTTGCTTCTACAGAAATTTCTAGTCACAGAAATGACATACCTTCAGTATTTTGCTAATTTCTCTTAGCTCACGTAATATTTCTCTATGAAACTTTTTAGGCTGAAACTAGAAGAGTAGAGCTTTCCAACAAGCTATCATATGCATCCAACGGAGCTCTAGAACTCAAGTTATGGCCCTCACAAGATGACCCTGTATGACCTTCCAAAACTGGAAATCTTGCCTGTTTTAGTATTTCTGATGTCCAAAAATAAAAAATTCGATGCTTGGCATCGAATTTCAGTCCAAGTCGATGCCGGGCATCGACTTTGAGCTTTTTTAGGCCCTTTTTCTGCACCAGAAATACTCTCTTTTACACACACATGAAGAAGACCACTTGTATGCTAGAAGTCGATGCCAGGCATCGACTTTATGCTCAAACTCGATGCCAGGCATCGAGTTGCTCCACAAACTTCATATTTTTAAAAGATTCAACAATAGTTAACACACAGAGAATGAAAAAATGACTTATCAGCCAAGATTCGATGCCAGGCATCGAATTGCTCAGAAAACTTGAACTTTTGAATTCATCACACAGTAGGCAAGCATGGAGATGATGAAGAGAGACTCATACACAGAACTTTACTCAGTTCTTTCTAATAGCTATGAAAACTCAGAAGTTTTACAGATGCTTTCTCACTCAGAGAAGCCCGACTATACTCAGTCATACAAAAATGAGTTCTTCTCACTTTCTCTCTCTCTTCCTCCTTCTTCTTCTCTCTTTCTCTCTACGCGTCAGTTAATACTAACTAACTTATATAGATTTTCTCATTCCCGTGATTTTTAAAAAACTTCTAGAACTAAAGTGAACTAACTTTACAAGTATGATACACTTGTGAATTTGTCCCTTCACATAGGCATGGGGTTTTCTTCCTAAGATTTGACCTTCAAATATATGTCTAATTAGTGAGTGTTTCTCCAACACGATCTACAAACTCAAGAGGAACTCTGATGGTACAATCAACAGATATAAAGCTAGGTTGGTAGCCAAGGGTTTTGCACAAACCCAAGGCATTGCTTATGAGGAGACATTTTCTCCTATGGCTAAGATGCCAACAATCAGAATTTTAGTGAGTGTAGCTGCATCCAAGAATTGGAACATGTACCAATTAGATGTCAAGAATTCTCTCTTGAATGGATGGATATTTGAAGAAGTCTACATGTCACAACCACCGGCTATGAAGATCCCAAGAAGGTAAACTATGTTTGTAAATTGAAGAAGGCTCTATATGGTTTGAAGCAAGCACCTAGAGCCTGGAATTACAGGTTGACAACATATCTCCAAGACCAAGGATTTGTGATGAGTAAAGCAGACACTTCTCTATTCATAAAGAGGAGTAGTACAGAGGTAATCTACTTGTGTGTTTATGTTGATGACATCATCATTACAGGCAATGATGTCAATGGGATTAGAAGCATCAAAGGACAGATGATGAAGGAGTTCAAGATCAATGATCTTGGATTATTGAAATACTTCTTAGGTCTTGAGTTAGTCTACACTAATTCAGGAATATATATTACTCAAAAGAAGTATGTACAGGATATGGTCAAGAATTTTAATTTGCAGGATGCTAAAGTCTCAAGCACTCCTATGGAGGTCAACCTAAAGCTTAGTGCTCATGAAGGGGATGAAGTCCAAGACATTACAGGATACCAAAGTATGGTAGGTAGTTTGAATTATGCTACCTTAACTAGAATTGACATAGCATATGGAGTTAGTGTGCTAAGTCAATTCATGCACAAACCAAGAGTACCTCACTAGAGGCAGCATAGAAGATCTTGAAGTACCTAATGGGAACTCAGAACCATGGTTTGTACTTTCCTTATACATTAGATATTGACATTAAAGTATATTCAGATGCAGATTGGGCAGGATGCAAGGATGATAGGAGAAGCACATCAGGATACATATGTTTTGCAGGTGATAAACCTATTTCTTGGTCAGCCAAGAAACAACCTACAGTAGCTTTGTCATCTACTGAAGCAGAGTATAGAGGGCTAGCCAATGCCACTCAAGAAGCTATCTGGTTAAAGCTTTTGTATACAGAGTTATGTCTATATACTAGACCTCCAATCATCTTTGGAGATAACACAAGCTCTCTTCACCTTGCAGCAAATCCAATATATCATGCTGGGACAAAGCACATAGAGGTTCATTACCACTATGTGAGAGAAAAATTGCTAAGCAAAGACATTCAATTGACTTATGTGTCCACTAATATGCAATGTGCAGATTTACTCACTAAAGCTTTGGATGGAAGTAAGTTATGCAGATTGAAATCCATGATTGGATTGCAGGATGTGATTGAAGAATGAAGCTGAAGACTTGAGCCAAAATGTTTGGCTTGAGGGGAGCTGTTGGTGCAATTCAAGCCTTCACATTTGGCTTGGAACCCTTGAAGGATATCACTATGTGAAGCAAGAACCATAGGAACTTATTCTTATGACTTATTACCATTTTATCTCTTGTAAAAGTCTAAATGACTTGGCATGTAAATGATCACACCTACTTGATTAGATTCGTGGAAAAATGGATGGTGTAATTGGAGAGAATATCTCCTTACTTTTAGATGAGTGATTTTAGGGAGCCTTAGTTTGAATTTGAAATTCAAATACATCTCCATCACATATAAAAGTCATGTAAAAAACTCGCGGTGTAGAGGGTGAACTTCCGAGCTCCATTTTCACTATCTCTGAGTGTGTGAGTGCTACACTATAGCCTACACATCTCCAACTCATTAGGCTACATCTATCAAGCCAATGAGATTGTACATTCATGTGAACTAATAGAAAGATTTACATTCACTATCTCTGGTTTTCTCTGAGTCATCATCTCCAAGTCTGTCAACTTCAAAGAGGCATATCTCAGTGCATATTGAACCAAATCAAGTGATTCAAGGCTTGTTGGAACCAGCTCAAAGTATTCTACAAGACTACAAAGTTTGAAGAAGTTTGGTTCAGCCATTCTCGAGAAATCGCCTTCGAAGCAGCCTCTGGTATTTGTGTGCAGTGTTCCTAAAATGTCGGGGGTACATATATTTTTGCTAAACTCATTTCTCAGAGTATAGTTCATCATTTCTTCTCATTCTACTTGCAAATGGTAGCTTGTAAAGCTAATTTAATATGTCCAAAAGGAATTTGATCAATTGTAAGTGTGCTGGTCATACTGAGTGAAAGTCTGAGCAGGTGTCAATACCAAAATAGCAAGTTTTTTGGATTTTTGAAGTTTCAAGTAGTCTGTTTTGATTTAACCATTACACATATCATTTGCAAAGTATATATATGCTTTCTTGGTATCATTTGGAAGCTCAAGGAGTATACTAAGCATATCTGAATCAAAGGAGGGCTGGTGTGAAGCAGGGATAGCAGCACCAACTCAATCTTCTGAGTGCATCCAACCATCTCTCCCTACACTACGAGTAAGAGACAAAACAAACATGGTATACAAATGGAAGTTAAATCATGTTTTACCATCACCTCATATCTTTGAATCAAAACTTTGCTTCAAATGTGATTGATATGACTGAATTCACCAACCTATTGTTTAAATGATGAATTACCTTTCTAGAGTTACCTCTCTACATAGAAAATGTGAGCAAAAAACGTCCAACCAACTTACAACACAAGATTGGCTGAAAACAAAACTGATGCTCTCCATATTTTTCTTCTTAGATGAGCTTTCTTGCCATGAAAGAGATCAATCAACAACTCTCTAGAAAAACCTCTAGATATCTGTTTTGATGTAGCTAATACTTTAACATTCAAAGAATGAAAATGTATAAAAGCACTCCTTGAATCCTTTGAGTCTCTTCACACTTGATCTTCTAAGATATGACCTGTAAATGATAATCTAATAGTAGAAATTGATACCGGTGATTTGATGTTGATCTGATTCCTTCATCTTCTCCAAACCATTGCTTTTCCTTGAACTTGAAGTAGCCTTCTCTTCATCAAGTCTTGGTCTTCAAACAATACTTTTGTAAAGTATCTTCATACTCTTCCACAAGTATTCGATTGCTAATTGATCATCAACTTCATACTCCACACTAATAAACATGTGACTGAATTGTCAAATTCTCAAATCTTTACTCATCTAGATTAATTGTGTATGTCAAATATCAAAGTTAGAAGATGCTCTTAAATCATATGTTGTAAACGGGGAATTCTAGAAACTTGTGAACCTGGATATCTGAGAGCCTAGCTGCTCTCATACCAAATGTTGCAAATTTAGTAGGCCCATAACTAATAACACAGGTCCAAGTTTCATAGGTCCAAGATCTACAACATAGAATCCAACAATCTTCCAATATTGACAAAACATGAACATACCACATTTAATCATACAAATGATGAGACAAAGATAGAGAAAGATTAGACAACATGTGTAAAGTGTTATGTAAGCCACTGCTTACTCACACTATCATATATACAAATGTCAATTTACAATGTGGGAGCAAAACTCTCAACCACTCTATGTGAATAGAAATAGATGGATCAATGAATATACAAATGTAATAAACATATTCAGATGTATGGACAGAAATCTGAATATATATGAGATGTGTGACCTAATAGGTTGTAAAAGAGTGAACATGAGTGACAGAAAGAGGAAGGATCAATCTAAAACTGATAATCAACAAAGCCTCAACTGAACTTAGGCTATGGAAGACTCAAAATGAGATATGTGTGTGAAAAGATCACATACTTACAAAAGTAGCAAAGAATGCTAACAAGTTTGGTGTCAAAAATCCTCAAACTCATATGAACATACCTTCTCAAACACCTCATCCAAATATGCATCAATCATACATGTACTGATTCTCTTGTACCTGTACCAAATAGGACTCCTCCTAATATGGATGCCACTGCCTGCATAAACTCCAAGTAGTGCCTGTGTGCATAAAGAGAATATGTACCCGAAATCTTAACATAAGATGCAAATCTTATGTTAACCACCATCCAATGTCTTTGAAGTAACCTGAAATCTTCATGTAGAAGACAATATTCAAATACATCATGTGGATGGCCGATCCACACCACCAAGCTGGTGATAGGTTACCTATAAACTTCTCTTCAGGTGTAACTTGATGTACAAAAGTAGTCAGGGTTCTATTCATGATGTAGACAATAGTATGCATAACTTCTACCCAATAACAATGAGGCATATTCTTCTCAGCCATCAAGGCTCTTGCTATTTCTACAATATGTCTATAAATGCATTCAGCAATGCCATTCTATTGCGGTGTTCTACCTGCATGAAAGCTGATGCGGAATTCCATGATTTTTTATAAAAGTGCTGAACTCATTTGACATGTATGTACTTCCTTGTCTGCTTTTCCACCATAGCTTTAAAATTCTAGAAGTGAGTGAACACCTCTCTTTTCTCTTTCAGGAAATATACCCATACTTTGCATGTATGGTCATCAATGAAAGTAACATAAAATCTGCAACCGCCCATAGATGTGGTCTTTGCATGATCCCAAATATCTGTATGTACTACTTCTAGTACATTCTCACTAACATGCTTGTCATGTGGAAATGATGCTCTTGACTGTTTACCAAATTGACATGTTGCACATACCTTTTGCATTTCTGCAACTTAGAAATTTCGTAGTCCATGTACAATCTCCTTTGATTGCATCAATTTCAGCCTTTGAAAGTTTGCATGTCCAATCCGTTTGTGCCACATCTCTATATATGCAATAACTCGTGCACCTTTTGCAAACATGGCTGCATTCATTTTAGGAATCTTCACATTTAAGGTGAACATCCTACCCACTTTTTTTCCTTTGGCAACCAATCGTCCATCCTGCTTGTACTCTTCTACATATAATTTATCAGCATTGAACCTGCCTTGTAATCCCTGGTCAACCGTTTGTCCAATAGAAACCAGATTGTCTATTATATTTGGAACATGTAGCACATCAGCAAGATGTTTAACCTTTCCATCCTCCATCGATAGTGCTATGTTTCATGTACACTCAATATGATGTAATGTGTCATCACCTATTTCAACATATCTAGGAACTGGCAATTTCTGCAAAGTACTAAACCATTCCGCATGACTCGTCATGTCATTTGAAGCACTTGAATCAACATAGCAAACATTATGATTTGATTTTGAAACACCAACAAACATCGTATTCATCATGTGATGTTGAACCATGAACATCTTCTCACAATCATCTGCACTTGTGGATGCATAGTTATTTTGCTGCCTTCTGTTATTTTGATTCTTCAACCTACAATCACATTCAAAGTTTCCAAGTTTACCACAACTCCAACATCCTTTATTGTCATTACTTGAATCATTTCTTTGGAAATTTCTACGGCCTCTTTGGCTCCCCCTACCTCAAAATTGTCCTCTTCCTCCTGCATGATTTTATTGTTGACTTTGGTCTTGGTTACTATTTCCTCTTCCACTTCCAAAACCTCTACCTCTTCCTCTACCACAATAGAATACCTGCTCATAACTAGATTTTCCTAGGGAGTTTGAATCCTCACCAAGATGCTTTTCTTCAATAATCAACATAGATACCAGATCAACAAAATTTGGAATATTTTCCCTGGTCTGTATAGACGTTCTGAACTTCTTATATGCAACTCCTAAACCACAAAGACACACTTCCACCTTATCATCATCATCTACGTTCATGCCAACAGATGCAAGTGACTCCACATATGCTTTTGATTTTCAGGGTGTAGTCACTTACCGACATGCTCTTCTTCTCCAATGTATGCAGCTCATTCTTTAGTTGTAATTTTCGTGCCTTTGTATTGGTCTCATACAATGTAACCAAATTGTTCCAAGCCTCTTTTGGAGTCTTTGCATCCTATATGTGTCCAATCATGCTATCTTGTATGCTAACAGATAGCCAGTACCTTACGTTTCGTGCTCGTTGATTCCATTCCTCATTCCTTTCTGGTAATTGCGAAGCATTTTCATTCTCTCCTTCGATATACTTCCAATAGCCTTATCCCATCAAGAAATTTTTTATTCTGAATCTCCAAGCATGAAAGTTGTTCTTGTCGATCTTATTGCTCATAGGTTGACTCATCCATCTTCATTTTCCATTTCTACAACAATTCACAACACTACAAAAGACTACAAGCATAACTTTTGCTTCAGCATTGTCGCACTATGATGTGATAGTTCGATCTCAGAAAAACACAGTTTTCGTGTATCAATAGTACATGGAATTGCTTGAAATTCTAGATCTAGAGTATGTGAGCATTTCCGAACACAAGGCAAAAATTACAGTTTCTGGAACAAACCTGTTTTTTGCGGGGCTCACCTTGTGGGTTCCAAACGGGGGTCGACATGGCTTGAAACTTTGATCTGACAAAAACAAGTGACCCTAAAGGGATAAGTCTTGAAAATATTTTGAGGTCTTCAACCTTCACACCAATTTCCGTAGCAAATGGAGGTCATTTGTGAATCACATTTTCTCCACACCTTGCCACATACTCTTTAGTGTCGCCTTCTCCACGAGCTCTCTTCAGCCACGTTCGCACAGATACCATGTTATGAGGAAGGAGATAAGGAAGAGAGTTCACACACACACTCTCACTCTCAAGGAGAATCACACACATAGAATGAGGCAAGGAAGAATTATCTTGTTTTCTTCTTCTATTACATAAAAAGGAATGTACAAGAATGACCTAAAAAACAAGAATACAACAAGTGCAATATATAAAGATCGTTACATAAGGAAAAACCTAATGTCCACCAATGAATGAGCTGGCAAGGAACAAATGTGCCATCACTCTCAACTAATAAATCTAATAAATCTCAATGAAGTATCCCTGACATATACTGGTGTGACCACTATACATGTTAGAGAACTAAAAAACTGGTACATGTCATCCTGGATCATCACATGCTGAGCTTGATATCTCAACAAGGGCGTGATGAACCTCCTCAAGCCCTAAGAGATGCACTTCATAAAGGTGAAGAAAGAGTCCAATTACTTGCATCAATATTGAGTCCATCGTTAGCACCTCTTGAATCTTAAAATTATGAACTTGGAGAAGGTTCTAGAGTTCTAGAAAAAAAGAGATAGTGAAGAGCTAGAGAGGATTCCACCACTCTTCAAGAATATGCCAACCTTCTTTATCATACCTGTAAGGATAGTGGGATAAAGGAACACACTCAAACAATTAGAAGTCAAACAAGGAGAGAACAAGAAAACCAAGTAAATAATGTTGAATATTTTGAGATTCATGATATCTTAGCTCTTACTTTCAGCTGAGAATCAATAGCTAGTGTTTATAATGGACTATATAGTCATGTATGGAAGATAGCTATGCAAGAAGAGATTGATTCTATTAATAAGAATAAAAAAGGGAAGCTTTGTGAGTTACCTAAAGGTTTTGAATTTTCAATGGAGCTCCTACTCTTTATGTCAAACCTAAGAAAGCTATTTTGATTATTATTATTATAATATATGTTGATGATATGATCATAAGAGGTCCCAAGGATTAATACCTTTATTATTTTAAAGCACATCGTAAGTAGACATTTGATGTAAATGAATTAGGTACTTTGCATTATTATCTTGGGATTGAGTTCAAGTAAAGAGATGAGTGTATCTACATGGCAGAGTAGAAATACATTGAGAAACTGTTAGAAAGGTTTGAGATGATAGATTCCAAGCCTACGTAGATACCTATGGATGTCAATGCGTCATTACAGTCAGAAGCAAATTCAAAACCATTTGATGCTACATTATATATTCAAGGAGTTGGTTGCTTGATATATCTATGTAATACACATTCAGACATTCAGTTTGCAATTTCTCAAGTATTTAGGTTCATGCACATTGAACACAAGATTCAGCAAAATCAATTAATTGATATATTTGGAGATTCCAAAAGTCTTGTAGGTTATTAGAGCTTGTACCAGTATGACATTGAAGGGGGGATGTTTGGAAACAAGTAACATTGTTACAAAATTCTCACAAACCATAGCCAGAACATGCACTCTTTTTAGAACCCTTTCTGACAAGAAGGTGCGGGGCATGTTGGATTTGTGACTGTAGAAATGGAAAATGTAGATTGAATGAGTCAGCTTATGAGGGATAAGTTGGTCAAGAACAACCTCCATGCTTGGAGATCCAGAATGACAAGTTTCTTGATGGGAAAAGGCTATTGGAAGTACATCAAATGAGAGAATGAAAATGCTCTGTAGTTAGCAGAGAGGAATGAGATTGCAGATCAATTAAGAGAATATGAGGAATGGAATCAAGGAGCATGAAAGGTAATGTATTGTCTATCTATTAGAATACAAGATAGCATGATTGGACACATACAAGATGCTGAGAATCCAAAAGAGGCTTGGAACAATTTGGTCACTTTGTATGAGATCAATACAAAGGCATGAGAATTGGAACTCAAGAATGAGTTGCATACATTGGAGAAAAAGGGCATGTCGATAATTGAATACACCTTGAAGATCAAAAGCATATGTGAGTCACTTGCATCTATTGGCATGAATGTAGAAGATGATAATAAGGCGGTAGTGTGCCTTCATGGTTTAGGAGTTGCATATAAGTTGTTAAGAGCTTCTATACAAACTAGAGACAATATTCCAATTTTTTCTGATTTGGTATCCATGCTAATTAATGAAGAAAAGAGTCTTGGTGAGGATTCAAACTCCGAAGGAAAACCCACTTCTAAAGAGGTACTCTACTCATGTAGAGGAAGAGATAGAGGTAGAGGCTTTGGAAGTGGAAGAGGACACAATAACCAAGACCAAGGTCAACAATAGAATCATGCACAAGGAAGAGGACAATTTTGAGGCCGGGGAAGCAAAAGAGGTCACACAAATTTTTAAAGAAATGATTCAAGTAATGACAGTAAAGGATGCTAGAATTGTGGTAAACCTAGACACTTTGAATGTGATTGTAGGTTGAAGAATCAAAATAATAGAATTCAACAAAACAACTATGCATCCACAAGTGCAGATGATTCTGAGAAGCTATTCATGGTTCAACATCATATGATGAATATGATGTTGGCTTATGTTTCAAAATCGAATGGTAAGATCTAATAAGTTGATTCATGTGCTTCAAAACACATGATCAATCATGTGGAATGGTTTAGTAATTTGCCGAAATTGCCAGTTCTTGGATATGTTGAAACAGGTGATGAAACATCAGATCCTATCAAGCATATAGGAAATATCGCATTGTTTATAGAGGACACGAAGGTAAAACATCTTGTTGATGTGCTGCATGTCAGCCATGTTTGCAAAAAGTGCACGAGTTATTGCTAATATAGAGATCTGGCACAAAAAAATTGGACATGCAAATCTGCAAAGGCTGAAATTGATGGAGTCAATGGAGATTGTCAATGGACTACCAAATTTCAAAGTTGGAGAAATGCAAAAGGTATGTGCAACATGTCAATTTGGTAAACAATCAAGAACATCATTTCTGCATGAGAAGCATGTTAGTGAGAATGTGCTAGAAATAGTACATACAGATGTTTGGGGTCGTGCAAAGGCCATATCTATGGGAATTTGTAGGTTTTATGTTACTTTCATTGATGACCATACACGGAAAGTGTGGGTATATTTCATAAAAGAGAAGAGTGAGGTGTTCACTCACTTCCAAAATTTTAAAGCTATGGTGGAAAAGTAGATAGGGAAGTAGATTGAGACATTAAGATCTAATGGAAGAGATGAATACATGTCAAATGAGTTCAACAATTTTCTAAAAAGTCATGGAATTCGATGTCAATTTTCATGCAGGTACACACCACAATAGAATGGCATTGCTGAATGCAAAATAAGCATATTGTAGATTAACAAGACCCTTGATGGTTGAGAAGAATATGCCTCATTGTTATTGGGTAGAAGTTGTGCATAAGGCTTTATACATCATGAACACAACTCCAACTGTTATTGTACATCAAGTTACACCTGAAGATAAGTTCGCAGGTCAAAAAGTCAAACTTATCACATATGAAAGTTTTTGGCTATGTTGTGTATGTACATGTTGCACATGAGTTGAGGATGAAGCTTGATCCAAAAGCAAAAGAATGTGTCTTCATTGGATACTGCCTTGAGTAAAAAGGATATAAATGTTATAACCCACTCACACGATAGGTGAAACTGAGCAGAGATGTGGTATTTTTGACGAAATTTCAAGCTTCTATGCAGATGCCAAAAATGGACTTAATCTTGAGTCAAATAATGAAGAAAATATTAAAAAAGCAAGTGTAGAATCTCAAGTTATGAGTGGACGAGATGAATCACCGAGCAATGGTTCCAAATCAAATCCATGGAGTGGAAGATTGCTCGGAAATTTTAGTCCAACAAATTCATCAAATTCATCCAAGAAAGGTAAAGAAGAGCTTTATGCTAGTAGTAAAACATGTGCAGGTTTTGAACACGTTGATGGATTCAAGTGGTTCAAAAAAGGGTCTTGAGGAGGAACTTGGATTTCCCTCTATGAAGACTCTAGAATTAAGAAAGGCACATGCAAATGATGTTGGTGCAAAACAAGCCTTAACACTTGGCTTTGTTGTGTGCCTTGAAGACTCAACATAAAGCTTGGACTATTGGACCCTTGGAAAGCATAAAAGTTTGGATCCTTGAAGGATGTATTCATGTGAACCATATACCATAGGAACACATGCCTATGCTTTATTATCTTTTATCCAATGTAAAAGTCAATGTGACTTAACTTACCTCTTGTAATCTCACCCACCTTCAAAAGTCGTGGAAATTAGAAGTTATGGATGGAGAGAATATCTCCATGTGATTAGATGAGAGATTTGAGGGAGCCTACATTTTGAATTTGAAATTCAAATCTCAAGTGATGACTTATAAAAGACTATGAAAAAATCGCGGGTCTAGTGGCTCACTCCCCGAGGCTAATCCAAGCAGATCATAGAGTGTGTGAGAGCTACTACTTAGCCTACACCTCTGAGTACCATTGGGCATCACTCTACTTGCCAATGGGAATGTACATTTGATAGTTTCAATACATATACTCATAGTTCTTAACTCTATGTTCTCTGAGTCATTCACCTCAAAGTCTGTCAACTTCAACAGGACATATCTCAAGATCTACTGAACCAAATTTGATGATCCAGGGCTCATTGGAACCAGCTCAAAGCATTCTACAACACTACAAAATTTCAAGTCATTCTATTCAGCCAGTTGGGAGAAATCGCTGTCGAAGTGATAACTGGTATATTTCTGTGTTGTTCCTAAAAAGTCGGGGGTGTCTCTGATTTTGCTAAAGATCATGCTCAGTGTATAGTTTGTTATTTGGAGTGATTTAACTTGCTAATGGTAGCTTGTTAAGTTAATTTAATACTCCCAGAAGGAATTAAACCAATTGCAAGTGTGCTGGTCACACTGAGCTTAGGACTGAGTAGGTATCAATACAGGAATAGAAAGTTTTTGAAGTTGTGAAGGTTCAAAATCATCTGTTTTGATTTGGTCATTACTCAATCATTTTGTAAAGCACATATATAGTTTCTTGGTATCATTTGGAAGCTCAAAGAGTCTCCTAACCATATCTGAAGAGAAAAGAGGGCAGGTGTGAAGCAGGTCTAGCAGCACCAACTTGATCTTCTGATTGTACCCAGCCATCACTTCCAACAGTGGTATCAGAGCAAAACAAGGTAATCATGGGTGATGGTTTCCCTTCCTTCATTGACAAATTGGATAGAAATAACTACCAGGCATGGTCATTAAGAATGAAGACCTATCTACAAGGGAGAAGCTTGTATGGATACATATCAGGAGATGAGGAGTTGCCCTCATTCAAAACCAGAGGCCTACCTACAAAGGATGAGCATGAGAGACTTAATCAATGGTGTGCTAAAGATGCTTTGGCAAGGTCATATCTTCTAAACTCTATCTCTGATTTTCTTCTACCTCATGTTAGGAACTGTAAGACTTCCCAAGAGACTTGGGAGACCTTGTCAACATACTTCTCATCAAGCACAAGGGCCAGAAAGAATCAGCTATGGATTGAGTTTACAACTCTTAGGAAGCAATCAAAACAATGTGTTTCAGATTTTTTCACCAAAGTCAAAGACATTGCAGATCAACTTGCAAGTGTTGGAGAAGAAATTGAAGAAGAGCAAATAGTCAGACAAGTGATCAATGGACTCAAAGCAGATGACAAGTGGGAAAGCTTTACCACTGCAATGGACTTGTACATGGACATCCAAGCACCTGATCTAACAACTCTGATTGGACAACTCTTTACACATGAAGCAAAGATCACAAAGAATGGAGAGCAATCAAAAGGTAACAATCCCTCTGCCCTATATACAGATAAGAAGTCTAAAGACAAGGGTAAAAGTAAGAAAGTTGATGAAGAAGAATTCACCTCCCAAGCAAACTATGCAGGGAGAGGTAGATCATCTAGAGGTAGGGGCAGAGGAGGTAAGTCAGGTAGGGGGAGACCCTATAATCAATCTCCATGCAATATTTGTGGCTTGTCTAATCATACTACAGATGAATGCTACAAGAACTACAAGAATCAAAGAGGAAGAGGTCACCAAAGAGGAGGATACTCTCAAGGCAGAGGCAGGTTCAATCAATCTCAAGGCTACCATGGCTACAACAATAATTACAACAATAACTACAACAATAGCTACAATCACAATGGAAATTATCAAGGAGGATACAGGAACAGAAAGGATTACAACAATTATGCAGAGGATCAAGATGATTCCTTGTTGATTATGAACATGACATCTAAATCAGGTATCAATGATGATCATTTGTTCTATATTGATTCAGGTTGCTCTAATCATGTAGCTTGGAATGTTGCCTTACTCTCTGATTTGGAAGAACCTAAAGGCAAGCACCAAGTGCAGACAGGTGATAATACTAAACATTCAGTGGTTAAAGTAGGTAATGTCAAAACAAGTGATGGTAATCAGAATTTGCTAAGCAGAGTATTGTATGTCCCAACAATCACCAAGAATCTGATGAGTGTAGGTCAGATTGTTGAAAAAGGTCTACAGGTCAGGTTTACTCAACATGGTGCATATGTGGAGGATCCAAGACATGGATTCAGAAGGATAGCCAAGGGAGAGAAATCAGGTAGACTATTTACCTTTGAACTTGAAGATACTAAGAATATTGCCTTGTACAACTATAAGGATCAAACCCTATCAGAATTAGAGATGTGGCACAAGAGATTGGGTCACATTGGAGAGAGGACCATAAAGCAAATGATTAGGGATCAATGTGTGCTTGGGATACCTAATGTATCCAAGCAACACATGATATACAAGTGTGGGGCTTGTCAGTTTGGTAAGTCACACAGATTGCCATATACAAAAAGGGGTTTTATGCATGAAGATTACTTGGAATTGGTGCATACAGATGTTTGGGGACCAAGCAAGGAGCCATCCATATCTGGATCAAGGTACTATGTATCTTTTATTGATGACTATAGCAGATGGACTGTCTTGTACTTCATGAAACATAAAGATGAAGTATTTAATTGTTTCAAAAGGTATCTTGCATTAGTAGAAAATCAAACAGGTAGACATTTGAAGAGGTTAAGGTCTGATGGTGGTGGAGAATACTTCTCCAATGACTTTGAAGACTTCTTGCAGGAAAGAGGTATCAAGAGGGAGATTACCACAAGGTACTCACCTGAACAAAATGGGGTAGCTGAAAGAAGGAATAGACTCATTGTGGAGACAGCTAGGTCTATGCTTAATGAGAAAAAATTACCAAATTATCTTTGGGCAGAGAGTGTATCTACTGCCACATACTTAATCAACAGGTTGCCATCAAAGACACTTGATGGAATGACACCCTATGAGGCTTGGCATGGTAAGAGACCATCTCTGGATCATTGCAAGATCTTTGGGTGTGTTGCATATGTGCATATTCCCTCACAGGTAAGGGGAAAGCTAGATCCTAAGGCTGAAAAGTGTATCTTTATTGGTTATGATTTGAATCAGAAAGGATATAGGTTCTATAACCCCTCAAACAAAGGCTTCAAGGTAAGCAGAGATGTAATCTTTGATGAAAATGATTCATGGTATGATAATGAGTGCAGGAAAGTTAGCCTACCTTATGATATGGAAGAAGACTTTCCAAAGCTTGTCAGGCAAGAACCAACTCAGAATGAGGACACAAGCTCAGATGATGAAGACACCATCAACATTGAAGAATTCAAAGCTTGGAAATCCAAAGGGAAGATGAAGATGAAGCAACTTGAAGACAATCCAGAATCCTCAACTCAAGCTATGAGGAGATCTTCAAGGGAAAAGAAGAAACCTATTAGGTATGGGTATGATACTTCACTTGTAACCAAGCACTCTGTATATCTTGCAAAGGATATCTTAAGTGAAGAACCAGGTACATTTGAGGAAGCTATTACTAAACCAGAATGGAAGGAAGCAATGGATGAAGAAATGGAGGCTCTCAAGGAGAGTGATACTTGGGACTTGGTACCCAAGAAGGACTCCATGAAGGTGATAGGATCCAGATGGATCTACAAACTCAAAAGGAATTCAGATGGTACAATAAGCAGGTACAAAGCTAGGTTGGTAGCCAAGGGTTTTGCACAAACCCAAGGCATTGATTATGAGGAGACATTTTCTCCTGTGGCAAAGATGCCAACTATCAGAATTATGGTGAGTGTAGCTGCATCCAAGAATTGGAACATGTACCAATTGGATGTAAAGAATGCATTCTTGAATGGATGGATATCTGAAGAGGTCTACATGTCACAACCACCTGGCTATGAGGATCCCAATAAGGTAAATCATGTTTTCAAATTGAAGAAGGCTCTGTATGGATTGAAGCAGGCACCTAGAGCATGGAATTACAGGTTGACAACCTATCTCTTGGATCAAGGATTTGTGATGAGTAAAGCAGATACTTCATTGTTTATAAAGAAGAACAATTCAGAGGTAATATACTTGTGTGTCTATGTTGATGACATCATTATTACAGGAAATGATGTTCAAGGAATTAGACACATCAAAGGTCAAATGATGAAGGAATTCAAGATCAATGATCTTGGATTATTGAAATACTTCCTAGGGCTTGAATTGGTCTACACAAATTCAGGTATATTCATTACTCAAAAGAAGTACATTCAGGACATGGTCAAGAAGTTTAATTTGCAGGAAGCTAAAGTCTCAAACATTCCTATGGAGGTCAACCACAAACTTAGTGCACATGAAGGAGAAGAACTCAAGGATATTACAGGTTACCAAAGTTTGGTAGGTAGTCTTAATTATGCTACCTGAACTAGGATTGATATCTCATATGGTGTTAGTGTACTTAGCCAATTTATGCATAAGCCAAGAGTACCACATTTGGAGGAAGCCAAGAAGATAGTAAAGTACCTAAAGGGAACACAAAATCATGGTTTGTATTATCCATATTCATCAGACATTGACATCAAGGTATACTCAGATGCAGATTGGGCAGGTTGCAAGGATGACAGGAGGAGTACATCTGGTTACATATGCTTTGCAGGTGATAAACCAATTTCTTGGTCATCCAAGAAACAACCCACAGTAGCTCTATCATCTACTGAGGCAGAGTACAGAGGACTAGCCAATGCTACTCAAGAAGCAATATGGTTGAAGTTACTCTATTCAGAATTGGGCCTATACACAAGGCCACCTATCATATTTGGTGATAACACAAGTTCACTTCACCTAGCTGCTAACCCTGTTTATCATGCTAGGACAAAACACATAGAGGTTCATTACCACTATGTGAGGGAGAAATTACTTAGCAAGGAAATCCAATTATCATATGTGACCACTAATATTCAATGTGCAGATTTGCTTACAAAAGCTTTGGATGGGAGCAAGCTATGCAGGTTTAAATCCATGATTGGATTGCAGGATATCATTGAAGACTAAAGATGAAGACTCAAGCAAGTGTTTGGCTTGAGGGGGAGCTGTTGGTGCAAAACAAGCCTTAACACTTGGCTTTGTTGTGTGCCTTGAAGACTCAACATAAAGCTTGGACTATTGGACCCTTGGAAAGCATAAAAGTTTGGATCCTTGAAGGATGTATTCATGTGAACCATATACCATAGGAACACATGCCTATGCTTTATTATCTTTTATCCAATGTAAAAGTCAATGTGACTTAACTTACCTCTTGTAATCTCAACCACCTTCAAAAGTCGTGGAAATTAGAAGTTATGGATGGAGAGAATATCTCCATGTGATTAGATGAGAGATTTGAGGGAGCCTACATTTTGAATTTGAAATTCAAATCTCAAGTGATGACTTATAAAAGACTATGAAAAAATCTCGGGTCTAGTGGCTCACTCCCCGAGGCTAATCCAAGCAGATCATAGAGTGTGTGAGAGCTACTACTTAGCCTACACCTCTGAGTACCATTTGGCATCACTCTACTTGCCAATGGGAATGTACATTTGATAGTTTCAATACATATACTCATAGTTCTTAACTCTGTGTTCTCTGAGTCATTCACCTCAAAGTCTGTCAACTTCAACAGGACATATCTCACGATCTACTGAACCAAATTTGATGATCCAGGGCTCATTGGAACCAGCTCAAAGCATTCTACATTACTACAAAATTTCAAGTCATTGTATTCAGCCAATTGGGAGAAATCGCTGTCGAAGTGATCACTGGTATATTTCTGTGTTGTTCCTAAAAAGTCAGGGGTGTCTCTGATTTTGCTAAAGATCATGCTCAGTGTATAGTTTGTTATTTGGAGTGATTTAACTTGCTAATGGTAGCTTGTTAAGTTAATTTAATACTCCCAGAAGGAATTAAACCAATTGCAAGTGTGCTGGTCACACTGAGCTTAGGACTGAGCAGGTATCAATACAGGAATAGAAAGTTTTTGAAGTTGTGAAGGTTCAAAATCATCTGTTTTGATTTGGTCATTACTCAATCATTTTGTAAAGCACATATATAGTTTCTTGGTATCATTTGGAAGCTCAAAGAGTCTCCTAACCATATCTGAAGAGAAAAGAGGGCAGGTGTGAAGCAGGTCTAGCAGCACCAACTTGATCTTCTGATTGTACCCAGCCATCACTTCCAACAAATGATACAAGGAGAATTGACCCAAGACATAGAGGATCTCCGAGGATGTGGAATTCACTACAACAATTGACATATGATAGTTATATCGTTCGTCATTGTTCCTACATGAAAAAAGTAATACAAGATGTTGAAACCTCTTGTTTTGAAGATGCAATTGGAAATGTAGATTGAGAAAAAGCTATGGATGAGGAGATGGCTACACTTTATGGAAATGGTACATGGAAGCTGGTTCCAATTCCCCAAGGAAGGAGATCCATAGGCTGCAAGTGGGTTTACAAGGTAAAGCACAATGTTGATGGTAGCATAAGTAGGTACAAAGAATGATTGGTACCAAATGGATATGCACAAACATATGGCATTGATTATGAGGAAACATTCAGCCCTATAGCTAAAATTTCTACTATCATAACACTTGTTGCATTAGCTACAACAAAAGGATGGACTTTGCATCAGATGGATGTAAGGAATGCTTTTCTACATGGTGAGTTATAGGAAGAAGTATACATGTATCAGCCACAAGGATATGAAGAATCAAAGCATCTTGAATATGTTTGGAGGTTGCAAAAGTCTTTGTAATGGCTTAAGCAAGCTCCTCATGCATGGCACGCAAGGGTTGCTAATTAATTAGATCTTTTATATGGGATGCAGATCATTCACATGCAAGGAAGGGTGATGATGGCATCACAATTGTGGCTATTTATGTTGATGGCTTGATTGTAGGTGGTGATAATCAAGAAAGCGTTAAAGAGGTAAAGCAGCTTCTTATGCAAGAGTTTGATGTGAAAGATCTTGGTGTGCCATGCTACTTCTTGGGCATTGGGTTTATACATACAAAAATAGGTATATGGATATCACAAAGGCAATATGCCTTGAATATGATGCAAAAGTATGGTATGGCTAATTGTAATCCGATTTCTATGCCATTAGATCAGAATTTCAAGTTGGATACTATATTGGGTGAAGCATTGGAAAATGCTACCATGTATAGTAAAATTATGTGAAGTTTGATATATCTCACAATTACAAGGCCTGATCTAAGCTACAATGTTGGAGTTAAAAGTCAATTTATGCTAGTTCGGAGGAAGCCATATTTGGATGCTCTAAGGTGCACTATATGTTATGTGAGTGCCACTTTGGATTATGCATTGTTTTATGAACCTGATCTAGATTTGCACGTTCATGGAGACACTGATGTAGATTGGGTTGGTAGGATTCTAGATAGAAGATCTAAGTAGTGCCTTTTTATACTCACTTGGGAGTGCATCTATTACATGGAGCAGTAAGAAGCAACCCATTGTTGCTTTGTCAAGTACAGAGGCTGAGTATAGAGGTGCTGCAATGGCAGCATGTGAAGCATCATGGTTGGAGATGCTACTTATGGATGTAAAATGTGGAAGTGCAAAAGCCTATCACCATCTATTGTGATAATCTTAGTAGCATATAGTTAGCACAGAATCTTGTTTTCCATTCTAGAACAAAGCATATCGAGGTGCATTATCACTTCATCAAAGAGAAGATATTATTAGGAGATATTAATCTTGTTTATGTGATGATAAATGACCAGGTTGCTGATATGTTTACTAAAGCACTTGGAGCAAAAAACTTGAAGACATTTCCGAAGATGCTTGGATTAGAGGACATGACGTTGAGCTTGAGGGCGAGTGTTGAGATATTAAGCTCAACATGTGATGATCCAGGAGTACATGTATCACTTTTTCATTTCTCTGACATGTATAGTGGTCATGCTAGTATATGTCACACATACTTCATTGAGCTTTACTATATTTATCTACTGAGAGGGATGGCACATTTTTCTCTTGCTAGCTCAATATTCCCGAACATTAGGATTTTGCTCATTAGTGTTCTTTATATGTTGTACTTTTTGTATTCTTGTTTTAGGTCATTCTTATACATTCCTTTTATGAAAAGAAGAAGGAAAAGATCATTCTTCCTTGTCTCAATCTTTGTGTGTGCTCCTCTTTGATTGTGATAGTGTGTGTGAGCTCTCTTCCTTATTTTCTTCCTCATGACACCATCATGGTATGCACCATGGATTCCTATCAAGTAGCTATAAGACCCAAGCTAGCACAATTGCTCCCTCTACGGTTCTTTATGGAGATCCTACAATGGGATGAAGAAATACTCTTCAATAATTTTCGTCATCACCATCAATTTTGATCTCCTGTAGAAAGATGAAGTCTAGGTTACCATTTATATCTCTAATCTAATGGAAAATAATTGCTAGTCTTGAAGGGTCCATTAGACCCCTAGTGTTGAATGGGATAATAATCATTTGCATGGGTTAATATCTTTGTGAGTATGGGATTTATCCCTCTTTTTTTTTGTTTTCATATATTCTTTTTGAAGAAGATGGATCCCTACCCATGAATCATCATTTGACAGGGCTCTTCCAAGGGAAACTAATTGGGTTTCTTCCTTTGTGAGAAACTCCCCATGTTATACAATTAGGTTACTTGTTTAGGCAACATTGATCTAAATACCAAGCTTTCACTATCTGCATTATCTTCTCCATAGCATTGACTACCTCTTTGTTGTGCTAAGGGTGGTGGCAAGCTCCATATGTCTAGAGAATCACAAAAATCATAGAGATGTCCACAAACACACACACACACACACACACACTCTCTCTCTCTCTCTCACACACAACCATGAATGAGAAATGAGGTGAAAAAAAGGAATATATAATAAGAAACAAAAGAATATGTGTAGATGAAGATGGGAGAAGATGATGATGATGATGAAGGTGAAGAAAAAATTCAAAAGATTAATAGAAAATGACTATTTTTTACTTTTAGCATCATAAATCTACGATCTTACCATCACAATGCTCATCCTCAAGCAATGATCCCCTACAACGGTGCCAAAATTTGGTGTAGCCCAAGTGTGAGCACCACCTCCTTTACTTGTCAATCCATGGAGATGTGAGGAGGGTATGAAGGTCATGAGCAATTGTGGCAAGCAAATGTGAGTGACAATCATATACATGCATGCACACAAGGCAAGATAACAAAGATAGGAACAATGGAAACATTGCTTCTCAATAACTCAATTACACTCTTCAAGAAGCTCGTTCTCTAACTTGCTAACCGCAAAAAAAGAGCTCTCTAGCTCTTGTTATAGTTTTTTTTTCGAGTACTAGCCGGTTTTAGAGATAATGGCTTGCCTAGTTAAAAATTAAGTTTTTGATGCTATTCAAGGGCTCAAATAATCTCTAAACATTATGAAATCTAAAACATGAGCTTTACCTAGGATCCTCAAGCTTGAGGAATCCTCGACTTGCACAAAATAAAACATGAAATGATATTTAGAATGGTTTTTATTGAAAATCATTGTTTTTATAGGGGTTCCTTTTGAAAATTTGACATACACTTCTTGGATCTCCCTACATATTGTCTCTTCTTGTGTTTCCACTTCTTTGATGTGTTCACATGCCAAATGCGTGACCTTGAGTGTCAACGCTTGATATAGAAGTATTATGAATCAGTGAAGGCTTTACATTGGAGACTTAAAAGATCTCCAACATAGTTGTCAATCATGTATGTGGTCCCTTCCTTGTGTCACTTCATCTCTAGGAGTTTACACATTACTTAAGTTATTTAATCTAATTTTCATCTCCATCAATATTTAAAATAAATATGCATATGCTTTCTTTGAATTTCCTCTTTGTATCTAAGCTAGCTTCAATTATTTTTAGAGCCCAACATGGAGGTGGAAATTTCCTTTCTTGAACTTAGTATCAAGGTGCCTAGGACTGTGGTAATGATTTTCGCTTCTCAAAGCTTCAACTCGTTGAGTCCCTTTTGGAGTCTCGTTACTCCATACTTCCTCAAGACTTTAATGACGTATAACTAATTTAGGGCATCTATTCATGATGTGTGTGGCTACATATGTAGCCTCTTCCCAATAACAATGCAACATATTTATTTCATTGAGTGTAGACCTTGCTACCTTTGCTATGTGTTTGTTCTTTCCCTTTGCTACCCCATTTTGTGAAGGGATATACCTACATGTAAATTTTCTTGTAAGTGACTACTGAGTTCCAAAAACTCAGAAAATTCACGAGAGAAGCAATCTCCCCCTCTATCAAATCTCAAAATTTTTATAACATTTCTAAATTCCTCCATGTGTGCCTTGAAGTGCTTGAAGTAGTGGAACACATCTAATTTGTTCGTAATGTAATACAACCACAGTATTCTTAAAAATTATTCAATTGATGTTACAGAAAATCTATTTTCATCAAGGGATGTTTCACTTATTGGACCCCAAACATCTGTAGGAATGAGATATAAAACATTTAAACCCACATATGTACTCTTCTTGAAGGGAAAACTTGATTGTTTCCCTTGTTGGAAAGATACAAAAATTCCAAGCAACATTTAATATTTATAGTTTGGTAGGCCTCTTACCAAAATCCTCCTTTTCAATTCCTTATTTTCTTGTAGGTTGATGTGACCTACTTCTTTATGTCATGGGTCCAACTCTACTATCAACTTGTCTTCATATGGGACATATATTGAATGGTGGGGCTGATTTATTTCCATTGTGAAGATTATCCCTTGATTTCAACCTTTTCTCTATGATCTTAAACTACCTCTCGATCTTCAACAAAGCATCCTCTTTTGTTGAAATTAAATTGTTAGCCTTTCTCTAACATTTGGCCTACCAAAAGAAAATTTTTGGTAATAGTATGTATGTGTAATACCTCTAATAAGGAATTCTCCCTTCCATTTCCTTCCAAACTGATGTCTTCCACTTGTTGAATGGTATGCTCTAAGGTATCACATTATTCCACATGTCCTTGATGCTTTAGGACTTGCAAATTAGAAAAATCATCCTTTTCACATGACAAATGATTGCTACATCCACTCTCTACAAATCATACATAATCACTAACTTGAATTATATCTTTACCATACCTCATGGCAAGTAAATAATTATTCCCTTGGCTAGATTATAGTTTTGTATAACTACCTCGAGCTCTATCATTTGTGTTGTTGCTTTGATTCCCTTGTCTTGATCTATGATATCATTCATTTGCAAAATGACCCAACTTACCACATACAAAGCATCCATGTGAAGTGTCTTGTCCTCTTCCACCAAATCTTCAACCTCTTCCTCTATTTATTCCTCTTGTACCTCTTTGATCTATCTTTTCTTGTTGTAATTTCTCTCCTCATTTGCTTTGATATCTTCCTCATGCCCTTGTAGCACCTCTGATTGGTCTTTGTCTTCATCTACCTTCATACAAAAATTGCCCTTGGCTATTGCTGACATTATTACCACCAAGCTTCATGTCCTATCTCATCATGAAAAATATAAGCTCATTAAATTCAGGAAAAAGTTATTTACATACACTAAGGTCATGAGATCTTTCCTTTTTTTATCATCCCTAAATCCATTTAGGGTATGGGCTACAAGATTGTCATCATCTAGGTCACAATAAATTTACCCTAATGCATCTACAAGCTCTTTAACCTTTTATATGTAATCATTAGTACGTCGAGAAGGGATTTTCTTGAGATTATTTTGCTCATTCTTGATTTGAATTTTCCTAAGTATTGTGGGGTTGGGTCACTATCTCTTCAGGGACTCCCACACCTTCTTTTATGAATCCAAATCTTGAATATATCCTACCATGGAGTTGCTAATATGCTTCATTAAAATAGAAAATGTCTTTTTTATCTTTTTCATCCTAGTCTCTCACTATCTTTCTCTTCATTAGTTCCATTTAACTCATCTATATAAGGGTTTGGATCTCCACCACTCACAAGTCTCCACAAACCTTTCTCCATCAAAAAATTGCTTATTATGAACTACCATGGTTGGTAGTTTCCTTTTTCAAGATCCTCAATCTAAGCATTGAGATCATCCATAATGCCTTCTAGCTCTTTTGAAACCCCCTCCCCCCCCCCCTTGATGTAGTGAAGTTGAAAAAGGTGTCTCTTACCTTAAAAAATATAGTTACTCTTCTTAATGAAGTTTCATTTATTATTTGATAACTTGTTTTCATGCCCTTCTTATTGACTTGCACCTTCTTTTATTCTTTCGATAAAACTTTGATGAGGCCTTTTGTACAATTAAGTAGATCCTTTTTTTTCTTTTTGATATGGCACTTATGGTGATGATACTATTGTTGGAGTATAAATACTCCTATGTTCACAATGAAAGGAAATGAACCCTTTTAGGATCTTGATTTTCTCAAATAGAGGATCTATGTTTTGTAGGTTTCTTTCAGTACATGAAGATACTTTAAACCCAAACTTTCATGCTCAACATAAATGTAGGGAGCTTTCAAATGAGAGTGAAATTACTCGAGTTGGACACTAGATGATGCCTTATTAAGTTTCATCAAAATAGACTACTTGATCTCTCCATAGAGTGTAAGCTAACTACATACATAGTGTTCTAATCATTTTTCTGAGCTTGTACAAGAAGTGATTGACAGAATTATACCACTAATTAAGAGTTTAAAAGATTTCATAAAAGAATATAATCATTACAAATACATTTGCAATGAAGGAGAAACAACAATTTCAATAACAATTGTTTTTCCAAGATCATCTATAGACATAGAGTGTAAAAATGAAATCCCTATAAAATATGCAGAGAATAACTAGGAGGAGGTTTGCTTAAGGAAGGGGTTAGCTTGGGGAAAAATTACTAGACTTTAAGTCATAATACAACTCATTAGAGGCTTTGGAGGTCAACTAATAACATTTTTGCCAATCAAAACCATATACATGTGAAGAAGGGAGGTCCAATCTCATCAATAGGTGACCTATTTTCTATTTAATCATTTTATTTCTAGTCTAGACATGATTTGATGCATCCATGTCATGGCAATGAGGCCCCATTTGATTGTGGATTATGTGGAAGGTGAAAGGTTGGCGTGTTCCCACACCATTGAGCTTGAAATACTTTCTAACCTCCAACAACAAGCACATTATGGCATATCCGTTTTTATTGAATCCATATATCTCTCTATCTATCTCTCTATGCCTCTCACTATCTCTGTATGATGCAAAATACTGAAAAAAGTTGTACATGTATGGTCAATCAATTATATTTTCAATTCCTATACAATAGCATCATTCTTACTATCTATCTGTGTGTAATTTTGTATCCTAGAAAAAGATAGAGCTTGCGTCTTTGGATTTTGGGTTTAAAATCTAGTGCATGTATAAGGAATGTCAATGAATAATTTCATATCATACTATAGTACCTCAAAACAAGAAATACATCAGAACTTCTAGTATACCTCCCTATACAAATTGAATGGATCTATTTTTTTAATATGAAAATTTCATCAAGTCAATAGAATACTAATTATGCAATTCAATACAATACCAAAATCATGGAAGTGGAGAGGGGAGAAACTTGAATGAATAGTTACACATTTCTCCAAATAGAAACTTTCCCCATTAAGATCATTTGGATAGAATTATTGAACATCCAATAAGCTCTTCGAAGTTAATGTAGATATACATCTACTCATCTTTTCTTGCTTGGTTGTATGTCATCTTGTGATTCATGAGCACCACTTTTTTTTGGCATACCCAAGATGTTTCTTTCCCCTTGAGATGTGGTAGCCTTCTCCTCAATAAGACATGTATTTCCCTTTCAATCCAAGAAAAGACAAAGAGGAATCCTTTTGTTTTTTTTCTCCTCCATCTTTCAAGAATGTCATCTCAAAGAGACATTACTATGTCCAAGATTCATCTATGTCTTAGTATGAAGAAAGCATCCCATCAAGTTTTTGCTACCTTTAGTTGGATTATTGGTCGTGGATAAGAAAGAGGCCACCCTTCCCTTTTTTCTAGGCTACCTTCGAATAGTCTCGGCTATCCATGGCTCCAAGATGCCACTTTTTTTCAAAAACATAACCTCTTGAGTGTTCCTTCATTCTAAGATGCACCAAATGAGAGGTAATTCTTCCCATCAATTTGCACTCTTTCCTTTCCATTTTTTCAAATTTAAGACCTCTCCAAACAATGAAAATATTCCTTCATGTGCTTTCTTTTCACTTCATTAGTAACATGTAGCTACCTTTTCCATTTGAAGACAACAAAGAACCATATAGGTGAAATAGATATCGTATATGAAATTCTCACACAAATCACACATGAAATTCTCACACAAATCACATGTTACATATACATAAGCACACAATACAAATGTACACCCACATGCATCATTGCCATTACATGTACACATGCATTTATGTGTTTGCACTTGGACACTGAATTATTTATATCTACATGTCATATATACAATTACACATTACGTAATATACCCGCACATGCTGAATATATGAGAATATACATAATTCAAAATGACGCATGTTTTTTAAAATTAATTGTATGTATGTATGTGTTTGTCTCTTTCGTTTTCATGTATGTGTGTGCTCTCTTGCACATGCGTTGTATATCATATAAAGATACACTAATAATATTAGGTTAAGAAGCAACCATCAATTAAAAATATGGTACTACTTTATACATGCTATGAGAAACTCAATTTATTTGGATTAATCTTAGACTCTAAGAGAGCATATATAGAGAAAACATACAAATTAAGGGAATTAATTGAAAATTAATTTAATAATATGTGAGAAATAGTTCTACTGAACCTCAATGTATGATATGATACAAATATTTCCTAGTAGATGATGAGACAAATACTATTGAACAAGCATATTTTGGATGAGATTACATGTGTAGAACTTTGACAACTATAAAATTTCCTTCTAATTGATTAAGCCTTAGAGTGTATTTTACAAACTCTTTTTGCCAATTCATGATTCCAAATAATGTGCTTTAGTGTATGAACATTTGCATGTCCCTCGTACACCATCCACCTCTCTCAATGATTAATCTTGTAGAAGGCTGATGGGAAGACAAAGGATTGTCGTTGTGAAGTAGAATTTAATGGTGAGATGAGGTAAGAAATGGATAATAAACTATGTAAATTTGCAATGAGAAAAACTTTTAGTAACTAGAATTCCCCATTTGTTCCTTTTTCCATAGATTTAAAACTTGTGAAAAAGCAAGACAGAAGGAAAAAACTACATACACATAGCCAAATGCCTCTAATATCTCTCTATGTCTTTCTGTGTTTCTATCTATACTTTTTTTTTCTCTATGTCGTTTTAGCATATATTCTGCACTCAAATATTAGGAACTATTATAGTAGTACGATTACGCATATTATGTATCACCGTAGTTTCCTTCGCATATTCACACATTAGGTTTGAGGTGACATATTTGGATATTTAAAAATCTTTTAATTTATTTTACATATGACATATTGGTTTCATCTAGGGATTATTTCGCACGTGCATCTTTCATCAATGGGAAGATTGCATACATCTACACTAGCATACTTCACATAAATGCTTCAACTACTAGTTGATGAATTAATGGAGATGATTGAGAATTTGGAAACTTTTCTCTCCTTTTTCATATTTCTAGCTCTTCACTTTTCCAAATACCAAATGAAGAAACGTAATTCAAAAGAGTATGATATAACACCCCTCCCCCTCTTCAATTTCTACATGTGAGTCACGTATATTCTTTTTTCTATACCAAGCATTCAAAGTGTCAATAAATTTTCTTTATCCCAAGATCCTTAATGAATATTTCAAATCCATTCTACTCTACTAGAAAATACGTACTCTCCAAAACTCATTTTAGATTAATTAACACACGTAGTTATACATAATTTCTATATGTTTCATAGATACATGGAAAATAATATATTTGGAGCCAAAAACTTAATTTTCGTTTCTATAGCTCCATTTCAATGTGTCTCCATCTTGTAATCACATGTATTATCGATATCTCTTTAGCCAAAACTCCTCAACATGCTTACAAACATGACACTTTGTAATTAAACCTCATAGAAATCTCTAGTAATAGTGTTAGGTTAAGAAGCAACCAATTAAAACCTTGGAAACAATTCACACCTACTTGGAGAAGCTTCAATTATTTGGATTAATTTTAGACTCTAATTGAGAATCTATATACACACACACACACAGAATAATGAAGATACAAAGAATAATGAAGATACAAAGTAAAGGCTTATAGGTCTAAAGAGACTTAGAATTTTACAAATTTGGTGCATGAAGTGCATGAAATATCTCTTGGATGAGGCCAACGAATAAAAAACTTGCAAAGAACAAAGAAGATGGAACCAGAGGCAACCCATTATTTTTTTGTCTATTTTTGAAGCATATGATGTATGAACTTTCCTATACTCTACTTTTTTAAAGGAATAAGATTCCTTGAGACTCAAGGGTACCTTCCCAACGTGGTGTACTTTATTGGGAATTTTCAAGATATCTTTTAATGATAACTAGGAGCATTTTTTCGTGCACTTAGACTATTTTCATCTTCAAGGTCTAATTTCTCAATTATAAAGGAAAAAACCTTAGTTTTTTGGAGACCTTTTGATCATTTGAGCGAAATTTTTGTCATCTTGATTTTTAAGTATCTTTTTCCCATCTCCTTCTTCATTTGGAGCTCGAAAAAAGTTATTTATCTATCTCAAAGACCATCTCTACCTATTGTGAGTGTTTTTTCATCCTTTATGTTTGTGATTGTTTCTATAAATCTTTGGATTAGGGGCTAGTCTTGTTCAAGAGTGCAAATTACATAATAGGTAGTTGCATTTCATCATCCTATGCATGGGTGGAGTGGAGGATAGTGTATAAGTAGGATTTTGATAGTTTTACGAGACCTTTTGTCTCTAGAAAAGCACACAAGAAATGCTTTGGGAAAAAGGAAATCGATCAACTATAGCTATGGGTATTCAAAAGAGCTCACAAAGCCATTGTTTTTCATGTGACAATGATAGAGTTGTACAAGTATGCACATGCTTGTAGGATTTGATGAGTTGAGAAGAGGGTGTGAATGGTAGTTCTTGGAGTCTCGTGGATGAGAAGAAACTTCTTCACTTTACTACATTGCAAAAAAGCTTCTTGCAACTTATTACATAGGTAAAGGTTCATTTTGATATACATTTGATTCACATTGCTATTGGGAGAAATAGTAAGGGATTGAAAATGATTAGTTTCTTGCTTTGTGGTTGTTTTTAGGTGCATGTTGCTTAGAAAATGAGTTGAGAGAAATGGAAATGATATGTTGGTATTGGAAAATTGGTTTTTGTATTTCATGTGTTTGTGAAACATAGAGAAAACATGTGGGAAGAGTAGTATAGATTAATTTCGTGTTCTACTACTCAATGTGGTGTGTCCTCTTAAGTGCAATATACACTATGGGTTGCAATTTGAAGACTCAACAAAGAAAAATATTCTTTACATTCAAATTATGATATTTGCAAAAGAAGAGGCCTTTCTCCTTACTTTAAGATGGTTAGACCCTCCATCCAGTCAATGTCATCCATGCAGTCCATTAGCAATCTGCATGCAAGTAACTAGGAAATTTAGTCCATCATCAATTTCACAAGTCATAAGAAACTTAGTAAGTTTTTTACTAGTGACATTGGTAGACTAAATTTATGTTATCAAAAGGACATAAGTCTTTAAAATTAGGAAACTTTGTAAAAATATATAAAATAAATTATAACAAGTTTCCTTTTCAAAAAATAGCTAATTTGGAGAATAGGCTACTGGAAAAAGTGGGCAACCGGGAAAAATAGGAAACTTGGGAGCTTGAGAAGTGGAGAAAATATGCAACTCAAAAAAACTAGGCAACTTAAAGAAATCAAAAACTTAGGAAAATAGTCAGATTGAGAAATTATTGAACTTAGAAACGGGTCATCTAGAAAATTGAACAACTTAGAAAACTCAGTTGTTTGTTGATTCCCTTCTTCTTGATGGACTGGATCCTCTTAGTTTTCTCCATCTTAGTCCTCGTTTCTTCTTTTGATCTTGATCTTGCTCAAAATCAAGATAACGTTTTATTTTCATGTGCCTTCTGCATCTCACAAGAGTCAAAAATATAAATTACATCATTTGAGGGATTTATCATCATACTCTTCTATAAGTTGTCTACCATTTAGATGTTCCCTATCCTTGGAGAGAAATAAAGTACATTTTTCTTTTTTTATCTGTTTTTCCTTTTCCTTTTTCTTCTCTCTTGTTTTAAATAAATATAATAATCATATGAAAAGGATGTAGCTCCTTGTAATTTTCTCAAAGTAAATGTCGAAAATGCTTCTTACAAAAGGGTCTAAGTAGTGTGGAGAAATTCCACTCCAATATGGGTAATGGAAGCTATCGAATCTCTTCTAGAAATTGAACTATTAGACACATGCATAATATCCACACATACAGGCTTTCTAACAAGCTAAAGAACACTCCATTTGGAGTCCATATGACAAAGAAACTATTTTTTAAAGATAGACTAGCTGTGAAATGAAGTTAAGCAAAAAATTGAGGTTCACGAGAAATAAATCTTATCACTATGGGAGAGAAATATAGCTAAGATATTTAATATGCTAAACATATAAGAGATAAGATTTCAACAAGATATGATATGCATTAAGTGGATAAGTATATAGAGAGGCATCACCGTCAAAAGGTGGTTGTGTATAGAAAGGTAGCACCCTATTTGGAGCCCTTCTAATATCCCTTGCTAAGAGAGTGACTAGCATATGATTCTAGACTATCTCCTTGTCATCATAATAAATTTTCACGTTCAAGTGGCTTCTATATATAGAGATATGGGCATGGGGGTTTGTGTGTCTTCACCTACCCTTACATCTTCTCTCACCTCTTGACTTTCCACTTCTCGTCTTTTGACTTTTCCATTTCCTTGGGTGACTTTCGGGGATCCAAATCACTCCATATGGATAAGGTTGCAACATTTTTTGGTACCTCCACTATTCAATCATATTTTGTCTTTTATCCAATCCATAAATAAGTTTCTAATTTAACATTAGCACTCTTCTTCAAGGTTATGAGTGTAGGCTTTATAGTTTTAAGACTGATCATCCCTTTGGCTATAGAAGAAATACATAAATGATGAAGAAGTAAATAATGAGAGATGAGTATGTGTCAAGCCTCACAATTGGAGCTTGCATAATTTCCACAACTTTTTTTTTTAAATAGAAGGAAGTTCGGCCTTAGCCTACTCTCCGGACTTGTATTAAACAAAGAAAATGAAAAGTACAAGTGAAGCGGACTAGTGCCGACGGGACCCCTCAAGTCTGATAGAGCTAGGGAAGGACTTACAAAGTTTAGAAGGCATTACAAAGGAGATTAATCACGTTCCCATCACCTCATGTAGGGCCCACTTGGGTTTAAGCTTGTTGTTGATCAAAGGAGCACTTGATGATGCCTGAAGGGGGAGGGGGGGGGGATTTGTTGCAGTTAGCAATTCTTTTACTGAGGAAGAACAATGATTTCTCAATTGACCACTCTTTGAGGGATTCGCCAAAGTTATAAGCACATATTTCCCACCAGAGCTTCCATAGGACCTCCCCTCTGATGGCATTCTAGACAGTCATTAAGCATCTGATCACTTCTCCCAACAGAGCTTGCTTCCAACTCATATGTTTCTGAAGTCTAATTTTCTTTTTGACAATCTGCGAGAGCGTATAGGATTTGGGACAAGTAAAGAAGATATAAGAAACATCTTCGATGGACGGGTAGCAGCACTTGCACTAGGGAGGCATCCCACATATTTGCTAGCCTTAAGGTTGGTCCATATACCACGATGAACAATTTTCCATAAGAGGACATACTTTTTCATTTCTATGAGAGGGTTCTAGATAGCCATGAATTTCATATCCCACCAAAGCTGCATCCATGACAGGCACCACTTCTTGTTAAGGTTAACGTGATAATAAATGGTTTCTTTAATGTTGGGGATTTTTGTTAGGCAATTTCCATTAGTGGCATCTGAGACCAAGCGGGCTCGGCATGTCATGCCCCATGAGAAGGCAAACTTTAGAGTGGTCCAAGGCAAGACATCTACTTTGCAGAGTATTCCATTCTTCATAGGTAATGTTGAGGCTAGGGTCCATATCCTCAAAGTTGATCCACTGGTTGGTGTCTTTGTTTCCAAAGATGTTTCCATTTTTTGAAGCCTTTGTTCCATAGCCTCTTGCATTTTGAATGCTCCAAGATTCTACATTCCGGATGCCATGGATGGGAAACCAAATATAGACATTCTGTCTCATACAGGCCGCCCACTTCCAATCTTCGTTGATTCTTGTGAGTCTTTTAACTTTATTCCAACTCTTCCATAGGGAGCACACAAGCTCCGAGCCTTTCGAGAAGATTGGGATCTAGGAAAACACAAGGGTTAGAATGTCAAGATTCTTCCAATTCGGGAATCCCATGAAGGTCAACACATTCTTGTTTCTAAAGATCAACTTGGCCCACAAGGCTTCCCCATTGCACCACGTCTTAATCATCCATTTTGCCACAAGTCTGTTAGCCATGCACCCAATGTCGAGAATGCCAAGGCCCCCATTATCACTTTGGCTAGAGTAGATGGACCACTTGATTTTGGGCATGTTAAAGGTATAATCGTCGTTTACTAACTTAACTGTTAACTACTTACCGCAGCTGTTTAATTATTAGTTTAAAAACAACAATCCTTCAGAGACTCCAGAATCTGGTTCCACACCTGCGTACCAGATATTCCGAGTCTCTCTTTCTCTGTACTCAATCTTACCGCAAGGGTAGACTGACTCTAGCCACGTGGGTCCTTGGGAGTGGTAGGGGTCTGTTAGACAGAGGCCCTATACTATTTTCCCAACTTCTCACTTACTCGTCACTCGGTCAGCGCGTCTTAACTCAGTAGTTGTTTCTGATCAACCAAGGCTATCAACGTCTTAAAATCCCGTACTCCAAGATCTACCTGCTATACAGTTGAGCAGTAGTCCGGACTGAGAATCAATACTCAAAGCGTACTGCTGGTAACTTAACATGACCACACCATGAAATTATTCTGCACAATTTACAACTTTACCGAGTACCACATTCAAATCGCAAGACCTACTGACCATAACTTGTCGCGTACTTTATCATCATTCTACTCGCATTCAGAACACTACTGGTACTAATTTGAACACAGATAGACTACCGACCCAGTCATTCACAGAGACTCATAACTCACAATTGCACCATGTTAGTTCTCTATACTTCCGTGCTTCACAGAAGAACGAACAGACAAACGCATTCCTGTCGACTATCGCTTAGGAAATACTTCAACCATTACCGGGTGAAATCTCTACAACACAGTATCAATTTGTAACACTGCGTATAACGCACAGACGCACACAAGCACATACACAGGAGAGGGAATGGAGTCGACGGAACAGAACAGAGTTACTCTTGTTCTACACATACAACACTTATACGTGCAGTTCCCAAAACACAGGGAACTCTTTAATTCGTTACCGAACAGAATCTCACAATCGCAGTACCGACTCGTAACACCACGGTGTATCACGCATACGTAGTCAAATGATTACACAAATAAAGCACGCAGAACAGGACAGAACCAAGATACTCTACTCGTTTACACACAGTAGGAGAGTTAATCCCAACTCAGGGCTCTCACAATGCACTCGCAGCTTCCCAAAACGGGGACTCTTCTTTCTCGTCCCTTTTCATTGCTTTAAATAGAATTTTGTTACAAGGCTTGCGCGAATCTTTCTTTACCGCGTACTTCCAGAAGGGTTCTTTCTACATTAAAAACCTCTGTCTAAGTACAATTGTCCTTATTCGGCGGCCGTCTAACACTGGCACGCACGGTGGACTCGAACCCGCAAGTGCAATACTGTAGGTGATATCCTTTTGCCTGGGGCTATGCATCAGAAAGACTCTGGCTAATCGTTCATAATGTCCATATCCCGCTGGTGATTCAGCAAATATCTTTCAATCCGGGATGTGTCACTGTACGTGATAGGTCGTCACTTTCTCCAGAACTTCCTCAAACTCGTATAGCTGGTCGAGTTGCCTCTTTATGAAGTCCCGCTTTCTTATATGCTCTTGCCTCAAAAACTCATATTTGACATACTCGTATTCTTCAGCTGGACCCACCTTCTTGGTCATGTGCTTTAAGCGCTTCGTCTATGGAATCAAAGTACCCTCTGTGCTGTTGAATCGTCTTCTTCTTGAAAGTTTGTGCGTGTTTTACCATCATGGATATATTTGTGTCATACTTGTTGAGAATATCCATGTCTTCTGCAGAAGCCATGGAACCATACAGTATCCTATCACCACCTGGCTGAAATATCCTTTTACAGTGTCTGTCGGTCGATGCCAGGATTCAATCCTTTCTGATCGCACTTGTTCTAGTGGCGGAACAAGTCCACTGTTCCCAGGGTAACTTAGCAAACTGTAGGAGTCCGATCCTCTGGTGATGTTGTCGAAGTTCTTGAGTCATCTTCATCATACGGGTATACGCATTTATAAGTGCTAGATCTTGAGCTGCCATACGCTAGAATGATGATATTTCATTTGGACATGACACTTCATGCTGCTTACCGAGATTATAGAATCAAAAATCATCATTCTGGAGATCGATGTTGGACTTGGAACGTCTTTTACACGTGCGAAAAGTATATCATGCAAGTACCTATGGTTCGGATACTATGCCTTCTAAGTACATACTTCGGGCGAGCCTAAATGTCCGGGTAATTTTCTTTTTGAGGGTTTCTAACATTTGCACTAAGGTGGTAGGTTCTAATAATTGAGCGTCGGTTCTGACTGCACTGAGGGCTATGGCTTGATGTAACAAAATTTCGGCTTGGGTTTGAAGAAAAGCCTCCTGGAGATAAAATTCGTTGGCTAATGCCGCATCTCGGGCTGTCGTCATTTCAGTCAGTTTGGTTTGCATCTCTCTGATGCACTCCTTCTGGTTGCGTATCTGGTTGTCGTTGCGTTCAAACTGCTGGGTTTGAAATTCCAGAGATTTCTTCAGTGAATCTCGTTCTCGGCGCGTCCTGTCAATATCTTTTTGGTATTGGCCTTCCTTTAGTAATTGTTTTTTGAGAATTTTGTTGACCGCGTCGGCACATTCTTCGGCTCGCCGTAATTGTTCTTGAACTTGGTCGGCTTCTTTTTGTTGCTCCTGCATCTTCTGGGTGGTTTCTTGTAGTTGAAGCTTCATGTCTGCGATCAATTCTTCGAGAGCTAGGTTGATACCTTCTTGTTCTTGAAGGGCGGCCTTCAGTGTTCGAATTTCCTCATGTGCGTCGTGCATGAGTTGGTCTTTGGCAGCGAGCTGGTCCAGGGCTGCATCTCGTTGTTGTACTAGTGTCTGCTCTGTCGATACTCGTGCTTCGAGTTCTGCTAGCTGTGTCCGGAGTTGATGATTCTCGGTTTTTACGGCATCAACTTCTTCCTGGAGGGGGGCGATGTCGGCTTCCAGGGTGTCTACCTTGTGCTGGTATTCGAGTTTCAGGTGGTCCGTGGCTGCCGTAATTTGGGCGGGCAGCTGGTGTGATAACTGGATGAGGAACTGCCCCATGGCGGCAAGTTCCGGGAATGCGTTATGTGGCGGTGGTGGTGGAGGACGACGAGGTTGAGAGGATGTGTCGGTGAGTAGTTGCTGGGAGTTTGGCGGAGAGTAGTTAGGGGAGGAAGAGGAAGATGTTGCGGGTTCATTGGTGGGTGGGAGGGGTGGTTCCGGTGGGGGTAGGGGTTTGGCAGGAGGTGGTGTAGGGAGGACGGTATCTGAGGGGTTTACCTTGGCTTGTGTTTGTTGTATGGTTTCTGTCTGGTTGATGGCGTCGATGAGTTGATCCAGGGCTTTGGTGGCTGATTCCTGTTCATCCTGGTGCTGCTCAGATTCTTTTTCTGTGGATACTATTTCTGTCTCTGCTTGATCCTGCTGGTCTGGTTGCTCCGTCGATGTTTCGATGTGTGTGGCGGTGTCGTGGTATGTTTCCTCTTGGTCGTCTGGCTTGGTCTCCTGATCTTTTCCGGTGGATCCTTGGACTTCACTTTCCGAGGAGCTGATCCGAATTCGCTTGGTACGGAAGAGCTGATTAATCTCTTCGTCTTCTTCTTCACTGTCCTCGATTGGTTGTGCGGATTCTTCGTGTCGAAGTGCGGGGCCTGTGGGTGGGGGTTGTGCGGCGAGGATGGTTGGGAAGAGGAAGGAGATGATGTGGGGAAGGCGAGAGCGGGGGGTAGAACCCTTTTGGAGCTGTTTTACGATAGCTACACATTCTTTATGGATTCTAAGGAAAAAATAGGAGGCAAAATTTATAGGTTCGCGGGCAGCTAGGTCTAAGGCGGACTAGAAGGGGCGAGAGATACCATATGTTCGTTTTTGCAAGTTAAGGATGGCTACAAGGAACTGGAGGGCGGATCGCTCGGGTTCTGGGCGGCATAGGATGGCGTATTCGTTTGATGAGGAGCGGGGAAAGAGTTCGGACATACGGGCGGAAGAGATGCTTGGACCGGTTTCGCGGCCTTGCGGGGGGAGGCGGTAGGCGTCGGCGAAGGCTTGGAAGGTGATGACGGTTCTATTTGGGAGGGAAAGGAAGACCCACTGACGCTCGGTGGCGAAGCTTTGGGCAATGGCTTGGATGATCTGTGCGGAGAAGGGATGGGCTTCCACTGAGTGCCAAGGCAACTCAGCGAAGTTGGCCAACCCTCTGCATCGCAGGTATTCACCTACGTCTGTAGGGATACCTTCGCGGAAAGAAGCGTAGTTGGCTAGTGCTTCCATGGCGTTCACAGTGCACACTTACAGAAAACACAGAATACACAATCTCGAAAACACAATAGCGGTTTTTGGCACAACTCAGGGGTTTAAATATGGAGAACACGGTTTGGAGGTGAGTATCATTGTGTGGTGCGAGAATGATACGGTTTGCATGCTAGCGTGCGTACTGAGTGACCGATAGGGAGAGGCGGCTGGTATCATAAAGATTTGTACAAAAGACGGCTAAAAGCAAAAACATAAAAATTTATACAAAACGTGGCTCGTCGCCGAATAATTAAGGCGTACTGGTAGTGGGATAATACGGCCGCAACTTCGATCCATTAATTACTTTTGGAAGTGGAATTTCGGTCAACGTAGTCAACCGAAAAGTTGCCGGACCTACTTGTGCTGAGATCTTGAAAGGGCCGAACCATCGTAGTTTGAATTTTCCTGCTGCTCTGTCCGATTTTGCGTTATAGAAGAGTACAAGCTGTCCTGCCGAAAAGATTGGCGTCTTCAAATATCGATCGTGTGTCTTAGCTTGCCTTAGTTGAACTTCGCGCATAGTTAAAAAACTGAGCCATCGGTGCTCATCAAGTTCTCTGAGTGCGTCCATTCGTGCTGTCAGTGAAGATTCCGGTAGCATCTTCTGAGTGATTGCTACCCGCAAACTTGGGATGACTACTTCCATGGGAGCGATTGCTTCTAAGCCATAAGCTAACTTGAAAGGTGTCAAGCCTGTTGTTACTTTATATGTAGTTCGATATGCCCATAATACTGCAGGTAGTAGTTGATCCCATCTTTCCGGTGTTTCCATGATCAATTTCCGGAGGATGTTTAACAGTGCCTTGTTTGTACTTTCAGCCAATCCATTGGCACGTGGATAATAAGGAGAGCTAAATTTATGTGTGACTTGGAAGGACTGTGTGAGAGCCTTCATTAAATTGTTTACAAAATGAGTGCCTTGATCTGAGACAATTTCCAGTGGTAAACCAAATCGTGGGAAGACATCCGTGAGTAGACATTTTGCTACCGTAACTGCTGTAGCAGACCGCAAAGCCCAAGCTTCTGCCCATCTAGTTGCGTAATCTGTGCAAGTTAGTATGTATCGATTGTTACTGGATACTGCTGGAGGTGTGATTGGTCCAATAAAATCTAAACCCCATTTCTGAAAAGGTTCTAATGGTAAGATGGGTTGTAGGGGAAAAAGATGCCGTTGTAAAGGCTGACCAGTTCTTTGGCAAGCATCGCATTGTCTAACAAACTGTGAGATATCTCTGTACATAGTTGGCCACCAGAGTCCTCCTTGCAGAATTTTCCGGTGAGTTAAGTCTGCTGCAAAATGGCCACCGGAAGGAATTAAGTGAGCCAAAGTGATAACTGAGTTAACTTCATGTGGTGGAATACAGCGAAGTAGGATTCCGGTATGATCTGTATAATACAATTCTCCAGCAACTAACCGAAATCGGCGGCTAAAAACTGCGATTTTTCTTCGAACCGCCTTGGCAGTCTCGACTGGAAAGCGTCCTTCGGTGAGGAAAGTTAGAATCTGATCATAGTATGTAGGTGGTGTTTGTAAGTTGGGCGTCTCATCAGGTAGTGGTTCAGCATTATAAATCGCAGGAGTCGTGTCATCTATTCCTACCGGAGCTTCACCGGAATCTAGGCGTGATAAGAAATCTGCTAAGGCATGTGCATTTCCGGGTCGGTGAATGATATCATAATCGAATTCTTGTAATAGTAGCACCCATCATGCCAATCGTCCTCCTAAGTGCTGTTGTCTTACTAGATAAACAAGGGCAGCATGATCCACATGAAAGGTAAATTTTCGGCCTAGTAGATAATGTCTGAACTTTTTGATTGAGTAGATCAATCCTAGACATTCTCTTTCAGTGGTGGAATAGTTCTTTTCTGCCGGTGCAAGCCTTCTACTGGCGTAATAAACAGGGCGAAACCACTTATCTGTTTGCTGCATCAGAATACTGCCGATTGCAATATCTGAAGCGTCGACAAAAACATGGAACGGATTGTCCCAGTCCGGTGGTTGTAAAATTGGAACGTGCGTCAGGAGGTACTTGAGTCGATCAAATGTAGTTCGACATTCTTCAGTCCATTCAAACTGTCGGGGAGTTTTTGTGATCAGCTTGTTCAGTGGCACTGCTAGGTGAGCAAGCCACCGTAAGTGTCTGCCATGCCACCGTATTTGACCCATAAAATGCATTACTTCTTTCGGAGTCGTGGGTATTGGGGCTTCTAAAATCGCGGAAATCTTATCTGGGTCCACTCGAATACCTTGAGCAGATACAATATGCCCAAGTAGTTTGCCACATGAAACTGCAAACACGGATTTGCTGGGATTAAGGCAGAGTCTATATTCTCTACATTTCTGAAAACAGCATCGTAAGTGAAACAAATGGGCTATCATCTTCCCAAAGATTGAGAAGTCGTCGAGGTAGACTTGCATGAATGAAGTGAGATAAGGAGAAAATATCTCCTGCATACATCTTTGAAATGTGCTTGGTGCATTTCTCAATCCGAACCACATTACTGTGCAGGCAAAAACACCCCAATTGGTAATGAAGGCAGTTTTTGGTATATCCTCTTCAGCCATTCTAACCTGGTTGTACCCGCTGTATCCATCTAAAAATGAATACATTTCATGACCTGCGACTCTATCAAGCATGGTATCCAAAAAGGGGATCGGGAAAGGATCTGGTACTGTTGCTACATTTAATTTCCGGTAATCCACACAGATTCGTAACTGCTTGTTTTTCTTTGGCACGATCACGATGGGCGAGATCCATTCAGCGTGTTCTATTGGTACAATGAATCCGACTTTTAATAGTCTATCAAGTTCGGCTTTTACCTGTGATGCATAATGGGGGTTCATTCTGTAGCTGGGTTGTCTTTTTGGTTTTACTTCCAGTTTCAACATGACCCTGTGTTGATAGATGCGCGGATCTAATCCTTTCATGTCTTTGTAATCCCATGCAAAGACGTCTGCGAATTCACGAAGAAGTTTAATCAAATCCTCCTTAAATATTTCCGGTAAGTTCTGCCTCATCTTCACAGGTCGTGGGTGGTCTCTATCTCCTAGATTGTACGTGATCAGCTGGTCTTCTGGAACATAAAATTGTTGAGGTTTCTCTGTATCATCTGTTGGTTTGAACAGTGGTTGTAATTCGTCGTCATGGGTTGAGGAAGCATCTTCCTGGACCGACTTTCCGGTGATAGCTACTACTGTACATATTGACGTGTTCCAGTTATCTATGACGGATTGTAGGTCAACAGTTCCTAGAGACATTAAATCGGCATTACTCTTCAGAAATTGCTCTTCTTCATCATCTGACAGTCCATCTAACATATGAACTGGTTCAGCAAAGTACGGTCTGGCGTGAGGTTCGCAAGATTGCATAGCATCTAGTTTCACGACATATTTACGATGGGCATCCTTGAATGTAAGCTCTTGTGCAGACCAGTCCTGTATTACCTTAGCATGCTTCAGCCAAGGTCGGCCGAAAAGAAGATTGTAATCCAAAGTGGATTCGGGTAGATCTAGTATGACAAAAGTCATCTTGAAAGTTGTACCTTGTAGAGTGATGGGTACATTCCGCACAAGTCCTAGAGGGTGGACTCTCGATTGATCCGCCATTCGAACAAAGAATTGCACTGGTTCAATTTCGGTCCAGCCTAGCTTTTTGCATAATGCTGCGGTCGCAATGTTTACGCCTGAGCCTCCATCAATCAATACTTGCGTGATCTTCTGGTTCTTATACCATACTGTGATCAAGGGCACTGCGTGGTCAATCGCAGCATCAGGTTCCGATTGAACTGCGGCTGTCGTAGGAATGCAAGAAGGTACTGGACTGAATTGTTGCTCAAACTGTTGTCGGATCCCGGGCACTAAGGCCAGAAGTTGGCCTAGAGGTAGAGTGATGGATGCCTTGGACAAAATTTCCCAAGCCTGTTGAGCTTGACTGTCTTGTTCTTTTGGACTTGAAAGTTCTACTGACGCAGAAGTGTCTATTGTTGTCTCTACTGATGGTGATGGCCCTACTGATGCATCCTTTTGTGTTGTTTCGTCCTTTGATGAAGAAGCCTGAGTCACCGGAATAGGTTCTGGGAACACTGGTGGTTCTGTTGTGGTCCAGTGACTAGCTTTGTTATACATCCTTCGTTGTTCTTGTATCCCTGGTTCAAAGATTTCTGCTGCCGACTGAAGTTGTTTACCGGAACGGGTCTGGACTGTAGCAGTCTGTGTTTCGATCGGTGTAATTTTTACCATGTTGGCCATTGGATTTTGGCGTTCCTTCTTTCTTTGATCATACTCCATTGCGTCTTTACAAAATCTTCTAATGTGGCCGAATTCGCCACAAAAATGACAGCGTGGAGGTGGTAACTCAGGGTTTTCCGGTGGTGGTCCATTCTGCCATCGGTTGGCATTATAAGTGTTGTTTCTCTGTCCTCGGTAGTTCCGATATCCTTGTTGTTGATTGTTTCTCTGTTGCGGAGGCACATAGTGATTTACTGGTTGGCCATGTTCTTGGATGACTGCATTGACAGTTGTTGTCCCTTGTATTCTAGCGTTGTAAACACAGTTTCCGGTGGTGTGTCCGGTAGCGTTGCAGATAGCGCAAAACACTTGGTTCAGTGCACAGTTGGCACTTGTATGCCCCGAATTTTTGCATGTGGTGCAGTATACTTGCCTGGTGATTTCTTCAGCCATATTTTTGTTTGTTTTTAACCATTCCAAGTCTTCTGAAAATCCACCAACCTTTGATTCTAGCTGTAGAGCCATTGCAATGACGGCATCCAAGGTCATAGCTCCGACACATTGTATGATCATGATCTGCTTCAGCTGTGGGGTTAATCCATTGATGAACCATTGAGAGATGACATCATCAGGTAGATTAGCGTGAGCCTGTGGTATCTGCCGTAAATGTGTTCTAAAGAGGGTAGCGTACTCCTGGACGGTCTGATTTACCTTCTGTCTGTTGTTCTGTAGATACTCAAAGATTTCAGCGGGATTCTTCTTTAGTCTGAATCGCTGTAAAAAGGCGTTTCGTACTGCATCGTAAGTACCGAAATGATTGATATCATATTCCGTGAGCCATCTCGCCGCTTCATTGATCAGTGTAGATTGAAAAACAATGGCTTTATACGCCTGATCTGGTGGATGGTTAAGAACTGCATAACTTATCTCGAAAGTTCGTATGTGGGCGTCTGGGTCGTCTCCTGGGAATCCACCGAATTTCGTGTAGGTTACTCCTGTTGGAGGTGGCCTTGGCGGTCCTAGCTGTTGTTGTTGTTGGTGTTGTTGTTGGTGTTGCCCACTCATTGTGAAGGGTTCAGGGTTTCCTTCCGTATCTCGGGATTGATTGGGTGAACTGTCGGGACTTGTATCACCGGATGGTGCGTTTTTCGGTGTGCTGTTTCGACTTAGGATGCTTCGGATCTCTGTTTCGAACAGCTTTCCTTCCTTCTGGATGTCTAATATTTGAAATCTTTCTTCCAAACACGAAGGTCGAGCTGATGATTCCGCAAAAAAGGCTAAACCTTTGCCAGCGATCGGTGATTCTATCACCGGAATATCACCGAAATGAGCCGAAATTGGGCTAGAATGCCCTGTTTTACTACTTTTGCCGAATTTTCCTAACGTATTTCTGACCGTGGATAACTCTAAATCCTTCTCTGATATTGTTAAACTAGGTTCCAACGGTGTTTTGATAAAGTCTGGACTTGCTATATCTTCGATAGGCCGGGTCGAAGTCACATCCGAATGTATCGAAGGCGTTGTCCGTTCTACCGGAATATGACCGGAATCAGTTGTAACGTTTCCACTTTTCTTGACCACTTGGTCAGATCTAGTTATGCCTACTTCTCCCGAGGCTATCTTTTGTGATTTTCGTGCTTCAATCTGACGATTCTTAGGATATGTTTCGCCCGATCGAGTGACCGGCATGTATCATTGCCCAGTGATACTATCTGAGCAGTTCGCAACAATCTGGATCTGTTGCTACTGTCAGTGAAGCAAAATGTTGCTGGGTGTTTGCTTCTTACAAACCGTTAGCACTTTAATGCCACTGTCTCACAAGTGACTCGTAATCAAATGCTACTTTACCGCAGAGATTGGTAATCAGTTGCCACTTTCCACATACAACGGGTCAGAAAACTGGCAAACAGATGCCACTTTCCCACAGACGGCCCCAAATGTTAAAGGTATAATCGTCGTTTACTAACTTAACTGTTAACTACTTACCGCAGCTGTTTAATTATTAGTTTAAAAACAACAATCCTTCAGAGACTCCAGAATCTGGTTCCACACCTGCGTACCAGATATTCCGAGTCTCTCTTTCTCTGTACTCAATCTTACCGCAAGGGTAGACTGACTCTAGCCACGTGGGTCCTTGGGAGTGGTAGGGGTCTGTTAGACAGAGGCCCTATATTTTCCCAACTTCTCACTTACTCGTCACTCGGTCAGCGCGTCTTAACTCAGTAGTTGTTTCTGATCAACCAAGGCTATCAACGTCTTAAAATCCCGTACTCCAAGATCTACCTGCTATACAGTTGAGCAGTAGTCCGGACTGAGAATCAATACTCAAAGCGTACTGCTGGTAACTTAACATGACCACACCACGAAATTCTTCTGCACAATTTACAACTTTACCGAGTACCACATTCAAATCGCAAGACCTACTGACCATAACTTGTCGCGTACTTTATCATCATTCTACTCGCATTCAGAACACTACTGGTACTAATTTGAACACAGATAGACTACCGACCCAGTCATTCACAGAGACTCATAACTCACAATTGCACCATGTTAGTTCTCTATACTTCCGTGCTTCACAGAAGAACGAACAGACAAACGCATTCCTGTCGACTATCGCTTAGGAAATACTTCAACCATTACCGGGTGAAATCTCTACAACACAGTATCAATTTGTAACACTGCGTATAACGCACAGACGCACACAAGCACATACACAGGAGAGGGAATGGAGTCGACGGAACAGAACAGAGTTACTCTTGTTCTACACATACAACACTTATACGTGCAATTCCCAAAACACAGGGAACTCTTTAATTCGTTACCGAACAGAATCTCACAATCGCACTACCGACTCGTAACACCACGGTGTATCACGCATACGTAGTCAAATGATTACACAGATAAAGCACGTAGAACAGGACAGAACCAAGATACTCTACTCGTTTACACACAGTAGGAGAGTTAATCCCAACTCAGGGCTCTCACAATGCACTCGCAGCTTCCCAAAACGGGGACTCTTCTTTCTCGTCCCTTTTCATTGCTTTAAATAGAATTTTGTTACAAGGCTTGCGCGAATCTTTCTTTACCGCGTACTTCCAGAAGGGTTCTTTCTACATTAAAAACCTCTGTCTAAGTACAATTGTCCTTATTCGGCGGCTGTCTAACAGGCACTCCCCTCCTATTGTGGTCGCTCGTCCAAGGAAGATTCTGCAAGTACTTTCGAGTTTGGAAAGCTCTTTCTCTTTCGGTCTCCAACAAGAGAGAAAGTAAATGGTAGATGAAATGAGGAATGTGTTGATAACCATTGCACGACCAACGAGATTGATTTGCATACCTCTCCACAAGTTTAACTTTCTTTTGAGTCTTGCCAAGACCCAATTCCAATGCTGCTCCAACAAGATACCAAAGCCCAAGGGAATCCCAACAAGCAAGAAAATTTGGCTCGGAGGAATATTTTAATAGCCATGAACAAAGAGAAATTTGGGTTGCATCCTTGAAATAGCTCTGAAATCAGTCTTAGAGTGGTTGATTTTGGAACTATAGGCTTTGCAGAAAGTGTCTAGGCATCTCCAAAACATCTTCAGGCTGGTACTATCATTGTGGATATATGCGTTCACATCATCGGCAAAAAGTCTAATGGTGATCTGGTCATGGTCACGCGGCAATCAGGGGCTTTTGGTATTACTAGCTTCCAATTGTTGTTCCACAAGCTAGCTAAGCCCTTCCATGGCAATGGCAAAGAGAAGGGGAGCCAATGGGCACCCTTTTCTAAATGATCTTTTTAGTTTGATCGCCTTCAAAAGTGGGCCGTTAACATTAATTTAGAAAACAGTAAAATAAAAAAATCGGATTCAATTGCTACATCACATAGCATCAATATAATTCTTTGAACATACATCAAATAAAAGAATCAATTACTGTTCAAATGAATAAAAAAGGAAAACATCATGTTCAAAGATTGCCTTTTAGAATACTTTTCATAAAGCGAAAGATAATAGATGACGTTATTGCATAACGCTTTAATACATAATTTAAAATACGGAAAAACAAACTGTCAATGTTCATACGCCATACGGCAGTGAGAATATGCATGCTCGTTTAGATGAAAAAAATTTACTTCAAAATTATTTTAGTCAAGTAACATCAAAATCGATGGAAATAAATTATTCATTTCAAAATTATTTTAGTCAAGTAACATCAAAATCGATGGAAATAACATATTCATTAAGAAGACATTATCCAGAAACAATTAACTCAACGTATTCATTAAGAATTGAGTAACTCAGAGTTGCACAAATCGCGGATATCAGAAATCGTATATCGCATTGAGTTTTTCAACGCCTCTAAAAACAATTTATATTGTCATGCGTACATAACTAGTGTTAAACGAGCCGTAAAATACACTGTACTCAGGAATCAACACACTAGCGTTGTGCCATGGTTGATTACATACAGAAAATCAACTTACAGAAAAGTTTTGATTGAAAAATGTTAATAATGCTTGACCTTCTCCAAGAATGTAGCCAACAGAGGTCGCCTGAATTCACTCGCCTAAGTTCGACGAGTGCTGCTTAGACCACCGCCGTTCGTCTATTTCTGGCGCCAGCCTTCAACTTCCCTTCTTCAATTTTCCCTTCAATTAAATCTGATTCTCCGTATCTCCTTCTCCAAATAATGATCCTGATTTATTGCCCCAAAAAAGGAACCAACGATCGCGTTTGTTCTATTGCATGATTTCGTGAGTTTCTCGTTTTTCCTTTATTTCACTTTTGTACTTTATGCTTTTGTTTTCTTTTGTTTTTCAATTGCGTTTGTGCTTTTATAATTGTATAGTTGGTTTCACACTTAAAACAAATAGACAAGTTCACATGCATATACAAGGGTTCATACAAATTAATGTGTAAACACATAGATGGTAAAAATATGAAAAGAGATATGTCCACCACAGGTTTCTGATCTATAAGAACAATCCGCCTCTTTCTCATCACCATGAAGGTTCGGATTCACGGTTGGTGGAAGAATGTTGGTGGAAGAGAATCATGGGAAATCAATGTCATGACATCAACAATCCGCCTCTTTCTCATCACCATGAAGGTTCGGATTCACGGTTGGTGGAAGAATGTTGGTGGAAGAGAAATCATGGGAAATCAATGTCATGACATCTTCTCCTTTGCTTGTTGACTCGGCTAAACCCGAGCCTTGCTGATAGGGTTTGTCATCCGAATCAAGCTTATTATTGCTGCAAATCGAATTTTCTGAGTGAAACTTGGCATGTCTTGTTGAGCTTCCTAGCGATTGCAAGCAGATGTGAAATTATGGCTCTTCAGTGAATTCGTTCCTACTTTGTCGAATGCTTTCAATTGCACACTTTTGTGGGATGATCTGCTACACACTTTTGCCACTAAAGATTGATCATGAGCCACTTTTTTATCACGAGCCATCGGTCGTCATTACTCTCTAATATACGAGTAAGAATGGGATACTAATTCTCCTCTCGTCGGGCTTCTCTTGATCTACTTGCATGCATGAGGGCAGCCCTCTCCATGTTGATTAAATGGCAGCACAAGTCGACTCAAGCCACAAGCTCAAACAATCGATCAACACTACAACAGCGCTAACTTACTCTTGATGGAGAAAAATCGACCCAAAAATTGTCCCGACACGGACAAGGTAGTCGAACCAAAAATTCAACTCAAATCGACTAATAAACTCGACACATAAAAAATCGACCCAAACAAAATGGACCCGTAAAAATGAACCCAAACAAAATCGTCTCATAAACGCTGATTAAAAAGAATCGACCTAAACAAAATCGACTCATAAAAGTTGACCAAAAAAATGGACCCAACTTTGTAACTGATATAAAAAAAGCAGCATTTTAAAATTTGTCCAATTTTTCTTTAGTGTGTGATTTTGTTCAATTGGTCTATTGTTTTCACTTGGTCTTGCTGGTTTGAAACCTACTTGTGGTCGACTTGTGAGCCTAGTTAAACTGGGTTTAATGTACGTTGGGCATGATGGCTGACTTTTTTTTGAGTAAGGCCCTTTAATATCCACTCAATAGAGGAAGAGTTGTTCATCCTCTAGTGTTGTGAGCAAGCCCCCATTGTATATTGTTATGGGTTTTATTGTTGCAAAATGAAGGTTTCTTCATTACAGCTACAAAAGGACTATGATATTTATAGGGTTCTATTTTGTATGTACAATATATAGAATGATGCAATATCTTAGTATAATTCTTGGTAAAGTTTGAGATAAGATTAATTTACCAAAGGGATTTGGTACCCTCTAGAATAGAAAGACATATTGCTCCTTGAGGAAAGATCTCATTTACCGTGTAAGGTCTTGTCCATCAAGTGGATCGCTACTTCTCTTTTTTTGTTGTACAGATTTGGTAGGTATAGTAGGACTAGAGGTCCGTCCTTAAGCTCCATCTTCCACATATTTCTATCATGTCATGCTTTCCTCTTAATCTACCTTGTCAAGGGATGGAGATAGCATATTTTCTGTGGGAGAGAGATGAGTATCTTATTGGTGTTTTCTCTTAATCATTGGCTCATGGGTACTATGCACTTGACTTTCTGCAAAACAAATTATACTTTGTAAATATTTTAGTTAACATTTTATTGATGAAATGAGGTCCTTGGTTACTTGTAACTTCAATGGTACACTTATACCTACAAAAAATATTTTCATACAAAAAAAGTAGCTACCATGTGAGAAATCCAAATTTTTGTTGCCAAAACTTCTACCTATTCGATGGCATAGTCAATGGCCACCAACTAGTATTTCACATTTGATAGCCAAGAGGTGGAATATATTGGCCCCATAAAATATAATCCCCATTTCGCAAATGGTCTCCATGATAAATAAACTTTCCATGGTTGGTTTTTGAGCTTACTTGATTTTGGTGCACAAAATTGGCGAGTGCCACACATCTTTGCATGTTGTGATGCATCTAAAAAAAGATAAGATTACCATAATCCTACGTGTAAGATCCAATGTGTTGTTATGTGGCCTCAATAATGACATGCCACAATTCCTCCATGGGCTTCTTCTAGTATTTTTCTGTACGTGATGTGGTAGGACACATCTCCTATACACTCCATGAGGTCCAACTTTGAAAAGGTTATTTTATATAATTAAACAATTCATACTTTTGAGCACCAATCTTCTCCATTCTAGTGGCATGAGAATAGATGGAGAGGTTCTGATTGATACTAGATGATGAATGGCATGGCACCAAGTAGGATAAGTGCTTACTTAGAATAGAGATTGATGTGAAAGGTTGTCTTCTATGCTCATATCCGAACTGATTATCCTTTAATCCTTGAGAGGTGATCTACCATCACATGGTGCTTTCGAGGTGGTTGAACTAGCTCTAAGTTGAATTATTGGAATAATAGTAGCCACTTCCACACCCTTCCATAGATAATTGGCTTGTTTAGAAAATATTTGATTTCTTGATGATTAGTGATGACGATGAAATGAATTCTTAATAAATAATGATGAAACTTCTTCAGAGAAAAAACAATAGCAAGTGCCTCTCTTTCAATAATACTATAGTTGTACTCCACCTTAGTGAAAATTTTGTTAGGATAAAAAATGGGTTGATCAAGTTTACATTCTTTTCTAGATTGTGTGTGTATGGCACATACGACGCTAGAAATCACATCCACATGTATGTGAAAGGTAAAATTCCAATCTGGTACTACCAAAAATAGTTGCGCTAATGATTTTGATTTCCAAAAGAGTACATATTTTCTCTTCTACTTCAGTCCATTAAAGGGTACCATTTTGCTAATAAGCCTAGAGAGGGGCTTAGTTATCTAAGCATACATTTTTATGAGCTTTTGGTGATAGATTGTATGTCATAAGAAACTCTAAATTTCTTTGGCATCAATTGGTTTAGACATATGTGATATTGATTTGATTTTATTAGGATTTGGAGCCATACATTTTGTTGAGACTACGAGACCTAGAAGTCTCCCTTCACTCACCAAAAGTGACATTTACTTGGATCGAGCTTTAGTTTTTCTTCTCTACAAGCACTAAAAACTTATTGAAATTGACAAACATGATCAATGAATTCTTACATAGGAGTAGAATATCCAGTGTCTGAAAATGTGGAGAAGTTGTTTACAAATATTCTTAAGAATTATGTCAATAATAAGTGAAAGGTTGAGTAGACAAATCGACAACTCGATTGAAATAAGCATGCGGATTACAGAATCCAAAAGCCATTTTCAAATATACATATGTATCCTAAGATGTAACAAATGTGGTTTTTGCTTGGTCATTTGGATGGATGAACACTTGTTTGTACCCACTCTATCCATCCATGAAAATGTAAGGCATGACTAGCCACATCTTCCAAAACATGTTCAGAAAATGGGATTGGAAACCCATCAAGAATAATAACGTTGTTGAGAGCCCTGAAATTTGTGCAAACACAAATTTTTCTTGGTTGCTTCTTTTGTACTATTAGCATTGATGATGACCATTTTGAGCGCTCCATTGGGACAATGACCCTTGCTTCCTCTATATTTTCTATTTCCTTTTTGATTGCTTCTACATACTTTGGGTTAAGTCTATAAGTCCTTCCTCTTACTAGTTTAGCATGATTAATCAAAGGAATAGAACGTTCTTTAAGATGGATAGGAATTCCTTCTAAATCATCATATCTCCATGGTGACACATCTTTGAAACTTTGGATGAAAATGGTTACCTATAGTGGCAATGAGGGGTGATCCCGTAACCAAGTTGCTAGCAAAATTTGTTGTGAAAGTTCTTCATTACCAAGGTTGACTTGCCCTACAAGTTCAGATACATGGTTGATTCTTCACTTTAGTCCTTAAAAATGTCTTGCATATAGGCCAGAGAGAAATCTACCTGGATCTTGGTTCCCTTTCTTGCATGCATAAAGTTGAAAGCTCTTTTTTCTAGTACATTTCAAATGGTATAGGTAAGTCTTTTATTTTTTCTATGTCGTTTTCGTCTTCTTTCCCAAGTTGGGCTAAATCTTTAGAAGCTCCTTTCTCTCCCCTCCTTAAGTCCATGACCAGTTCTCTAACATCAGGAATTCTAGCTATTCACAATCCTCTTCAGAAATAAGTACCCCATAACATGGATAGTATGAATGTTTAGCTTCCATCCATTCCTAAAGATTTTGGTCATTGGTTATTTTGATTTCATTAGATGCTTCCAAAACAAGAATGTGTTGTTCTTTAGTAACAATAAAAGGATGAGCATTAGCTCCATGAGATCCTCTTTTATCTAAGTGTACTTGTTGTTGTACTTGCCCTAATAGGTTAATGAGATTCCTTGATCATGCATTGCTTGGATCTACCTTAGCAATGGACTCCCTATGAGTAGCAAAAAACCTATGTTGATCCATAGTATATTTACAACCACAAAATGTAAAGAGAAAATGAGACCATTCATCTATACGAGTACCTTTTCTAGAATACCAAGAGGTTTGACTTGATTTTGTTCAACCAATGTAATTGTAAGTTTTCTTCACCTAAAGTTGCATCCTAGCATTTTAAGGGTAAAATATGGCATGAGATTTATGCCTAAATCTTCTTCTATGATTATAGTCCTTCCATATATAATGACAAAGACACATGAACTGGAAATCAGCTAGAGGGTTTGTTGATACATTTGTGAAGTCATCTATAATTACTACTTTCATATGATCTTTGGAGCATGCCCGCCACTTATTGCATGCAAAGTTGGAGGAGTCAATGTTTCTATGATCCTTATCAATTGACTTCTAAATCTTTCATACAATCTTAATATATCATACAAATACTTGGTGGAAGGTGTTCTTTAGTATCTACTCAATTTTGATGATGGATGGTGTTGGTAATAGGAGAGGAGGTTCATCACTTGAATTGCCACTCGACACTTCTTTTGTATATGTTCTTTAATGAAACATATAGTGGTCTGGTCAGTCACATACTGAAAGTTTGACCCCATTTTGTAAGACCTAAGAAGTCTGTCATTAATCTCCTCGATATTTATTCATGGACTTTTTGGATACTACAGACTACAATGGTCGTACAGATTTATATGACCTAGTCTGTGGAGTCCCTAATCTTGAAGGGACATTAGCCATGAACTCCGATGTGATCGATGAGATCATAGATTTTATGGAATTTTATATGCTATATATAAAATTATAGTCTGTAGAGTCCCTAATCTTGAAGGGACATTAGCCATGAACTCCGATGTGATCGATGAGATCATAGATTTTATAGATTCTATATATTAAGATATGCTATAGATATTCCAACATATGAGTGTAAATGGGTCCCTTGTGACCTACTTTTATACATTCATAAAGAAGATGAGGCATTTGCGAAGTGCTTAAAGCATTTCATGGTTGTTGCTGAGGATGCAGGGCACCTGCTAGATGACACAATGCCCTTGATTAAACAATTAAATAAGAGAAGGAAAATGGGAAAAAAATATCTTTCCTATGTTGCAACAACCATCTTTTTTGTCAATGAGGATCTTAAACCTACAACCATGGACCTACCCCATCTTGTTATTGGGGGGTTTTGTAAATGACAAGAAGGAACCCTAGACAGAAGCTCTCAACTTATTAGAAGAGAGTCAAAAAAATTGCAAAGAATTTCCACAAGGAGTAGTGGACAAATTAAAGGAAGCTACTACACAAAATAGTCCACCCTCCAACTTAGAGCCCGTGGAACCCACACTACCAGAGGTAGAGATGGAAATGTTTTCAGTTGTACTTGTCGATGGAGAGAAAATTTTTTTCTTGCACGATATTGAGAAGGCATTTGGTCTATGCCTCAACGAATGCCTTAGTATTTTTTGTTCAACCCTAGATATTCCCATGCACAACACTTCTAACCTTACCAAAAAGACAACAATTCCACTTGGTGATTCAATTGCAGACACCATTGCATTTGTGTGTGAAGAGATTTTGTGCCATGCCAACCAAAATGCCACTGAACCTAGACTTGGGGAATTGTGAAGTGTTGGTGCATGTCAATCATCAATTGAAGGTTTATGAAGAAATGAAGTCAAGAAATCAAGAAGAGAACAAATTCAGAAGTTTGAAGGAAGGACATACTCAGAAATCCAAAGCTATGTACACATATGTACATTAGTTCAGATATAGCTGACTCACACTTTTGATTAGTCATAAGCTTGTACATATTTGCCTATAAATGTTTTGAAAAAGTCGGGGCATGAGAGAATAGAGAATAGGAAGAGAGAAATCAGTTGTAGAAAGTGTCATTGGACACATGAAAGTTAGTTGAAGTTATATCTTCAATGTAGTTGTAACTTTTCTAAGAAATCAAGAAAATCTTGCGCCCGATGTTTTGTTGTCTACTACTTCTGTAGTTAATCTTTTGAGAAATCCTTCTGAACATATCTAAGTCCATAGTTAATCAATCTATGGCTAGAATTTGAGAGTCTAATTGTCATCAGGCTAAGAGAATTTTGCATAGGAACATTCATATGTGATGATGTTCTAAGAGTCGACAAAACTGGCGCAGATTTCATGTTCAAAGAAATGAACATTGCTCAGTGCATGGTGTAAAGTTTTACACAAGTGATGATTCAAAATCTAAGTTGGAAGATAAGCCATCTATGGCTAAAAGATCTTGATCAAACGGGTTCGACATTGGGAGAACTATAGCTAAGAAGTTACAGGTGTCAAAGTCGCTACTACAGAGAAGGTGTTCTACACATAGGTAAATTGTTTGTATGATTTCTCAGAGTTTACTGAATCATTTGCAGAGATTTAAGTTGGAGAAGATGCGCAACCTAAAGGCAAAGCATTGTGCAAAGTTTTATTAAAAACTTTACAAGATTGATTAGTCAATGAGTGATTAATCTGCAGCAGACTTTTCAGAGAAGTGATTTCTTCACAGTTAGTCAACTTCTTGGTAATGTGTTAGTGGATTTCCAAAATTATGTGGAGTCTAAAGTTATTCTTGGTCTAGAGGTGGTCTAATACCAAGGATAGCTTGTCCTTTTGGAGATTAACACTCTCCATCAGTGGTATCAGAGCAGGTTGTGTCAAAATTAAGGAAAGGAAGACTCCGATTGTTGCAGATATACAAGTTCTACATTTCGAAGGTTCAGAAGGATAAAGTGTTGAAGAAAGATTGAAGGGAGACACGCAAAGATTATCAAAAGAATTAGAAGAAGCAATACTCGAAGTTAAGGTACATTTATTCCTTGTAAAGTCTAAAGTTTTGAGACTACAGGTGAAGCAAGGATGGGAGATAGTCTCCAAATTGAAAAGTTGGCTAGAGAGAACTATCCAGCTTGGTCTATGAGAATGGAAGCTCATCTGATGAGCAAAGATTTGATAGCATACATTACAGGTGAAGAAGAGAAGCCTCATTTCAAAGATCCTAGTGTTCCAACAAGGGAAGAATTGTCAGATCTAAAGAATTGGATGAAGAAGGATGCTCAAGCAAGGAGCATAATCTACATGGCAGTCAATGACTATTTGCTTCCTCACATTAGAGGACTTGAAAGTGCAAGTGACATCTGGAATGCTTTGGAAGATCATTTCCAAAACACAACCAAATCAAGGAAGGCTTCACTATGGGCAGAGTTTACTACTTTCAAAAAGAAGGCCTCACAATCAATCTCTGATTATGTGACAAAGATGAAGGATATTGCAGATTCTCTAGGTGCAGTGGATGAAGATATTGAAGAAGATAAATTGGTAAGACAAATTCTCACACGGCTAAGAGGAGATGAGAAGTGGAAGCCTTTTATTTTATCTACAGAACTTTCATTAGATCACTTTACTCCTGATTTGAATCAATTGTTAGGTCATATGCTAACTTTTGAGAATGATATCAAAGGAGATGTTGATAAGAGTGCAGGTCATGCAATGTACTCTAAAGACAAGAAGAAAGCTAACAAAGGAAAGCAACAATCAGGTGAAGAAGAAGGTACTTCAAACCAAGCAAATTTCATAAGAGGGAAAGGAAATGGCAGAAGTAGAGGAAGAGGCAGAAACAACAAAGATAATGCAAGAGCTTGTTGGATATGTGGTAAGACCAATCATCTATCTCATGATTGTTGGCACAATAATCAAAACAATGGTAATTATCAGAACTTTAATCAAAGAGCAAGAGGTGGTAGATTTCAGAGAGGAAACTTCAGAGGTAGAGGTGGTAGGAATTCTTTTGGAAGAGGTGGAGGAAGAAGCTTCCAAAATCAATCCTATAATAACACCTACTACAACTATGCATCAGATCAGAAGGAGGATTCGACTCTCATTATGAATGCAACATATGAAACCTCACATGAGGACATGAGAGTGTTCTACATTGATTCAGGATGTAGTAATCATTTAAGTGGAAATATTGCTTTGATGACTGATTTAGATCATAATGCAATTAACCATACAGTTCAGACAGGTGATAATACAAAGCATAAGGTAAAGTCAATTGGTTCAGTCAAGGCTAAAGATGGGAGCACTCTTCTGAGTAAGGTTCTTTATGTTCCCAAAATTCCAAAGAATTTGATCAGTGTAGGTCAAATTGTGGAAAAAGGATATGAGGTAAGATTCACCAATGATGGAGTCTATGTTGAAGACCCTAGTCAAGGGTATAAACAGGTTGTTACAGGGAAGAAAGAAGGAAGGCTTTTCACATTGAAGGTACAAGGAAATGTTGGACATGCTATGTTCACATATGGAGAGCAGAAGGTGTCAGAATTGGATCTTTGGCACAAAAGACTTGGACACTTCAATGAAAGAGGTATCAAAGACATGATTAATAATGATTCAGTGCTTGGGTTGCCTAACATTGCAGGTCAACACATGACATACAGATGTGAGGCATGTCAATTAGGTAAGGCTCATAAGCAATCCTATTCCAAGCATGGGTTTATGTATTCAGAAAGACTTGAGTTGGTGCATACAGATGTGTGGGGTCCTTCAAAGGACTTTAGTATAAATGGTTCAAGATATTATATCATATATGTTGATGATGCTACCAGATGGATCACAATTTATGTGATTAAAGAAAAATCAGAAGTGTTTAATACATTTAAATACTATCATGTATATGCAGAAAGGATTACAGGTCAAAAATTGAAGAGACTAAGGTCAGATGGAGGGGGAGAGTATTTTTCAAATGAATTCAATGATTACTTGTGGAATGCAGGTATAAAGAGAGAAGTTACTTGTAGGTACTCTCCTCAACAAAATGGGGTAGCAGAAAGAAGAAATAGGACTCTTGTTGAGTTTGCAAGGTCCATGATGAAAGAGAAGAATTGCCCAAATTATTTGTGGGCAGAGGTTGTAAATACAGCTACTTATTTGGTCAATAGATTGCCTTGTAAAGCTTTGCAAGGTATGACACCATATGAAGCTTGGTGGGGTAAGAAACCTACCTTGGATCATTGCAGAATATTTGGATGTTTGGCATATGCATATGTGCCATCTCAATTGAGGCATAAGTTGGAGCCTAAGGCAGAAAAGTATGTATTCATTGGTTATGATGATAAGCAAATGGGATACAGGTTGTGGAGTCCATCCACAAAGCAATTCCTTGTATCCAAGGATGTTATTTGATGAGCAAGGTACTTGGTAGGCAGGTAAATATAATATACATGCAGATGTTGAAGAAGTAGTGGATCAAAGGAAAGGTAAAGCAAAGATTCAATTACTTGATGAAAATGAGAATAATGAAGTACAGGTTGAAGTTGAAGAGAGGCCAAGGTTTGATCCAGAATGTGATGAACCAGAGACTTCAAAAAGTGCAGAAGTTAGGAGGTCATCTAGGCACAAATGGCAACCTACAAGGTATAGCTATGACACCTCGTTCTTGACTACTAAAGATTATGCTTATTTGGTAAAAGCAGATGAAGATCCATCTACTTATGATGAAGCCAAAGGCAAGAGAAATTGGGAAGAAGCCATGCAAGAAGAGTATGATGCATTGATAGAGAATCAGACTTGGGATCTGGTTCCTAAACCTAATAGCCAGAAAATTATTGGATGTAAGTGGGTTTACAAAACAAAAAGATTTGCAGATGGAAGTGTGTCTAGGTACAAAGCCAGACTTGTTGTGAAAGGGTATGCACAGACATATGGAGTGGACTATGATGAGAATTATAGTCCTGTGGCAAAGATGACAACCATCAGAACTCTCATAGCGATTGCTGCTTGTAAAGGTTGGAAGGTATCTCAATTAGATATTAAAAATGCTTTTTTGAATGGTTACATTTCAGATGAAGTTTACATGGAGCAACCAGATGGATTCAAAGATCAAGTGAATCCAAATTATGTGTGTAAGCTCAAGAGAGCTTTGTATGGATTAAAGCAGGCCCCAAGGGCATGGAATTATAGGCTTGTAAAATTCTTGAATGATCTTGGATTTCAAGCGTCAAAGGCAGATAGTAGCTTGCTAGTCAAAGCAAGTGAAGATGGATTCATTTATGTTTGTATTTATGTTGATGACATAATACTTACAGGAACAGATGATAAAGGAATACAAATGATCAAGAAGCAGATGGAGAAAGAGTTCAAAATCAGTGATTTGGGGAACTTGTCATTCTTCTTGGGAATGGAGATTTTATATACTCAACATGGAGTATATGTGACCCAAGAAAGGTATCTTAAAAATTTGCTAACCAAATTTAAAATGGAAGATTGCAGGGTTGCACCTACACCATTGGAAGTGAACCATAAATTGTCTAGATTTGGAGGAGAAGAATTCAGAGACATGAAGCTCTATCAAAGTTTGGTTGGTAGCTTGATTTATGCTACATTAACAAGGCCTGATTTGTCATATGCAGTTGGTGTGCTTTCACAATTTATGCATTGTCCTAGACAGGAACATTGGATTGCAAGACAAAGAGTACTTAGGTACATCAAGGGTACACTCAAAGAAGGGTTGTACTATGGATTTACTTCTGATACAAGAGTGAAGTTATATAGTGATGCAGATTGGGCAGGTAATGTGGATGATAGAAGATCAACACATGGATATTTGTGCTATGTAGGAGACAAATTGATTTCATGGTGTTCTAAGAAGCAACATACAGTTGCTTTATCATCTACAGAAGCAGAATACAAAGGTATGGTGGAAGCTGCAAAGGAGGTAATATGGCTAAAGAAACTTATGAAGAGTTTTGATGTGATTCAAAGTACTCCTATCATTTGTGGGGACAATATGAGTTCTCTATACTTGGCAGCTAATCCTGTGTTTCATGCTAGAACTAAGCATATTGAAATACAGTATCATTTTCTAAGAGAGAAGGTCATTGATAAGGAAATTGAAGTTATGCATACTCCTACAAAAGATCAACTTGCAGATATGATGACAAAAAGTCTAGATGGACCAAAGCTACAGAGATTCAAGGATATGGCAGGAATTAAGAAGATAGAGAAGAACCTCAATTAATGATTGAGGGGGAGCTGTTGGTGCATGTCAATCATCAATTGAAGGTTTATGAAGAAATGAAGTCAAGAAATCAAGAAGAGAACAAATTCAGAAGTTTGAAGGAAGGACATACTCAGAAATCCAAAGCTATGTACACATATGTACATTAGTTCAGATATAGCTGACTCACACTTTTGATTAGTCATAAGCTTGTACATATTTGCCTATAAATGTTTTGAAAAAGTCGAGGCATGAGAGAATAGAGAATAGGAAGAGAGAAATCAGTTGTAGAAAGTTTCATTGGACACATGAAAGTTAGTTGAAGTTATATCTTCAATGTAGTTGTAACTTTTCTGAGAAATCAAGAAAATCTTGCGCCCGATGTTTTGCTGTCTACTACTTCTCTAGTTAATCTTTTGAGGAATCCTTCTGATCATATCTAAGTCCATAGTTAATCAATCTATGGCTAGAATTTGAGAGTCTAATTGTCATCAGGTTAAGAGAATTCTGCATAGGAACATTCATATGTGATGATGTTCTGAGGGTCGACAAAACTGGCGCAGATTTCATGTTCAGAGAAATGAACATTGCTCAGTGCATGGTGTAAAGTTTTACACAAGTAATGAATCAAAATCTAAGTTGGAAGATAAGCCATCTATGGCTAAAAGATCTTGATCAAACGGGTTCGACATTGGGAGAACTATAGCTAAGAAGTTACAGGTGTCAAAGTCGCTACTGCAGAGAAGGTGTTCTACACATAGGTAAATTGTTTGTATGATTTCTCAGAGTTTACTGAATCATTTGCAGAGATTTAAGTTGGAGAAGATGCGCAAACTTAAGGCGAAGCATTGTGAAAAGTTTTATTAAAAACTTTACAGGATTGATTAGTCAATGAGTGATTAATCTGCAGCAGACTTTTCAGAGAAGTGATTTCTTCACAATTAGTCAACTTCTTGGTAATGTGTTAGTGGATTTCCAAAATTATGTGGAGTCTAAAGTTATTCTTGGTCTAGAGGTGGTCTAATGCCAAGGATAGCTTGTTCTTTTGGAGATTAACACTCTCCATCATGAAGGACTCTTCTTATGTGCAATAATTAGAGAAAATTTAGACTCTTGTGGGTGCATATAAGCATGCAACAATAAATAAGTACATTTGAATGTTCATCAACATTGTTTATCTATTGTTCAGAGGGTAAGCATGCATTGCACCCTATCTAAGACCAATCATATACTCCAATGTGAATGGCATGTGGTTTCATGGCTAAGAAATGCAAAAAAAAAGGCCTACCACAAAAACGCGAGGATGGGTTGTAGGGCCCATCCCCGTATTTCTATGACAGATCTTTTTTTGGAATTCTTAGGCCATTGCATGCATTTTATAGCAACACCACTTACAAGAAATATAGTAAAAAGAGTGATTTAACTATGCAAAACACTTCAAAGAGGTACTGGAAAAAGACACCTAGATACATAGGAGAAATATACTTCAAAACATGTACACTAAGAGATAAACATTTGGGAGAGAAAATATCTTAAGAAAAAGATTATATTCATCATTTGGGATTTACAAAATATTCATCATTTGGGATATACAAAAAGTTATCCAAACAAGGGAGTACAAATATTTGTTAAGGGTTATTCCCTCTAATTCTTCTAGCTAGCTGCAAATCTTTAGGCTATATGTCACTCTCTTTGCATGGATGGCACACAGGTTAGAGTCCTCCAACATTGAGATAAGATACACCTCTGCAGCTTCCTAGAGGGCTTCAATGGCTATCCCTTGGATACAAAGTCCAGTGCAATAACTTTGGATCTTTTCCTTCACAACTCTTGAAAATGACCTTCATGGAATAAGAAGCTCCACAAACTTTTGATAGTGTCAAATCTCTACAAGGCTCTGGTTTGCTTTTTGCACTTTTGCGGTGATCTTGCATTTAGGGGGATGTTGGCTTGTGGTCATTGTGGTCTACGACACAGTTGATAGTTCTTCTTTCTTCTTGGAGCATGCCTAGATGGTCTTGCCTCATCATTTACTTGCTCTGCCCAACTTTGGTCTCTTTCTTCATCGGTTGGCCTTGTCCTTGTCCTACGGGAAGTGTCTTCTTGTGTGCAATGTCCCCCATGCACTCTGTTTCGATAGTCCACAAAGTCCATGTATTTATAGGAGTTTTTTATTATGTCAAAATAGTGGTTGCATGAGAGCGGCTTCAAAAAGCATGCATGAAAGTAAAAGTTGGTAACTTGTGTAGAAAATGTTTGCTTTCAATATCAAAAATTGTGATTCACAATGACCGTTATTCTTACCACTACTTTTCTAACTGTTTCTAACAATAGAACTTTCTATGTGGATTTATATACAAAGTGATTATAAGTCAACTTATTGGTGTTTGCTATAAAGTCGGATTATTGACGTCCGCCCTTTCATGCCTTTCACACCCTCATGAACCTTCCTCTGTTATATCAAAAACACCAAAACACATTAATACATTAATAAATTAACACCCCAATAATGCCTTGTTTAACACATTCCATAATTTATAACATGCCCTTCAGTTGAAAAAGCAACTGACCTTGGTTGATAAAATAAAAGTAAATATAGATGGAGAGTCACATGTTCCATCACTGAATGAAAATTCGCATGTTCCATGTAAAAAAAAAACATGCATGGAAATGTTCATGGAATAATTCCATTGATGTGTTTGTGTATGATATGCAAAAATTAAGTTGTCATAATGAGGTCTTAACTGTGTTTTATGTATCCATTGACATTTTTCAATAGAATGACACTTAACTAAATATTGATGATGATATTGAGTACTTGTGCATGTAGTAGTGACATCATGATCAATTATTTTCTCAGGAATTGAGATTTTAGATTGTTCTTTAATTAAAGGAGGTTCATCAAGTAGTGGACTGAGTTGTAAAGTTCCTTTTAATGGTTTAAGTAAACTAATATGAAAAGAGTTATGTATATTTCAATGAGATGGTATATCTAATCTAAATGAATTATCATTAATTTTTTGTATCAAAACGGTCCATAATAGCATGGTGCAAGTTTAATTTTTGGATGCTGCAAAATATTTTTGAGATGTCTTTTCATGATACACAACAACACAATATCATTTTCCTTGAATTCCGTTGCTAATCCTTTTGTATTGATATTACATGTATATCGCTCTTGAATTTTCCTCATGTGCTCATGAACATCGTGAAGTATAAAAATGTAATCTTGAGCAATAGAATCAACCATCGGAATGTTGGTTATGGTGAGTGACTTGGAAGTGGGTAACGTTTTTGTGGAGAATGAGTTCTCCTATGCGCAACGAAAGTGTGTAGTGAGCCCTTGTATGTCCAGCACTTGGACAAACATCTACACCTTAGATAGCTTGCTGCTCTCAATACAAAACTCAAATGGACTTGCGAATTTATTCAATAAAAGTAAACAAAGAGAGCTTCCTAACAAGCTATAAATGACTTAATTTGGACAAGTTTTGATTAGGAAACACAACTGTCAAAGATGAACTACCTGTCCACACAGGTATGCTAAAAAACTGAGCTTCACTCTTGGACTGATAGCTCTCTGAATATATATCCTTTGAGAAAGATATTTAGTACAGAGAAAGTAGACACAAGTAGCTTTCGAACAAGCTAAAAATCAAGTAATTTGCATGAGTTTTGATCAGGAAACTCAACTCACCAAGATAGACCACCTGCACACATAAGTACACTATAAAACTAGACTTTACTATCTGACAGATATCTCGCAGAATATAAATGATCTCAATGAGATATTTGAGACAGTGAAAGTAGATGCCAAGATATTTCCAATAAGACAAAAATCACGCAATTTGGATATGTTTTGGTCATGAAATTGAACCGACCAAAATAGACTACCTATCTACAGAGGTATACTGAAAAACTAGACTTCACTATTTCACTGATATCTCACAGAGTACATAAGCTTTCAAAGAGATATTTGATATGCAGAGAGTAAACGATATAAGCTTTCCAATGAGTGCTTAAACACACAAAATGGTTACATATGCACTGAGATATGAGCTCTGCAACAGAGCTATGTACAAACTGACGTGCGGCTGGAAGGAGTCTAAGGGAAAGCCAAAATGACAAAATGGCTAGATCCGACTACTGGAAGCTCTTGCCTCTTTCTTTCCTTGTTTTGAATGTGCTCCCACTTCACTTTTATAACCAATGAGCATGTGAAGAAGTTTGTGCCTTCTTCTTAACTCACCACTTTCTCCACTACATGCTACTAACTACAAGGCAAGATATTGTATCTCTTACTCATCATGAATTTTGACTAGACTTTTTCTTTTATTATTTTTTCTTTTTTTCCTCCACATTTTCTTTATCTTTATATTCGGTAAATTTATCCAAGCATGGCTCATATGAAAATGAGCTTGTACATTTATCTTCAACACTCCCCCTCAAGCTCATTTGGGAGTTATCTTCGTCCATGTCCTTCAAATTTATCGCGTCCTTGAAACCTTTGAGTTTAGAAGCATCCAAGAACTTTGTAAACATATCTGCAGCCTGCTCTTAGGTTCTGATGAACTTTACCTCCACATCTTTGCTTAGCACCTTCTCCCTTACATAGTGGTAGTGGACCTCTATGTGCTTGCTCCTTGCATGAAACATAGGATTGCTTGCCAAGTAGATACTTGACATGTTATCACCATATATAGGGATGGTTCCAACTTGCACTCCAAGATCAGCCAAAAGCTTTTTAATCCACATTGCTTCACATGTGGCAAATGCTAGTCCTCTATATTCAGCCTCCATGGATGAAAGTGCAACAGTTGGTTGTTTCTTTGAGCTCCACGTGATAGGTTTGCTTCCTATCATGAACACATAACCTGAGGTTGATCTTCTATCTTCCTTTGAGCCTGCCCAATCAGCATCACTAAAGCCTTTGACCTGCAGTTCTTCATCAAACTTATAAAACAAAGCATGATTAACTGTATGCTTTATGTATCTCAACACTCTCTTGGCTGAATTTAAGTGTTCACTTGTCGGGGCTTGCATAAACTGAGAAAGTACACCGACAACATAAGATAAATCAGGTCTTGTAATGTTTGCATAGATCAATGATCCTACAATGCTTCTGTATGTCGTAACATCTTCCAATGGTTCTCCATCATTTGAACAAAGCTTTGTATTTGTGTCCATGGGTTGAGTGAGTGGTTTGCATTCACTCATTCCAAATTTGAAAAGAACATCCAACAAGTACTTCCTTTGCATCAAGTAGATGCCACTCTTTCCATAAACAACTTCAATTTTTAAAAAATATTTCAACTCTCCAAGATCTGAAATTTTAAACTCTTTACCAAGCTTCCTTTTGATATCTTTAATCCCTATAACATCATTTCCTGTTATGATGAGGTCATCGACATATATGCAAATATATACCTCTCTATTTTCTTCTTTCCTCATGTACAATGAAGGATCTGCACTACTTGGGTTGTATCCACACTTAGTTAGATACTCTACCAATCTTTGATTCCATGCTCTTGGTGCTTGCTTCAAGCCATAAAGTGCCTTCTTCAACCTGCAAACAGAATCTGGATGGTTTTCATCTTTAAATCCAACCGGTTGACTCATGTATACCTCTTCTTGTAGTTCTCCATTGAGAAAGGCATTTTCGATGTCGAGTTGATATAATGGCCATCTCCTTGAAGCACCAATTGCTATTAAGGTTCGGATAGTTCCCATCTTTGCAACAGGGCTGAAAACTTCATCATAATCTATACCTTGTGTTTGTTTAAATCCTTTGGCAACTAATCTAGCTTTATATCTAGCTAGAGAACCATCAGCATTCCTCTTTACTTTAAACACCCATTTGTTTGGAACAATCTTCATACCTTCTTTCTTTGGCACTAGCTCCCATGTGTGATTATCTTTGAGAGCTTTGATCTCCTCTTTCATAGCTTGCTTCCATTCCTTTTGTGTACAAGCTTCTTCATATGTCTCAGGCTCTTTGTCTTTGATAACCTGCATCATGTATGCAAAATGTGTCGCCATAAAACTATCATAACTCAACCTTTGAGTTGGATACCTTGTCCTTGAAGATCTTCTTTCATTGCCTTTAGAAAGTTGCTTCTTTAACCTATTCAACTTTACCATCGGAGTGATCACCTCTTCATATTCTTCTTCACTTGCATCTTCCTCACTGTTTGGAGTAGCACTTGCCTCTTTGGCTCTACTATGAGCTGAATTTGGAGACAAAGAATGACTCCCCCTCCATGTTGAACATTCTTCATTTGATGTAGATGCCTCTGGACCTGAAGCCTTTGTGCTTGATTGTTGAACTTCTCTTTGATTTGTTCCTGCATAATCATCACAATCTTCTTCAAGAATCTTTTCCTTTCCTTTATCTTCATACCATGGTCTTAGTTCATCGAAGACCACATCTCGCGAGACTCTTAATTCCTTTGTTCTAGGGTTGTAACAATTGTATCCTTTTTGCTCCGTTGAGTAGCCGATGAAAATGCATTTTTCTGACCTTGGTTCCATCTTTGTTCTAACTTCTTGTGGAATGTGAACAAAGCAAACACATCCAAACACTTTGAGGTGTGTAAGATCAGGTTTCTTACCGGAATATACCTCTTCTGGAGTCAAGTGATGTATTCCTGATGTTGTGCACCTATTCATCAAGTAAATGGCGGTTGTGGTAGCTTCAGCCCAATAGTACAATGGTACCTTCATCTCGTTGAGCATGCATCTTGCAATTTCAGCAATTTGCCTATTTTTCCTCTCAGCTACTCCATTTTGTTGTGGTGTGTACCTACAAGTGAATTGCCTTTTGATTCCATTCTCTTGTAGAAAATCTGAAAATTCTTTGGAGAAGTATTCTCCTCCACCATCGGACCTTAAGGTTTTGATAGACCTTCCTGTTTCCTTTTCAACTTCAACTTTGAATCTTTTGAATATAGAAAACACCTCTGATTTTTGCTTCATACAAAACAGCCATACCTTTCTTGAGTGATCATCAATGAAGGTGACAAAAAACCTATTACCAGCCATTGATGCCTCTTGAGTTGGTCCCCATAGAAGCTAAAGCATCGCTTAGCTCCTTAATCTTCAAAGTATATTCAGCTATGGATTGACTCGAACTTTTCTTGATTGTGTTCAACTCATTCTTGAGTTGAAGTTTCCTAGCTTTGGTATTTGTTGAATACATCCTTTCAAGAGCTTCCCAAGCATCCTTAGCTTTCTCTAAATGTTGAATATGACCTACCATGGCATTAGTAATGACTTGCGAAATGAGGAACATGACTCTCCTATTCCTCTCCTCCCATTCTTTTGCTTGCCTCCTTTGGACTTCGGTGGCCATAGCTTGATTGATTTGAGGTTGAGCATCATCGCCGCTCACAATACCCCATAAGCCTTTGCCCATTAGGTAGTTGGTCATTCTAAACCTCCACACGGGATAGTTATCCTTGTCCAACTTCTCTACTTGTTGACCCAAGTCAGCCATTGAAGAGTATCAAAGACTTTGAGAGTTACCTCAAATAGTTATAGTCCTTTTGCTCTTGCGTTTGTGAAGCTCCTCCTTGTTTTATAGCTCCTCTTTTGCTTTTCTTTATCTCCAGCTCTGTTGATGAAGCTTCAACACCAAGTTTGCTCTGATACCAACTATGGAGAATGAGTTCTCCTATGCGCAACGGAAGTGTGTAGTGAGCCCTTGTATGTCCAGCACTTGGACAAACATCTGCACCTTAGATAGCTTGCTGCTCTCAATACAAAACTCAAATAGACTTGAGACTTTAGTCAATCAAAGTAGACAAAGAGAGCTTTCTAACAAGCTATAAATGACTTAATTTGGACAAGTTTTGATTAGGAAACACAACTATCAAAGATGAACTACCTGTCCACACAGGTATGCTGAAAAACTGAGCTTCACTCTCGGACTGATAGCTCTCCGAATATATACTTTTTGAGAAAGATATTTAGTACAGAGAAAGTAGACACAAGTAGCTTTCCAACAAGCTAAAAATCAAGTAATTGGGATGAGTTTTGATCAGGAAACTCAACTCACCAAGATAGACCACCTGCACACATAAGTACACTATAAAACTGGACTTTACTATCTGACAGATATCTCACACAATATAAATGATCTCAATGAGATATTTGAGATAGTGAAAGTAGATGCCAAGATATTTCCAAAAAGACAAAATTCACGCAATTTGGATATGTTTTGGTCAGGAAATTTAACCGACCAAAATAGACTACCTATCTACACAAGTATACTGAAAAACTGGACTTCACTATTTCACTGATATCTCACAGACTACATAAGCTTTCAAAGAGATATTTGATATGCAGAGAGTAAACGATATAAGCTTTCCAATGAGTGCTTAAACGCACAAAATGGTTACATATGAGATATGAGCTCTGCAACAGAGCTATGTACAAACTGACGTGCGGCTGGAAGGAGTCTAAGGGAAAGCCAAAATGACAAAATGGCTAGATCCGACTACTGGGAGCTCTTGCCTCTTTCTCTCCTTGTTTTGAATGTGCTCCCACTTCACTTTTATAACCAATGAGCATGTGAAGAAGTTTGTGCCTTCTTCTTAACTCACCACTTTCTCCACTACATGCTACTAACTACAAGGCAAGATATTGTATCTCTTACTCATCATGAATTTTGACTAGACTTTTTCTTTTATTATTTTTTCCTTTTTTCCTCCACTTTTTCTTTATCTTTATATTTGGTAAATTTATCCAAGCATGGCTCATATGAAAATGAGCTTGTACATTTATCTTCAACAGTTTTGCCATAAACAATTTCAAAATCTTCACGACCACTAGTGGGACTATCTAATGAATAACAACACAATAAATCAAGAATAGTAATATTTGTCACCTCACTTTTTCCATTACTTGCGGGATGAAATGCAAAGGTAAAATCTATTTGAGAACCAAAATGTTGAAATAAGACAATCCAAAAATGATTACAAAATCTACCATCATGATTAGATAACATTACTTTAGGAAATCCATGATGTGGGAAAATGCTTTTAATGAATAATTTTGCAGCGTGAGGTGCAGACAAAGTTTTTCTACATGGAATGAAATATGCATATTTACTAAACCTATCAATTTTTGACCAAATCATATCATTATGTGATGAGGTGATGGGAAGACCTGTGATAAAATCCATATAGATTTGTTCCCATTGTTCATTAGGAATGGGAAGTGGCATTAATAATCAAATTGGCTTACCATGATGACATTTTACACATTGACATACAATGCATTGAGAAACATAATGTGCAATATCTTTTTCCACATGTGGCCAAAATAAGAAATCGTGCTTTCTATGCCTCTATGATCCATGTAAGATGGTTCATGCATTTCTTCGATGGCAAAATCTTTAAAAGTTTGGGTTATGCATAATCCATGTTGAAAATAAAGAAAACCGTTATGAAATGTATAATTTTCATCAGATAAAGATGCACCATTTTTGAAGTAATGCCATGCATGTGAGAAATACAAATCAGATGCATAAGTAGAAACCATTTCTTGAAAAGAATGTATTTCATTGGCAAAAATATTATGCAAAACAAGAGAATGTTAAGGAAATCAGCTAAGTGCGTTAGCTACAACATTAGCTTTACCAGACCCATATTGGAACATGGGTTGGAAATTTTGAATGAATGATGCCCATTTAAGGATTTAATAAATGCTTAATAACTTGTTGATCGGTTTTGATTAAGACCTCATAGCCCATAAGAAAGTGTTTCCAAATTTGCAAAGCATGCACAACCACTCAAAATTCTTTATCATATGCATAATTCTTTTCTGAGGGCTTAAGCTTCCTACTGGCAAATGCAATGGGATGATCATTTTGCATTAAAACAGCATCTATTCTCGAACCATTAGCATCAATAACAACATAAAAGGGTTGTGAAAAATCAAGTAACTATAAAATAGGTGCATGTGAAAGTGCATGTTTGAGTTTTTCAAAGGCTTATTGTTGGGTAAGTAGTCCCCATGAAAATTCTATTTTCTTTTTTATTAACAAGGAAAGAGACAATGCTAAATAAGAAAAATTTCGAACAAACTTCCTATAGAAACTAGCCAACCCAAAAAAAGAATGAACATCAATGACAGATTGTGGTGTAGGCCATTCTACTATAACTTTAATCTTTTTTGGATCCACATGCACACCTTCACTTGAAATAATATGTCCTAGATATTCTAGCTTACATTGAAAGAACTAACTCTTTCCAGGATTAGCGTAAAGTATGTTATCTCATAGTAAATAAGAAATTGTTTTAAGATGCTTCTCATGCTTAGTGTCATTCTTACTATAAACAAGTATATCGTCAAAAAAATAACAAGAACAAAATCTTGGTAGTGAAGTAAAATGTTGTTCATCATTCGTGCAAATGTAGGAAGGGCATTAGTAAGTCCAAAGGGCATTACCATAAATTCATAACGGTCTGTTTGAGTTCTAAATGCAGTCATTAAAATATCACTTTTCATCATACGAATCTAATGGTAGATCAATTTTACTAAAGACACGAGCTCCTTGTAATTTATCTAAAAGATCATGTGTTCGAGGAATAGGGTATGTATTCTTTACTATGATCTTGTTAAGGGCTCTATAATCAATGCACATCCGAGAAGTTTTATTCTTCTTCTCTACTAAGAGAACTGGTGCTCCAAATGCGGAAGAACTAGGCCGTATAAGTCCTTTTTGTGTTTTCTATTTCCTTTTGGCATAGTGGGCCATATCTATAAGGTGCTTTATGAGGAGAACTACCAGGGACTAAGTCTATATGATGGTCAAGGGATCCTCAAGATGGTGGTAGTTCAAAGGGATACTAAGACATAAAACAATGCTTATAAGTAGTCATGAAGGGTTTATGTGCATCACGAAGTGTATGAATATAAATATTGATGACATTGATAAATACAATGCATGAATCAAAATTTTTCCTAAATGCATGTTTTACTTGAGTATGACTAATCAATGGAAATGGCTAGAAATCATGCCGTGTAGACAAAGTAATGATTTGACATTTAAATTCAAAGTTGAACGTATGTGTATGGTAGTCAATATGTGGGTTATAATGATTATGAAAAGGCATACCTAGTATAACATCGTAAGATTGTAAAGGTGCAAATAAAAATATTCATGAATCAAAATATGGACCTATGCTAATCGTAATATCTTGCACTTCTCGTGTTAAATTATAATGATTACCTTCAAATGGAACTTTTACTTTATAAAAGGAAGGAAACATTTTTAATTTAAGTTCTTGCACTAATAAATGTGAAATGAAGGCATGTGAACTACCATCATCATGTGTAATTTTAAAGAGTTTGTTATTTATAGTACCCTACATGCATAATAGAGAATGAAGAGAGATATCCTTACCCAAGGTACTTAAGTCCTTCTCCAATGATTCCTTTTTCCAAAGAGGAGGAATTTCTTCATTATGGGCCTCCATGTTATGTAACTGAGTTGTAGCTGGTTTCATGTTAAGAGCTCACAATCCGGACTTCATTTTTGTATATGCAGGTTTACCACAATTCCAACACGTGATTCATGGTCGCTTTTGTTGGGCATTCATCACTATAGTTTGTAGGGTAGGTGGTTTGGTAGGTTGGAGAGATGAAGCAACAGGTGCAGTTGAGTAGTTGGATTGCGGTGGACAAGGAAAACTAGATTAAGATGGAGCATTAAAATTATGTTTCATGGGAAGATCTGGTTAAAAAAAAAGTGGTCGTTGACATGGTTGTTGTAGATAGATTGACTTGGTTTTGGATTGGAATTCTTTTTTCTGTATCATAGGCAAAAAATATAGCCTTGTTGAGGGTTCTAGGTCATAGGGTATGAAGCTTAGCTTGGATTCCCACCTGCAAAGCATCTTCTTATTTCCGCTGCAAGCTATCCTCTAGTACATCTTCAAGCATTCGAACCGAATAGTAAATTTTGCCAGAACCGCTCCATGTAGGTAGTAATCATATCATTCTCCTTCCATGTAAAGGTCATCCATGCACATCAAACATGTAAATGATATTGAGGAGGAAGAAAAGTATCCTTCACTTTATCTTGGAAAGCCTTCCATGTTGTTGGATGCTCTCTACTCTGCCACAAGATATTCAACTAGAGTCGAGCATTTCCTACTAAATAGTTAGTGGCAAATTTGACTATTTCACTTTCAACATATGTTTCATGAGTATAAAAGCAGAGAAAATAGCTTTGACCACCCTTGTAAGGTTATCTTCATGAGTTTGCATCTTTTGGAGTACTTCATCGCGTTGTCGGATCTCATTTTGTGCCCCTTGAAGTTCATGCTACATCACCTCACATTGCTCGAGTGTTACCTCGGGCAGCAATGACTCTTAGAAATCCTCCATGGTGTTCGTACGGTCCATGAGGATGGAGAGAACAAAACCCTCTTGTTAGATATGTAAAAGCAATTTTTGAGATTATTTGAGTTAAAAATTAAAAGGAAGGGTTGTTATTGGGAATTGAAAACTAAGAAAGAGATCAAAGTTATGTTAAATATTAGAAAAGAGAATTGGAGTGACAACACAAAGAGATAGTGTAGTGGTAAAACACTTCCTTGTGTGAGTCAAGTTGTGGGTTCAAATCCTGCCACCTTGGTGAATATAAAACTTCTTATTGCCACTCATAAATTAAAAATGGTTCATGCATAGCCAATTGTTGCCAATGGTCACCAACAAAGCCTTAGGTGCCAAAGATGCCAAAGTAATGCCTTAAGTTATTCCTAAGATTTATGCCTTAATCGACGCCTTGGAGTAAGCTTAAGAAGTGAGCGTAGGTGTAAATGTAGGTTCTCATTCTAGAATTGAAACAAAAATAGAAACTAGAAACTAAAACTGAAACTTGAATTAGAGTCCGCAACAAAAATGAAAATTGGAATCAGAATAAAAAACAGAAATGGAAATCGGAACCAGAACCAAAATCGGAATCGGATCATGAATAGACAACAACACAATAGAGAGCAATCGCCAGAATGAATAGAAAGAGATCCTTCTGTAGTAACGTGTGCAAGGCTTTGATACCATTGTTATTAGGATCTTGCTCACACACATAAAGAGGTTAGGGATGCAAACAACACATAGTAAAATAGACACACCAGTAGAGGAGACAAAACATAGTATTGGGAGGAATCTCCCCCCATGCACTCTATTTCGATAGGCCACAGAGTGCATGCATTTATATGAATTTTTTATTATGTCGAAATAATCGTTACATGAGAGCTACTTCGAAAAGCCTGCATGAAAGTAAAAGTTGGTAACTTTTGTAGAAATCCTTTGCTTTCAATATAAAAAATTGTGGTCTACAATGACCCTTATTCTAACCACTACTTTTCTAACTATTTCTAATGTAATAGAACCTTCTATGAAAATTTATTTACAAACTAAATTATAAGTCGAATTATTGATGTCCACCCTAAAGTCAGATTATTGATCTCCGTGTTGATATATTTAGGTAGTGATGTGTGTGAACACACTAGAATGGCGAGGGAATTTTTTTCCCTCTTTAGGAGGTTTTTTTCCCCCCGCTTGTATATATGCCTATTGCCCTAATGGGCTACTAATCTTTGTACATTCTCTAGTAATATATTGAGTATTGTGTGTTGTGCTCCAAGCATTTTCATCTTCCTTGTGTTGTTCGCGTGGTTTTGCACATGTCTAACTCCAACAATTGGTATCAGAGCAGGTTGTTGCTTCATCTAGGGTGCGATCGACACTCCTCCAATTGTAGTCTCAGAATCGCATGAATTTTGGTGAGCATACTCAGTGTGTTTCCGAGATCAAAACAACTTCGGCCTCCGAAGGCACTATCAATTCGCTTGTGGAGGCTATTTCGTCTCTTTGTGCCACAGGTATATACCAATTTCTGTTTGCCAGTATAAGCGTCTCGAATCTGCTACAGGTCTAGCGGAATTTGTCTGGGCAGTTCTATTCAACTTTTTGAGATACAATCAATTTCTTGCATCAAGATATTTTAATTGCCGGCCATGGCCGAAGCAGTGATGTATTCTGTATGTTGGTTGTTGAGGATAAGTTGGATGGTACCAACTACATGTTATGGGATTATATGATGCAACATGTGTTGGTTACAAAAGGACTGTGGAACATTGTGCAGGGTGTTGAAAAACATCCTATCACACCTGCAACTATTACAACTACAGGTACTGAAGCTGATGCAGAAGGTGTCGAAGATGATGATATTCTGCATATTCCTATTTGTGCTGCAGTTTCTATTGTACCTACTATAGAGCAGATTCGTTGGGATGGCAGAGATGCCCAAGCACATGCATTGATAGCTTTGTTTGTCAAACGTGCCATTATTCCTCACATTCGCTCTTGTATAACAGCTAAGGATGCTTGGGGTACACTTACCACATTGTACCAAGCTAGGAATGAGGCTCATGTTGCTTACCTCCAAAAACAATTGGAGAGTGAGCACATGAACGAAGGTGATTCTATGGACAGTTTCATAACAAAGATCAAACACTTTAAGGAACAATTGATTTTTGCTGATGAGGTTATACCAGATAGCTCACTTGTGCAGACTCTTCAGAATGGTCTTCCTAATTCATATCAGAGTTTTGCTTCTACTCTTTGGTTGATGATGAAAGGCAATCCAAATGCCTTATCATTTGAGGAGTTAGTCTCTGTTTTGTTGCAGGAAGATCAGCCCATGCAGAACAAGTCCATTATGCGAGTTGTAGATCAAGCTTTCTTGGCTAGTCAGAAAGGCAAAGGAAAATGGAGCTCTTCAACTAGTAAGAAGAAATGTGCTAATTCTGCATATTCGAAGAAGGAAGAGAAAGATGAGAAGAAATCAGAAAAGCGGAAAATTGTTTTGTAAGTACTGTAAAGGGAATGATCATATCATAAAGAACTATCCAAAACTTGATACTAAAGAGGCAAACAAAAAAGAAGTTGGAATGGTTGTTGCAGAAGCCTCTACACCAAAAACAGAGTCAGGTAATCTTGTGTAGGAAAAAGAATGGGCGTTTACTACTGTCTGTAGTTTTGACCCATCTTCTCATGAGCAGTGCATGTCTTCAGTAGACTCAAATGTTTGGTATTTTGATAGTGGGGCGACCAAACATATTACCTCGTAGCAGAGTTTCTTCTCTTCACTAGAGCCTGTGGCTACAGGGAATACTATTACATGCACCAACAACTCCTCTTATCCTGTTATGGGAGTTGGTAAGATCATTTTGACTACTGCTGATGGTAGTTCTTTCACTTTGTCAGATGCTTTATTTGTGCCCGGGATCAACAAGAACCTGTTATTAGTTTCTGCATTAGCCAAGATTGGCTTGGTTGTGAAATTTGTTGATGACAGGTGTACAATTCATGATCAGTCAAATGGGGATGTGGTTATTGCTTCTAGCATTTAATGTCATGGGTTGTATAAGCGCATACACTATGAAAGATCTGTAAATGATTTGGCTTGTGCAGTAAATGATTCTCAGGCTATGTAAGATGTAAAGCTTTGGCATGCACGCTTTGGTCATCTGAATTTTGCTAGTTTGCTACACCTGCAAAAATCTAAAATGGTGTCCTCTTTGTCCAAACTTGAGGCACCTAGAAAACATGTTTGTGAAGGTTGTATTTTGGGCAAAATGGAGCGTTCATCCTTTCCAAAAGATGGTTCAGTTCGGGCTACTAAAAATTGCAGCTTGTACATAGTGATGTTTGTTGTCCTAGGCAGACACCTTCTTTTGGGAATTATCTTTACTTCATGACTTTCATTGATGATTTTTCCAGGCATGCATGCGTATATCCATTGAAGGCAAAGTCTGAAGTGTTCATGTTTCTTCAAAGTTTTGGTTTTGGCTGAAAATCTATCAGCATGTAAAATGGGCACCCTCCGTTCTGATCAAGGGGGGAATATATGTCTTCTGATTTTAATGCATTTCTGGATGAACGTGGGATAAAACACTAGTGTACAGTGCCATATACACCTCAATAGAATGGATTTTCTGAATGAAAGAACAGGTCACTCATGGAGATGGTGAGATGTATGGTCAAGAGTCAGGCTTTACCACATAGTTTCTGGCTTGACGCTCTCATCTGTGCAGCATATGTACTGAACAGGTGTCGGACTAAAGCGCTGCAATCTATCACTCCATATGAGGCTTGGCATGAGTGCAAGCCATCTGTTGCTCATCTGCGTGTTTTTGGTTGTTTAGCATATGCATTAGTGCCTATACAACATCACAAAAAATTGGATGGTAAAGCAATAAAATGTATTTTTGTTGGGTACAGTTCTGAAAGTAAAGGCTATCGTCTGTATCATCCATAAACTAAGTGCATTCTATAGTCAAGAGTCAGGCTTTACCACATAGTTTCTGGCTTGAGGCTCTCATCTGTGTAGCATATGTACTGAATAGGTGTCCCACTAAAGCGCTGCAATCTATCACTCCATATGAGGCTTGGCATGATCGCAAGCAATCTGTTGCTCATTTGCATGTTTTTGTTTGTTTGGCATATGCATTAGTGCCTGCACAACATCGCAAAAAATTGGATGATAAAGCAATAAAATGTATTTTTGTTGGGTAGAGTTCTAAAAGTAAAGGCTATCGTCTATATCATCCACAAACTAAATGCATTCTAGTTGGCCGTGATTTTGTTTTTGTGGAAGATTCTATTAAGCCATTTCTTTCCAGTACGAAGGAGACAATTGTTAGCTCCAAAGACATGTATGATTTACAGTGGACAGTCTAGTGCTCTTCCTAATGAGACAACTTCTCAGCCTTTATAAGTTCCATGTGATGATGCAGATAATTCCATTTCTAATGCAGATGTACATGATGCACTTATTGATGAGACAGTTGATATTGAGTAGGCAAGAACTATGCCATAATCGCTGGTGCAGACTTTGCGTGACAACAAATTAGATGAAGCTCTATCATATCTTACTGGTTTAGGCTCTCATAGTGCCTCTTTTGCATAAGATTGCTATGCTGTGGCTGCATCTAGTCTCCGTGATGAGAATGAGCCTGTTTCATTTGATGAAGCAGAAAATTCAAAAAATTGGATGGGTGCTATGTAATTTGAATATGATGCTATAATGAAGAATGGTACTTGGTGTTTTTGTGACTTGCCTCATGGCAAGAAGGCCATTGGCTCTAAGTGGGTATACAAGCTAAAGCGTAAACCGGATGGTACAGTTGACATGAATAAGGCTAGGCTTGTTGCAAAGGGTTATGCACATGAAAGAGGCATTGATTTTGATGAGATCTTTGCACATACATGTCGTATGACTACTGTTCGGAGCATCTGTGCACTTGCAACTCATCATGGTTGGATTGTATATCATGTGGACATTAAAACAACATTTCTGAATGGTGACTTGCATGAAGAAGTGTATGTTTTTCAGCCCCGTGGCTTTGTGTAGACAGGGCATGAAAACCAAGTGTGTAGATTAAAGAAGGAATTATATGGTTTAAAGCAAGCACTACGTGCTTGGTATGAGAAGATACATGCCTATCTGATTGCACATGGTTTGAGAACAGTCCAACTGAAAGCACCTTATCTGTTAAGCGTGCTAATGATGTGTTTCTAATCATTGTTGTCTATGTTGACGGCATGCTACTCACTGGTCCTATTGAGATGCATATTGCCGATTTTAAGGCTGATTTGAATGACTCATTTGAGATGTCTGATTTGGGGCATTTGCATCACTATTTGGGCATTCAGTTTATGCAAGTTGATGGTGGAATGGCTTTGTGTCAAACGAAATATATTGACACATTATCGTAGTGTTTTGGCCTAGAAGAGTTTAGGATTGAGTCTTCATGATGCTGAAGATGCATTCGATGTTGTTCTCTATCAGCAAGCTGTTGGATGCTTGATTTACTTATGCATTACTCGGCCAGATATTCAGTTTTCAGTCCTACAGATGAGCAGGTTTATGCATTGCCTAGGAGTCAAGCATTGGTAGGTAGTTAAGCGCATCTTTCGTTATTTGAGTGGTACTCGGCTACTTGGGTTGTTTTATCGCAAGGGGGGATCACTACTGCCAAATTTGCATGCTTTCTCTGACCTTGATTGGGCTGGTTGCTATGACACTCCTGTGTCCACTAGTGGCTTTTGGTTCATGCTTGGTAGCTCATGTATATCTTGGTTGAGCAAGAAGTAGCCTACTCTGGCCACTTCCAGTTGTGAGGCTGAGTATAGGGCGGCTTTTAGAGCGACTGTTGAGTGTGTGTGGCTCAGACGCCTTATGGCTGATTTGGGTGTTGGTCAAACTTTTGGCACCATCATCTTCACTGATAGTCACAACGCATTGGAAGTTGCGAGGAACCCTGTGTTCCATGCTCGCACTAAGCACATTGAGCTACATTATTACTATGTGAGGGACAGGTTCTCTGTTGGGGAGATCAGCTTGGCACATGTGCCCATGCAGGAGAGCATTGCCTACCTTCTCATGAAGGCTATGCCTGGGGAGAAGTTTGAAGCTACTAGCAAGGCTTTGGGTGCACTTCATTTTTTGGAGTGATTTCCATATATCTTGGCACTTCCTTATACATGAGTGCCAGCTCCTTGTTCATCGCATCACTCCCAAGGGGGATTTGTTGATATATTTAGGTAGTGATGTGTGTGAACACACTAGGACCGCTGGGGTACTTTTTTCCCTCTTTAGGAGGTTTTTTTTCCCGGCTTGTATATATGCATATAGCCCTAATGGGCTACTTATCTTTGTACATTCTCTAGTAATACATTCCGTATTGTGTGTTGTGCTCCAAGCTTCTTCTTCTTCCTTGCGTTGTGCGCGTGCTTCCGTAGACGTCTAACTCCAAAACTCTACCCTTTCACGCCCTCACAAATCTTCAGCTCGTATATCAAAAAAAACCAAAACACATTATACATTAATAAATTAACACACAAATAATTTCTTGTTCAACACATTCCACAATTTATAACAGTTTATAGATATAGTGGTTTGGAAGGTCCTTAGCATGATGAAAGGTGAGTAAGATAGATGGAAAGAAAGAGGGAATGCTATTGATGGTCTAGAGAAGGGCTTATAGGACCCCATGAAGCTCCATCATGATTTGGTAAAGTTCAATGATGGGTGTGGTCTCTCTTGGTTAAGTCTCTATGCTCAACCTGATTTATGAAAGCTAGACTAGCAAGAATTATGTAACATAGAATATCATAGATAAGTTGGGCCTCCCATCACTTGCTTACTATATGGACCCTCTTGTGTTTCATGTTGCTCACCTTCAAGCGGCACACTCATCATAGGAAAGATACAAAGTTCCATGCCAAATCGAAGACCTTCCCCTTCTTTGAGAGGAGATCACCTTGACCTAGAACTAGAACATAAGCAACCACTCCTCTCAAACATATTGTTGGACTATGGTAGTTTTGAAGATGCAAAATAATTCTATTCAAGAGTCAAACGGAAATTTGAAACATTCACCATGCCAAAACGGATAATGTTTATGGGAGGCTTTGGTGGATCAATAAGAAAATTAAAAAAGATCATATGCACCTCCAATGTGTGCTTGGGAAGATCAAAGGCATGCCAAGATACAAAGAGGATATTTAAAGCAACCATCTTGAGATCTAATTTAAGGAAAAGAAATGTGTAGATGCCTCAAAAAGAAACACTGATATATTATGTAAATGATTGATGGCCTTTGTGTGGATTGCAAAAGAGATGAAGGGAAGAGCTCTTTTATGTTGAACTACTTCATCCAGCTTTGGGGCGTAACCATGCTACTCTCTCCTCATGGATGAGATATTCTGACCACCACCTTTAGAGTTAGAACAAAAAGAAGGGTGCAAAATATGTTGTTGCTTCTTGGTTCTGCTTTCACTAACATGGAGATTGTAGGGTGATTGATTCTATTCCACATGGTGAAAGCCTATTTGTAGATGGTCTCACCAATGCACTGTTTTTTCCACGGATTGTACATGTGCCTATTGCCCTAATGGGTTTCTTATCTTTTGTACATTCCATTTGCACCTAAGGACTATGTTGGTTCAAATATTAGCATCAAGCATGGTTGGATGCCTAGACTTGTGGAGACCCTCAAGGATCACTAGTATTAGGAGTAGATTACAACTTCTTTTAGAGCCCCCTTTGTGGTTCACCATTGTTTCAATTTATGCACCCAATCTTGACACTAATAGACATGATGATATAATCCTTTGGAAGATCTATGTTATCAGAATCTTGCTCACATGCACACAGAGGCTACCGATGTAGAAAACACACAAAAAATAGACATGTCAGTTGACGAGACAAAACGCAATATTGGGTGCAATCTCCCCCCATGCACTCTTTTTTGATGGTCCATAGAGTGCATGTATTTATAGAAATTTCTTATTATGTCAAAATAGTGGTTACACGAGAGGGGCTTCAAAAAGCATGCATGAAAGTAAAAGTTGGTAACTTTTGTAGAAAGCCATTGCTTTGAATATCAAAATTTGCGGTCGACAATGATCATTATTCTAACCACTACTTTCTAATTGTTTCTAACAATAGAACATTCTACGTGGATTTATTTACAAGCTAAATTATAAGTCAAATTATTGATGTCTAGCCTAGAGTTAGATTATTGATGTCTACCCTTTCACGCATTTTATGCCCTCATGAACCTTCAGCTCCTATATCAAAAACACAAAAACACATTAATAAATTAATAAATTAACACTCCAATGCCTTGTTTAACATATTCCATATATAATTTATAACAGTCTATAGATATATTCGTTTGGAAGGTCTTTAGCATCATGAAAGGTGAGTACGATAGATGGAAAGAAAGAGGGAATGCTATCGATTGTCTAGAGAAGGACTTATAAGACCCCATGAAGCTCCATCATGATTTGGCAACGTTCAATGATGGGTGTGGTCTCTCTTCGTTAAACCTCTATGCTTAAGCTGATATATGAAAGCTAGACTAGCAAGAATTATGTAACATAGAATATCATAGATAAGTTGGGCCTCCGATCACTTGCTTACTATGTGGACCCTCTTGTGTTTTATCACTATTCCATGTTGCTCACCTTCAAGCGATACACTCATCATAGGAAAGATACATAGTTCCATGCCAAATCGAAGACCTTCTCCCTTCCCCTTGTTTGAAAGGAGATCAACTTGACCTAGAACTAGAACATAAGCAACCACTCCTCTCGAGCAAACTGTTGGACTATGGTAGCTATGAAGATGCAAAAGTATTCTACTCAAGACTCAAATGGAATTGCGAAACATTCATCATGCCGAAAGGGATAATGTTTATGGGAGGTTTTGGTAGCTCAATAGAGAAATAAAAAAAAAATCATATGCACCTCGAGTATGTGTTTGGCAAGATCAAAGGCATCCGATGATGCAAAGAGGATATTTAAAGCAACCATCTTGAGATGTACTTCAAGGAAAAGAAACGTGTAGATGCCTCAAAAAGAAACAGATGGCCTTCGTGTGGACTGCAAAAAAGATGGCCTTCGTGTAGATGGCCTTCGTGTAGATGCCTCAAAAACGTGTAGATGGCCTTCGTGTAGATGCCTCAAAAACGTGTAGATGGCCTTCGTGTGGACTGCAAAATAGATAAAGAGAAGAGCTCTTTTATTTTGAGCCACTTTATCCAGCTTTGGGGGGTAACCATGCTACTCTCTCCTCATGGACGAGATATTCTGGCCACGATCTTTAGAGTTAAAACAAAAAGAATGCCCCAAAATATGTTTTTGCTTCTTGGTTCTCCTTTTACTAACATGGAGATTGTAGGAGCGATTGTGTCTATTCCAAATGGTGAAAGGATGTTTGTGGATGGTCTCACCAATGAGTTCTTAAAGTCCTTGAAGCAGGTTTTGGTGACCGCATAATTTTTTCTTTGACAAGAAGGGATGCGCTTTGGTATGCTGCTCAATAAAGATGTAATTAAACTTATTAAAAAAAAAAGGAAAACTCTTAAGACAAGGTGAAAGATTACAAGCCAATTTCCATGTTGCAAAGGATCTATAAGATCTTCACTAAGGTTCTTGTTAATTGAATTGCTTGCCACCCATGTATAGGCTCAATGAACACGAAAACGGGTCCACTAAAGGTAGGTTCATCTGTGAGGCCATCATTGGAGAGGAATCTTAGCCGGATGTTGTCTTTCTCAAAATTGATTTCGACAAAGATTAGGATCAACTCTATTGATACTTCATCCTTGAATTCTGAAACAACTGCCTATGCGGAAAAGGAAGTGAAGAAGAAAAACAAAATAAAAATTTTATAACTGGCCGAAATGAATTAAGCAGGCTGTAGTTTGTCGCGTGGAAGATTTGTCCAAACAGATGACACAAAAAAGTCAATGTAGAAAGATTCTCCAATTACAAAGAGATTCAATGCAGGCTGCAACAATATGAGTTACATTATTTTAGAAATACCTGAGCGGCAACGGCACCACGGGCGGGACTGCAGCTCTAATGGAAACGTTCCTTTTGCGCTGTTCATGAAGATGGCTCATCGTCACGGCAACAGCGGCAACGGCACCATGGCGTTTCTTCCACCCGGTCGTGTGCCGTAGCTCGATGCTGCGTCCGCGTCATCGTTGCGTGCTTGTCTCTCTCTCTGTTAACAGTTCGATTCCCGCATCAAGTTTTCAAATAGGTGGAAAAGGCTCAACGCAGTAGTTTCGCCATTTCTAGGACGAACGCCAAGCAAGAAGCCCTCGCAAAAAGAATGAACCTCTCTTTGTCCGCGGGCACATCATTGTAGACATTCTCGCTCCCTGCAAAGAAAACGGTAAGGGTCCGGCGATCGCGATCGCTTCCCCGGGTGCCTGGTGTCGCGATACCTCCGCTGGAGGCATCGCTGACGCCTCCCTGGGTGGAGGCTTGATCGGCTTGATCGTCGGGCGTCCGAGTATCGCGTTTTCGGCGGTATCGTTGATCGTCGGGCGGTTTCGACGGTGGCGGTATCGTCGAGCGTCCGTGATGTTCGGCGACACTTGAGGACTGAAATATCGACGATACCGGCGGTGGTGGCAGTACAGAAACGATCGCGGTGAATCCCGCCGTCTTTTTCTCCCGCGATACTCCCCTTCCGCGATACCCGGCGACACTGCGCGATAGCCGGCGACACCTGGCGATACCCACGACATCTGGCGACCCCTGGCGAAACCCGCGCGATATCCGGCGATACCTGGCGATACCCGCGCGACATCCGGGGACACCTGGCGATACCCGCGTGATTTCCGGCGATACCTGGCGACGACCAATCTATCTTGCGATACCCGACGCCTGGCGATACCCGGGCGATACCCGCGCGATATCCGATCTTCCCTCCGGGCGACACCTGGCGGCGCGCGATACCTGGCAGCGCGGTCGTGACACCGCCCCCCGCGATCTCCGATCTCCCCTCCGGGCGATACCTCCAGTGACGACCGTCGGAAGGCTGGGACCCAGTGCTTCGTCGGCCTCCCGGGAGACCATAGCCTCCGGCCCACATGCTCTCAAGTCTGAAATTCAAAACAAAATTCAAAAAAAAATCTTGTAACCTCGATAGTCTTCAGCCGGAAAAGAAAGAGGAAAAAAAAAAGAAAAGAAGAAAAGAAAAAAAAAAAAAGAAGAAAAGAGAAAAAAAAAAAAAAAAAGAAAAAGAAAAGAAAAAATGAAAAAAGAGAAATAAAAAAAAAGGGTTGAAGAAGTAGAGTTTTCTTTGGGGGCGGGGTGCTTCCTTCTTTCGTGGGGTTTTGGGCTTTGCCAGTTGTCTCTCCTCTCTGAGTGTTAGTGTAAGATCTTCTATTTTGTCATGGATTTGTTGCCCCCCTCGCTAGTGAAAAGCAATCTGACCCCTCCTCCCTGGGAGACCGCTAACCTGGCCTCCTTGCTGGAGGGGGGTTCTTGTGCCGCCCAAGAGGCCCTCGAGAATGTTGAACCCCCCTTGGTCTCCCTCAACAGATCTGCAATTTTATCTACTCAGGAGGAGCTCAAGAAAGTTTGCCTCGTTGGCCAAATGTTCGGCCCTAGGCCTCCGCTCGAAACTGTGCGTCAGTGGCTTCGCAACGAGTGGTTCCCCCGCGGGCTTGTCGTTTGCAAGTGTCAGTTCTTGCCGGCAAACCACTTGCTGCTAGTCTTTGAAAATGAAGATATGGCGTTTCGGGCCCTAAGTGTCGGCACTTGGCAGCTTGGCCGGGCGACCCTCTGCCTTTTCAGATGGTCCCCTGACTTTACTCCCGACAAATCGAAATCGCTTCGGTACCCACTCTGGGTTGAGCTCCCTAACCTGCCGTACTTCTTGTACAACTTTGTATGGGACATCGTTTCTCCCATCGGTAAGCCGTTGGCCTCACGAGAGGACATCGGTGGCCTCATCTATGAAGGTGCAAGACACTCGTTCAATGCCCGGTGGCACCCCCAAATCTGTGTCGAGGCTGACCTCAGCCTGCCCCTTCCATCGAAGATCAAACTGGACCTGGGCGAAGGGGACGTCTGGGAGCAAGACATCATCTTCAAAAACCTTCCCAACGCGTGCTTTCGCTTTGGCCAACAAGGTCACAGGATCAAAGATTGCCCTTTGAGACGGAAAAACAAGCGAAATCAAGGAGCCCCCAAAAACGCTCAAGACAGCAATGGTGATTTGAATCGCTCGACGAAAGTTGAGGACTTCAAGGGTCCCCCTAACCCAGAAGCTGATGCAGACGGGTTTATCGAAGTCAGAAGAAGAAGGAAAAGAAGCCCTAGGGCGACTTCCGAGCGAAACAACAAGCCTGTTTCCCCCTCCAGCAACTTGTATTGCAATCTGGAAAAGGAAATCAACGAGCTTGACTTCCCAGGTGGGAACCAACTTGAGGAGGACACCGATGTCAAAGGCCTGGAGATCCCTGATAGTAAAGAAACCTTGCAGGAGGGCTACACTACTAGCAAAGAAGACGGCTTTACTACCAACAACGAAGATAACATGGATAGTGAAAGCTCCATCATCGGATCGACTATTCCGGAAACGAAGCTGGAAACGGTGTCCTGTTCTTCCCAGCAGGAGGCATCCCGCAAAGGGAAACAACCTATGGAGTTACCGTGGAAAAGCCCCCGCAAGAACCTATTGCTAACTCGGGATCCGATCCGAGCGAAAAAGAAAGATGAAACTAAGAGAAGAAAGGACAAGGCTCCCTCCCGAAAAGAGGGATCAACTCAAAAATGATTGTCATCTCGCTGAATGCTAGAGGGCTAACCGACCCCTCAAGAGCGACCATCATTGGTCAATGGCTTCGAGACATTAGCCTAAACCCTGATTTTATATGTATTCAAGAGATTAAAATTGACGGTGAAGACCTCCAGAAACGGCTCAGACAGGTCTCCTCGGCCCACGTGTGGATCCCAACGAAGCACCAGCGTGGGTCCGGAGGAACGGTTATCGGTATTAAACAAATCTGGTTTGAAAAGCTAGAGAACTCCATTGAAGATGTAAATCACCGCTGGATTGCTGTTTCTTTTGGTGCTCCTCTTAGTGTTACGATGGTTTCACTGTACGCCCCTAACGGAGATTTGGAGAGACAGAACACTTGGGCCTCCTTAGACTTGCTTCCCCACAACGTGCTTATTTGTGGAGACTTCAACATGGTGGAGGACCCTACGGACAGATGGATGGGCAAGGGCAGGGTCATCGACAGTCAGGAGAAAGAAACGTGGGACATGACCAAGCTTCACTTGGATTTGGTAGAATTCAAAGACTCGAATGGCTTTTCTTGGTCGAATCTCCAAACGGGCGAGGACCTGAGGAAAGCTAGACTCGACAGATGCTACATCTCCCAAAGTTTTACTCATCAGTGGGGCCTCCCAACCATCACGCATCGCACTGACCTCACTATCTCTGATCACTACCCGATCGTTATCACGTTTCATCCCTCCAACAAGTTCCGCAAGGCTCCGTGGTTCCACGCCAACGCTGCCACCTTCTCTCTCCCCTCCGTCCATCAAGAAATTACCGAGGTGTGGAAGATGGCGTTCGCTTCTGGCTTGGCCCCAGCCAAGTGCTGGAGAAGTGCGGTGGATAAGTCTCGTAAGATCATGATCAGAACTAAGAAGATGCTCGAGACCGTGCGGTGGGCTCGTAGGGAAGCTCTCTACCACAGACTCTGGCGGCTCGAGGAGGAAGTGAACAAAGGAAAACACCAGGCCCAGCAAGGTCTCCGAAAAATCAGAGCAGTTTTGAGATACGAGGAAGAAATACAAAGGAAAAACTTGCAAATTTTTTTCAAGGAGTGGTGCGCTGGCAAAGCTGACAAACCCACCAAAGAGATGTGCCGCATCCTCAAAAGGAAGCACAACAGAGAATCGATCCCCCTTCTGCTTGATCCACATGGCAATATATGCAATTCGGAAGAAGATAACTTTGGCATCATCGAAGGGCACTTCACGAGAATCCTGGGAACTTCGAACCCCCTCTCCCACCATAGAAGGAACTGTATGGCTACCATTTCTAGGGTCTCCCCCCGGAGGATTCCACCCAACCTCCACTCCCTGCTTCATGCCCCTATATCTGAATCAGAAATCATGGAGGTCATTGATGCCCTCCCTCTCGGTAAAAGCCCGGGACCCGACGGACTCACCAACGAGTTCTTTAAATCCTTCAAGCTGGTGGTCGCCACTCCTCTCCGGATGGTTTGGCAAGTGGCGCTAAAGTTTGGTGCTCTTCCTTCCTGTTTAAATAATGGAATTATCAAGTTGATACACAAGAAAGGGGAAAAGAACAGAATCGAGAACTGGCGGCCTATTACGATGCTCCAAACCGGATACAAGATCATCGCCAAAGTCATTGCCAACAGAATCTCGTGCCACCTGAGATCTTGGCTTAGCGAAGACCAAAAAGGTTTCATCAAAGGCAGATCTATTCTGGAAACCATTATAGACATTTGGGAAGGTATCCAATTTGCAAATGAGTCTAATCAAGACGTGGTCTTCCTCAAGATCGACTTTGACAAAGCCTACGACAGGCTAGAATGGGACTATGTTTTGCAGTCGCTCCAAGATCTCGGATGTAGTCAGAAATTCACCAAGATGATCGCGACCCTTCTCGGAAACGCAACGACTCAAATTAACGTTAACGGTAAACTTTCGAAGGCGATCCACCTTAGAAGATCTATTAGACAAGGGTGCCCTCTGGCCCCCCTTCTTTTTGCCATAGCCACTGAGGGGCTGAGTAGACTTGTGGCGCATCATGTGGAGATTGGCAACATCAAAGGCCTCCGGCTGCCCCACGACAACAGTCAAATCATCATGAGACTATTTGCCGATGATATGAACGCGTTCGTTCACAATGATAATACAAGCCTGGAGACTTTCTGGAGGTGTCTTGCTACCTTCTGTGAAGCCTCTGGATCCAAAATCAACCACTCTAAGACCGCCTTTAGGGGTATTGTGGGACATCAACTTGACCTTCTCACTGATCATGGCTGTCAAATCATTCCGCAGGGCCAAATCTTTCGTCTTCTTGGAATCCCCTTGGGGTTTGGCGTCTCTATGGAGCAGAGATGGAATTGGGTGTTGGCCAAACTCGAAAACAAGCTTAACTATTGGAAAGGTATGCAAATCAACCTCGCTGGGCGTGCGATGGTTATCAACACGTTCCTCCTCTCTTCTACCATCTATTTCCTTTCTTGTTGGAGACCGAACGAGCAAGGCCTGTCCAAACTGAACAGTATTTGTAGAAACTTTCTTTGGACGGGCGACCATAACAGAAGGGGGGTGCCCAAAATTAAATGGACCATCTGCATTAGCCCTAGAGATAGCGGGGGGCTTGGTATCCTGGACATCGGGCATATGGCTAACAAACTGGCTGCCAAATGGATGATTAAGGCTTGGTGCAATGGGGAGGCTTCGTGGGCCAAGCTGATCTTCAGAAACAAGAATGAGTTGGCCCTCATGGGGTTCCCAAGCTGGAAGAACCTCGATATTATGACCCTTCTCTTCTCCCCGATCCCCGTCTTCCCTAAAGGATCCAATCTCGTGTGCTCCCTTTGGAAGGGCTGGAATAAAGTCAAAAGCTTCACAAGAATTAGTGAGGACTGGAAGTGGGCGGCCGGAATCAGACAAAACGACTCTATCTGGTTTCCGATACATGGCATTCGGAGGGTGGAATCGTGGAACATTCAAAATGCCAAGAGGTTATGGAACAAAGGTTTCAAAAAATGGAAACACCTTTGGAAACATGACACCCACAGTTGGATCAATTTCGAGGATATTGACCCTAGCGTTAACATCTCCTACGAAGAATGGAACACTCTGCAAAGCCGCTGTCTCGCATGGGAGCGTCACAAGACTCGCCTTCTCATGGGACACGACACACCGAACTCGCTCGGCCTCAAATGGCACAATGGAAATAGCCTACTGAAAATCCCGAACATCAAAGAATCGGTTGACCATCAAATCAGCCTCAACAAGAAGTGGAGCCTGTCTTGGACGCGGCTTCGGTGGGACATGAAATTCATGAGTATCTGGCACCCCCTTATTGAGATTAAGAAGTCGGTCCTCTTATGGCAAATTCTTCACCGAGGAATTTGGACCAACCTTAAGGCTAGCAAACTATGCGGGACTCCCCCGTGGTGCAAACGTTGCTACCGGGCCATCGAAGATGTCCCACACATCTTCTATACTTGCCCCAACTCCTACAGAATCTGGCAGACGGTTGGAATGAAAATCAGACTTCAAAATCAGCTTAGCTGGAAACAAATCCTTCTGGGTGAAGCAATAGGCTGCTCCGCGGCACTCTGGAACGCCATCAGAGGGGAAGCCTTGTGGAAAATTTGGCGGGAGAGGTGTGCCCTCAACTTCGGCGATCCCCCCAGGGAGTGGTCGATCGAGAAATCATTATTCCTCCTTGGCAAAAGGATTGTTAACAGCAAGAAGTCCCCCCCCTTCAGACACCATCAAGTCCTCCTTTTGATCAACAACAAGCTTAAACCCAAGTGGGCCCCGCATGAGGGCGACGAGAGGGTGATTAACCTTCTCTGTAATGCAACCTAGCTTCCACTCAAGCTTCCCCTGCTTTGTGGGATCTGGGGGGTCCCGTGGGCACTAGTCCCCTTCTATTGTACCTTTCTTTCTTAATTTAATTCAAGTCCGGGAGAGTAGGCAATTGCCGCACTTCCTTTATATTAAAAAAAACAATATGAGTTAACAAGCAGCATTACAACAAATCATCCATCTGATTCTTCGTTGAAGTCTTCTTCATCTTGTCTTGTTCTTCATTCTGAATTGTTAATTGCGGAGCCTTTCATTCTGGAAGCCTCAAGTTCTCCGTCTTCGGTTTAAGAGTCTTCGTATATTGCCAGCGACGTTCTGCAATGAAAATTCCATTCACAATCTTCAATCAACGAATGCATCTTACAGCTTCATATAATGTCATAACTGGCAAAATGTATACGCTACCCCCACTGTTCATTTACATCAAATACCTTTGTGGAGAAACAAGCCACACTCCTCTTATCTTCTTTATCTTCAATGTCAAGTTGTTCATCTTCGCTGTTCTCATCTTCAATGTCATATTGCTCATCTTCGCTGTTCTCATCTTGATTTTGTGTAGGTAGGGGGACTTCAACTGAGGGAAGGCCTGGAGTGCAAAATACAAAATGAAAATGCGGAGTCCTTTACTAAGGAATCATTTCATGTGACAATCGGCAAATTTTATGAAATTCTTAAATGGCATTTTATGTTTACTCACTGCGTATGCGATCCCACTCACGAATACCCGAGGGATGCAAACGGATACAGCCGTCAATATCCAAGCACTTCAAACGGGTACAGCCCTCAATATCGAGAAATTCCAGCGCATATCATAAGGTATGTAAAAGTGTGTTTGAATAACAATAAAGAATTATAGCACCTATGTTTTTGAGGTGCAAGCCACCTTATCCGGTTATCTCTCATCTCTCACATAGAGGCAAGACCCAGGTAGAGGTGGTTCCCAAGTAGAGGTGGCACAAACAAAGAGGTGGTGCCTAAGTAGAGTTGGAGCCCAGGTAGAGGTGGCACCAAGGTAAAGATGGCACTAACGAAGAAGGTGGCACATAGCGATGGTCAATATGAGCCAAGAGTCACCCAAGTGCTTTTCAAGTAGGAGAGGATGAGCACGCACCTAGATCTTGAGAGGGTGAGTGGATGTCACTAAAGGACTCCAAGGCAAGATCTTCCTTTGTTGGATGTTTACTTCTTGCCATCAAATTCCTTAAGTTTTCCAATCAACATATTTTCCTCCAATGTATCGAGCTTCAAGCTATCTTTGACTTTGGTTTCCCAAGGGCAAGGGAGGTCCCAAGCCCAAATGGGTGAGGGGTCACCCAAGGGGGAGCACCTAGCCTAGATGGGCAAGGGGTTGCCCAAGGGAGACCATCAAGCCCCGAGGGTGAGAGGCAGCAAAAGGTGGACCATCAATGCCCAAAAGGGTGAGGGATCACCCAAAAGAAACCACCAAGCCCAAATTCTATGAGGGGCCACCCAAGATAGACCACCAAGCTAGCCACCATATTTCCTTCGAAGGAGGTCTTCATTAAACTTCCCAATTACGGTTTCTTTCATAATGCTGCTGTCCACAAACAAAATCTTATCGCTTGTGACTTTTTCCGCAAATGATATATACCCAGTGTCCACCCACGAACTTCAACATACTGAATAAGAACGAAATGAGCTAGTCAACCATATCGAAGAATCCCAATCCTAGCCACTATCCACCTTTTCGAAGAATCCCAAGCCCGATCACTGAATGGTGAAAGTAGCATAAGAGTAGACTAAACATTGTCGTGGGTAAGTGCACTCCTCTACAATGTCAAGCAAAATCCACTAAGATCATTATTTTGAGCACTACAATACGAATGAAAACAATATCCTACTTTTTTATGTTGAGTTATAGCCCCCCGCATCAAGCCTTTGCATCATCTTGGTGCAAGCTTCTGTTACGTTCTCCTACTCCAGCAAAAATTGAACTAAAGAAATAAAATGAACTGATCTCATGGTATACACAGTGAGTGAATTCGCTCTTGCTTGATTCAATTAAAGTATGTTTTCACCAAGGAAATATTAACTAGGGGTATTTTGTCATCTTCCAAGTCTTCCAATGGTTGCATGGCACTTTGATGCATCACTTCCTTAGCTTTCAAAGGTTTGACATAGACTGTAACCTTCACTTTTCAATGTTGTCATACTCTTCTCATAGCATCTTTCGTACATCCTCATAGAACCATATTGCCTTTCTTCTTGGTTTGATTTGATGTGATAACCTTAAGCAATAGACTTTTAATGGTAAGGGGGTGTGTTGTGATAGGACCCAAAAACTAAATAAGTTAAAAACATTTTTCTAACATTGTGTGTTCCAATAGACTAGTCCATCATGATAGGGGGTGTTTGTCATGATAGAGCACTCTATTGCAATAAGAGTGGACTATGTTAGGGGAGCACTATATTGTTCCCTCTCACTAGACTAAACAAGATTTAGAAGTTATACTTCTGATAACAAGAACTCCCTTGAGGGAGATGAGCTAAGGAAAGTAAATGACTGTACAAGATCTTATACTATGACATTAGAAGAGGAGAAGAGAGGATGTCAAGAATACTAGTGTAGAAAAATTAGGACAAGGAACAAGACTATGATTCGAACAAGAACATGGAAACTACTTACTTGGGGATCATGACTCCTTGAGCACCAAAACAAAAGTTTCCAAGCCATCCTTATAAAGGTTTTGAAGGGTGGTTACAATTGGCTATCTCATTAATTAATAGAAGACCTTGAGATATTAAAATCAAGCAGGTAAAACTCATTATCTCAAGGTTTTGGCATGTTTTTTTGTGATGGTAGCATTATTTTTTACAAATTCTAAACCAATCATTAGATATGGAAAGTCCCACAATCTAAGGGTCATGATGGTTTTCTTTGTGTCCATGGCATCACCTCTGCCCCAAGTTGTAGGTTCATAGATATATGGACCATAAGGTTTATGGGCATGTATACAAGCTAGAGGAAAGAAAACTTTGATAGCTAAGAAAGATTGAATCCCAAAATGTAAGAGTCTTCCTACACATTGCATTCAAAATATACCAACAAATCCCCTGAGAAAAGATATGTTGAGGTATTTGGAACTTTATGTATAAGGAAATTCTAGATAATGTACGTTAAGATGAATCCCATAAAAATGATAAAAGTATCATACGTACATTAGATATGCATTTGTGAATCAGAACACACACACACACCCATATTCTTCAAAATTTCAATGAATGGATTGTGGCTAACGTTTACAACAAATTGAACTACTGAATGAGTATGGAAATCACCATTTGAAGTAGCATTATGGTGATATGCATCCTCTTCATGCCATCTACGTGGTATGTCATTCCTCTAAATGATCATCTTAAGAAACAGAGAGTGTTGTCAAGATTGTTTGCAACATCTATTGTGTCTATAAAGGCAAACATGGGTTGGCCATTCATAGTGCGCTTATAATGGTAGACAAGTTGGGAAATGGTTGATTGGGTTATCGGTTCTGGTTGATCTCTAGAAACTATAAGAACATCTCCCTTCTTGTTTTTCTAATCCCAAAGACTATCCTCTTTTCACCTTACTCTATGGACATTGGGGATGCTTTCCTGAATCAGAAAATATATATGAAGTGTATATATATATATATATATATATATATATATATATATATATATATATATATATATATATATATATATATATATATATATATATATATATATATGTGTGTGTGTGTGTGTGTGTGTGTGTGTGTATGCGTGTGTTTTGTGTCTTACGTATGCGCGTGAAGGAAGTTTCAAATGATTGTACTCTCACCTTTAAGCTTGTTTTTTAGATGTAAAGAGCTTTTGATGAAAAATTCTTCTCCCAATCATATTTTCGATCGAAAGATGCTTTGAGCGAATATATTTCGGTCAAATGTATTTCAATCAAAAGAACAAAGTAACACTTGCTTATTTGAAAAGGCTTGAGGAATCTCAATTGTTTCCCATAATTCGTAAAAATTTCTCGAATAGATCAATGCAACATAGATGAAGTGATGATTCTTAAGTAGATTCTGATTTATTATTTCTATGAAACGTACTCCGATAGTGTTCCAAGCTTCAATGGACGTACTGTCGAAGTGCATTCCTGCTTAATGCTTTAATGAGTTGAACAATTGACCGACTATGAGACTCAACAATTCAAGTAAGGTTATGGCCCCTCTTCATGCAATAATTATCGTTCCTCTCAGAGAAAAGGTGAGTTGAGCCTTTATAGTACTCTCAACACATGCTAGTAGACAAACTGTTTGAAAAATGGTTGATTTAAGACTAGAGACGCTGAAGGAATCCTTGGTTCTAGTTCATGTCGAAAAGCCTTCTGGGTTCTGGAATCTCAAAGAGTCAAAACCCTAAGACTATTGCCTTCTCAAACTAAAATTTAAGCGTTGAAGTCCATGAGCTTGTAGGTAGACAGATATGGTTATTTCATATACATATACAGTTAGGTTCTCTATTAATATGATCGACTAAAAACACTTCATACAGACTCTTTACAAAATCAAAGGAAACTGAAAGTGCTACCTTTGCAATCCAAGTCCGCGAGTCCTTCACATCCCCTCAAATCCAATCGTTTCAGCGATGTCGCGTAGAGAGCTAACCTCTTCAGCTTTGAGCAGTGCGTGATCGTGAGGTCTCTTAACTTCGGTAGGGACGCCTGCAAAACATAACATACATTTTAGTAAAACACATAACATACCTTTTAGTAAAGCCATAACGCACTCACATCTTCCACGCTCTCCAGGCTGCCATTCTTCCCCGTTCTCCGGCAGCCACGAAAGCTCAAGCTCCCGAGGGTTGTGGGAAGGGAGGAGAGAGTGGTGAGGGATGTGCAGTCATCGAGGATGAGGACTCGCAAGGACGAAAGACCTGTAAGTGTGTGTCATATATATGCAAGAAAAAAAAAGGAAAAACAACTATATACGCTGCATAATATATTCGACCCTTTTGCACCATCTACATGATGATCCTACTGCTTTTTGCTATTACCGTTCGAATTGTAACATTCTTTTTTAGTTTCTTCAACCAAAACATGAAATATTCCATTCATGTTTATTAAGTTTCATATGCTGCACGATATCTTCGACCCTTTTGCACCATCTACATAATGAATTGACAATTTTGTTTTCAGTTTTTATTTTTTAAGTTAAAAACATGAAATATTCCATCCACGTTTACCACGTTTCATATCTCGCCCTTTTGACACGAATAGTAGTTCCTGTTTTCCTCCACATTCCAGGAAAAGCTGTCACCGTTTATTAATTCCATGCATTCAGCGTAATAACATAATCAGAAAATTAGTCAATAACATAATCACAAAATTAGTCAGAGCACCATCTATACAACGATCTTCTGTTTCTTTTTCTTTCTCCGTTTCATTTGTTTAAAGGTATATATTGTTCAAATCCCCGTTAGCTCACATATTTATATAAAATAATCTTCTCTACGGTCCTTGGCTTTTCGTTTTCAGGCCTTTCTGAAGTTCAGAACTTTTTTATAGACTTGTAGCAAAGGCAGCCGCTTTGATGATCACTCAAGTTAACCAAGCTGCTTTCATACACATTTTCGATTACAATCAAGAAACTTCTATAAAAAGAGTTTTTAAGATTCTCAGTATAAAAAAGATAAGGAAAGGAATGGTAGACTTGCTCGCATGTAATAATGCATGTGGTTCGACTTTCGCCTTTCAACGTTAACAGTAGGGGGAGAAATTAACTCTCCTTGGGCGTTTTAAAGTCAAACCTGTTTTTAGAATATTCGCTCTGTTTTTAGATTGGGCCAGTGGACACAGTTTGATGTTTTCTGGATGTTCTCATACATCCCTAACCTGAACGTACTTAGTTTGATTTCAACAAGAAAGATAGCATTAGAATCAGCTCATCAAGACCCTTTTAAAGATAAGTCACATGATATGTGTTTATGGAACACGGACCACAGTTCCTAGTACTCCTACTCAAGGGTGATTCTTCTTTAGGGATGAACACCCTTTAACATGTCTGTGTGTGCAGGAAGGCAACTTGCAAATGAAGACTACAATGATGAGAAATTCACAAATCCTTAAGACTTAGAATGATTCCAATAAGGTAGAGATAGATCAACGAGCATTACAAGCACGCTAGTGGCCAATCTAGAAATAAGACTTAAACATATGAGAGCAACAACAAAATGCCTAAAGCAATAAGATGCTATCCACAATCGAGATACAACAAGCTCCTGAGTGAGGTACAACTAGCCAAGACTACCCAATTAACTAACAAGATATCTATCACACATCTGTGTAGCAAAGACTCTCTATAATCACCACACAGTCACCTCAATACACAAATAGCAGAGTCACCACAAGGTACAATGAACATGCTAGAAGTACCTCAGAGTGAGAGCATAACCTTGCAAGAAAAACAATAGAGAGTAGGCAATGACACTAAGATCAAGCTAGGGTAGATAAGACTAGATAAGATGGGCGAATGAGTCCCAATTCTATTCTTATGTAGACTCTAGAGGTCAATTGGAGTGCCTTTCCAATCCAATTCTATTGTTGCGCATTTCAAATTGATAAGACTGGTAACAGAGATGAGCTATTTTTCGTACTCTTCACCAACCACTTTTAGGCCTTCCACTTATAGCTTTTGACATCCGTATGGTCTTGCGGTGGCTTTTCTTGTGATGACTAACCCTTCTATATCATACTATCAAGTCCAAGAAGAATTAACTTTTTATGACACGCATGTCAAATTGAGTGATCTCCATGTCCTCTAATGGTGATAATGCTAAAATTAAGTAGAGGAGATGCCCATGTTGAGGTGTCCCCTAGGTAGATCTAGCACCCAAGTAGAGGTGGCACCCATGTAGAGATGGCACCTAAGGATGGTCATAATGGGCCAACACATGCCCAAGTGCTTCCCAAGTAGGACAGGGTGAGCACGCACCCACATGCCCAAGGAGTGAATGGAGGTCACTTGAGGACTTCAACGAAAGGTCCTCCTTGGTTGTAGGTATCTTCCTTGCCATCGAATTCCCTAAGTTGTCCAATCAATATATTTCCCTCCTCTATATCCAACTTCGAATCATCGATGACTTTCGTTTCCCTAGGATGAGGGGTCACCCCAAGGCAGGTCCCTAAGCCCCAATGGGTGAGGAGTAACCCAAGGGGGACCACCGAGCCTAGATGGGTGAGGGGTCACCCAAGGGAGACCACCAAGCCTAGATGGGTGAGGGGCCACCCAAGGGGGACCATTTTTGGCAGTAGCACTCGGTATCGAAGAAGAGGAAGCATGTGAAGAGAGAAGCACTGAGACCAAAGGGGGGCCAACACTCATTCTAATCACTACACACGATAACATAAAAACTTTATTTTTGCAATGTAATGCTCCATTTTATACAAATGCTCCATTTTATACAAGCCAAAAAGACTTCGCTTTGAGAAGCTCAAGCAGAATGTACATACAAAATTTCATATTTTTTGAAGATTGTTTCATACTCAAAAGTAGTTTAAGACATAATATTTTACTAAGACGGTCATTAAATACAAAACTGGTCAAATCAACTAAAAGACCTATCGTGATAACAAAAGAAAAAACTTCCATGGTGAAAAACCTTTCTTAGTGAAAAAAAAAGTGACTTCGAAATGTTAGAAGTTTTCGAACACATTGCGGTGAACTAACACGAAACATCTCTGTGAGTTATATATATATATATATATATATATATATATATATATATATATATATATATATATATATATATGTATGTATGTATGTATGTCTCTGTGTGCGCGCAAAAAGAAAACAACGATTTACGGAATGATGCTTATGTTTTTTTCTCTTATTTTGTAACATTTCTTGTTTAGTCTTTTTTAGTTACAAAATCAAATCTTCAACTCACGTTTAATAAGTTTCATATCTCGCCCTTTTGACACGAAGAGTAGTAGTTCGTTCTTTCATCCACATTCGAATAACGTTTTCATCGTTTTGTAATTCCATGCATTCAAAGTGCTGATTAGTTATAGCACCATCTGCATAATAATCTTATTCCGTTCATTTCATTTAAAGTAGGTATTGTTTAAATCCCACTAAATTCTCTCTAAAGTCCTTGCGTTTTCGTTCTCAGGCCCTTTTGAACTCGATAACTCTTGTTTCAGACTTGTAGAAGACGCGCCAGCTTTGATGATCACTCACTCTTCATAAAAGAAGATTTCAAGCTACATAAAAACTTCTCTATAATCATTAGTCTGTATCATACTGTGAGTTCATAGATATGTATATGAGAACTTTAGATATACACACATCATTTTGCTTCATAAAAAATGGTAAATGCTTCATCGAAAATTAATGCTAAACTTTAGCCCGATGTTAGGGGCGAAGTTAAGCTCAATAGGTAAACGGAAAATAACCCGAAAACAACTCACTCAACTAACCACGTTTACAACACTGGTTTTGCTACTATAATGTTGTAAATGAACACGTGTTAACGAAGCGAGCATGATACCTTTGGAAAAAGATTTGAGTCTCGAGGAGTAAGATCAATCACTGTATAGTTGAAAAATTAAAATCTAGAAAAGCTTTACTAGACTCTCCTTTGCAAGATGTGCATATGGACAAGGTCAAAAACTCATTAACGTGAGGACTAACTTGTAAACTTGCATAGTGAATCACTCACTTCTCTACATATAACCACTTAACAAAAAGAAGCTGAGTAGGCTTATTGAGAACCTATGAGTAACTAGCACACCTCTCTTATGGTGAGGATGATTAAGTCTTCTACTTGCATCTCCGAAGAGAAGAGAACACGATATTAGAGTGTCTCCTAGTTATGAAAACCTCTCCATGATCCTGTTTATCAATGTCAAATGCTTCATTCAAAAACAAAACATAACCACTATATCGATGACCACATGAATGTACATAAGTAGTATCCATAGAGACATATATAGTGTGTATATGCTCAATATATGCACTATACAAAAATTATCTTTAGGGCCAACAGACTTGCGTAAACTTGGAACGGCTTCTCCTATCACCACATTATCGATGATCACATGGATGTACATAAGTAGTATCCACATGGACATATATAGTGTGTATATGCTCCGTATATGCACTAAAAATGGCACAAAAAGTCTAGATATATAGGCCAAACACTAGCGAAAAGATTTTCTTTAGGGTCAAAAGACTTGCATAAACTTGGATTGGCTTCTCCTATCCTTTGTAAAACATATAAGAAGATGCAAAAGATGAAAAATTAATGCCAAAATTAGGTAGAGGAGATGCCCATGTAGAGGTGGTCCCTAGGAAGATCTAGCACCCAAGTAGAGGTGGCACCTAGATAGGGGTGATGCCTAGGTAGAGGTAGCACACACGTAGAGGTGATTCTAAGGTAGAGCTGGCATGAATCTAGGGGTGGCATCTAGGTAGAGGTGGCACCCATGTAGAGATGGCACACAAGGATGGTCATTATGGGCCAACAAATGCCCAAGTGCTTTCCAAGTAGGAGAGGGTGAGCACACACCTACATGCCCAAGGAGCGACTGGATGTAGATATGCTTCTTTCCATCAAATTCCTTAAGTTATCCAATCAACATATTTTGCTCCTCTATATCGAACTTCAAACCGTCCATGAATTTGGTTTCCCTAGGACAAGGGGTCGCCCCAAGGGAGGTCCCTAAGTCCCAATGGGCCACGAGTATCCCAACGGGACCCACCTAGCCCAAATGGGTGAGAGGTCACCCAAGGGAGACCACGAAGCCCCTAAGGCAAGGGGCCACCCAAGGGGGACCATTGGTGGCAGTAGTAGTGTACATCGAAGAAAAGCAAGCATGCAAAAAGAGAAGGAGCGAGACCAAAGGGGCCCCCAACCAATTTTCAACATTAATATTGATATGTAAATATCAAAAGCACGATGAGAAACGAGATTAGGATACACATATGACCTAAGCTTTCCGCTTTAGGTTTCATGTCGAAATAAGGTTGCATGTCTAGCATGAGAAGAAAATTCTCGTGTGGGGCATCTTTATATGTATTTATCAATCCTACATCCTACTAGCCTCTCTATCCTTGGGAAACTCTGAATCAAGGACAATGGATTGTGCCTGATTCCACTTTTTGAAAGTGTTAATCACCTGGGCAATCCCACAATAATTGCCTCCACTGAATGGATTAAGCAATGCAAGGGTGGTGCCTTTCAAGGTGAACACGAATCCCTCGAATTGAGTAAAACAGTCCTCTACTTGCTTGACTCTCATTACTTGTTTGATATCCACATGATAATAAGGATCTCCTCTACAAGAATCTACTCAAGTCCTTCACATCCACTCCTCCAATCGTTCCAATGATGTCGCATGGAGATAAAACGTCCTCACCTTGTGGCACCACATGATAGAGAGATCTGATAAATTTGACAACGAGGCGTGCGAAATCTATTTTAGTGAAACACGTCGTTCCTTTCTAACGCGCCACAAGAAACCAACCAAAAGTTACAAACCCTATAACTGTAAATGTCTAGGGAGTTGTGGCAAGGAAGGAAAGAGTGGCGAGAGGAGAACAGCCGAGGAGGGTGAGGACTTCAAACGAGGAAATACCTGAGATGTCAACAATTATAGGGAACTCAAATGAACGACTGACATGCATCAAAAGTGACAGCAAACTTTATATGATGCTTCTAGATGCCTTCCCTTTCTACTACTCTTCTAGAAAATGGTGTACCTTCTACGCATCCCTTCTATTTTTCGTTCTTGAAACCGGAACTGAAGTCCCTTTGTACAGGGAAAAAATACTTGGGTTTCATTAAAGGTATTTGACTCACAAAAATAGTCCTATGACTCTACCTTCATTACACGGATTTCTTTCTTGCTTAAGGCCTAACTAGTAGCCAATCCAGAAATAAAACTCAAATATGTGAGAGCAACAACAAAATGCCTAAAACACCGAGATGATATCTAAAATACAACAAGCTTCTAAGCAAGGTAAAATTAGCCAAGACTACCCAATTATAATGACAATCTATTTGTGACATAGGTGATTAGCAAACACTATATAATCACCACAACGTCACCTCAATACAGAAGAAGCAGAGTCTCCATAAAGTACAATGAGCAGGCTAGAAGTAGTTGACAATGAGAGCATAATCATGCAAAAAAAGCAATAGGTTGTTTGCAATCAGACTTAGATCAGAGTAGGGTACAGGAGACTAGACTAATAGATGGGGCAAATGAGTGCCTATCGTCTTCTAATGTAGACTCTAGAGGCCAAGTGGAGTGGGTTGTCCAATTCTGATCATTTATTATTGTGCACTTCAAATTGACGAGACTAGTGGTAGAGATTAGCTCTTTTTGGTACTCTTCATTGTTGGGGCTTCACTCACTAGTTAGACATGAATACATGAAGATATATGAAGGAAGAAGAAAGACCAAGAGAAGTGAAGGCAAAGCATTAAAAAAATTAAGCCTACGTGAAGGGACAAATTCAATCTTGTAATTTAGTACAAAATGAAAGTTTACTCTTGACATAGAACTTCTTAAATTATGAGTTTGATTTTAGGAGTATGTAGACCATATGTATATAAGTCAATCTGAGTTGAAAAACATATGTTCTACATACTCCTAGATAGTGTGAAAGTTAGTTCACTACAAGGAATACGGGCGTGTAGCGACGGTTAACGCGACAGAATTTCGTCGCTATAAAATTGCAACTTGCGTCGGAATTACCGTCGAGCGCGGACCGTCGATTATACGACGCAAAAAACGATGGTATTTGCAACCTCTATTGCGACACTTCTGCCTAACGTCGCTTAAACGTCGCTTGTCAAAGGCGTCGCTTAAGCGACGCTTTTTTGCGTCGCATAAGCGACGGTCCACACCGTCGTATAAGCGATGGTGCAGACCGTCGTATACGCGACGCTAAGCAAATGTCGCTTATATGACGACGCGTTGCATCGCTTATACGACGATCTGTTGACGGACAAAAATTAAAATGTTGGAGGCTCTGCAATCGGCATTTCACGCATCCAATCGAAGAGCTCTCCAACGTTCGCAATTGCGCTGCGCTTACGAGCTGAAGCAAGTATATGCAAAATTGTTGTTTTGCTTAAGCTCTCTGTTATTGTCTCCCTCTGTCTTTGTTTCTCTCTTTCTACATCTTTCTCTCTTTGAATTTTCTCTCTCTCTCTAGATCTCTCTCTCTCTAGATCTCACTCTCTCTCTCTAGATCTCTCTCTCTCTCTCTCTAGATCTCTCTCTCTCTAGATCTCTCTCTCTCTCTCTCTCTCTCTCTCTCTCTCTCTCTCTTCTCTCTCTTTATTGCAGGTTATTCAAGAAGCTAACCAAGCAAAAACTATGGATCACAATTGCAAGTACAATTTCTATTATTTGTAGATCATTTGAATTGTGTTATTTTCATTACATACCATACTCACACTTATTGATATGCACTCATACACTTATACATGATGAAGAAGCACACACATGCATATACCTACATATACACATATACATGCACATACACACACATACACATAGAGTTATACATATACACACACATACACAAGAACATGCACATATTGATACATACATATACACTTATACATGCACATGCATATACATACATATACGCACACATACACATGCACATATACACATATACATGCACATACACACACATACACATAGAGTTATACATATACATGCATATACATATACACACATACACATGCACATGCACATACTCATACACACATATACACTTATACATGCACATGCACATACATACATATACACACACATACACATGCACATACATACATATACACACACATACATATACACTTAGGTACACACATATGAATGAATTATATAATTAAAGTATTAAAACACATGCTTAATATAAACAATAATAACAATCAATAGAACAAAACTCTTCATTACTTAATACCATACACACAATTCAAAACATGACTGAAATGAAAAATATATAGATAAATATATATATATATATATATATCAATGTAAATACATATAATCCAATGTCATAATCAACGTCTAAAATCCTAATCATCATCATCATGATCATCAACATCATCAGCAATATCATGATCATCCTGATCTTCCTCATCCTCATCTTCATGATCACCCTGTGATGATCGAGATCGTCCCTCCTGTGTCTGTCTGTCCACCTCATCCATATTTGTCTCCCCATAATACTCCTGTATTACATATAACAAACATAAATCAATAAAATAATTAAAACATTCATAACAACAAAATAATTATATAAAATTTGAAAATACTCACAAAGGCATCAGGATGATCTTGTATATACTCGCTCAAACGCCGATATCCAAAATGTGTAGCATACTCGATCTCGTGTTTCGTAGGATATCGGCCATAATCCTTTCGCTGCAATGAAACAAATAAAAAACATTAGTTGCTTGCATTTTAACTAAAATAAAAAATATACTCACAATAACACATATACTTACAAACGTAGCTACAAAACCATTATGGCCCATTTGGCCTAAGTGCGATGTGTGGCCCGACTCCACTCTCTTCTTTGTAGCAGCCTGTTTATTCAAGGAAAAAAATACATAAATTAAATTTAAAAATTACTAAAATATCTAAAAATTATAAATATAAACTATTAATTTGTGTACCTTCTGCTGAGGAAATGACTCCTGAAGACGTAGCTGTCTACGAAAAAACTGCCACGACTCAGGTGGTATGTTAGCTCGCCTCTTATTTTTTTCGACCATACAATATCTCCTGTTAATTTAATCTCAAACAGAAAAAAAGTCAGAATACATACACATATATACACACATATACACATACACATACACATACACATACCCACATACACATATACATGCAAACATATACGCATGCATATATGTATATATATACACATATACATACATATAACATAAACACACATATACATATCCACATATATACGTACACACACATGCATGCATATACACTCATTCATACAAAATACATGCATTTATCCCACAATAATATGTGTTGTGTATATGTGAATATGTGTGTATGTATAAATGTGTATATGTGAATATGTGTGTATGTGTAAATATGTATATGTGAATTTTTTATTTATGTAGATAATCAAATTATTAATATCAAATACCATTATTTGTAGATTCTGATCAATGAGATGGAACTCCACCACCGTCTCCTCATCGTGCAACGACTTTATACTGTAAGTATATGAAATATTTAATTTTAACTATATTTGATGGATACATAACTTATATATTTTTTTATGTTTCTTATGATGTGCAGATTCTGATCAATCAGAGGGTACTCCACCACCTCCTACCCATGCAACTACTTCACATGTGTCCTCCGATAGGAATTATGATGAATTTTACTATCAAGAGCATATTATATGTTGGTGTAACTCTTGTTATGGCACGTATCGAAGACCACGATTGGAATGTATTCAACATGAGGCACAGTATGGTACTTTTGAGCATGCACCATCACCTAGTCAACGTGATAATGCTTGGGTATGTATTTTCTATATATATTAATGTCATTTTTTAATTTAAAAACCATGTATAAAATCAAATTATTATTGATATACAGGAATACTTGCTCGATGATGATGATGATGATTTTTCTCATAATGTTAATATACCTTGTACACGTCATGGACTTGTTGTTCATCAATTACAAGCAGAGGTTTCTAGAAATCCTCTACCTCCTGGTTTAGAGAATGAAACGGCTGGAGATTATCCATTGCCAGCTCGTGATCGTTCTTTAGTACAAACATATGATAGAAGAAGATATGGAGGATGGAATAGAGGACCACTTCCTTTAGATGGAGAGGTTTTCAACTTTTGGGGTAATCACTATATGATTGCTCCATACACTATTACTAATGTTGGTCGTGGTCTCTTTATTGTAGAGGATTTGTATGTGCCTCCGAACTTTGAAGTCACTCTTATGTCATTTTGTGGTCCTATATATGGATGGGGAGATTGGCATCGACTTTCACGTTATGTTCAAAGCATGAGTACTTATGGAATATGCTTGAACGCAGCATCTCTTACTAGTAGAAGGATTTTACATGCAGAAAATGAAAGATTATATATTGATGGAAGACCTTACACACATGGAAATATAGCAGGTTTAATAAATAGTAGTCGAGGGTTACATAATAGTTCAAGGACTAATTGCACATTTGAGGAGCGTGAAAATAGTCATGAATCACCATACATGAGTAGAGATGTATCAAGATACATAGTTGTCAATGCTATTACTACATTACATGCTGGTGATGAACTATTAGAGAATTATGGATGGCGTAGACCTCCAAGAGCACCTTTTAGCTTGAGAGAATAAAAATTTTCTATCCATATTTAATAAGTTATATACTTAATTTTATATTTGAAGCTTAATTTTTATTCATTTATGGAATACTAATGAGTTTTATTTATATGTGTAGATTCCAACGTATGATGTTGATGATATTCCTCCACAACATTCACAATTACCAATAAGACCTCATTTATCAGAAGCTTCCATGAGGAGGCTACGCAAAACTAAGCCTGTGCAATATGCAAAGTTGAAAGATCTATATTCAAAAGATGATAAAGTACAAGATTTGTGTGACAATGATGAAGATGATGGCATGGCAGATTTTATTGAGGATTGGTATCAAAATGACAGTGAGAGCATGGATATTTCTAAAAATGAGAAATATCTTCGAGAGGAATGTCTAAAGCATGTATATGAAGGAAGTCATTTGACACGACTAAATGCGAGCTTACTTATTCTCAACCTTCAAAATCGTTTTGGATGGAGTAATGTATCTGTTTCGACACTGTTAAGGTATAAATTTCAATTTTCTATCTATTTATATATATATATATGACTAAATATATATACATATATAAATACATGTAGGTTTTTATTCTTACTTTAGATAAGGTTATAAGAACAAGAACTTGAATTGAATGGAAACTTTTTTGTTGATGTATGAAACACCACAAGAAATGAATTAACGTGACACTAGAACACCTCTATGGTCACCATTAACTCATTGCCACTCCAAACTTTGAGAAATAATAGCTTAAAGTGAGAACTTTGCTTCTACAGAAATTCCTAGTCACCGAAATGACATACCTTCAGTATTTTGCTAATTTCTCCTAACTCAAGTATGCTTTCCCCATGAAACTTTATAGGCTGAAACTAGAAGAGTAGAGCTTTCCAACAAGCTATCATATGCATCAAACGGAGCTCTAGAACTCGAGTTATGGCCCTCACAAGATGACCCTGTATGACCTTCCAAAACTAGAAATCTTGCCTGTTTTAGTATTCCTGATGTCCAAAAATAAAAAATTCGATGCGTAGCATCGAATTTCAGTCCAAGTCGATGCCAGGCATCGACTTTGGGCTTTTTTTGGCTATTTTTTTGCACCAGAAACACTCTATTTTACACACACATGAAGAAGATGACTTATATGATAGAAGTCGATGCCGGGCATCCATTTTATGTTGGAACTCGATGCCAGGCATCGAGTTGCTCCACAAAATTCATATTTTTAGAAGATTCAACAATAGTTAACACACAAAGAATGAAAAAATGACTTATAAGCCAAGATTCGATGCCAGGCATCGAATTGCTCAGAAAACTTGAACTTTTGAATTCATCACACAGTAGGCAAACATGGAGATGATGGAGAGAGACTCATACACAGAACTTTACTCAGTTCTTTCTCACAGCTATGAAAACTCAGAAGTTTTATAGATGCTTTCTCACTCAGAGAAGCCCGACTATTCTGAGTCGTATAAAATGAACTCCTTCTTCTACTTCTTCTCTCTATTCTCTCTCTCTCTCTCTCCGCGTCAGTTGATACAAACTAACTTATATAGATTTTCGTATTCTCGTGATTTTAAAAACTTCTAGAACTAAAGTGAACTAACTTTACAAATATGATACATTTGTGAATTTGTCCCTTCACATAGGCATGGGGTTTTCTTCCTAAGATTTGACCTTCAAATATATGTCTAATTAGTGAGTGTTTCTCCAACAGCTCCCCCTCAATCACTAATTGACATTCCCTGTTTCTTCATATCATCTTCTTTTCTTTTACTCCTGCCATGCTTTTGAATCTGCTGGTCTTCACACCATCCAAGCTCTTTGTCATTATGTCTGCTAATTGATCTTTAGTAGAAATGTATTCCACTTCAATCTCCTTCTCCATTACCTTTTCTCTGAGAAAATGATACTGTATCTCTATGTGCTTTGTTCTTGCATGAAATACTGGATTTGCTGCAAGATAAAGTGAACTCATATTATCTCCATGTATTGTAGGTGTACCTTGATCAATGCCTAAGCTCTTGAACAATGTCTGCATCCATATGACTTCCTTAGCTGCTTCCACAAGTCCTTTGTACTCTGCTTCAGTTGATGATAATGCTACTGTATGTTGTTTCTTGGAACACCAACTTACAAGCTTATCACCAATGTATATCATGTAACCATGAGTTGATCTCCTGTCATCTTGATTACCTGCCCAATCTGAGTCACTGTAGGCTCTCAACTTCAAATCTGATGTAAAAGGATAATATAATCCTTCCTTTATAGTTCCTTTGATATATCTGAGAACTCTTTGACCTGCAATCCAATGTGGGTCCTTTGGACAATGCATGAATTGTGACAAAACTCCCACTGCATAACTAAGATCAGGTCTTGTTAGTGTAGCATAAATCAAACTACCCACAAGAGATTGATACTTCCTCATATCTTTGTAGTCTGCACCATCATATTTACTGAGCTTGTGATTAACTTCAAGTGGAGTTGAAGCTTCTCTGCAATTTTCCATATCAAACTTCTTCAACAAGTTCAGAAGATACCTTTCTTATGACACATATATGCCATGATCTGTATAAGTAACTTCCATTCCAAGAAAGTATGATAACTTTCCTAGGTCACTGATCTTAAACTCTTTCTCAAGTAATCTCTTTACCTCCTTGATTCCTTCATCTGAAGTACCTGTGATTATAATGTCATCTACATAAATACAAATGTAGATTGTACCTTCCTCTGTTCTTTTGATAAGTAGACTTGAATCTGCTTTTGAACTTTGATATCCAAGATCATTGAGATACTTTACCAGTCTATAGTTCCAAGCTCTTGGAGCTTGCTTCAATCCATACAATGCTCTTCTCAACCTGCAAACAAAATTTGGATACCTGGAATCTATAAACCCTTGAGGTTGTTCCATGTATACCTCATCTGATATGTATCCATTCAAGAATGCATTTTTTATATCCAATTGACTTAGAGTCCATCCTTTTGAAGCTGCAATAGCAATGATTGTCCTTATAGTTGACATTTTAGCTACGGGACTGAATGTCTCATCATAATCTATGCCATAGGTCTGGGCATAGCCTTTCACCACCAATCTAGCTTTGTATCTGGCTATACTTCCATCTGCAAGCTTCTTCACTTTATAAACCCATTTATTTCCAATTACTTTCTTACCATTTGGTTTAGGAACAAGTTCCCATGTCTTGTTCTCCTCCAGTGCATTGAATTCTTCCTTCATTGCTTCTTCTCATTGCTTCTTACCTTTAGCTTCATCATAGTTCTGAGGTTCTTCATCATCTTTGACCATATATGCATAGTTCTTTTGAGTTATGTAAGAAGTATCATAAGAATACCTTTCTGGTTGTCTTCTAGTCCTGCTTGACCTTCTTGGTTCACATTCTTCATATGTGTCTGGATACATCTCTTCATCAAATATAGGAGCTTCTTCATTTCTTCTTGTTAATCCACTTGTGGATGTACTTGCTTGCATATAGTCTTCATCTCTATTTACCTGCACAATTGATTTTCCTTTCTCACATCTTCTTACCTCTTCTTCAAATTCTTCAGCTGTATGACTTTGATCTGCATACCAACTTTTCTGTTCATCAAATGTAACATCTCTAGAAACAAGAAATTGTTTGGTTAAAGGATTCCACAACCTGTAACCCATCTGCTTTTCATCATAACCAATGAACACATATTTTTCTGCCTTTGGTTCAAGTTTATGCCTAAGTTGTGATGGCACATAAGCATATGCAATTGATCCAAACACTCTACAATGATCTAGTGTTGGTTTCTTACCCCACCAAGCTTCATATGGAGTCATACCATTGAGAGCTGCACATGGTAATCTATTCACAAGATATGTAGCTGTATTTACAGCCTCAGCCCAAAGATAATCTGGACAATTCTTCTCCTTCAGCATAGCTCTAGCAAACTCAACCAAAGTCCTGTTCCTTCTTTCTGCTACACCATTTTGTTGTGGTGTATACCTGCAAGTTATTTCTCTCTTAATACCTGCATTCCAAAGATAATCATTGAACTCTTGGGAGAAGTATTCTCCCCCTCCATCAGACCTCAGTCTCTTAAGCTTTTGACCTGTGACTCTCTCTGCATATGCATGAAAATGCTTGAAAGCTCCAAACACTTCTGATCTTTCCTTCAAAACATATAATGTTATCCATCTTGTAGCATCATCAATGAAAAGAACATAATACCTTGAGCCACTGATAGATCCTTCTTTTGTTGGTCCCCATACATCTGTATGAATGAGCTCAAGTACTCCATCATGTTTGAATCCTTTCTTTTGAAATGGTAACCTGTGTGATTTACCCATTTGACATGCTTCACATTTATAAGCCATATGTTGACTTTGCACATTTGGTAATCCTAGTACAGACTGATTAGCAATCATAGCTTTAATTCCTCTTTCATTGAAATGACCTAATCTCTTATGCCAGAGATCAAGTTCTGTAATCACTGCTTCACCATGTGTGAGCAAAGCTTGACCAATGTTCCCTTGCACTCTTAAAGTAAAGAGTCTACCTTCTTTCTTACCAGAGACAATCTGATTATATCCATTCTCTGGATCTTCCACAAATACTCCTTCATTTGTAAACCTGACTTGAAAACCTTTTTCAACTATCTGTCCCACACTAATCAAGTTTTTAGGTATTGTAGGAACATACAAAACATTGGTTAGCAAATCTGCTCCACTCTTGCATTTCACTTTTCCAATTGAATGTACACTATGTCTTGTATTATCACCAGTTTGAACTGTGTGACTAGAAATGCCTTTTTCCAAATCTGACATCAATTCTATGTTTCCTGACAAATGATTAGAACATCCAGAGTCAATGTAAAATACCTTTAGATCTTCTTTGTCTGATGTGCTGATTGAATTCATCATCAATGATGTATGACTTTCATTCTGTGTGTCATTTGCATAGTTGTAGTAGGTGGTGTTGTAGGATTGATTCTGTCCCCAACTTCTTCCTCCACCTCTACCATAGCCTCCTCTTTGACTTTGTCTACCTCTTTGAAAATTACTTTGATATCTTCCACCTCGACCTCTGCTATTGTTGTTTTGATTCTGGTTTGATCCTTGTTGGTTGTGCCAACAGTCATGAGCCAAATGATTACTCAATCCATAGATCCAGCAAGCCTTTTTGTTGTTATTTTGATTACCTCTTCCTCTTCCAAAACCTCTTGCTCTTCCTCTGCCAGTGCCTTTACCTCTTGCATAATAAGCTTGAGAATTAGACTCCTCTTCATCCTTTGCTTTACCTTTATCTCCTTTCTTCTTATTCTTCATGTACATTGCAGAACTTTGACCTTTATCTCCATCTCCCTTCAAGTCTTGCTCATATGTGAGCATCAAACCAAGCAACTGGTTCAAATCTGGAACATAATGATTTAATGAAAGTTCTGTTGATAAGACAAAAGGTTTCCACCTTTCATCCCCTCTCAAACCTGCAAGTAATTGAGCAATCAATCTGTGATCTTCAACATCTTCATCTATGGATCCAAGACTATCTGCTAGATCCTTCATCTTAGTGACATAATCACTAATACTTTGACTTGGCTTCTTTTTGAATGTTGTAAACTCTGACCATAGACTTGCTTTCCTTGCTTTAGTAGTACTTTGGAAATGATACTCCAATGCATTCCATATATCTTCTGATGATTCCAATCCTCTGATGTGTGGTAGCAAATGATATGAGATTGTATTGTAGATGTAGGCTTTTGCACTTGCATCCTTCTTCTGCCAATGCTTTAAAGCATCAAGTTCTTCTTTCTTTGGTCGGTTTTCATCTTCAAATACTGGCTTCTCTTCTTCACCTGTTACATATACCATGAGATCCTTACTCATAAGTAAGGCTTCCATTCTCATTACCCATGCGGGGTAATTATCTCTGTCCAGTTTGTCAATGGAGATATGATCTGCCATAGTTCTTTCCTTCTACTGCAACCTGTGAGCTTAAAGGATAAAGGATAATACCTTTTGAAGTTCTTTGTGTATGAGGATACTTCGAAAGTAATCTTTTGATGCCTTGTGTCTTCAAATGCTTCACCTTTCAAACTTTAATGGAAAACTTTACAAAACTTCTCGTACCTTTGTCGTCTTCTGCTCTCGAGAATCTTTCTGCTCTGATACCACTTGTTGATGTATGAAACACCACAAGAAATGAATTAACGTGACACTAGAACACCTCTATGGTCACCATTAACTCATTGCCACTCCAAACTTTGAGAAATAATAGCTTAAAGTGAGAACTTTGCTTCTACAGAAATTCCTAGTCACCGAAATGACATACCTTCAGTATTTTGCTAATTTCTCCTAACTCAAGTATGCCTTCTCCATGAAACTTTATAGGCTGAAGCTAGAAGAGTAGAGCTTTCCAACAAGCTATCATATGCATCAAACAGAGCTCTAGAACTCAAGTTATGGCCCTCACAAGATGACCCTGTATGACCTTCTAAAACTGGAAATCTTGCCTGTTTTAGTATTCCTGATGTCCAAAAATAAAAAATTCGATGCCTAGCATCGAATTTCAGTCCAAATCGATGCCAGGCATCGACTTTGGGCTTTTTTTGGCTATTTTTTTGCACCAGAAACACTCTATTTTACACACACATGAAGAAGATGACTTATATGATAGAAGTCGATGCCGGGCATCCATTTTATGTTGGAACTCGATGCCAGGCATCGAGTTGCTCCACAAACTTCATATTTTTAGAAGATTCAACAATAGTTAACACACAGAGAATGAAAAAATGACTTATCAGCCAAGATTCGATGCCAGGCATCGAATTGCTCAGAAAACTTGAACTTTTGAATTCATCACACAGTAGGCAAACATGGAGATGATGGAGAGAGACTCATACATAGAACTTTACTCAGTTCTTTCTCACAGCTATGAAAACTCAGAAGTTTTACAGATGCTTTCTCACTCAGAGAAGCCCGACTATTCTCAGTCGTATAAAATGAACTCCTTCTACTTCTTCTCTCTATTCTCTCTCTCTCTCTCTCCGCGTCAGTTGATACAAACTAACTTATATAGATTTTCGTATTCTCGTGATTTTAAAAACTTCTAGAACTAAAGTGAACTAACTTTACAAATATGATACATTTGTGAATTTGTCCTTTCACATAGGCATGGGGTTTTCTTCCTAAGATTTGACCTTCAAATATATGTCTAATTAGTGAGTGTTTCTCCAACATTTTTGTCCGCGCATCTTTTAAAACTATTAATGCATCTTTCCAAATATTCGCAATGGTGACCTGGATGAGTCGCATGCACAGAGGTTACTCAAGAGACAGCAATCTGATTATAATGGAGTAGTCCACTTTGTATCCTAAAGTTCAGATGCTCATCATTGACATGCAAGAGGTTTACTGCATACCCGAGAAATCCTGCTCTATCTTGAGTAATCTATGTGCATGCGATTCATCCAGGTCACCATTATATGAACTTATGTGTGAATTGACAGGATACGATTGTTTTGCGTAAATATTTTGAAAGATGCATTAATAGTTTTAAAAGATGCGCGGACAAAAAGTATCTATTGAATTCAAGTTCTTGTTCTTACCTTATCTAAAGTAAGAATAAAAACCTGCATGTATATATGTATGTATATTTATTTACCTTTTTTAATATATCTTTTTTTGATAAACTTACAGGTTATTATCTGAAAAGTTTTTACCAAGTCAAAATATTCTTCCTACCTCACATGATGAAATGAAGAAGATAATCAACAATCTTGGTATAGATTATCAATGTATACATGCATGTCCTAATGATTGTATTTTATATAGAGGTGAATATGCAGACTCTTTGACATGTCCCAAATGTCAATCTCCTCTATATAAGGGTGAAGAAGGTAAAATCCCGAATAAGGTATTGAGACATTTTCCATTGGCTCCACGGATTAGACATATGTTTCAAAGCCCCGAATTATCAAAGCTTTTGACTTGGGGACATGATCACAAAAGTACTGATGGAATAATCAGAATTCCTCATGATAGTGTTGCTTTTCAGCATATTGATTCTACATGGCCTGAATTTGCACAAAATCCACAGAATCTAAAGTTAGGAGTTGCATTAGATGGGGTTAATCCATTCTCCATGAAATCCAGTAAATGGTCAACATGGCCAGTGGTAGTCATAAACTACAATCTTCCGCCATATCTTAGCATTAAAAAGGAACATTTAATGCTTTCACTTTTAATCCCAGGCAAAAGACAAGTTAAAGATATGAATGTACATCTTGCTCCTCTCATTGACGATCTTCAAGAGTTATGGAGAGGTATTAATGTCATTGATATATCAAAAAGCATCAATGGAAGACATATTACGATTCGTGGTATTGTGGCTTGGACTATTCACGATTTTCCTGGATATGGCATTTGTTCAGGTATTGATGTAATTTTTTTATTCAATATGCATGTAAATAAATATGATTTAATCTAATTATATTTTTATCCTTTTCCATGATGCAGGAATATCTACTAAGGGTTATAAAGCTTGTCCATATTGTGGTGATTGGTTGAGATCAATCTATAGTAAGAATCTCAACAAAAATATTTATCTTCGACATCGACGATTCTTGCCTGATGATCATCCATTAAGATCTAAAAGAGAAGCGATACATTTTAATGGAAAGCTTGAAACAGGCCAGTATCCAAAACCTATGATGCCTATGGATTGGTATAAAAAATGGACACATGGACCTCTGATAGATCCAGAAGCAGAAATCTTCAGTGATGATTCAGATAATGAGTATGTGAACAGAGGTAAAGGGAAATTGGCACTCGTAGAGAACATATCAATATGGTATTCTTTGGAGTATTGGAAAGAGTTAAAAGTATGTCATCTTCTTGATCCTATGCATATATTCAAAAATATTGGTTATTCACTATGGCAGCATCTTCTTGGACTAAAAGATACCACAACATCAAGGAATGATTTGAAAGATCAAAAATCCAAACCAAAGTTATGGCCAGTTTTTGATAGACATCGACAAGAAACAACTTATGCATCTGCTCCTTGGGTACTTACGACAAAAGAGATACAGACTATCAACAATAGAATTCAATTGATCAAGACTCCTACATGATATGGAGCATCGTTTCAAAACATGATTACTATGGATGATAAGAGCTTATCTGGATTAAAGACCCATGACTGGCATAACTTTTTGAAACATATTTTACCTTTGGTTATCGATGGATGTACAACGAAAGGAGTACGAGATGTGATCTATCGTCTTTGATCACTTATAAGGTAATTATGATACTTTTATATTTAATATGTATGAATATTGGATATCTTTTATTTTTTAATTAACTTCTTTACAATTGTTTTTATGATTTGTATAGGTGGATTACATCCAAAGAGATCGATAAAAATTCGATCCCACAAAAAAAATGTGAATCCAAAGAGCTACTATGTTTGATGGAAAAAGAACTTCCTACTTCATTTTTTGATATTCAAGTTCATTTACTAGTCCATCTTGTAGATGAGATAGAGATTGCCGGTGTTGTCAACACTCGATGGATGTTTTGGGTCGAGCTATTTATGGGAATACTAAAAGGTTATGTGCGACAAAGAGCAAAACCAGAAGGATCCATGGCAAAGGGTTGGATGCTTGAAGAGTGCATGTATTACGTTAGTGAGTACCTTGAAAGAGTTCATGAAGAAGCTCCACGTGCATGGACCAACGAGTCTTCTTCAAAAATAACAGATGAGGTATTATCAGGTAAGGGGGTTCCTTTCTTATTTACATTTCAAGAAAAAAATTATGTTTCTACTTTTGTAGCATATAATAGCGAATGCATGCAAGCATTCGTTAGCGAGTACGAGGAACTTCAAAGTCTCCAAAGTAAAAGGCGAAAAAACAAAAGATCTAGACGTAATCTCGATAATAATGAGATTACAGATATACCTTCTTTCACGGATTGGCTATATAGTCGTTTGCAACACGCCAACGCAAATAATGAAGAAATCTCAGATGAGCAAAGAGAGTTAATGATAGGTTGTGAACAAAAGGTAATTTTATTAAAATATATATTTTATTTTTTTCATATATGTATGTTAGTTTCTATTTACTAATTGAATTTATTTTGCAGGCTCAAATGTTCACTAATATGTGGGCTTTTGGACAGCATATTAGAATCAAAGCCATTGATTCTTTACGTAAAACAGAGGATTCTAGTATTGTTGCTTGTTTCAAGCAACTATCACGTGCTAGCTCAAAAGACACGAACCTTATAGATAGCGAACTTGGTTACGTAGGAACTATTGTTGGTATCTACGAAATTTCATTTCGTACATTCAAACAGGTAGAAAAAAGTTTATATATTTTTTTTAGAGTTAGTTATTTTTTTAAGCACCTAATAATGGGAAGTTTTTGTTGTTATATATTTTGATAGGTCATTTTGAAGGTTGAATGGTATCGAGCAGAGTATAAAGGTAGTAATTCTACAATAAGAAAGGAATTATCTGGGTTTTGGGCAATTGATTCTTCCAAGGTAATGCGATCTACTAAAGAACCATATATTCTTCCTAGGCATATTGAACAAGCATTTTTTTTTTAAAACCCAGATGCTCATCCTTGGTGGCAAGTCATTCATGTGCAACCTAGAGGTAGGTCATTGTTTGAACAGTTTATTGTTAGAGAGATTGAAGAAAGTCCTCTTGATGATTCAGCATCAGATATTGATACATCAACATCTAGAATAGAAATTAGACTCATTATACGTGATAATGATACTAATCTTTTTGATGAAGAGGATAATTCTCTACATGCTGATTCTACTGATGAGGAAGAGGAATTACCAGAAATAGATATTAATCCACCAATAGATGATGTGATTCATGAGAACATAGATTTAACAATAGAAGAAATAAATGAAATCAATAAGGATAATGAAGATGAGACTATATTGATGTCTTACCAAAATGATGGCAATAATGAAAACATATGAGCAGATTAGATAGTAACTTGAAGCTTCTGAATGGATATCAGATAATAGGTTTTTTTTATTAACTTGAATAACGATGAATCCTACTAGAGAGATGAAATCATGTTCTTCTAAGTTAGAACATGAAGCTCAGGGGTATGCCTAATTATTTTATATATAGCTTTATCTTCGAGAAGTAAATTTTTATCATGTATGTATGCATATGTGTGTGTATTCATGTGTATTATATGTATACATATATTAGTATGCATATATATGTATTTCATGTATATGTATGTGTTTGCATGTGTGTGATATATGTATACATGTATTCATGTACGTAATATATGCAAGTGTTTATAATTGTGTACATGTATATATGTATATGTGTCTATGTGTAAATATGTACATGTAAATATGTATGCATGTATATATATGTTTATGTGTGCATGTAGGCATGTACATGTATGTGTAAATATGTACATGTAAATATGTTAGTATGTATATATATATTTATGTGTGCATTTAGGCATGTATGTGTGAAGCATAATATATCTACTCCATTTTATATTTATGTATCCTATCTACATGATGTGTATATATCTTTACATATATTATGAATCATGATCCTCGTTGATTCGAGTAGCTATATATAGAGGCATAAGGTTGGGAGGAGAGACATCTCTCTAGTAGGACGTCGGAGGTGTACATATACTTCAAACATATGGCTAAAAGGTTGAATTAGAGTTTTTAAATTAGGGATTTCAAAACCCTAATATCGAGATTAGTGCTCTCCGTCTCTCTCTCTCTCTCTCTCATATACATACATACCGTGCATTGTCACGACGATGCGCCATAAGTGTCCGCATCTCTTTTAAACACCATTTAAGAGACCACCCTGTCCCAAACTCCGTCTCAAGTGAACTGAGCACGTACTTTTTATCCCTCTCATCATGCTCACTACAAAAATAAAAAACATAAGATATATATTTCAATTTTTATGTAAAACTTTTACTTACTTCCACGGTAAGTGGATAAAGCGCAGGTAAGAGTCGCATAGTGCACACATTCTCCTCTTGAACTCCAATCCATTTCCTATGTATACAATATTCCCCTCTGGCTCTATGTCGCACTCTAGTCCTAACGTGCCTATGCATGTCCTCATAGGCAACGTCTCTGCTCTGCTATCACGTGCTGGAGGTGGTATAGGTGTCCTGAAAATAGATAGAAAGAAATAAATAAAAATATGTGCTATAATATCATTAAAAAAATTTATGAAAAAAAACATACCTATGAGCAGATAGCTCTCTTCCTGCATGTGGATCCGCAGAAGAGCCCTCGTCTGATCGCGTAAGCATCTGGATCGTATAATCCAGCTCCTCATCGGACATCTCTGCGTAGTCCCGCATTATGGCCCCTAGAGTATCTGACGGAACTCTTGCTCTCATAGGACTTTTTATGAGAGTGAGTTTCGCCTTTCTTTCTTTACTGGGATCCATAATACCTAACATATAAAACAAAATGGTTAGAAATCAATATATATATATATATATATATATATATATATATATATATATATATATATATATATATATATATATATATATATATATATATATATATATATATATATATATATATATATATATATATATATATATATATATATACGTGTATGTGTGTGTATGCATGTGTATGTGTGTGCATGCATGTGTATGTGTGTGTATGCATCATTATGTGTGTATGTGTGTAGGTATATGTGTGTGTTGTCTATGTGTATGTGTGTGTCTATGAGTGTGTATGTGTTTATGTATATGTATGTATCTACGTGTGTGTATGTATCTATGTGTGTATGTGTATGCATGTATGTATGCATGTGTGTGTATGCATATGTATGTGTGTGTATGCATCATTATGTGTGTCTATGTATGCATTTGTACGTGTCTATGCATCATTGCATGTGCATGTGTCTATGTGTGTATGTGTGTGTATATGTGTGTGTGTGTCTATGTGTATGTGTGTGTGTTTATGAGTGTGTATGTGTTTATGTGTATGTATGTATCTATGTGTGTCTATGTGTCTAAGTGTGTATGTGTATGCATGTATGTATGCATATGTATGTGTATGCATATGTATGTGTGTGTATGCATTATTATGTGTGTCTATGTATGCATGTGTATGTGTGTATGCATCATTACGTGTGTATGTATCTATGTGTGTATGTGTGTGTGTATATGTGTTTGTATGTGTGTATGCATGTGTGTGTGTATGCATGTGTATGTGTATATGTGTATATGTGTGTGTATATGTGTGTATGCATGTGTGTGTGTATATGTGTGTATATGTTTGTATGCATGTGTGTGTATGCATATGTATGTGTGTGTATGCATTATTATGTGTGTCTATGTATGCATGTGTATGTGTGTATGCATCATTACGTGTGCATGTGTCTATGTGTGTATGTGTGTGTGTCTATGTGTATGTGTGTGTGTCTATGAGTGTATATGTATTTATGTGTATGTATGTATCTATGTGTGTGTATGTGTATGCATGTATGTATGCATATGTGTGTGTATGCATATGTATGTGTGTGTATGCATAATTATGTGTGTATGTCTATGTGTGTATGTGTGTGTGTATACATTATGACAGTGTATGTAAGCATGTGCATTATGTATGCATATAAGTATGTATGTATGCATATGCATATGCATTATGTATGCATATTCATTATGTATGCATATGCATATGCATTATGTATGCATATGCATATGCATTATGTATGCATATGCATATGCATTATGTATGCATATGCATATGCATTATGTATGCATATGCATATGCATTATGTATGCATATGCATTATGTATGCATATGCATATGCATTATGTATGCATATGCATTATGTATGCATATGCATATGCATTATGTATGCATATGCATATGCATATGCATTATGTATGCATATGCATATGCATGTGTATGCATATGCATGTAAGTATGTATGTATGCATATGTGTGTGTGTATGCATATGCATGTAAGTATGTATGTATGCATATGCATATGCAATATGTATGCATGTATGTATATGTGTGTGAATGTGTGTGAATGTGTGTGTACATGTGTCTGTATGTGTGTATGCATGTGTGTGTGTGTATGCATCATTATGTGTGTATGTGTGTGTACATGTGTCTGTATGTGTGTATGCATGTGTATGTGTGTGTATGCATCATTATGTGTGTATGTGTGTGTATGTGTGTGTGTCTATGTGTATGTGTGTGTATCTATGAGTATGTATGTGTTCATGTGTGTGTATGTGTCTATGTGTGTATGTATCTGTGTGTGTATGTATCTATGCATGTGCATTATGTATGTATGTAAGTATGTATGTACATTATATGCATATGCATATGCATTATGTATGCAAATGTATGCATGTATGTGTTTATGTGCGTATGTCTCTCTATGTGTGTGTATGCATATATGTGTGTGTATGTGTGTGTATGCATATATGTGTGTGTATGTGTGTGTATATGTGTCTGTATGTGTGTATGCATGTGTATGTGTGTGTATGCATGTGTATGTGTGTATGTGTCTATGTGTGCATGTGTGTGTATATACTATATGTGTGTGTGTCTATGTGTATGTGTGTGTACCTATGAGTGTGTATGTGGTTATGTGTGTATGTGTCTATGTGTGTGTATGTGTTTATGTGTGTATGTGTATGCATGTATGTGTATGTGTGTGTATGTCTCTCTATGTGTGTGTGTATGCATATGTGTGTGTGTGTATATGTGTGTCTATGTGTGTATGCATGTGTATGTGTGTGGATGCATCATTATGTGTGTATGTGTCTGTGTGTGTATATGTGTGTGTATGTGTGTGAGCGTCTATGTGTGTGTATGTGTGTGCGCGTCTATGTGTATGTGTGTCTGTGTGTGTATGTGTGTGTGTCTATGTGTATGTGTGTGTATCTATGAGTATGTATGTGTTCATGTGTGTGTATGTGTCTATGTGTGTATGTATCTGTGTGTGTGTATGTATCTATGCATGTGCATTATGTATGCATGTAAGTACGTATGTACATTATATGCATATGCATATGCATTATGTATGCAAATGTATGCATGTATGTGTTTATGTGTGTATGTCTCTCTATGTGTGTGTATGCATATATGTGTGTGTATGTGTGTGTGTATGTGTCTGTATGTGTGTATGCATGTGTATGTGTGTGTATGCATGTGTATGTGTGTATGTGTCTATGTGTGCATGTGTGTGTATATACTATATGTGTGTGTGTCTATGTGTATGTGTGTGTACCTATGAGTGTGTATGTGTTTATGTGTGTATGTGTCTATGTGTGTGTATGTGTTTATGTGTGTATGTGTATGCATGTATGTGTATGTGTGTGTATGTCTCTATGTGTGTGTGTATGCATATGTGTGTGTATATGTGTGTCTATGTGTGTATGCATGTGTATGTGTGTGGATGCATCATTATGTGTGTATGTGTCTGTGTGTGTATATGTGTGTGTATGTGTGTGAGCGTCTATGTGTGTGTATGTGTGTGCGCGTCTTGTGTATGTGTGTCTATGTGTGTGTATTTGTGTGTATGTGTGTGTGTCTATGCGTATGTGTGTGTGTGTCTATGCGTGTATATGTGTGTGTGTGTAAGTGTGTGTGTGCGCATACCTGTCAACCGTCTCCCTTCTCTCTCTCCCTCTCGCACGCTCTCTCTCTCTCTCTCTCTCTCTCTCTCTCTCTCTCTCTCTCTCTCTCTCTCTCTCTCTCTCTCTCTCTCTCTCTCTCTCTCTCTCTCTCTCTCTCTCTCGGTCTTGCGTTCAAGGCCCGGCAGAAATGTGCCTGGAGAATTGAAATTTTTTTCTTTACATTCCAGAGCGTCGCATATGCGACGCTCTGCAGTTTGCCAACGTCGCTAAGTGCGTTGCTAACTAGCGACGCACTTAGTGACGCTTTGGTGTTGCGTCGCATAAGCGACGCTACCGTCGCTTATGCGACAATGCTCGGCCAAAAAAAAAAAATCCGATTTTTTTACCGTCGCTTATGCGACGATTCCATCGCATAAGCGACGGTTTTCGTTTTTTTCCCGATTCGGGGGCGTTGCTACGCCCCCCTTTTTCTTGTAGTGGTTGACAGTTACGAGTTTTCTAGCACACTTTTCCCTAATCTTCTAATGGTCAGATCTCATAGTAGAGTGTAAAGTTTTTCATGAGTGATAGCTCAAAATTGATAGCTCATTTTGAAGCTACTACCTTCAACTATAATTATTCAAAAGATCTTTACAAAAATGGACATGTACTTAGAGAAATGAGTCTAATAGTGAAGGTTGTCAAATCGATGAAGTAATTTTTCAGGTTTCAGATATAGTTCAAATGTTGAAGTGATTTCAGAAGATTTTGAAGTTATTACTTGAAAGTTTTGCATGGAATTTGTTGCTTAACACTAGCAAGAACATCTATTAGAAAATGATCAAAAGAATTTACAAGAATCAAGCTAGTACAGATCAAATTTAAAGCTAGAAGAAAAGGCATAGATTTATGGAAATTGAGTTTTTGGATTTCACTAATTTTAGTGGTAAATTTTTCAAATTGAGAGTGTTTCTAAGCTAATCAGGGTTATGGAGGTGTTCTAATATCACTTTAGCTTAGTTCTTGTGGTGTTTCATACATCAACAAGTGGTATCAGATCAGAAAGGCGCTCAAGGGTGAAAGGAGGTGCAGACACAAGAGGAAGTGAAGAGTTCTTCATTGAAAAGGTGAAAGCTGAGATACTCAACAACAAAAGACATCAAAGGAGCACTTCAAAGTTATTTTCAAGGGAAAAGAGCTACAAAAGGTACCATACTTTAACCTTATACTCACAAGCTGTAGCAGAAGCGAGAAGACTATGGCAAATCATGTATTTGACAAATTGGAGAGAGATAATTATCCTACTTGGGTAATGAGAATGGAAGCCTTACTTATGAGTAAGGAGTTAATGATATATGTGAAAGGTGAAGAACAAAAGCCTAAATTTGAAGATGAGAGTCACCCAAGGAGACAAGAACTAGAAGCTTTGAAGCTATGGCAGAAAAGAGATGCAAGTGCAAAGGCTTATATATACAATACTATCACAGATCATTTGTTACTACATTTCATAGGTTTAGAAACACATGAAGACATATGGAATCCTTTGGAAGGTCACTTCCAAAACACTACTAAAGTTAGGAAGGCTAGCTTATGGTCAAAGTTCACCACATTCAAGAAGAAGCAAAGTCAGAGTATTAGTGATTATGTCACTAAGATGAAGGACTTGGCAGAAAGCCTTGGATCCATTGATGAGGATATTGAAGATCATAGGTTGATAGCACAATTGTGTGTTGGATTGAGAGGAGATGAAAGGTGGAAACCTTTTTTACTCTCAACTGAACTTTCATTAAATCATTATGTGCCAGAATTCAATCAATTACTTGGACTGATGCTTACATTTGAGCAAAATTTGAAGTCAGATGGAGATAAAGGATATAGCTCTAGTATGTATGCAAAGAGTAAGAAGAAAAATGAGAAAGGTAAAGCAAAAGATGAAGAAGAGCTGACTACTCAAGCAAATTATGCAAGAGGAAGAGGCATTGGCAGAGGTAAAGTTCAAGGAAATGGAAGAGGTAGAGGTAATCAAAAGAATAACAAGAAGACATGCTCGTTTTATGGATTGAGCAATAATCTAGTTTATGATTGTTGTCATAATCAACAAGAATCAAATCAAAATCAAAGTAATAATGGTAGAGGAAGAGGTGAAAGGTTTTAGAATCAATTTCAAAGAGGAAGACAAAATTCAAGAGGATGTTTTGGTAGAGGTGTTAGAAGAAATTGGAATTAGAAACAATCCTATAACACTACCTATTACAATTATGCAAATGATACACAGAATGACAACCATACAACATTGATGATGAATTCAATAAGTGCATCAGAGAAGGAGGATCTCAAGATATTCTATATTGACTCTAGTTGTTCAAATCATTTGTCAGGTAATATAGAATTATTATCAAAATTCGAAGAAGGTATTTCAAGTCATACAGTACAAACAGGTGACAATACAAAACATAATGTGCATTGAATTGGAAAAGTGAAGTGCAAGAGTGGAGCTGATTTGCTAACAAATGCTTTGTATGTCCCAACAATACCAAAGAATCTGATTAGTGTGGGACAAATAGTGGAGAAAGGTTTTCAAGTCAGATTTACAAATGAAGTAGTATTTGTAGAAGATCCAGAGGATGAATACAATCAAATTGTCTATGGTAAGAAGGAAGGTAGATTTTTTACTCTTAAAGTGCAAGGGAATGTTGTTCAAGCCCTGATTACACATGGTGAGGAAGTACTTACAGAGTTAGACCTCTAGCATAAGAGGATAGGACACTTTAATGAAAAAGGAATTAAAACCATGGTGGAGAATCAATCTGCAATAGGGATACCAAATGTAAAAAGCCAACATATGATCTACAAATGTGAAGCTTGTCAGATGGGAAAGGCACATAGGTTATCACTTCAGAAGAAAGGTTTCAAACATGATGGTTTGTTAGAGCTCATACATACAGATGTATGGGGACCAACAAAAGAAGGATCAATCAATGGTTCTAGGTATTATGTTCTTTTCATTGATGATGCTACAAGATGGATAACCATTTATGTTTTAAAGGAAAGATCAGAAGTGTTTGGAGCCTTCAAACATTTTCATGCATATGCAGAGAGAGCTACAGGTTAAAAGCTCAAGAGGTTAAGGTCTGATGGAGGTAGAGAATACTTCTCCCAAGAATTCAATGCTTTGGAATGCAGGTACCAAGAGAGAAATAACTTGCAGGTATACACCTCAACATAATGGGGTGGCAAAAAGGAGGAATAGAAGTTTGGTTGAGTTTGCTAGAGCAATGTTAAAGGAAAAGAATTGCCCTAATTATTTTTGGGCTAAGGCTGTAAATACAGCCACATATCTTGTCAATAGGTTACCATGTGAAGCTCTAAATGGAATGACCCCTTATGAAGCATGGTGGGGTAAGAAACCAACACTTGATCATTGTAAGGTGTTTGGCTCAATCACCTATGCTTATGTACCTTCACAACTCAGACATAAGATTGAAGCAAAGGCTGAAAAATATGTGTTTATTGGATATGATGAAAAGTAGATGGGTTATAGGCTATGGAGTCCTCTAACCAAACAATTTATTGTTTCCAGAGATGTGACATTTGATGAAAAGAAGAGTTGGTATGTAGATAAAGAGTCTAACCTTGAAACATTTGAAGAAGAGGTAAGAAGAAGTGAAAGAGGTAAATCACATATACAGGTAGATGGAAATGAAGGTTATATGCAAGCAAGCGCATCCAGGATTGGATCATACAGAAGGAATGAAGATGTACCTAGATTTGATGAAGAAGTATATCCAGATATGCATGAAGAATGTTAACCAAGAAGATCAACCAGATTGAGGAAACAACCAACAAGGTATTCCTATGATACTTCTATTTGACTCTGAAAAAATATTCTTACATGGTTAAGGAAGATGAAGAACCCCAAAGCTATGATGAAGCAAAAGGTATGAGACCATGGGAAGAAGCAATGAAGGAAGAGTTCAATGCACTTGAAGAGAACAAGACTTGGGAAATAAATGGGTATATAAAATAAAGAAGTATGCAGATGGAAGAATAGCTAGATACAAAGCTAGATTGGTGGTTAAAGGCTATGCTCAAACTCATGGCATAGATTATGATGAGACATTCAGTGTTGTAGCAAAGATGTGAACCATAAGGACAATCATTGCTATTGCAGCATCAAAAGGATGGACATTGAGTCAATTGGATATAAAGAATGCATTTTTGAATGGATATATATCAGATGAAGTCTACATGGAGCAACCTCAAGGGTTTGTAGATTACAAGTATCCAAATTATGTTTGCAGATTGAGAAGAGCACTTTATGGATTGAAGGAAGCTCCAAGATCTTGGAACTATAGACTTGTGAAGTATCTTAATGATCTTGGATATCAAAGTTCAAAGGCGGATGCAAGTTTACTTATCAAGAGAACAGATGAAGGTCAAAGAGTTCTTAGATACATCAAAAGAACTTTGAAGGAAGGATCATATTATCGTTTTACATCAGATATAAAGTTGAGAGCATATAGTCGCTCAGATTGGACAGGAACTCAAGATAATAGAAGGTCAACACATGGATATATGATATGCATAGGAGATAAACTTGTGAGTTGGTGTTCAAAGAAACAACATACAGTGGCTTTATCATCAACTCAAGTTGAATACAAAGGAGTTGTGGAAGCAGCAAAAGAAGTGATATGGATGCAGACCTTGTTCAAAAGCTTGGACATTGATCAAGGTATACCTATCATACATGGACATAGTATGAGCTCATTGTATCTTGCAGCAAATCCTATATTTCATGCAAGAACAAAACACATAGAGATTCAATATCATTTTCTGAGAGAAAAGGTAATGGAGAAGGATCTTGAAGTGGTATATACTTCTACAAAAGATCGGATTGTAGATATCATGACAAAGAGCTTGGATGGAGTGAAGACAAGTAGATTGAAAGAAATGGCAGGCATATAAGAGAAGAAAGATATATGAAGAAGATAGAGAATGCTAATTAGTGATTGAGGGGGAGCTATTGGGGCTTCAATCACTAATTACACATCGATACATGAAGATATATGAAGGAAGAAGAAAGACAAAGAGAAGTGAAGGCAAAGCATTCAGAAAATTAAGCATAAGTGAAGGGACAAATTCACTCTTGTAATTTAGTGCAAAATTAAAGTTTATTCTTGACATAGAACTTCTTAAATTACAAGTTTGAGTCTAGGAGTATGTAGGCCATATGCATATAAGTCAATTTGAGTTGAAAAACATATAGAAGAACTCAATTTTGTAAGTCTTGAGAGAGTAGAGAAAAGTCGGGTTTTTCTGAGAGAGATGTTGAGGAAATACTACTCAGACTAGGAGAGTTTTCCATGGCTATGAGCAGAATGAAGAAAAGCCATTTTGTAAAGATCTTCTCTAATAGATAACACGTGTTTTGGTAGAAGGATTTGATCTAATTCCTCTTGTGTAGTGAATTCTAAGTGATTTCATATCATTGTGAAAGTTAGTTGACAATTACGAGTTTTCTAGCACACTTTTCCCTGTTCTTCTAATGGTTATCTCTCATAGTACAATGTAACGTTTTTCATGAGTGATATCTCATTTTGAAGCTACTACCTTCAGCTACAATTGGCCAAAAGAACTTTACAAAATGGGATGTGTACTCAGAGAAATGAGTCTAACAGTGAAGTTATGTCAAATCGATGAAGTAATTTTTCAGTTTTTAGATATAGTTCAAATGTTGAAGTGATTTCAGAAGACGTTGAAGTTATTACTTGAAATTTTTGCTTGGAATGTGTTGCTTAACATTAGCAAGAACCTCTATTAGCAAATGATCAAAAGAATTTACAAGAATCAAGCTAGTATAGATCAGATTTGAAGCTAGAAGAAAAGGCACAGATTTCTAGAAATTGAATTTTTGGATTTCACTAAGTTTAGTGGTAAATTTTTCAAATTGAGAGTGTTGCTAAGGTAATGATGGTTATGGAGGTGTTCTAATATCACTTTAGCTCAGTTCTTGTGGTGTTTCATACATCAACATTCATTAACCGCTTTTGGGCCCTCCATTATGAGATTCTAATATCTAAATGGCCTTGCGGTGGCTTTTCTTGCAATTACTAACTCTTAATACCTCTTAATGTGAATTCTATGAGGAAGTAAATTATTATCTCACGTTGTGCAAATTCAGTGGTCTCACTATCAACTCATGGTGATTATGCAAAAATTAGGTAAAGGAGGCATCGGGATAGAGATGGAAACTAGACTAGAGAAAATGCCCAAGTAGAGGCAGCACTCAGATAGAGGTGATGCACATGTAGAGGTTGTAGAGAGTACACATGCGAAAGCAAAATGAAAAGAAGAGTGTACTCCAACAAAAAGAGCGAGAGAGTCAAAGTGAGTAGACCAAGAAATGGGTAAACTCATATGGATTAGAAATGATTCTGCCAAGAGCATGGACTACGCTCCTCAAACTTCTAACCAAGTACAAATGGGGGGAGAGGGCCTCCTTGTATAGATTTGGAAGGTGCTCTCCAAAGTACATCTCATGTGGGATAATTCCACGATTCAAAGGCCAATGAATACAATGGTAGAAGCAAATGGAAAGGTACCCAAATATAAAGAATATAATATAAAATGGAAATGGAATAGAAATGGAATAGAAATAGAGTGACTCCAAGATACAAAAGGGAGATGCACTCTCATATTCTCAATCGAGGAAAGACCTAGGTAGCATTGGTTCCTAGGTAGACGTGGCACAAAGGAAGAGGTGACACCCAAGTATATATGGCACCTAGGTAGAGGCATCACCAATGTAGAGAAGGTTTCCATGAAAAGGTGGCACAAAGGGATGGTGATTATGGGACAATAGTCACCCAAGTGCCTTCTAAGTAGGAGAGGGTGAGCACACACATAGATGCCCAAGAGGGCAAGTAGGTGACACTTAGGGACTCCAAGGAAAGATATTCCTTTGTTGGAGATATCCTTCTTGCCATCAAATTCCTTAAGTTCTCGAATCAACATATTTTCCTCCTCTGTATCTGACTTTAGACCGTCCATGACTTTGGTTTCCCTGGGCAAGGGATTTCCCCAAGGGACTTCCCACATCCGGAATGGGTGAGGGGTCGCCTAAGGGGGGCCACCTAGCCTAGATGGTCGAGGAGTCGCCCAAGGGACACCACGAGGCCCCGAGGGTGATGGGCAGCCCAAGGGGGGACTAGCAATGCTGTAAAGGGCAAGGGGTCAGCCAAAGGGGCCAAAAAGTCACCCAAGTGCCTTCTAAGTAGGAGAGGGTGAGCACACACCCAGATTCCCAAGAGGGCAAGAAGGTGACACTCAGGGACTCCAAGGAAAGATCTTCCTTTGTTGGAGATATCCTTCTTGCCATCAAATTCCTTAAGTTCTCGAATCAACATATTTTCCTCCTCTCTATCCGACTTCAGACCATCCATGACTTTGGTTTCCCTGGGGCAAGGGATTTTCACCCAAAGGAAACCACCAAGCCCAAATTCTATGAGTGCTCACCCAAGGTAGACCAGTAAGCTAGCCACCATATTCTCTTGGAAGGAGGTTCTCATTAAACTTTTCAATTAAGGTTTCCTTTACAAAGTTTTTGTTTACAAACACAAACTTATACCTTGTGACTTTTTCCACAAATGGTATCTACCCTATGGAACTCAATGCCCACCCACAAACTTCAACATCTTGAATAAGGACGAAATGAGATAGTCCACCATATTGAAGAATCCCGATCCCAATCACTATCGACCATATCCAAGAATCGCAAGCCTGATGAGTGAATGGTGAAAGTAACATGAGAGTAAACATAGACTAAATGTATTAGTGGGAGTGTAGTCCTCTATAACTTCAAGCCAAAGCCATTGCAAGCATTATTTTGAGTACTACAACACCAATACAAAATGGTCCTTCTTTCACCTTATTTTGTTGGGCTATAGCCTCCCCCCCCCCCCCCCCCCCCGTCAAGCCTTTACATCATCTCAGTGTAAGCTCTTGTTTTATTCTCTTGACAAGCCCTCTTTATAAAGTTTTTGAAGGGTGGTTATAAATTGATTATATCATCAACTAGAAACAAGATTCCTTGATGTTAGAATCAAGCAAGTAAAGCACATGATCTTAGCATTTTGGCATGTTTTTTACATCATTAGGAAAAATATGAGCCTTGCATGGGCCTTGTAAGAATTCCTAAGTTTTAGGCATTAAAATGTTTAATCTAGTGGATTAGGGAGTCACACGAAACACAAGTGGTATTTTCAAATAAAATGGTATTTGGAACCTTTTGTATTTTGAACTATAAATTGAGAATTTTTTGAACCTTTGGATGCTTTAAATGGATGGCTAAGATTAATCCGCATGCTTCTCTAGAGAGAGTGTCATGAAGGTATTGGGAGTTTTGGCTTCTAGTGCACAGGCTTTTTGGTCACCTTTTGGAGAGTTTTGGGCCATTAAATGGAGGCTAGATCCAACGTTCATCCGCGAATGGGGCTGATCTTGAATCATGCACTATCCTCAGCCATACGATTAGGAGTTCATCCAAGGAAGGGGGATAAAAGGCACCATTTGAATGTGCTCATTCGAATTGGGCCCTTAGATTCATGATCAATCCAATGGCTACGAATGCAAGCGCCGTCTGCTTTTCGGAAATCAATAGCTGTCGTCCGATTCGATCTCACATCCAATGGTTCTTGTCAAAAGGTGCATTTTTATAGCTAGATTGAGTCTCAACCATTGAGAATCTTCCTCATCCAAGGGCCTAAATGCAAGGATGCATTGACTTTTGGCACTCAACCTCATCCCTTGGATCTTTGAGCCAATCCAAGGGTTACAATTCATTTGGAAGGCTTTCAAAACCATTCAAGCAACCAAAACCACTTCTTATAGATGCTTTTATCCTCTTTGACCACACAAAATGTTATAACTTATGGAATATGTTGAACAATGCATTGTTGGAGTGTAACATGGAATATGTTGGCCAATGCATTGTTGGATTGTAACAATAACTTATGGAATATGTTGAACAATGCATTGTTGGAGTGTAACATGGAATATGTTGGCCAATGCATTGTTGGATTATAACATGGAATAATTTGAACAATGCATTGTTGAAGTGTTAAATTATTATTGAACAATTCATTGTTAAAGTGTTATATTATTAATGAATTAATGTGTTTCTGATGTCTTTGATATAGCGGCTGAAGGTTCGTGAGGAGCATGCAAGGCGTGAAAAGGTGGACATCAATAATCCGAATAATTATTATTTATCTTGTAAATAAACCTGCATAGAAGGTTCTATTGTTAGAAGCAGTTAGAAAAGTAATGGTTAGAATAAGGGTCGTTGTAGACCGCAGTTTCTGTTATTCAAAGCAATGGCTTTCTGTAAAAGTTACCAACTTTTAGTTTCAAGCTTACTTTTCGAAGCCGCTCTCATGTAACCACTCTTCTCGACGTAATCAAGATTCCTATGAATACATGCACTCTGTGGACTGTCGAAAGAGAGTGCATGGGGGGAGATTGCACCCAATACTGCGTTCTCTCTCGTCTCTTGTTGCGTCTATTTGTCTGTGTGTTTTCAGCATTTGTAATCTCTATATGCGCGTGAGCAAGATCCTGACAATAGTGGTATCAAAGCTCTGCACGCGTCAATACAGAGGGTTTTGTTCTCTATTATTTGTTCGCAATTCCGATTCATGTTCGTGTTTCTGTTTTTGTTCCAGTTCTAGAACCAGAACCTATGTTTTCACCTACGTTTGCTCCTACGTTTACACCTACGTTTACTCCTTCGGCTTACTCCAAGGCATCGACTAAGGCATCAACTAAGGCAAAGAACTTAGGCAATACATTGGCAACATTGGCATCCAAGGCTCCCTTGGTGACCGTTGGCAGCCATTGGCTACGCATGAGGTTATTTTAATTTTGAGTGGCAATAGAGTGGTTTAGATTCCCTAAGGTAGGAGGATTTGAACCCACAACCTCCTACTTTCAAGGGAAGTACTTTAACTACTCCTCCATCTCTTGGTGTTGATACTCAAGTTCTCTCTTCTTAAATTTAACATAACTTGCAGTTTTCAAGGTGGCACGGTGCGGCGCGACGCAGCACGTCTCAGGGTACACTTCTAAGGGTACACTTCTCAGGGTACACCAGGGTGTATCCAGATAGGGTACATCCTATCAGGGTACATCTAGACAGGGTACTTTCTGCTAGGGTACATTCCTTGAGGGTACATCCCGAGAGGAAAGCACTAGCTTAAGGGTCCAAGAGCACCATGGAGGATTACAAAAATTCACCTCTACCTGAGGCAAGACTTGAACAACAACTAGAGCTCTTGTGGCATGAGCTTCGAGGAGCTCAGAATGAAATCCGGCAACCTGATGAAGTCCTCCGAAAGATACAAGCTGAGGAAGACAACCTTATGAGAGTAGTAAAAGCTATTGTTTCTGCCCAATCTGATGTTACTCATTCAAAGATTAGTAATAGAAACTACCAGTTTCTACGATAAGGATGGGGCTTTAGTCCTTTCTTGGTTGTCGCAATTTGATGATTTTTATACTGATGAGATGTATCCTGAAAGTGAAAAAATTAAATTTTCCACTAACTATTTAGTAGGTAAAGCTCAACTCTGGTGGAATGTCCTGCGGAACAGTACTGAGCATCCAACAATGTGGAAGGCTTTCCAAGAAAAAGTGAAGGATTCTTTTCTTCCTCCTCAATACCATGTGCATGTTCGACGTGCATGGACGACCCTTACATGGAAGGAGGGTGATACAGTTACTACTTACACGGAGTGGTTCCGGCAAAACTTACTACTTGTTCGAATGCTTGAAGATGTATTAGAGGATATCTTGCAGCAGAAATACGAAGATGGTTTGGAGGTGGGAATCCAAGCTAAGCTTCACACCCTATGACCTACAACCCTCAACGAGGCTATATCTTTCACCTATGATGCAGAAAAAGAATTCCAGTCCATAACCATGTCACTTCGACTCCAACAACCGCGTCAACAACCATTTTTTGTTAAACCACATTTTCCTATGAAGCGTACTTTGCATGCCCCATCTTACCCTAGTTTTCCTCGTCCTCCACAATCCAACTACTCAACTCCACCTGTTGTTTCATCTCTCCAACCAACCAAACCACCTACCCTTCAAACTTCAGTAGTGGATGCCCAACAGAAGCAACCAGGAATCACTTCCTGGAATTGTGGTAAACCCGGACATACAAAAATAAGGTGCAGATTGCGACCTCTTCACATGAAACTGGCTATAGCTCAATTGCATAACATGGAGGTCCATACTGAAGAAATTCCTCCTGTTTGGATAGAGGAATCATTGGAGAACGTCTTAAGTACCTTGGGTAACGATATCTCTCTACACTCTCTTCTTTGCATGCAGGGTACAATAAATAACAAACTAGTTAAAATTCTACATGAGGATGGTAGTTCACATGACTTCATTTCACATTCATTAGTACAAGAACTTAAATTACAAACGTTTCCTTCCTTGTATAAAGTGAAAGCTGCATTTCAAGGTAGTCGTTATAATGTAACACGAGAAGTGCAAGATGTTACGATTAGCATAGGCCCATATGTTGATTCACGGATATTTTTAATTGCACCTTTGCAATCTTATGATGTTATATTAGGTATGCCTTTCGTCACCATTCTAACCCACGTATTGACTACCATACACATACCTTTAACTTTGAATTCAAAGGTCAAATCATTACTTTGTCCGCACGACATGATTTCCAGCCGTTTCCATTGATTAGTCACACTCAAGTAAAGTGTGCATTTAGGAAAGCATACAACTCATGCACTGTTTTTGTCAATGTCATCAATCATTATGCTCATACGCTTCCTAATGCATAAAAACCTTTCATGAGCACTTATAAGGATTTTTTTATGTCTGAGTATCCCTCTAAACTACCACCATATCGAGGATCCTTTGAACATAGCATAGACTTAGTCCCTGGTAGTTCTCCTCCTCATAAAGCACCTTATAGACATGGCCCACTACATCAAAAGGAAATAGAAAATCAAGTAAAAGACCTACTACAAAAAGAACTTATAAGGCCTAGTTCTTCCCCATTTGGAGCACCAGTTCTCTTAGTAGAGAAGAAGAATAAAACTTATCGAATGTGCATTGATTATAGAGCCCTTAATAAGATCACAATAAAGAATAGATACCCTATTCCACAGTAGATGATCTCTTAGATAAGTTATGAGGAGCTTGTGTCTTTAGTAAAATTGATCTTAAATCGGGTTACCATCAGATACGTATGACACAAAGATATTTTTAAGACTGCATTTAAAACTCAAACTGGCCATTATGAATCTATGGTAATGCCCTTTGTACTTACTAATCCCCCTGCTACATTTGCACGAATGATGAACAATATTTTTCTTGATTACCAAGCTTTTGTTCTTGTATTTTTTGATGATATACTTGTTTATAGTAAGAATGATAGTGAACATGAAAAGCATCTTGAAACAGTTTTTCATTTGTTACGAGAGAACACACTTTATGCTAATCCTGAAAAGAGTTACTTCTTTCAACGTAAGCTAGAATATTAAGGACATATTATTTCAAGTGAAGGTGTACATGTGGATCCGAAAAAGATTAGAGTTATAGTAGAATGGCCTACACCACAATCAGTCAATGATGTTCATTCTTTTCTTGGGTTGGCTAGTTTCTATAGGAAATTTATTCGATATTTTTCTTTTTTAGCATTGCCTCTTACCTTGTTGTTGAAAAAGAAAATAAAATTTGCATGGGCACTTACTCAACAACAGTCCTTTGAAAAATTGAAACATGCACTTTCACATGCACTTGTTTTACAATTATCTGATTTTTCACAACCCTTTCATGTTGTTACTAATGTTAGTGGTTCAGGAATAGGTGCTGTTTTAATGCAAAATGACCATCCCATTGCATTTGAGAGTAGGAAGCTTAAGCCCTCAGAACAGACTTATAGTACGTATGATAAAGAATTTTTAGCAGTTATGCATGCTTTGCGAATTTGGAAACACTATCTTATGGGCTCTGAGGTCTTAATCAAAACTGATCAACAGGCTATTAAGCATTTATTAAATCATCCCTTAATCTCTGATAGACATCTTCAATGGGCATCATTCATTCAAAATCTCCAACCCATGATACAATATCAGCCTGTTAAAGCTAATGTTGTAGCTGATGCTCTTAGCCGTTTTCCTTTGACTTCTATTCTTTTGAAGAATATTTCTACCATCCAAATTCATTCTTTTCAAGAAATGGTTTCCACTTATGCATCTGATTTGTATTTTTCACGTGCATGGCATGACTTCAATAATGGTGCATCTTTATCTCATGAACATTATACATTTCATAATGGTTTTCTTTATTTTCAACATAGATTGTGCATAACCCAAGCTTTTAAAGATTTTATCATTAAAGAAATTCATGAACCATCTTACATGGGTCATAGAGGCATACAAAGCACCATTTTTGCTTGCAAAGATTTCTCCTTTTGGCCACACATGGAAAAAGATATTGGACATTATGTTTCTCAATGCATTGTATGTCAGCGTGTCAAACATCATCATGGTAAACCATTTGGATTATTAATTCCACTTCCCATTCCAAATGAACCATAGGAACAAATCTCCATGGATTTTATCACAGGTCTTCCAATCACTTCATCACATAATGATATGATTTGGACAATAGTTGATAGGTTTAGTAAATATGCATATTTCATTCCATGTAGGAAAACTTTGATTGCACCTCAAGCTACAAAATTATTCATTAAATGCATTTTCCCACATCATGGATTTCCTAAAGTAATGATATCTGATCGTGACGTTAGATTTTGTAATCATTTTTGGGTTGCCTTATTTCAACATTTTGGTTCAAAAATAGATTTTAGTTCTGCATTTCATCCTGAAAGTAATGGACAGAGTGAGGCTACAAATAGTACTATTCTTGATTTATTGTGTTGTTATTCATTACATAATCATAATAACTGGGATGACAAGTTGCCATTGCTTCAATTTGCTTACAATAACACTACACACACCACTATTGGTCGTGAACCTTTTGAAATTGTTTTTGGTAAAAAGCTTCCCACTCCCATGTCCCTCACCCAAACCGACATTCCGATGGCTAACTCTACTGCTCATGATCACGTTTCTATGCTTCATGATGCTCACAAGCACATTAGGAAAAGTCAAGAGCGATATACACGTAATATCAATACTAAACGATTATCCAAAGAATTCAGGGAAAATGATTTTGTATGGTTGCGTATCATTAAAAGATGTCTCAAAAATATTTTGCAGCATCCTAAAATTAAACTTGCTCCGCGCTATTATAGACCGTTTTGCATTATAGAAAAAATTAATGATAATTCATTTAGATTAGATATTCCATCTCATTGGACTATACATAACTCTTTTCATATTAGTTTACTTAAACCATTTACAGGAACTTTACCACTTGCTCCACTTCTTGATGACCCTCCTTTAATTGAAGAACAATCTGAAATCTTAGTTCCTGAGAAAATCATTGATCATGATGTCACTACTACACGCACAGGTACTCAATATCATCGATATTTGGTTAAGTACAAAAATCACTCTATTGGAGAATGCCAATGGATACATAAAACACAATTAATACCTCATTATGACCACTTAATTTCTGCATATCATACACACACACATTAATGTAATAGCTCCATGAACATTTCCATGCATGTATTTTTACATGGCACATGCCTATTTTCTTTATTCAGTGATGAAACATGTGACTAGCCATCCATGTTTATTCTTTTATCAACTGAGGTCAGTTGCTTGTTCAACTGAGGGGCATGTTATAACTTATGGAATATGTTGAGCAATGCATTGTTGGAGTGTAACATGGAATATGTTGGCCAATGTATTGTTGGATTGTAACAATAACTTATGGAATATGTTGAAGAATGCATTGTTGGAGTATAACATGGAATATGTTGGCCAATGCATTGTTGGATTGTCACAATAACTTATGGAATATGTTGAACAATGCATTGTTGGAGTGTAACATGGAATATGTTGGCCAATGCATTGTTGGATTGTAACATGGAATATGTTGAACAATGCATTGTTGAAGTGTTAAATTATTATTGAACAATGCATTATTAAAGTGTTATATTATTAATGAATTAATGTGTTTCTGATGTTTCTGATGTTTCTGATATAGCAGCTGAAGGTTCGTGAGGAGCGTGCAAGGCATGAAAAGGCGGATGCAAGGAATTGAACTCACAACCTCTTGGTTAGGAATGTGATGGGCTAACCACTTGCCCCAAAATCCATGGTTGAGGATTACTTCCTAATCCTCTCTCTTAGGGTGTGGTTCAACCATCTCCTACCAGGATTATGTTACATTCTTCCCCCCTTGGTCGATCATTGTCCTCAATGATCTACTCTTTGTTGAGAGTGATGGATGGACGCACTCAGGAAATCAGTTGGTGCTGCAAAACCTGCTTCACACCTGCCCTCTTTTCTCTTCAGATATGCTTAGTACACTTGCTTAGCTTCCAAATGACACAAAGAAACCATATATGTACTTTGGAAATGATTTGGGTAATGATCAAACCAAAACAGATAACTTTGTACTTCAAAAATCAAGCAAAACTTTCTATTCCTGTAGTGATACCTGCTGAGACTTTTACTCAGTGTGTCCAGCACACTTAAAATTGGAACAATTCCTTTTGGGAGTATTAATGTACCTTAGTAAGCTACCAATCACAAGTGGAATCACTTCAATTGATAAACTATGCACTGAGAAATAAGTTTAGCAAAATTATAATCACCCCCGACTTTTCAGGAACTCTGCAGACTGAGACGAGTGTGCACTTCGAATCGATTTTCTCCCCATTGGCTGAATGAAATCCTTTGAAATTTTGTATGCTTGTAGTAGACTTTGAGCTGGTTCCAATGAGCTATAGATCTCTTGATTTGGTTCAGTAGATCCAGAGAAATGCTTCTTTGAAGTTGACAGACTTGGAGAAGATAACACAGAGAACCAGAAATGATAAATGTGTGTATATCTATTGATTAATGAAATTGTACAAGCTCAATAGCATGACAAGCATAGCTAATTGAGGGTGTGGTGGTGTAGGCTATGGAGTAGCACTAACACACACTCAGTTACAATGAAAATATGCCTCGGGGAGTGAGCTGAAATGGCAGGACTAACCGCGACTTTTTGATTGTATCTTTTATAGAGAATGAGTTGAGATTTGAATTTGAATTCAAATTCAAATCTCCTATATTCTCTACTCTAGAATTAAGGAGATATTCTCTCCAATCATTCCACCCAAAAACCACGACTTAATCAATTAGGTGTAATGTAAATGAATGCCAAGTCATATAGACCTTTTTACAATGAGTAAAAGATAATAACTCATAAGTATGAGTTCCTATGTCTTATCCTTCATGTAGAGATATCCTTCAAGGGTTCCAAGTCCATCTTCCAAAGTTCCAAGATTCCAAGCCAATGTGTGAAGGCTTGATATGCACCAACAGCTCCCCCTCAAGCCAAACACTTTGGCTTAAGTCTTCTTCTTCATTCTTCAATTACCTCCTGCAATCCAATCATAGATTTGAATCTGCATAACTTGTTTCCATCCAATGCCTTTGTAAGTAAATCTGCACATTGCATATTAGTAGACACATATGTCAATTGAATCTCTTTGCTAAGTAACTTCTCTCTCACATAGTGGTAATGAACCTCTATGTGCTTTGTTCTGGCATGATAAATTGGGTTTGCTGCAAGGTGAAGAGAGCTAGTGTTGTCTCCAAATATAATAGGTGGTCTTGTGAATAGACTTAACTCTGTATAAAGAAGCTTCAACCAGATAGCTTCTTGAGTTGCATTGGCAAGCCCTCTATACTCTGCTTCAGTGGATGACAATGCCACTGTAGGTTGCTTCTTGGCTGACCAAGAAATGGGCTTATCTCCTGCAAAACAAATGTAACCTGAGGTGCTTCTCCTATCATCCTTGCATCCTGCCCAATCTGCATCTGAGTAAACCTTTATGTCAATATCTGATGTATAAGGAAAATACAAACCATGACTTTGTGTTCCCTTCAAATACTTCAAGATCTTCTTTGCTGCCTCTAGGTGAGGTACCCTTGGTTTGTGCATGAATTGACTAAGCACACTTACTCCATATGCTATGTCAATTCTTGTCAAGGTAGCATAGTTCAAGCTACCCACCATACTTTGGTAACCTGTAATGTCTTTGATTTCTTCTCCTTCATGAGCACTTAGCTTTTGGTTAACCTCCATTGGAGTAGTAGATACCTTAGCATCCTGCAAACCAAACTTCTTGACCATATCCTGTACATATTTCTTTTGAGTGATGTATATACCTGAGTTTGTGTAGATCAATTCAAGACCTAGGAAATATTTTAGTAATCCAAGATCACTAATCTTGAATTCTTTCATCATCTGTCCTTTGATGTGTCTAATCCCATTGACATCATTACCTGTAATGATAATGTCATCTACATAAACACATAAGTAGATTACCTCTGTACCACTTCTCTTTATGAATAGAGAAGTGTCTGCTTTGCTCATCACAAATCCTTGGTCTAGAAGGTAGGTGGTCAATCTGTAATTCCATGCTCTAGGTGCCTGCTTCAAACCATACAGAGCCTTCTTCAATTTACAAACATAGTGTACCTTTTTTGGATCTTCATAGCCAGGTGGTTGTGACATGTAGACTTCTTCAGATATCCATCCATTCAAGAATGCATTCTTCACATCCAATTGGTACATGTTCCAATTCTTGGATGCAGCTACACTCACTAAAACTCTGATAGTTGGCATCTTGGCCACAGGAGAAAATGTCTCCTCATAATCAATGCCTTGGGTTTGTGCAAAACCCTTGGCTACCAACCTAGCTTTGTACCTGTTAATTGTTCCATCTGAATTCTTCTTCAATTTGTAGATCCATCTGGATCCTATTACCTTCATAGAATCCTTCTTGGGTACCAAGTCCCAAGTATCACTCTCTTTGAGGGCTTCTATCTCCTCATCCATGGCTTCTCTCCATTCTGGCTTTGTAATTGCTTCTTCATAGGTACCTGGTTCTTCATTCAACAAGTCTTTTGCAAGATATACAGAATGTTTAGTTACAAGTGATGTGTCATACCCAAATCTGATAGGCTTCTTCTTCTCTCTCTGAGATCTCCTCATTGCTTGAGTAGAAGTTTCTGGCTTATCCTCTAATTGCTTCATCTTCATCTTTCCTTTGGATTTCCAAGCTTTGAATTCTTCAAGGTTTATTGTATCATCATCTGAGCTTGAATCTTCTTGCTGAGTTGGCTCTTCCTTGGTAAGCTTTGGAAAATCTTCCTCCATGTCATAGGGTAGACTCACTTTCCTGCATTCATTCTCATACCATGAGTCATTCTCATCAAATATGACATCTCTGCTTACCTTGAACCCTTTGTTTGTGGGGTTGTAGAATCTGTATCCCTTTTGGTTCAAATCATAACCAATGAAGATACATTTCTCAGCCTTTGGGTCTAGCTTTCCTCTTACCTGTGAGGGAATATGCACATATGCTACACAACCAAAGATTTTGCAATGATCCAGAGAGGGTCTCTTACCATGCCATGCTTCATATGGTGTCATGCCATCAAGTGATTTGGATGGCAACCTATTGATGAGATAAGTGGCAGTGGATACACTCTCTGCCCATAAGTAATTTGGCAACTTTTTCTCATTGAGCATAGACCTAGCTGTTTCCACTATAAGTCTATTCCTTCTTTGTGCTACCCCATTTTGTTCAGGTGAGTACCTTGTAGTGATCTCCCTCTTGATGCCTCTTTCTTGCAAGAAATCTTCAAACTCATTGGAGAAGTATTCTCCTCCACCATCTGACCTTAGCCTCTTCAAGCTTCTACCTATTTGATTCTCAACAAGTGCAAGATACCTCTTGAAACAATTAAACACTTCATCTTTATGCTTCATAAAGTATAAAATGGTCCACCTGCTATAGTCATCAATAAAAGACACATAATATCTTGAACCAGAAATGGAAGGGTCCTTGCTAGGTCCCCAAACATCTGTGTGTACCAAGTCTAGGTAGTCTTCATGCATGAAACCTTTCCTTGAGTAGGGTAATCTGTGAGACTTACCAAATTGACATGATCCACATTTATAAATCATGTGTTGCTTGGATACATTAGGTATCCCAAGCACACATTGATCCCTGCACATTTGCTTTAGAGTCCTTTCACCTATGTGCCCTAATCTTTTATGCCATATCTCTAACTCTGAAAGTGTCTGATCCTTGTAATTATACAAAGCAATGTTTTTTGTATCTTCTAGCTCAAATGTAAATAGTCTACCTGATTTCTCCCCTTTGGCTATCCTTCTGAATCCTTGTTTTGGGTCCTCCCCATATGCTCCATGTTGTGTGAATCTGACCTGCAAACCTTTCTCCACAATCTGACCAACACTCATCAAATTCTTAGTTATTGTTGGTACATAAAGTACCCTGCTTAATAGGTTTTGATTACCATCACATGTCTTCACATTTCCAATTTTGACAACAGAGTGCTTAGTGTCATCACCTGTTTGTACCTGATGTTTGCCCTTAGGTTCTTCCAAATCAGAAAGTAGTGCCACATTGCCAGCTACATGGTTAGAACATCCTGAGTCAATGTAAAATAAATGATCATCATTTGTACCTATCTTGGAGGTCATGTTCATGATCAATAAGGAGTCATCTTGCTCCTCAGTGTAGTTGTTGTAGTCTCTTCTATTTCTGAATCCACCTTGGTAGTTTCCATTGTGGTTGTTGTTGTAGTTGTTGTTGTATTGGTTGTTGTACCCATTGTAGCTTTGATGTTGGTTGAATCTGCCTCTTCCTTGAGGGTATCCACCTCTTGAGTAGCCTCTTCCTCTCTGATTTTTGTAGTTCTTGTAGCATTCATCTGTGGTATGATTGGACAACCCACAGATGTTGCAAGGTGATGAGTTGTAGGGTCTCCCCCTACCTGGCTTACCTCCTCTGCCTCTTCCTCTAGATGACCTACCTCTCCCTGCATAATTAGCTTGAGAGGTAGACCCTTCTTCATCCTGTTTCTTCTTGCCTTTATCTTTAACTTTCTTATCAGTATAGAGAGCAGAGGGGTTATTACCTTTTGATTGATCTCCAGCTTTGGTAAACTTTGCTTCATGTGTAAATAGTTGGCCCATGAGTGTTGTGAGATCAGGGGTATGCATGTCCATGTAGAGGTCCATTGCAGTGGTGAAACTTTCCCACTTATCATCTGCCTTGAGTCCATTTGTCACTTGCCTGACTATTTGCTCCTCTTCAATTTCCTCTCCAATGCTTGCTAGTTGGTCTGCCACATCTTTGATCTTTGTCACATACTCTGAAACTGATTGCTTGGGCTGCTTCCTAAGGGTTGTGAACTCAATCCATAATTGGTTCTTCCTAGCCCTTGTGTTGGAAGAAAAATAATTTGACAAGGTTTCCCAAGTCTCTTGGGAAGTCTTACAGTTCCTTACATGAGGTAAAAGAAAGTCAGATATAGAGTTTAAGAGATACGACCTTGCCAAAGCATCCTTTGCACACCATTGGTTGAGCCTTTCATGTTCATCCTTTGTAGGTAGTCCTCTAGTCTTGAATGAGGGCAACTCCTCATCTCCTGATATGTATCCAAATAGACTTCTCCCTTGTAGATAGGTCTTCATTCTCAATGACCAAGCTTGATAATTGTTTCTGTCCAATTTGTCAATGAAGGAAGGGAAACCATCACCCATGTTTACCTTCTTTGCTCTGATACCACTGTTGAGAGTGATGGATGGATGCACTCAGGAAATCAGTTGGTGCTGCAAAACCTGCTTCACACCTGCCCTCTTTTCTCTTCAGATATGCTTAGTACACTTGCTTAGCTTCCAAATGACACAAAGAAACCATATATGTACTTTGGAAATGATTTGGGTAATGATCAAACCAAAACAGATAACTTTGTACTTCAAAAATCAAGCAAAACTTTCTATTCCTGTAGTGATACCTGCTCAGACTTTTACTCAGTGTGTCCAGCACACTTAAAATTGGAACAATTCCTTTTGGGAGTATTAATGTACCTTAGTAAGCTACCAATCACAAGTGGAATCACTTCAATTGATAAACTATGCACTGAGAAATAAGTTTAGCAAAATTATAATCACCCCCGACTTTTCAGGAACTCTGCAGACTGAGACCAGTGTGCACTTCGAATCGATTTTCTCCCAATTGGCTGAATGAAATCCTTTGAAATTTTGTATGCTTGTAGTAGACTTTGAGCTGGTTCCAATGAGCTATAGATATCTTGCTTTGGTTCAGTAGATCCAGAGAAATGCTTCTTTGAAGTTGACCAACTTGGAGAAGATAACACAGAGAACCAGAAATGATAAATGTGTGTATATCTATTGATTAATGAAATTGTACAAGCTCAATAGCATGACAAGCATAGCTAATTGAGGTGTGGTGGTGTAGGCTATGGAGTAGCACTAACACACACTCAGTTACAATGAAAATATGCCTCGGGGAGTGAGCTGAAATGGCAGGACTAACCGCGACTTTTTGATTGTATCTTTTATAGAGAATGAGTTGAGATTTGAATTTGAATTCAAATTCAAATCTCCTATATTCTCTACTCTAGAATTAAGGAGATATTCTCTCCAATCATTCCACCCAAAAACCACGACTTATTCAATTAGGTGTAATGTAAATGAATGCCAAGTCATATAGACCTTTTTACAATGAGTAAAAGATAATAACTCATAAGTATGAGTTCCTATGTCTTATCCTTCATGTAGAGATATCCTTCAAGGGTTCCAAGTCCATCTTCCAAAGTTCCAAGATTCCAAGCCAATGTGTGAAGGCTTGATATGCACCAACACTCTTGTATCCCTCTAGCCTCGGTGATCAGTCCCTTGAACCCCTAGGTGCCCTTGAATTGATGTCCCTCAACCTCGCATAGTTTCTTGAACCTTGTTCGCAACCTTGGTCTCTTGAACCCTTGCTCTCAACCTCGGTGTCTTGAACCTTCTTGTTCGCAACCTCGGTGTCTCGAGCCCTTGTTCTCAACCTCAGTCTTGAACCTTGTTCTCACCCATGCTTGGTATCTTGAACACTCAATCAAGTGCCACCCAAGGATCTTTTTGAAATCAAGTCTTTCCTGAATGCAAACTAATGCTTGGAATGAGAAATGGATTAATTCATTATTCTAATCTAGACTTAATCAATTGAAATCTTGGCTATTTCAATGTGCATCTATGATTAAGTGTAGTATAATGAAAACAAGATATTCAAGCATTAAGGCCAAGTAGAAACTGGAAAATACTTAGCTTTGATCAAAGCTTCGTCCATCCCTTGATCCTTTGGAAGAGTGATTCATCCTCTTGATCCTTGCGAGGAGCTATTCACCATTCTTGAAGCTTCCTCATCAAGAAATAATCTTGGATGACTTGGTCCGTCGATATCGACTAACTTAGGCCTCCGGATCTTCACTCCACAACTCCACTTCCATCAAACTCTGCGACAACTGAAGCAGAATACTTCTCGGGTTCGGCAACTGATTTGGCTCCTTGAATGGATGAGAATTGGGCTATTACTTCAGCTCTGCTTCCTGCTTCTCTAAATTCTGCTCTGCACTATAGAACAAACAATCGGGCTAGGCACGTGGCTATATCTTCTGGCTCCTTTCCAACCCATCTGGGATCAAGTCCCGGCTACAGCAGCGCGCGGCACGTCCTTTTGTTCTCTGATTGAAGCTTTCCTCAGCGCCAGATTCTAGCAAAAGATTAGTTTTTTGCAGACTACCCCTCGTCAATCGGTTGTCGCCTTATGGATAGGCGGGCGTCCTCTAGCTGCGAGGGTGGGGGTTCGAGTTCCCTCTGCTTCACCAGAGATTGTATGCTTTTAGATCTTCAAATTAAGTTCTTCAGCGCCGGCTTCGATCAGTAATGTCTGCTACGGACAAGTCTTCACGCAGGCGGTTCTCTCTTGTGGTTAGAGCAGAGCGCTCCCAACAAATGGGCGGGGGTTCGAATCTCACGGCAGCACACAGAGATGATTACTCCTTTTAGTACTCTTTTGCTCTAAGTTAAAGCATGAGAACGATTGCGACACGCATCTCAATGCGGGCAGGGGCAGAATTCGCACGCCAAAAATCCGAGCAAGAAGATGAAAGCTATGGAGATGGCTCTGATACCAATGCAACAGAACAAGGATTACGACCACCACAAGCTTGAGAGATGACTCTCCTCCCAACCTTATGCCTGTATATATAGCTGCTTGAACTAATGAGGACCACAAATGTAACTAGAGTCCACAAGTGCATGTGCAATCTCCTCCACTCCTTCACTACAAGAAAAAGGGGGGCGTAGCGACGCCCCCGAATCGGGAAAAAAACGAAAACCGTCGCTTATGCGACGAAACCGTCGCATAAGCGACGGTAAAAATTTCGGATTTTTTTTTTTGGCCGAGCATCGTCGCATAAGCGACGATAGCGTCGCATAAGCGACGCTAAACCAGAAGCGTCGCTAGTAGCGTCGCAGGTTAGCGACGCACTTACCGACGATGGCAAACTGCAGAGCGTCGCATATGCGACGCTCTGGAATGTAAAAAAAAAAATTCAATTCTCCCGGCACATTTGTGCCGGGCCTTGAACGCGAGGAAGAATACAGACCGAGAGAGAGAGAGAGACATACAGCGCGCGAGAGGGAGAGAGAGAAGCGAGACATACACAAGGTATGCGCACACACACACTCACACACACACATATACACGCATAGACACACACACACATACGCAGACACACACACACATACACACAAATACACACATAGACACACATACACAAGACGCGCACACACATACACACACATAGACGGTCACACACATACACACACATATACACTCACAGACACATACACACATAATGATGCATCCACACACATACACATGCATACACACATAGACACACATATACACACACACACACATATGCATACACACACACATAGAGAGACATACACACACATACACATACACACATAAACACATACACACACATAGACACATACACACATAAACACATACACACTCATAGGTACACACACATACACATAGACACACACACATATAGTATATACACACACATGCACACATAGACACATACACACATACACATGCATACACACACATACACATGCATACACACATACAGACACATATACACACACATACACACACATATATGCATACACACGTGACACACATAGAGAGACATACACACATAAACACATACATGCATACATTTGCATACATAATGCATATGCATATGCATATAATGTACATACATACTTACATGCATACATAATGCACATGCATAGATACATACACACACAGATACATACACACATAGACACATACACACACATGAACACATACATACTCATAGATACACACACATACACACACATACACACATACACATAGACACGCACACACATACACACACATAGACGCTCACACACATACACACACATATACACTCACAGACACATACACACATAATGATGCATCCACACACATACACATGCATACACACATAGACACACATATACACACACACATATGCATACACACACACATAGAGAGACATACACACACATACACATACATGCATACACATACACACATAAACACATACACACACATAGACACATACACACATAAACACATACACACTCATAGGTACACACACATACACATAGACACACACACATATAGTATATACACACACATGCACACATAGACACATACACACATACACATGCATACACACATACACATAGACACACACACATACACACATACACATAGACACACACACATACACACACATACACACATAATGATGCATACAAACACATACACATGCATACACACATACAGACATGTACACACACATACACACATAATGATGCATACACACACATACACATGCATACACACATACAGACACATGTACACACACATTCACACACACATTCACACACATTCACACACATATACATACATGCATACATATTGCATATGCATATGCATACATACATACTTACATGCATATGCATACACACACATATGCATACATACATACTTACATGCATATGCATACACATGCATATGCATACACATGCATATGCATACACATGCATATGCATATGCATACATAATGCATATGCATATGCATACATAATGCATATGCATATGCATACATAATGCATATGCATATGCATACATAATGCATATGCATATGCATACATAATGCATATGCATACATAATGCATATGCATATGCATACATAATGCATATGCATACATAATGCATATGCATATGCATACATAATGCATATGCATATGCATACATAATGCATATGCATATGCATACATATGCATAGGCATACATAATGCATATGCATATGCATACATACATACTTATATGCATACATAATGCACATGCTTACATACACTGTCATAATGTATACACACACACATACACACATAGACACATACACACATAATTATGCATACACACACATACATATGCATACACACACATATGCATACATACATGCATACACATACACACACATAGATACATACATACACACTCATAGACACACACACATACACATAGACACACACACATATACACACACATAGACACATGCACACGTAATGATGCATACACACATACACATGCATACATAGACACACATAATAATGCATACACACACATACATATGCATACACACACATGCATACAAACATATACACACATATACACACACACATGCATACACACATATACACATATACACATACACATGCATACACACACACATGCATACACACATACAAACACATATACACACACACATACACACATAGATACATACACACGTAATGATGCATACACACATACACATGCATACATAGACACACATAATAATGCATACACACACATACATATGCATACACATACATATGCATACATACATGCATACACATACACACTTAGACACATAGACACACATAGATACATACATACATATAAACACATACACACTCATAAACACACACACATACACATAGACACACACACATATACACACACATACACACATAGACACATGCACATGCAATGATGCATACACACGTACAAATGCATACATAGACACACATAATGATGCATACACACACATACATATGCATACACACACATGCATACATACATGCATACACATACACACATAGATACATACACACACGTAGATACATACATATACATAAACACATACACACTCATAGACACACACACATACACATAGACAACACACACATATACCTACACACATACACACACATGCATACACACACATACACATGCATGCACACACATACACATGCATACACACATACACGTATATATATATTGATTTCTAACCATTTTGTTTTATATGTTAGGTATTATGGATCCCAGTAAAGAGAGAAAGGCGAAACTCACTCTCATAAAAAGTCTTATGAGAGCAAGAGTTCCGTCAGATACTCTAGGGGCCATAATGCGGGACTACGCAGACATGTCCGATGAGGAGCTGGATTATACGATCCAGATGCTTACGCGATCAGACGAGGGCTCTTCTGCGGATCCACATGCAGGAAGAGAGCTATCTGCTCATAGGTATGTTTTTTTTCATAATTTTTTTTAATGATATTATAACACATATTTTTATTTATTTCTATCTATCTATTTTTAGGACACCTATACCACCTCCAGCACGTGATAGCAGAGCAGAGTTGCCTATGAGGACATGCATAGGCACCTTAGGACTAGAGTGCGACATAGAGCCGGAGGGGAACATTGTGTACATAGGGAATGGATTGGAGTTCAAGAGAAGAATGCGGGCACTATGCGACTCTTACCTGCGCTTTATCCACTTACCATGGAAGTAAGTAAAAGTTTTACATATAAATTGAAATGTATATCTTATGTTTTATTTACATTATGTTTTTTATTTTTGTAGTGAGCATGATGAGAGGGATAAAAAGTACGTGCTTAGTTCACTTGAGACAGAGTTTGGGACAGGATGGTCCCTTAAGTGGTGTTTAAAAGAGATGCGGACACTTATGGCTCATCGTCGCGACAATGCACGGTATGTATGTATATGAGAGAGAGAGAGAGAGAGAGCTATGTATGTATGTACGTATGTATGTATCTATATATGCATCTATGTATGTATGATGTCATTCCTAAAATCTATTACTCTATGTTTACTGAAAGGCATGTATATTAACTTATATATGTATCTAATATACATGTTTCTATTTTTGTAGTATGTATGTATGCATGTGTATCATGTATGTATACATCTATGTATCTCGACAAAATTGAAGCTGCATATTTACAAATCATGATTATCTAGAGATTAGAATCTGAATTCTGAAGTGTGTGATAACTGAAATCTGAAATCTGAATGTTCAGCTGCATATTTATATATTTTATGAATCTGAATTTTGAAGTGTGTGAACTGAAATCTGAAATCTGAATGTTCAGCTGCATATTTATATATTTTATGAATCTGAATTCTGAAGTGTGTGAACTGAAATCTGAAATCTGAATGTTCAGCTGCATATTTATATATTTTATGGCTGTTTTCTGTTATATTATATTATATATTATTATTATTATATATATATATATTATTTTCAGATTTTTTAATACTTTTTTTCTCACACGTATGATATCACGTATGGTATTTTTTTTGAAATTCCATACTTTTTTCATACTTCCATACCCGTATGCGTTGGAAGTATGTTTCACGTATGGAAAAACTATGTATGTATGTATGTATGTATCTATATATATATATATATATATATATATATATATATATATATATATATATATATATATATATATATATATATATATATATATATATACATATAAAAAAATCTAAAATAAAAATGTATATACATATACATATAAAACCTTTTAGCCATATGTTTGAAGTATATATACACCTCCGACGTCCTACTAGAGAGATGTCTCTCCTCCCAACCTTATGCCTCTATATATAGCTACTCGAATCAACGAGGATCATGATTCATAATATATGTAAAGATATATACACATCATGTAGATAGGATACATAAATATAAAATGGAGTAGATATATTATGCTTCACACATACATGCCTAAATGCACACATAAATATATATATACATACTAACATATTTACATGTACATATTTACACATACATGTACATGCCTACATGCACACATAAACATATATATACATGCATACATATTTACATGTACATATTTACACATAGACACATATACATATATACATGTACACAATTATAAACACTTGCATATATTACGTACATGAATACATGTATACATATATCACACACATGCAAACACATACATATACATGAAATACATATATATGCATACTAATATATGTATACATATAATACACATGAATACACACACATATGCATACATACATGATAAAAATTTACTCCTCGAAGATAAAGCTATATATAAAATAATTAGGCATACCCCCGAGCTTCATGTTCTAACTTAGAAGAACATGATTTCATCTCTCTAGTAGGATTCATCGTTATTCAAGTTAATAAAAAAAACCTATTATATATATCCATTCAGAAGCTTCAAGTTACTATCTAATCTGCTCATATGTTTTCATTATTGCCATCATTTTGGTAAGACATCAATATAGTCTCATCTTCATTATCCTTATTGATTTCATTTATTTCTTCTATTGTTAAATCTATGTTCTCATGAATCACATCATCTATTGGTGGATTAATATCTATTTCTGGTAATTCCTCTTCCTCATCAGTAGAATCAGCATGTAGAGAATTATCCTCTTCATCAAAAAGATTAGTATCATTATCACGTATAATGAGTCTAATTTCTATTCCAGATGTTGATGTATCAGTATCTGATGCTGAATCATCAAGAGGACTTTCTTCAATCTCTCTAACAATAAACTGTTCAAACAATGACCTACCTCTAGGTTGCACATGAATGACTTGCCACCAAGGATGAGCATCTGGGTTTTTGTAAAAAAATGCTTGTTCAATATGCCTAGGAAGAATATATGGTTCTTTAGTAGATCGCATTACCTTGGAAGAATCAATTGCCCAAAACCCAGATAATTCCTTTCTTATTGTAGAATTACTACCTTTATACTCCGCTCGATACCAGTCAACCTTCAAAATGACCTATCACAATATATAACAACAAAAACGTCCCATTATTAGGTGCTTAAAAAAAAACTAACTCTAAAAAAAATATATAAACTTTTTTCTACCTGTTTGAATGTACGAAATGAAATTTCGTAGATACCAACAATAGTTCCTACGTAACCAAGTTCGCCATCTATAAGGTTCGTGTCTTTTGAGCTAGCACGTGATAGTTGCTTGAAACAAGCAACAATACTAGAATCCTCTGTTTTACGTAAAGAATCAATGGATTTGATTCTAATATGCTGTCCAAAAGCCCACATATTAGTGAACATTCGAGCCTGCAAAATAAATTGAATTAGTAAATAGAAACTAACATACATATATGAAAAAAATAAAATATATATTTTAATAAAATTACCTTTTGTTCACAACCCATCATTAACTCTCTTTGCTCATCTGAGATTTCTTCATTATTTGCGTTGGCGCGTTGCAAACGACTATATAGCCAATCCGTGAAAGAAGGTATATCTGTAATCTCATTATTATCGAGATTACGTCTAGATCTTTTGTTTTTTTCGCCTTTTACTTTGGAGACTTTGAAGTTCCTCGTACTCGCTAATGAATGCTTGCATGCATTCGCTATTATATGCTACAAAAGTGGAAACATCATTTTTTTCTTGAAATGTAAATAAGAATGGAACCCCCTTACCTGATAATACCTCATCGGTTATTTTTGAAGAAGACTCGTTGGTCCATGCACGTGGAGCTTCTTCATGAACTCTTTCAAGGTACTCACTAACGTAATACATGCACTCTTCAAGCATCCAACCCTTTGCCATGGATCCTTCTGGTTTTGCTCTTTGTCGCACATAACCTTTTAGTATTCCCATAAATCGCTCGACCCAAAACATCCATCGAGTGTTGACAACACCGGCAATCTCTATCTCATCTACAAGATGGACTAGTAAATGAACTTGAATATCAAAAAATGAAGTAGGAAGTTCTTTTTCCATCAAACATAGTAGCTCTTTGCATTCACGTTTTTTTTGTGGGATCGAATTTTTATCGATCTCTTTGGATGTAATCCACCTATACAAATCATAAAAACAATTGTAAAGAAGTTAATTAAAAAATAAAAGATATCCAATATTCAAACATATTAAATAGAAAAGTATCATAATTACCTTATAAGTGATCCAAGACGATAGATGACATCTCGTACTCCTTTCGTTGTACATCCATCGATAACCAAAGGTAAAATATGTTTCAAAAAGTTATGCCAGTCATGGGTCTTTAATCCAGATAAGCTCTTATCATCCATAGTAAACATGTTTTGAAACGATGCTCCATATCCTGTAGGAGTCTTGATCAATTGAATTCTATTGTTGATAGTTTGTATCTCTTTTGTCGTAAGTACCCAAGGAGTAGATGCATAAGTCGTTTCTTGTCGATGTCTATCAAAAACTGGCCATAACTTTGGTTTGGATTTTTGATCTTTCAAATCATTTCTTGATGTTGTGGTATCTTTTAGTCCAAGAAGATGCTGCCATAGTGAATAACCAATATTTTTGAATATATGCATAGGATCAAGAAGATGACATACTTTTAACTCTTTCCAATACTCCAAAGAATACCATATTGATATGTTCTCTGCGAGTGCCAATTTCCCTTTACCTTTGTGCACATACTCATTATCTGAATCATCACTGAAGATTTCTGCTTCTGGATCTATCAGAGGTCCATCTGTCCATTTTTTATACCAATCCATAGGCGTCATAGGTTTTGGACACTGACCTGTTTCAAGCTTTCCATTAAAATGTATCGCTTCTCTTTTAGATCTTAATGGATGATCATCAGGCAAGAATCGTCAATGTCGAAGATAAATATTTTTGTTGAGATTCTTACTATAGATTGATCTCAACCAATCACCACAATATGGACAAGCTTTATAACCCTTAGTAGATATTCCTGCATCATGGAAAATGATAAAAATATAATTAGATTAAATCATATTTATTTACATGCATATTGAATAAAAAAATTACATCAATACCTGAACAAACGCCATATCCAGGAAAATCGTGAATAGTCCAAGCCACAATACCACGAATCGTAATATGTCTTTCATTGATGCTTTTTGATATATCAATGACATTAATACCTCTCCATAACTCTTGAAGATCGTCAATGAGAGGAGCAAGATATACATTCATATCTTTAACTTGTCTTTTGCCTGGGATTAAAAGTGAAAGCATTAAATGTTCCTTTTTAATGCTAAGATATGGCGGAAGATTATAGTTTATGACTACCACTGGCCATGTTGACCATTTACTGGATTTCATGGAGAATGGATTAACCCCATCTAATGCAACTCCTAACTTTAGATTCTGTGGATTTTGTGCAAATTCAGGCCATGTAGAATCAATATGCTGAAAAGCAACACTATCATGAGGAATTCTGATTATTCCATCAGTACTTTTGTGATCATGTCCCCAAGTCAAAAGCTTTGATAATTCGGGGCTTTGAAACATATGTCTAATCCGTGGAGCCAATGGAAAATGTCTCAATACCTTATTCGGGATTTTACCTTCTTCACCCTTATATCGAGGAGATTGACATTTGGGACATGTCAAAGAGTCTGCATATTCACCTCTATATAAAATACAATCGTTAGGACATGCATGTATACATTGATAATCCATACCAAGATTGTTGATTATCTTCTTCATTTCATCATGTGAGGTAGGAAGAATATTTTGACTTGGTAAAAACTTTTCAGATAATAACCTGTAAGTTTATCAAAAAAATGATATATTAAAGAAAGTAAATAAATAAATATACATATATATATATATATGCATATAATTTTATATATGTGTATGCTTATGTGCATCTTTCAAAATATTCGTAAAAAATTTGATTGTTTGGATGGCAGGATACGATTGTTTGTTTTGGAGGATATGAAGTATGTATCTTCATTGAATGATTTGTCGATTCACGCATATGTTCAGTTTGAAAGTGTGAGAAGCGGATTTATAATTTGTATTCAAAGAATTTGGCACTGTTTATAGGCCATACGATGGTGACCTGGATGAATCGCATGCACAGAGGTTACTCAAGATAGAGCAACCTGATTATAAGGGACTAGTACTAGCAGGATTCCTGGGGTATGCAGTAAACCTCTTGCATGTATATGTGTGATCCTCTCAAGCCACCATGATTTCCACTTTGTATCCTAAACTTCAAATGCGCCTCATCATTGACATGCAAGAGGTTTACTGCATACCCTAGGAATCTTGCTGGCACTAGTCCATTATAATCAGATTGCTCTATCTTGAGTAACCTCTGTGCATGCGATGCATCCAGGTCACCATTGTATGGCCTATAATGTTGGTGCAGACCAATCACCAATTGAAGACTTGGAAGGTTAAAGAGTGAAGGAAGGATCAACCATTGAAGCTTGGAAGAAAGACATATTCAGAGGATAAGAGAAGTGTACACATATGTACATTAGTATAGTCATAGGTGACTCAGATCTTTGTTTGAGTAATAAACTTGTACAAATTATCTATAAATACTTTGAGAAAAGTCGGGGCATGTATGAGAGCATATGTAGAAGCCAAGATTGAGGAAGTTAGGAGTCAAGAGATAGAGAAAAGTTAGTTTGAATTAGCTCTCATCACTCAGTTGTAAGTTTCTGAGTTAATGAAGAAAGTTTGCGCCCGATCTTTTCGTGTCTGCTCCTTCTGTGTTTGATCATTTGTGAAATCCTTTTGAGGATATCTAAGTTGTTAGTTAATGAGCCTGTGACCTGAATTTCAGAGTCTAATTGTAATCAGGCTAGGAGAATTGTTAGTAGGAACATTCATATGTGTTGAGTGTCTACAGTTCTCTGAAACAGGCGCAAATTTCGAGTTTAATCTTTTGGTTAGTGCTCACTCCATAGTTTAAAGTTTTGTGCAAGTAAGCACTTAATCTTTAAGTTGGAAGGTGATCTACTCGTGGCTAAAAGCATTTAGCAAAACGGGTTAGATATTGTGAGAACCAAAGTTAAGAAGTTAGGGGTGTCTAAATCGACTTCTCAGAAGTGCAGATTCAGACATAGGTAACTTGTGAAGACAATTTCTCAAGTTATACTAAAGCTTTTCAAGTGATTCAACTTGGAGGTGATGCGCAATCCTTAGGAGATGATTCGTACAAAGTTTCATAAAAAACTTTACATGTTTGATAAGTCAATGTGAAGAAATTCTGCAGCAGACTTTTCTGTGTTTCACTTTCTTCACAGATTTTCTTAATTTTGATAATTTGGAGATTGGACCTATAATTTAGTGAAGGTTTTGACTTACTCTTGATATAGAGGTGTTCTAAATTCAAGAGTAGGTTGTTCTTTTGGAGATTAACACTCTCCATCAGTGGTATCAGAGCAGGAGACATCAAATCAAGGAAAGGAAGGTCCCGACTGCTGCAGATTCAAGAAGTTCAACATTTGAAGAACTAAGAAGTGAAAGCTTGGAGTCAAAAGGCTGAGGAGAAGTCTAATCGACATCAAGAAAGGCAATAGGAGCCTAATTCGAAGTAAAGGTACATACATTGCTTGTAAAGCTTGAAGTTTTCAATACACAGGTGAACACAAGATGGGAGATGCTCTACAGATAGAGAAATTGGATAGGGAAAACTATCCTGCATGGTCAATGAGGATGGAAGCTCATCTTATGAGCAAAGATTTAATTGGTTATATCACAGGAGAAGAAGAGAAGCCAGAGTTCAGAGATTCTAGTGTTCCAACTAGGGAAGAGTTAGCAGATTTGAAAAATTGGATGAAGAAAGATGCTCAAGCTAGGAGCATTATCTACATGGGAGTCAATGATTACTTGTTACCTCACATTAGAGGTCTTGAAAGTGCAACTGACATATGGAATGCTTTGGAGGAGCATTTTCAGAACACTACAAAGTCAAGGAAGGCATCCTTATGGGCAGAGTTTACTACCTTCAAGAAGAAGGCTTCTCAGTCCATCTCAGATTATGTGACAAGGATGAAAGATATTGCAGATGCTTTAGGAGCTGTTGATGAAGACATTGAGGAAGATAAATTGGTAAGGCAAATTCTTACAGGGTTGAGAGGTGATGACAAATGGAAGCCATTTATTTTGTCTACAGAACTATCACTTGATCATTTCACTCCTGATTTAAATCAATTGTTAGGTCATATGCTAACATTTGAGCAGGATGTTAAAGGAGATGGTGACAAGAGTACAGGTCATGCAATGTACTCAAAGGATAAGAAGAAGAATAGCAAAGGAAAACAACAAGCAAGTGAAGATGAAGGAACAACTACTCAAGCCAACTTCCTAAGAGGAAGAGGAGGTGGCAAAGGTAGAGGAAGAGGCAGGAATAACAAAGATGGAGGCAAAGCTTGCTGGATTTGTGGTAAGGCAAATCATTTAGCTAATGATTGTTGGCATAATAATCAGAATAATAATGGATATAGTCAAAACTATAATGCAAGAGGAAGAGGTGGCAGAAATCAAAGAGGTAATTACAGAGGTAGAGGTGGAAGGAATTACTTTGGAAGAAATGCAGGTAGAGGATTCCAAAGTCAACAATACAACAACACCTACTACAATTATGCTTCAGATCAAAAGGAAGATTCAACATTGATAATGAATGCAACTTGTGAAAGGCAGAGTGAAGATCAAAGAGTCTTCTACATTGACTCAGGGTGTAGCAATCACCTGAGTGGTAACATATCTTTGATGACTGATTTGGAAAGTAAAGTTTTTAATCATGTTGTTCAAACAGGTGACAACACAAAGCACAATGTGAAGTCAATTGGATCAGTGAAGGCCAAGGATGGAAGCACCTTATTGAGTAAGGTCTTGTATGTTCCTACAATCCCTAAGAATTTGATAAGTGTAGGTCAAATTGTTGAAAAGGGATATGAAGTAAGGTTCACTAATGATGGAGTATATGTGGAAGACCCTAGCCAAGGGTATAAACAGATTGTTTGAGGGAAAAAAGAAGGAAGACTATTTACATTGAAGATTCAGGGTAACATTGGTCATGCAATGTTCACATATGGAGGACATAAGATCTCTGAGTTAGATCTTTGGCACAAGAGGCTTGGACATTTCAATGAAAGAGGTATTAAAGATATGGTTAACAATGGTTCAGTGCTTGGATTGCCTAATGTTGCAGGTCAACATATGACATACAAATGTGAGGCATGTCAATTAGGTAAGGCTCATAAACATTCCTATTCCAAGCATGGTTTTATGCACTCAGAGAAGCTTGAGTTGGTACACACAGATGTGTGGGGACCATCAAAAGATTTCAGTATAAATGGATCAAGGTATTATGTGATTTATGTTGATGATGCTACTAGGTGGATCACTATCTATGTGATCAAAGATAAGTCAGAAGTGTTTAATACATTTAAACACTATCATGCATATGCAGAAAGAATTACAGGTCATAAGTTGAAGAGACTAAGGTCAGATGGAGGGGGAGAGTATTTCTCAAATGAGTTCAGTGATTACTTATGGAATGCAGGTATAAAAAGGGAAATTACTTGCAGGTACTCTCCTCAACAAAATGGTGTTGCAGAAAGGAGAAATAGAACTCTTGTTGAGTTTGCAAGATCCATGATGAAGGAGAAAAATTGCCCTAATTACTTGTGGGCTGAGGCTGTAAATACAGCCACTTATTTGGTCAATAGGTTACCATGTAAAGCCTTGCAGGGTATGACACCATATGAGACTTGGTGGGGTAAGAGACCTACCTTGGATCATTGCAGAGTATTTGGATGTGTGGCATATGCATATGTGCCATCACAATTAAGACACAAATTGGAACCCAAAGCTGAAAAGTATGTTTTCATTGGCTATGATGATAAGCAGATGGGCTATAGATTGTGGAGTCCATCAACAAAACAATTTATGGTTTCTAAAGATGTTACATTTGATGAACAAAACACTTGGTATGCAGGTACAATCAAAATCAATACAGATGATGAAGAAGAGGTGAGTCAAAGAAAAGGTAAATCAAAAGTTCAAATATTTGATGAGCAAGAGAATAATGAAGTGCAGGTTGAAGTGGAAGAGACACCAAGATTTGATCCTGAGTGTGAAGAACCAGAAACCTCAAGGAGTGGAGAACTCAGAAGGTCTACAAGAAATAGGTGGCAACCTACAAGGTATAGTTATGATACTTCATTTCTAGCCACAAAAGATTATGCTTACATGGTGAATACAGATGAAGACCCTTCTACTTATGAAGAGGCAAAAGGTAAGGAAAAATGGGAGAGTGCTATGCAGGAGGAATATGATGCACTATTGGAGAATCAAACTTGGGATTTGGTTTCTAAACCAAATAGTCAGAAGATTATTGGATGCAAGTGGGTCTACAAGACAAAAAGGTTTGCAGATGGAAGTGTGTCTAGGTACAAAGCTAGACTTGTGGTCAAAGGTTTTGCTCAAACATATGGTATTGATTATGATGAGACCTATAGTCCTGTGGCAAAGATGACAACCATAAGGACACTTATTGCTATTGCTGCATGTAAAGGTTGGAAACTATGTCAACTTGATGTGAAGAATGCTTTTTTGAATGGTTATATTTCAGATGATGTGTTCATGGAGCAACCTCAAGGGTTCAGAGATAAAAGGTATCCAGATCATGTGTGCAAGCTCAAGAGAGCTTTGTATGGTTTGAAGCAGGCCCCAAGGGCATGGAACTATAGACTTGTGAAGTTCTTAAAAGAACTTGGATTTCAGGTGTCTAAAGCAGATAGTAGTTTGCTTGTCAAGGCAAGTGAAAATGGTTTCATATACATGTGCATATATGTTGATGATATAATTCTTACAGGTACAGATGAAGAAGGAATACAAAAGCTCAAGAGGCAAATGGAAAAGGAGTTCAAGATAAGTGACTTGGGAGACTTGTCATACTTCTTGGGCATGGAGATTACATATACTCAACATGGAGTATTTGTGACCCAAGAAAGGTATTTGAAGAACTTGTTAATCAAGTTTAAAATGGATGATTGCAGGGTAGCACCTACACCAATGGAGGTGAATCACAAATTGAGTAAGTATGGAGGTGAAGAATTCAAGGACATGAGACAATATCAGAGTTTGGTTGGTAGCCTTATCTATGCTACTCTAACTAGACCTGATTTATCATATGCAGTAGGGGTTTTGTCTCAATTTATGCATTGCCCAAGGAAAGAACATTGGATTGCAGGACAAAGGGTGTTGAGGTACATTAAGGGTACACTCAATGAAGGTTTGTATTATGGGTTTACCTCAGATACAAATATCAAAATTTATAGTGATGCAGATTGGGCAGGTAATCCAGATGATAGAAGATCTACATTTGGGTACATGTGTTATGTGGGAGATAAACTTATCTCATGGTGTTCCAAGAAGCAACATACAGTTGCTTTATCTTCTACAGAAGCAGAGTATAAAGGCATGGTTGAAGCTGCAAAAGAAGTAATTTGGGTTAAGACCTTGATGAAGAGTCTTGACATTATGCATGGAGTACCAATCATATATGGAGATAACATGAGTTCATTGTATTTAGCTGCTAATCCTGTTTTTCATGCCAGGACCAAACACATTGAGATTCAGTATCACTTTCTAAGAGAGAAAGTGATGGACAAGGAGATTGAAGTCATACATACTTCAACAAAAGATCAGATAGCTGATATGCTTACAAAGATCTTGGATGGACCAAAGCTACAGAAGTTTAAGGACATGGCAGGTATAAAGAAGAAAGGAGAAACCTCAATTGATGATTGAGGGGGAGCTGTTGGTGCAGACCAATCACCAATTGAAGACTTGGAAGGTTAAAGAGTGAAGGAAGGATCAACCATTGAAGCTTGGAAGAAAGACATATTCAGAGGATAAGAGAAGTGTACACATATGTACATTAGTATAGTCATAGGTGACTCAGATCTTTGTTTGAGTAATAAACTTGTACAAATTATCTATAAATACTTTGAGAAAAGTCGGGGCATGTATGAGAGCATATGTAGAAGCCAAGATTGAGGAAGTTAGGAGTCAAGAGATAGAGAAAAGTTAGTTTGAATTAGCTCTCATCACTCAGTTGTAAGTTTCTGAGTTAATGAAGAAAGTTTGCGCCCGATCTTTTCGTGTCTGCTCCTTCTGTGTTTGATCATTTGTGAAATCCTTTTGAGGATATCTAAGTTGTTAGTTAATGAGCCTGTGACCTGAATTTCAGAGTCTAATTGTAATCAGGCTAGGAGAATTGTTAGTAGGAACATTCATATGTGTTGAGTGTCTACAGTTCTCTGAAACAGGCGCAAATTTCGAGTTTAATCTTTTGGTTAGTGCTCACTCCATAGTTTAAAGTTTTGTGCGAGTAAGCACTTAATCTTTAAGTTGGAAGGTGATCTACTCGTGGCTAAAAGCATTTAGCAAAACGGGTTAGATATTGTGAGAACCAAAGTTAAGAAGTTAGGGGTGTCTAAATCGACTTCTCAGAAGTGCAGATTCAGACATAGGTAACTTGTGAAGACAATTTCTCAAGTTATACTAAAGCTTTTCAAGTGATTCAACTTGGAGGTGATGCGCAATCCTTAGGAGATGATTCGTACAAAGTTTCATAAAAAACTTTACATGTTTGATAAGTCAATGTGAAGAAATTCTGCAGCAGACTTTTCTGTGTTTCACTTTCTTCACAGATTTTCTTAATTTTGATAATTTGGAGATTGGACCTATAATTTAGTGAAGGTTTTGACTTACTCTTGATATAGAGGTGTTCTAAATTCAAGAGTAGGTTGTTCTTTTGGAGATTAACACTCTCCATCATATAAACAGTGCCAAATTCTTTGAATACAAATTATAAATCCGCTTCTCACACTTTCAAATTGAACATATGCGTGAATCGACAAATCATTCAATGAAGATACATACTTCATATCCTCCAAAACAAACAATCGTATCCTGCCATCCAAACAATCAAATTTTTTATGAATATTTTGAAAGATGCATTAATAGTTTTAAAAGATGCGCATATATATAAGTAGATAGAAAATTGAAAATTATACCTTAATAGTGTCGAAACAGATATATTACTCCATCCAAAACGATTTTGAAGGTTGAGAATAAGTAAGCTTGCACTTAGTCGTGTCAAACGACTTCCTTCATATACATGCTTTAGACATTCCTCTCGAAGATATTTCTCATTTTTAGAAATATCCATGCTCTCACTGTCATTTTGATACCAATCCTCAATAAAATCTACCATGCCATCATCTTCATCATTGTCACACAAATCTTGTACTTTATCATCTTTTGAATATAGATCTTTCAACTTTGCATATTGCACAGGATTAGTTTTGCGTAGCCTCCTCATGGAAGCTTCTGATAAATGAGGTCTTATTGGTAATTGTGAATGTTGTGGACGAATATCATCAACATCATACGTTGGAATCTACACATATAAACAAAACTCATTAGTATTCCATAAATGAATAAAAATTAAACTTCAAATATAAAATTAAGTATATAACTTATTAAATATGGATAGAAAATTTTTATTCTCTCTAGCTAAAAGGTGCTCTTGGAGGTCTACGCCATCCATAATTCACTAATAGTTCATCACCAGCATGTAATGTAGTAATAGCATTGACAACTATGTATCTTGATACATCTCTACTCATGTATGGTGATTCATGACTATTTTCACGCTCCTCAAATGTGCAATTAGTCCTTGAACTATTATGTAACCCTCGACTACTATTTATTAAACCTGCTATATTTCCATGTGTGTAAGGTCTTCCATCAATATATAATCTTTCATTTTCTGCATGTAAAATCCTTCTACTAGTAAGAGATGCTACGTTCAAGCATATTCCATAAGTACTCATGCTTTGAACATAACGTGAAAGTCGATGCCAATCTCCCCATCCATATATAGGACCACAAAATGACATAAGAGTGACTTCAGAGTTCGGAGGCACATACAAATCCTCTACAATAAAGAGACCACGACCAGCATTAGTAATAGTGGATGGAGCAATCATATAGCGATTACCCCAAAAGTTGAAAACCTCTCCATCTAAAGGAAGTGGTCCTCTATTCCATCCTCCATATCTTCTTCTATCATATGTTTGTACTAAAGAACGATCACGAGCTGGCGATGGATAATCTCCAGCCGTTTCATTCTCTAAACCAGGAGGTAGAGGATTTCTAGAAACCTCTTCTTGTAATTGATGAACAGCAAGTCCATGACGTGTACGAGGTATATTAACATTATGAGAAAAATCATTATCATCATCATCATCGAGCAAGTATTCCTGTATATCAATAATAATTTGATTTTATACATGGTTTTTAAATAAAAAAATGACATTAATATATATAGAAAATACATACCCAAGCATTATCACGTTGACTAGGTGATGGTGCATGCTCAAAAGTACCATACTCTGCCTCATGTTCAATACATTCCAATCGTGGTCTTCAATACGTGCCATAACAAGAGTTACACCAACATATAATATGCTCTTGATAGTAAAATTCATCATAATTCCTATCGGAGGACACATGTGAAGTCGTTGCATGGGTAGGAGGTGGTGGAGTACCCTCTGATTGATCAGAATCTGCACATCATAAGAAACATAAAAAAAATATATAAGTTATGTATCCATCAAATATAGTTAAAATTAAATATTTCATATACTTACAGTATAAAGTCGTTGCACGATGAGGAGACGGTGGTGGAGTTCCATCTGATTGATCAGAATCTACAAATAATGGTATTTGATATTAATAATTTGATTATCTACATAAATAAAAAATTCACATATACATATTTACACATACACACATATTCACATATACACATTTATACATACACACATATTCACATATACACAACACATATTATTGTGGGATAAATGCATGTATTTTGTATGAATGTGTATATGCATGCATGTGTGTGTACGTATATATGTGGATATGTATATGTGTATTTATGTTATATGTATGTATATGTGTATATATATACATATATGCATGCGTATATGTTTGCATGTATATGTGTATGTGGGTATGTGTATGTGTATGTGTATGTGTATATGTGTGTATAAATGTGTATGTATTCTGACTTTTTTTTCTGTTTGAGATTAAATTAACAGGAGATATTGTATTGTGGGATAAATGCATGTATTTTGTATGAATGTGTATATGCATGCATGTGTGTGTACGTATATATGTGGATATGTATATGTGTGTTTATGTTATATGTATGTATATGTGTATATATATACATATATGCATGCGTATATGTTTGCATGTATATGTGTATGTGGGTATGTGTATGTGTATGTGTATGTGTATATGTGTGTATAAATGTGTATGTATTCTGACTTTTTTTTCTGTTTGAGATTAAATTAACAGGAGATATTGTATGGTCGAAAAAAATAAGAGGCGAGCTAACATACCACCTGAGTCGTGGCAGTTTTTTCGTAGACAGCTACGTCTTCAGGAGTCATTTCCTCAGCAGAAGGTACACAAATTAATAGTTTATATTTATAATTTTTAGATATTTTAGTAATTTTTTAATTTAATTTATGTATTTTTTTCCTTGAATAAACAGGCTGCTGCAAGGAAGAGAGTGGAGTCGGGCCACACATCGCACTTAGGCCAAATGGGCCATAATGGTTTTGTAGCTACGTTTGTAAGTATATGTGTTATTGTGAGTATATTTTTTATTTTAGTTAAAATGCAAGCAGCTAATGTTTTTTATTTGTTTCATTGCAGCGAAAGGATTATGGCCGATATCCTACGAAACACGAGATCGAGTATGCTACACATTTTGGATATCGGCGTTTGAGCGAGTATATACAAGATCATCCTGATGCCTTTGTGAGTATTTTTAAATTTTATATAATTATTTTGTTGTTATGAATGTTTTAATTATTTTATTGATTTATGTTTGTTATATGTAATACATGAGTATTATGGGGAGACAAATATGGATGAGGTGGAGAGACAGACACAGGAGGGACGATCTCGATCGTCACAGGGTGATCATGAGGATGAGGATGAGGAAGATCCATCTGATCATGATATTGCTGATGATGATGATGATCATGATGACGATGATTAGGATTTTAGACGTTGATTATGACATTGGATTATGTATTTACATTGATATATACATATATTTATCTATATATTTTTCATTTCAGTCATGTTTTGAATTGTGTGTATGGTATTAAGTAATGAAGAGTTTTGTTCTATTGATTTTTATTATTGTTTATATTAAGCATGTGTTTTAATACTTTAATTATATAATTCATTCATATGTGTGTACCTAAGTGTATATATGTGTGTGTATATGTATGTATGTGCATGTGTATATGTGTGTATATGTATGTATGTGCATGTGTATGTGTGTGTATATGTATGTATGTGCATGTGCATGTATAAGTGCATATGTGTGTATGAGTATGTGCATGTGCATGTGTATGTGTGTATATGTATATGCATGTATATGTATAACTCTATGTGTATGTGTGTGTATGTGCATGTATATGTGTATATGTGCATGTGTATGTGTGCATATATGTATGTATATGCATGTGCATGTATAAGTGTATATGTATGTATCAATATGTGCATGTTCTTGTGTATGTGTGTGTATATGTATAACTCTATGTGTATGTGTGTGTATGTGCATGTATATGTGTATATGTAGGTATATGCATGTGTGTGTGCTTCTTCGTCATGTATAAGTGTATGAGTGCATATCAATAAGTGTGAGTATGGTATGTAATGAAAATAACACAATTCAAATGATCTACAAATAATAGAAATTGTACTTACAATTGTGATCCATAGTTTTTGCTTGGTTAGCTTCTTGAATAACCTGCAATAAAAAGAGAGAAGAGAAAGAGAGAAGAGAGAGAGAGAGAGAGAGAGAGAGAGGGAGATCTAGAGAGAGAGAGAGAGAGATCTAGAGAGAGAGAGATATCTAGAGAGAGAGAGTGAGATCTAGAGAGAGATCTAGAGAGAGAGAGAGAAAATTCAAAGAGACAAAGATGTAGAAAGAGAGAAACAAAGACAGAGGGAGACAATAACAGAGAGCTTAAGCAAAACAACAATTCTGCATATACTTGCTTCAGTTCGTAAGCGCAGCGCAATTGCGAACGTTGGAGAGCTCTTCGATCGGATGCGTGAAAATGCCGATTGCAGAGCCTCCAACGTTTTAATTTTTGTCCGTCAACAGATCGTCGCATAAGCGATGCAACGCGTCGTCGTATAAGCGATGCAATAGACCGTCGCTTATAAACCGTCGCATAAGCGATGCTTTTTAGCGTCGCATAAGCGACGCTAAAGAGCGTCGCTTAAGCGACGCCATTAACAAGCGTCGTTTATGCGACGTTAGACATATACCGTGGCAAATACCGTCGTTTTTTGCGTCGTATAATCGACGGTCCGCGCTCGACGGTATTTCCGACGCAAGTTGCAATTTTACAGCGACGAAATTCTGTCGCGTTAACCGTCGCTACACGCCCGTATTCCTTGTAGTGCTTTCATATCCACCACTAGAGTCTATTAGTGGCTGGAGTGATCTCGACCACTACTTTAGTACCTTCCACTAGAGTCCACTAGTGGTTGTTGTACTGACCTCTTGAGTTAAGTCCACTGGACTCAAGTTAACTCACGTTAACTTGAGTTAGAAGGCTCTAGAGCTCTTTGGGCAAAACTCTCTCCCCATGCTCCCCATGGGAGTTGAACCCAAGACCTCCTCCTTCACAACCATGAGACTTAACCACTAGGCTAAGTGGATTACTTGAATATGAGAGCACATGACTTATGCTTGAGTCTACTCTTGAGATCTTTGGTCCTACAGACGAGTGACCAAACGGTATCCGATTTCAGATCTGTCTGAAGCCATCGGATCCCTAGATCATAGACTTACTTTATTACAGCGGACATCAATAATCCGAATAATTACTATTTATCTTGTAAATGAACATACATAGAAGGTCCTATTTTTAGAAACATTTAGAAAAGTAATGGCTAGAATAAGGGTCGTTGTAGACCGCAGTTTCTGTTATTCAAAGCAATGGCTTTCTGTAAAAGTTACCAACTTTTAGTTTCACGCTTACTTTTCGAAGCCGCTCTCATGTAACCACTCTTTTCGACATAATCAAGATTCCTACAAGTACATGCACTCTATGGACTATCGACACAGAGTGCATGGGGGGAGATTGCACCCAATACTGCGTTCTGTCTTGTCTCTTGTTGCGTCTATTTGTCTGTGTGTTTTCAGCATTTGTAATCTCTGTATGCGCATGAGCAAGATCCTGACAACACAAAAACAAGGGAACCCTATGCCTAGCCTATATGATTAAGGGAATAGATTGTGTCCAGCACCCTCCTCTCATTGGTGCATCCTTAATCACTCCTTAATCCAAAAGGCCCATGCAGGATTCATTTTTTTCTCGAATGTGATGGTGGCACTATTTTCTCGAGATTCTAAAGTAATCATTAGATATAGAAAGCCCCACGATCCAAGGATCATGATGGTTTTCTTTGTGTCCATAGCATCACCTCCACCCCAAATTTGTAGGTACATAAGTATATGGACTATAATGTTTAGGGCCATGTATACAAACTAGAGCAAAGAAAAATTTGATGGCTAAGAAATATTAAATCAGAAATCGTAGGAGTATTCATACACATTGCATTAAAAATATGCCAACAAATGCCCTTAGAAGGCATGTGTTGAGAAGATATTTGGTATTTTATGTACAAGGAAATTGCAAGTCGGATTCCAATTAATGTAGATTAAGATGAATCCCATAAAAATAACAGAAGTACCATACGTACATGACATATGCATTTGTGAATCAGAGCATATATATGAAAAAAGAAAAGAAAAGAATAAAGAGAGAAATTAAGCAACCATTCTACCTAAGTACATAAAGGAAGCTTTAGATTATTAATATTGGGTCAGAAATTCTTTGATTTATACTTTTATCTTTAAGTCTAAAGTTCTGTTTTTATTTATTTTTAATTGTAGTCAGATATATTCAATCGGAAGAAGATTGGGCTGAGTGTACTTTTCTCAAATGGCATTCGATCAAAACAGAAATATATCGATTTCTTATTTCAAGATATTCAGAAAATCTCCAATTTTCCGTAATTGAGTAAAGTATTATTGTTTGACTATATAAATGCAACATAGGTGAATAGATATTTATTGAGCACATTTCTAGGTTCCTTACAATGCCCCTATTGTTCCAAATTTCAAAGAGCGGATTGGAGGAGTGGGTTGTGGCTAAGTTGTACAACAAATTGAACTACTAAATGACTATGGAAATCACCAATTCAAGTAGCATTATGGTGATATGCACCCTCTTCATGACATATATGTGGTATGTCATTCCTACAAAGAGAGCGTTCTCAAGATTTCTCGCAACATCCATTGTCCCTAGAAAGGCAAAGATGGGTTGGCCATTCATAATATGCTTAGAAAGTAGACAAGGTTTTGGAAAATGGCTAATTGGAGTGCTGGATCTGGTTAAACTCTAGAACATATAAAAATATATCCCTTCTTGGTTTCATAGAACCAAAGATTCGTAACCGTAAGACTTATCTCTTTTCAGCTTAAGATGATTGCTTTAAAGTATATGAGCTTGTTCTATATGTATTAAGCATTTCAAAAGACCTCATGCTTACTTGTATGAGACGTTTTCGCTAGTTTTATTTCCCCTTTCGTAAGATTGTTCCGTACTCTCTTCAACAATAAAAATCTTATGGTCAAAGTTGGAGTTCAAGGATCATGAATGCGAAAAGAAACCCACACGTACGAGAAAGAAGGGCATACACTCAATGAAGATTTGTGGACCACTACCAGCAATCAGCAGAAAATATATAAATATATATATATAGCTAGGTTATTTATTAATATGCTCGAATAAAATATCGAAATCAAAGGAAAGTAAAAGTGCTACCTTCGCAATCCAAGCCCTCGATTCCTTCACATCCCGTCAAATCCAATCGTTCCAGCGATGTCGCATGGAGAGGTAACCTCTTCAGCTTTGGGCAGTACGTGATCGTGAGGTCTATTAAGTTTCGTGGCGAGGCCTGCAAAACATAATATCCGTCTTAGTAAAACACGTACCACACGTTTTAGTAAAGCGATAACGCACTCACATCTTCCACGCTCTCCAGGTTGCGAGTAACCTCATTTTCGAACATCAAACTCTTGAGGGTTGTGGGAAGGGAGGAAAGAGTGGTGAGGGATATGCTGTGAGAGAGGACGAGAACTTGCAAGGACGAAAGACCTGTAAGTGTGTGTCATATATATGCGAAAAAGAAAATAACGATAGTTAGAGCCAACAATGTATGCTGCACAATATCCTACTGCTTTTCGCTATTTCCGATCGAATTGTAATATTCCTTTTTAGATTTTTCAACTAAAAACATGATTTATTCCATTCACGTTCATTTAGTTTTATATCTTCTGTACAGTCCTCGCCCCTTCATTTTCAGACCCTTGCCACAATGTGGGTTCATAGGTATGCATAACATAACTTTTTATATACACACATCAACGATACTATAAATGTCATGAAGTTACTACCTTTGCATAAAGATCTGAGTATAACTAGGTATGTGTCTTTCATATATCTATCTATCTAC